>JAVGWX010000001.1:23700709-24300709 GCA_036924085.1 Ariolimax columbianus
ATTAGTTGAATTATTTTTGAGTATCAAATTACGTGGGGCAATTCAGTTCAATGCAAATGCCATATACACAACGAGGCTCGGCAGCAATTGATCTCCAACATATTTTGTAACTGTCACGATGGTGCAATGTGCCAGGGTTTTTCCAGCCCACCTTGTCATGTTATCGTTTTACTTATGACACTGTTTGCCTCTGGCACGTTTACACTAGTGGGATGATTCTCTTCATCTTTCATCTCAGTGTTATTCTCAGCACAATATCTTAATTGTCTGACTCTGATTTTGTTAATCAATTCCCATTCCACTCCTAATTTCTTCAAGTCTTCCATATTCGTTTTCTTTTCTTTCCAGAAATATATCCACATCTCAAATGCATCAATTCTTCCCTTCAGCTGTTTGTTCATAGTCCACATTTCTTCGCCATACAATAAAGGCGAACATACACAATATCAGATCATTCCCGTTTTTAATTTGTGAGGTACACATTTGGATGTTAATTTGTAATTCATGTTGGTGTAAATAGATTTTGTCATCTATAATTTGGTAATATTACGTCTGTCCTGGACCTGTGCGGGTGAAATTTGATTTGCTGATCAAATCAGGGGATCATGGCGTCATCACTCAGCGGAATCCATTATTGAAGAAATAAACAAAGCCAGCTCCAAAATGGCGGCCTTCTTCCGATTTAGGTTAACAAACAACTCTTGTTTGTTTGTTTATTATTATTTATAATAAATTCACATCGTGATTACCTGACAACAATCGTTTCAGCAACGCCATTTCTGCTTTTGGCAGAATGTATGTGTCTTGGAGGTGTTATAATAGATCATACAGATAAGGTGAAGGAGTAAGTCTAGGTAGCAGTAAACAAAAGTCAAATGCAACGTTAGGTATGAGAAATATTAAACATAGAAGCGTTGAAGTGGTAGTCAAACTGAATAAAGCATTAGACCTAGACCGGAGTGCTGTGTACAAGTGTGGAGTTCTTATCGTAGAGGGGATATAATCATGCTGGAAAGGATACAAAGAAGAGCGACATAACTAGTATAAACCAGTATAAAGATGTTAATGTTAAGTTAACTGATAGTGCTATTCCAGAACTATAGTTTTCAGGAAAGATTCAGAAAAGCTGGGCTACAGTGTCAAGAAAAGATAAAAATGCGAGGGGGATTTATTACAGGTTTATAAGATGATCAACGAAAAGGACTATAGCAATTTGTTTCAAATTACAGCCGCCTACAAGAACAAGAGGGCACAGCCACACATTCATTAAAGAGACGTCCAGATTCGTTTCCAGGAATTATTTTTTAGTCAGAAAGTGGTGAATGATTGGAATATATTGCCACAGGAAATCGTGAAGGCAAGGTCAATTAATGCATTCAAGAATAGATTGGATGTTCATAGGCTCTCGTATTTTTAAATTAAGTGAACGTAAAAGAAACTGGTTGTACTCAGACATTTGAACTAAGTTGTAAACTTCAACCATACACCTTCTTTGTTGTTATCGTGCGATTAGTTCTTTGATCTGTCTAGAGGAATGATTCTCGCTTAGGGTGGCGCAAGATTCAAGTTTCAAAACCTGTACGAATCCAAATATTTTTACACTTACAAAAATCTGATTTAAAATAGTTTGAAGGCCTTCCATTTTATTATAACATCGATTCCGGATACGTTAAGCAACAACAACACAAAAACAGACAACAGCGTCTTTCATCTGACGTAACTTGCTTTCTTTGTTTTGCGCTGTCAGGAATACCATTTTAATATGTTTAAAGGGAAACGGGTTTCTCGTTATTCTCTTTCGGTACAACGTTCAAGCTAGGGCAGAGTAGAAGAGTGATGGACAGGTGGGCCAAGATCGAGCTAGGAGTTTAGAGATGGGTAATGAACTAGTTGAGTTTGGAAGAGATTGATAGTCTGGTGTAGGGTAGGGGGGGGGGGTAAGGAATGAACGCGAAGATGGATAAGGTTATTGGTGGGTTGACGGTTGGGTGTGGCAAAGAGAGAGTTAAAGATGAATGGAAAGAGAAAGGCAAGATAATGGGGTGACGGATTGAGACGCGGGAGATAGAGATCGACAAGGTAAGGGACAGGATGAAATGGGTGGGATGAGGGCGAAGAAATTAATTTCGAAGAGCTGAAGAAGAAAAGATTTTTTAAATCGCGTTTTTTGTTGCTTTCCCTTGTATCTATAGTAAAGACTAATCTCTTTTTTCTTATTGATAGGCGTGTGACGGTACACACGTTAAGATACAGGTTATACATCATCGATTATTTGGATTATCTGATAATTTGGTGACGACATTCTGATTATCTGATCATTTGATGACGACATTCTGATTATCTGATCATTTGATGACGACATTCTGATTATCTGATCATTTGAGGACAACAAGCTAATTATCTGATCATTTGATGAGCTGGGGCTAGTCTCTCGGTGGCTCGATTGGCTCGCATCCAGTGTTCGTACAACGATCTCAGTCCGGTCAGTCGGAGTGAGAGTGCGGCTTGCCTACCAAGCTCGCCCGCTTCTCCCCGGCATTCTAGCAGGACCAATTTGGTGGAGACCAACCGCTGGTAACGGTGCGTTACTGTAGTCCGTATCGAGACGTTTTCTCAGTCCGTGTGGTTCGTCGAAGGCTAGCGCGTATAGTCAATCTCGACAGTTCGTCTCGCTCGAGATCCTTCTCTCGCAATGAGCTTATGACCGGCAAATGGAAAGCAGGAATCGTGCCTAAAGGCCCTGTCCTCGGTCGACCAACCGGTCGGAGAAGGACAGGCCGGCAGTCAAAATCGTCTCCAGTCCGAGTGAAAATCATCGCCGGGGCCGTTGGGATCCGTTCTGCACAGAGCGCTGCATTCCCTCACCGAGCGAGCCCGGTCGGTCGGTTGGTGTGTGTACGGGGGGGGGGGGGGGGGGGGGGGAGGCGTCTAGGCGGTCCAAAGGTCGACGGAGTGAGGGACGGAACAACTGTCCGTCTGTCAGTCGATCCATGTGGCCGTCCTCGTGAGGCTTTTTACACATCCATCCTTCGCCGACTGGTGTGTGTGTGGTTCGTCCGTCTCCGACAGATATCTGGTTGATCCTGCCAGTAGTCATATGCTTGTCTCAAAGATTAAGCCAATCATGTCTAAGTTCACACTGTCTCGCGGTGAAACCGCGAATGGCTCATTAAATCAGTCGAGGTTCCTTAGATGACACGATCCTACTTGGATAACTGTGGCAATTCTAGAGCTAATACATGCTTACCAAGCTCCGATCCTCGTGGAAAGAGAGCTTTTATTAGTTCAAAACCAATCGTCGTTTCCCCTCGCGGGGTTGCGGCGTCCCCACTGGTGACTCTGGATAGCAATGTGCTGATCGCATGGCCTCATGTGCCGGTGATGCATCTCTCAAATGTCTGCCCTATCAAATGTCGATGTTACGTGACATGCCTACTATGTTTGTAACGGGTAACGGGAAATCAGGATTCTATTCCGGAGAGGGAGCATGAGAAACGGCTACCACATCCAAGGAAGGCAGCAGGTGCGCAACTTACCCACTTCCGACACGGGGAGGTAGTGACGAAAAATAAAAAATACGGGACTCTTTCGAGGCCCCATAATTGGAATGAGTACACTTTGAACCCTTTAAAGATGATCTATTGGAGGGCAAGTCTGGTGCCAACAGCCGCGGTAATTCCAGCTCCAATAGCGTATATTAAAGTTGTTGCAGTTAAAAATCTGGTAGTTGGATCTCAAGCGCAGGCGGACGGTCCGGCTCGCGATGGTTCACTGCCCGTTGTCTCCTGCCCTACTATCTGCCGGCTCTCCCGCGGGTGCTCTTCGCTGAGCGTCCCGGGTGGCCGGCGCGTTTACTTTGAAAAAATTAAAGTGTTCAAAGCAGGCCTCGGCTGCCTAAATAATGGTGCATGGAATAATGGAATAGGACATCGGTTTTATTTTGTTGGTTTTCGGAACTGGAGATAACGATTAACAGGGACAAACGGGGGCATTCGTATTGCGGCGTTAAAGGTGAAATTTTTGGAAGGCCGCAAGACGAGCTACTGCGAAAGCATTTGTCAAGAATGTTTTCATTAATCAAGAACGAAAGTCAGAGGCGCAAAGACGATCAGATACCGTCGTAGTTCTGACCATAAACGATGCCGACTAGCGATCCGCAGGAGTTGCTTCGATGACTCTGCGGGCAGCTTCCGGGAAATCAAAGTGTTTTGGTTCCGGGGGAAGTATGGTTGCAAAGCTGAAGCTTAAAGGAATTGACGGAAGGGCACCACCAGGAGTGGAGCCTGCGGCTTAATTTGACTCAACACGCCAACACTGAAATGATTGACAGGCCGAGAGCACTTTCGTTGAGAACGTTTGCTGGAATTAGACCCTCGGAAGATAGGCCAGTTTTACTTTACTAATGACAGGGCGTTGCTACGGTAATCCTGCTCAATCTTAGAGGAATCGCAGGTTTCAGACACTTGGTCATTTACGGACTAATAGCTCTCTCTTGATTCGTTGGGTCTAATAGGGAGCAGGTGCTGGTATTAGACCCACGGAAGGCAGGTCAGTTTTACCCTCTTAATGACGGAGCGTTGCTACGGTAATCCTCTCAATCCTAGAGGAATCGCAGGTTTAAGACACTTGGTCATTGACTGACTAAAAGCTCTCTCTTGATTCGTTGGGTCAAATAGGGAACGGGTGCTGGTATTAGACTTTCGGAAGACAGGTCAGTTTTACCCTACTAATGACAGGGCGTTGCTACGGTAATCCTGCTCAATTCGAGAGGAATCGCAGGTCTCAGACACTTGGTCCACGTGATCGGCTGATAAGCCAATGGTGCGAGGCTACTATTTGAGGGATTACGACCGAACGCCTCTAAGCCCGAATCCCGCCCTGAATCCCAGCACCACTGCCACGGGAGGCTACGATATGGTTGAGACCTGGGGTTCGCGTCTCAGTCCGACCCGGTCGAGCCGCAGAAAGAGGTCTCTGTCGTCCCACCGATCAAAGCGGGCGGGGAGCTGCTCGATATTCACCCCATACGGCGTTAAGGTGTGAAACCATTAGTAGAAGACTTAGTTCTCTGTCGGGGTGTCGTAAGCAGTAGAGCAGCCACCTCACTGCGACCTGTTGAGACTCAGCCCTTGATCATGAGATATGTCCGCACACCAGGCGAACAACATCTCCGTGCCAAGACCAGGCTTGTCCCCTGGTTAAATGCACTCCTGCCTCGCTCTTTACCTCTGTCTGCTATCAGTCATCCCAATGGAAGAGATGCAGGCCAGCGGACATTGCACCTCTGCCCTATTGTGACAACCTCCCAGGTGACGGGGAATGCTAGGCGTACCATCACTGCATAGGAGCCGATAAAATAAAGGGAGCAAGGAGATACCTCACTCACATGCATATGCTACGTTTCTGACAGGACGTGACGATCCTGGGACACAGACACACTGGACTGCCTCTCTTCCGAGATACTTGAAAAACTAGTACATACAGTCCAACATATCATATCATATCATCACCACACCCTATAGACACGAGTGGGGAAGACTCGGTAGTCCTGCAAGACAACTTCCCTAAGAGAGACAACTCTGACCAAAAACAACTGCTGCCTTACAGATAGGCTGGGGACAGCCAAAGGCTAAGGAGAGCATCCCTACAGAAACGCCTGTTGAAATCAGATGCACTGGGCCACAGGCTTAACAAAACAGTGCAACGTATATCGCTGTAACCAGCGTACGAAGAAGAAGAGGAAGAAGAAGAAGAAGATGATGATAATTTGATGACGACATTCTGAGTATCTGATCATTTGATGGCAACATTCTGTTTTCAGTTCTATTCTTGTTCCATGAACTGTGAAAGTCATCGAGAACACGGTATAGGATAGTTGTACGTTGTTTAACGCTAGCATTGATGGATCGATACCAGTTAGTTTGATGAGAAATGGTTCAATTTATTAGATTGTATTACTCAGCTCTAGAATGTACGTGAACCTTGCTGTTGTGGTTCTAGTAAATGTTAAGATACAAATATAAACCATGGTTCAGAGGCTGTGAACATGCTGTCATCGTTTGTATTTATTTTGTTAGTTATTCCAGGTAGAAATGGTCTCGCCTTCACGGAATCATCTCGGCACTTGCGACATTCGAAGCAGCCAGTCTTGCTACCCAGACTGAAAATAGGTCATCGCGTGTCACAAACGGAAATTCAGAAAGACCATCCTGCAGTAACTAATGAACATGTTCTACATCAAAGAGCAAGGGAATCCAACAGTTACTCTCCAATAGCAAGACCATGTTCTACTGTTGGTGTTCAGACACCACTGGCGTTCCATCCACGAGATATACTGTCATTAATGCCACAGCAGACCAATTAGAACTCGGCACAATAAGCACAACTTTACTGGCAAAAGCTGAAACAAGTAAGCAAGAAATTACAATCATCTTCCTCTTTCAATAACATTTACTTGATCTTATAAAATATCAATACAGACGAGCACCTGATGAGAATACTGAACGCTCCCTTTGTTTACAACATACGTCATATCATACATGTGTCTTTTTGTCCCATTCTCAGTGTCTAAATTTGTTTTCTCTCTGACACAGAATCAATTGTTACAGTTCTCTCTCTCTGACTTTCTCTCTCTTTCTCTCTCTCTCTTTTTCTATATCTCTCCTCTTTCTTTCTCCCAGCTCTATTCTTGTTCTCCTAGTCGACCAATGTTATTTGTCTTACGATCCAGTTTTGAAATATGGCGCTCTGGTCTACTGTTTCAATGCTCCACCACAGTGTACTCATTTTGCTCGGCTATAAGTTCTGGTCAGCGGACTCTATTCCCCAAGGCGTTGTGCATTAACACAATGTTTTTATTTTGCGCATGTCGGCCTACTGCATCCGACTTCGGCTTTCATTTTATGTAAGGGTCTGTTTCATGCTGCATTTTCTAAGGGTTTGCTTCTCCGGGGTAACGGTCGGTGCTGTGATGGGGATCGAGCCCAGCACATTTGGTGTGTGAGCCGTGCCACTTGCCCACCAGCCCGCGCCGTCCCCATAGCCGATAGGAAAGACTCGATCTTTGGCCGGCTGTCCCACCTCTGTTACTATTGCCGTCATAACCTCTTTAATGTCCTGTGTCTATCTTCTCCTCGTCCGACCTCTGCTTCGCTTACCGGGTACAATACAATCCAGTTTCTTTTCCAGGCCACTGCAGTTTTAGATGTGGCCAAAATATTACAGTTTCCTTGCGGTAATATTGTTGATTTGTCAATTTTGTTAAATAATCAGCTCCCATAGAATTTCTGTGTTTTTATTTTTCGCTATCACCGAAGCTTTGAGCACTTTTCTGGAGCATTTTAGCTCGACGGATTCAAACCATTTCGTTAGTGTTTGTGTGGTCCTGCATGACTCGCATCCGAACTTTGCCATTGGGAAGATGCAAGTCCTCAGAATCTTTACTTGTGTTCTATTGTAAGCGTTTTGTCATATGGTTTTTATTTTACTGAACTTCTGCGTTGCTACGACCATTCTTCGTCTTACTTATTTGTGGCAATCTCCATTGTTGCTTATAATTGATACGACATATTCAAAACCTGTGACGTTCTGGACTTCTTGTCCCTCTGTTTTAGTTACTTAATAGTTTTTATAAATGTATATTTACATTTTTGTTGTTGTTGTTTGTTTGTTTGTTTTGCGTTCGCCTTATTTATCTATTCGCCAAGGCGTGTGTGCGTTACACTGTGGTTTTTATTTTGCGCCTGTCGGCCCAGTGCATCCGACTTCAGCATGCATTTTTATGTAAGGGTCTGCTTCCTCCTGCATTTTCTAAGGGTTTGCTTCCCCGGGGTAACGGCCGGTGCTGTGATGGGGATCGAACCCAGCACCTTCTGGTTGTGAGCCGTGTCACTTAACCACTAGGCCACGCCGTCCCCTGATATTTACTATTTGATTAGTTGTTTATTCCACGCTAGGTTTAGACCGTTTAAAGTAAGTTTTCAGTGAAACCGTCCGTTGAGACTTCCTACTTTCGTTTAAAAAAAATATTTGTTAATACAAATAGGTGATTCTAACATAGGTTTTATAGTGTTGATTTTATTTTGAAGCTGTCGGTCTTAGTTCTCTCTCTCTCTCTATCTCTCTCTCTTTCTCTCACACACGCAATGTCAATTATATAGTCAAATGCTTGCCATTTCGATTTCCTTATTATATTCGCTATTTCACAACCATGTTTCCGTCCACTAATATTGTGCTTACGCAATAATGAAGTCTTTAAGCGTCTAGCGTTTTATGTATGATTGAATGCCCTAGTTCGGTAGTTGTTATCTGTAGCGTTTTATGTATGATTGAATGCCCTAGTTCGGTAGTTGTTATCTGTAGCGTTTTATGTATGATTGAATGCCCTAGTTCGGTAGTTGTTATCTGTAGCGTTTTATGTATGATTGAATGCCCTAGTTCGGTAGTTGTTATCTGTAGCGTTTTATGTACGATTGAATGCCCTAGTTCGGTAGTTGTTATCTGTAGCGTTTTATGTATGATTGAATGCCCTAGTTCAGTAGTTGTTATCTGTAGCGTTTTATGTATGATTGAATGCCCTAGTTAGGTAGTTGTTATCTGTAGCGTTTTATGTATGATTGAATGCCCTAGTTCGGTAGTTGTTATCTGTAGCGCTTTATGTATGATTGAATGCCCTAGTTCGGTAGTTGTTATCTGTAGCGTTTTATGTATGATTGAATGCCGTAGTTCGGTAGTTGTTATCTGTAGCGTTTTATTTATAATTGAATGCCCTAGTTCGGTAGTTGTTATCTGTAGCGTTTTATGTATGATTGAATGCCCTAGTTCAGTAGTTGTTATCTGTAGCGTTTTATGTATGATTGAATGCCCTAGTTCGGTAGTTGTTATCTGTAGCGTTTGATCTCTTGACTACTGGGATTACTGCTACCATTGCTCTGTTGCCTAACATGTTTTCTGTGATTTAACAGTCAACAAGGTGCATATGTCCTTTATATTACATCATCCTTTTTTCGTCCACAATTTGTAAAATTGCATCTTTCATCCATAATTTTACAGTCTGTTGTATAGCAAATTTTGGTGTATTTCATGTTTGCCGTATTGCCTCGCTTGAGATGTCCAATAAATAAGATCACCATAGTGGAGAAATAGTCATGCCTTTAAGCGTATTCTTTTTATTCGGTGTTCTCATGTCATTAAACGTACTCTTTTTAGTCAGTGTTCTCATGTGTTTGTTGTTGTTTGCGAATGCCCACAATGAGTAGGTAACTCTTTTGTGCGACCTGAAAAGGGCGTTAAGTGATGGGTTGCAGTAGCTTTCCTCACATCTCGAGTTGGCTGATGAAGGTGGATCGGGGTCATCCAGGCGGTTGTGCTATGCTTGGCTTCATCTGCGTATCACTCACTACTACGGGGATCACGTCGATCTCTCACCTCGTTAGCCAGGCTGCCACGAAAACAGCCCGTTTCCAGGGAGGGCTACTAGGAAGCCGAGGTGAGGGTCTTGGCCAGTACATTTTGCCTGACCAGACGTTAGTCTTCCTCCTCCCATATCTCATGTCTTTAAACGTATTCTTCTTATTCGGTGTTCTCATGTCTTTAAACGTATTCTTCTTATTCGGTGTTCTCATGTCTTTAAACTGATTAATAAAAGTTATATTGTACAACATTGGCTGCATTTAATACAGAAGCGAAAGCAATCAGTCATACATTGTCACTGAGACAACCTGCCAATTAGGTTAAAGGTCTGTATTTCATGTATCACAGGTTAATCCGAATTGATCGTCAGAATTAATTTCTTTCAAAAGAAAATATAGATTGCAGGAGAGGTCTCAAGTTCGCTGCCTGTCAAATCGTATCTTGCGACCTGTAATATAACTCAAATCCCCGTTGTTGGATAAAGGATAACAACGATTTAACGGGAATAATGAATGGAACATTTGTATAACATAAAAGACGAGGTCTAAACATCGCGAAAATACAATTCACGTAACAAAAGATAAAACACAAACGTATTGAAAGTCTAAGGTGAAAGAAAACATACGAAACGATTGTTTAACGATTGTTATTCACATTGCTCATGTAAATCAACACCAGCATAAAACGACATACTATACGTGCTAACAAAGAGACAATGCAACAAAGATAATACACATTCAAATCAGAGGGAAAACAAAACATCAGCAAAAAAGGATAGATCACAATAACAGCAAGGACAATACATTCATTTGGTCATATAATAGACGACTGGTAACAGAACGAACAAAATAGGAAAAAAATAGAGACAAGGAACAAAATATCACGAGGTAAAAGTCTTTGTGCAGTGTTATGCATCTTGGGTCATATCGTCTATCGTATTGTGGCCCGTGGGTCTCCGAGCTTGTTCTTTCTACCATTTGGGTCATCGAGTTTGTTCTCACGTGGCCCTTCCATCGTCTTGATTGTTCTTCTATAGTCCTTCAGTCATCCAACGTGCTCTCATGTGGCCCAAAGACCATCGAACTTGCTCTCATTTGTCCTTTCGACCATCAAATTCGTTCTAATGTGGTCCTTGGGCATTCGCGATTATTCTTCTATGGCTCTTCGTTCAATCAACTTGTTCTGGTGTGTCCCTTCGGCCATCTAATTTGTTATTTTGCGAGCCTTTAGCAATCGAGCTTGCTTTCATGTGGCCCTTTGCCTGTACATGGCTTTTGGACCATCCAACGTGTTCTCAAGTTGCCCTTGAAGCAACGAACATGTTCTCAGGTGGCCTTGGGCTAACGAGCATGTTCTCACGTAGACATTTTGCCTTAAAACTTGCCGCAGATCGTTATATATGGTCTGAGTTTGACATCCCTAGTTAAACTTGTCATGGTGTTTAACTTTGTTTCATGATTTCAACGATTTAAACCATCTAAGATATGTTTATTGTTGTTTGCTCTTTATTTGTCACGGAAATTCGTTAAATAATTTATTAAGCTACTTTTACTAATATCAATAGACTACTATTTAAGTAAGTAAGTTAACGCAACAATATGCTCCTAACCTGGTCTGAGAAGATTTTTCGTTAACTCCCGTCCTTCTTTAAACATCGTTGTCCAGTTCTTCACTGTTGTCTTCGACACACTTTTGTCACCATGCACTGTCTGTATTCTTCGATGAATGTCAACTGGTCGACATCCTTCGGCTGTTAGAAACCGAATTCACCGCTCGCTGATCAACTCTGGACGGATTCTGTATCACACCCGCCATGTTTTTAACGGTATGCTGAGGAAACTATGAGTCGGAGGATAATGAAATTTTGCAAACTTGACGGTTGGTATGTGCTGTTTACATCAGGAGTGACGTCAACTTGCGCATCGTACGTATGTTCACTTGTTGCAGTTTGGTCCGGTTTCATTTGAACACGCCTCGTATAACATATTTCTTCATTTAGCCAAGTGTAACTAATTATACGAGTATAAAGTATTAGCAAATCTGATAACAAAGGATACGTTCTCTCTTTTTCTAATGTCTTATTCACGTGTGCCATGATGCGTCGTGGTGAGGCCAGGCTCGTTGATGTGGTTATCAACATCACATGGCAGTTTAGGAAATCTCTATCAAATGCTTATCCCCCTAGTTCTCCGTCTTCCATTGTTAAGGAATCCCGACCGCGGGGCATTATTAACGCGCAATGGTAGCCTGGAGAGATGCTTTCGCATAAGACCACTCAATATTCTCCATATCCATGTGTTCGGTACTTTGTCTTGTTTCCATAGTATTGTGAATGTCATCATTTATCATTATGTCTCTCCTGGTAACGTTGATGGTTTTCTTCGAGCACCTCATCTCACAGGTTATAATTGTTCTGTCTTGGGTCATTGTTAATGTCCACGCTTGGCACTGATAACATATTGTTGACACGCACATTACTTAGATCAATAGTCTTTTAGTAGACATTTTAATGTTTGGGTGTTTCAGCAGCTGGTACAGTTGATATGCAATTACGTTCGCCTTCTGCCTGTGAACCTTAATTTCTCTGTCTAATCTGCCATCTTGGGCAAAGATACTGCCAAGGTACTTATATTCATGCACTTGTTTTATCTTGATCTCTTTGTACATAATATTTTCGCCTCCATGTGATCTACCTATCTTCAGAGTTTATGACTTGGATACATTGGTTTTCATATTGTGTCTTACCCGCAAAGATGAACGCAGTCATATGTTCTTGAGGCAGAGATGAAAGCAGTCATATGTTGTTGTAGAAGAGATGAGCGAGTCAAATGTTGTTGTAGCAGAGATGAACGCAGTCAAATGTTGTTATAGCAGAGTTGAACGCAGTCAGATGTTGTTGTAGCAGAGATGAAAGCAGTCATATGTTGTTGTAGAAGAGATGAGCGAGTCAAATGTTGTTGTAGCAGAGATGAACGCAGTCAAATGTTGTTGTAGCAGAGATGAACGCAGTCAAATGTTGTTGTAGCAGAGATGAACACAGTCAAATGTTGTTATAAGTAATATCGCTGAACTTATCAATACAAGATTCCCCTGTTGTTCCCCCCCCCCCCCCCCACCCTGCTTTTGAAATCGTCTATTACTATTAGCTCGTTCTGCTCACTTACCCTTTTTATGATACGAGACAAGTGCTCGAAGATTTTCAAATACATTATATAATTAGTTTCTCTCGCGAGCTGTTATCATTCACGTAATCGCTTTAAATGTTAATTCGTTTATCATTCCTCGGCCTTGCACTTTAGCTGCTGATTGCCTATTTATTCTGCTACGTGGCCATGCTCGTTCGCAGTTATAGCGGGAATTACTTCAGGCTACAAGCGGATACATCAAACGCATACACTGGCCAATACGTCCACACTACAAAACAGATACACACACGCATCCATACACTGGTCAATACGTCCACACTATTGATACACCAACGCATCCATATACTGGCCAATACGTCCACACTACAAAACAGATACACACACGCATCCATACACTGGTCAATACGTCCACACTATTGATACTCCAACGCATCCATATACTGGCCAATACG
Organism: Ariolimax columbianus; assembly: GCA_036924085.1. Classification (NCBI taxonomy): domain Eukaryota; kingdom Metazoa; phylum Mollusca; class Gastropoda; order Stylommatophora; family Arionidae; genus Ariolimax; species Ariolimax columbianus. The sequence continues at coordinate 23,713,719 of JAVGWX010000001.1, forward strand.
TCCACACTACAAAACAGATACACACACGCATCCATACACTGGCCAATACGTCTACACTGCAAACAGTAACATACAGTCACACCCACACAACACTGACCAATACGTTCTGATATAACCTAAAGGACTACGGTCGTTGGTTATAGTTTTTCGGTATAACTTGTTTTGTGACTCTCCAGCCCTTAATAACTATGTTTTTCCGTAACATTGATACTATCTGACTGTGTTTCCCCAGGTCAGCTACGTTTTTAATACACACATTTATTTTCTGGTCACTTCTGTAATGTGTGTGCGTGTGTGTGTGCGTGCGTGCGTGCGTGCGTGGATGTGTCTGTCTGTCTCTTTGTCTGTTCTGTCGTCTTGGAAAATTGGAAAATGGCAAATGAATTTGACTCAAACAGTGACACTGTTTGATCTTGTAACCATGAGTCTCACAACTGTGCGTAGTATTTAAATTAAGTATAGAAAATGTAACCAAACAAAAAAGCTGTACAAAAATAATTATTTCTCAGTCTTCAATGTGTTTGTCCGGCAATGTGTTTTGTCTGTCAATGTGTTTGTCTGTCAATGTGTTTGTCTGTCAATGTGTTTGTCTGTCGATGTGTTTTGTCTGTCAATGTGTGTTGTCTGTCAATGCGTTTGTTTGTCTGTCAGCGTGTTTGTCGTTAATGTGTTTGTCTGTCAATGTATTTGCCTGTCAAAGTGTTTGTCTGTCAATGTGCTTTAACGTGGCAGTGGTTCATTGGTGTATTCTGTGTACAGTAAACTGTTCTGTATTTATACTCAAGGTGTGGATCATGATGGTCTAAATCAAATATACTAGCACACACACCTCCAACTTTCCCCCCGATACTAAAAGTTCATCGGATGTTCAGCCCATTGCACCGTATGGCTGTTTATGACTGTGTGTGCATTAAACAGATCCACACAGATAGGTGTATATGAGTGGGAGAGTTTCAAAACAGTTTTAGAACAACTAAAAGTTGAGTGTGTTCCATGTAGGGAGGTAAATACCAAGCATAAAAAGTGGATAACTAGATTTGTGTTAAATGTAGAAGAGCTAAAAATAAAGCGTGGAAAAAAATATAAACGCAGGTAAATCAAAAGACACATATTTACAATATTTGAACAAGCAGAACATAGCTCAGAAAGTGATAGAGCAGCAAAAAAAACTTAGAAAAAAAACGTGTTAATAGGTTCAAGACTGATAGTAAAAGCTTTTTTTCTTATGTTAGAAATAAACAAAGAACGAAAGACAAGGTAGGCTCTCTCACATATAGCACACATAAAATAATAAGAGAAAATAGGGAAACAATTAATCCACTAAATCAATACTTTGGCACAGTCTACACTGTGAAGACTGCTCAAAGATCCCAGAGCCTATTGATATTTTCAAATGTAAAATAGATATAGTGGGATTAAAATCATTCTGTATTACGGAGGAAATGGTTTTAAAACAATTGGATGGGTTGAAAGTTGATAGATGTCCAGGTCAAGATGGTATTCATCCAAAAATGCTATTTGAAATTAGAGACCAACTAGCAAAATCATTGGCTATATTATGTTCTCAATCACTTGTAAAAGGGATTGTTCCAAGAGATTCGAAAGATGCAGGAGTTATTCCCTTATTCAAAAAAGGAAAGAAATCAGATCCAGCTAATTATAGACCTGTGAGTTTAACGAGCATAGTCTGTAGATTCAATTCAGTTCATCCCGTAACCCATCAGGTCGTTGGGGCACACATGAAGTCACTCCCAAAATCCCACGCCATCCCTCTCTGTCTGTCGCCGCCTGTCGTATCTCACCGGGACAAAGAACTGACCACTCAATGATGTTGTCCACCCATCCCTTCCTTTGACGTCCTAACCCTCTCTGTCCTGGTACGGAACCAAAGAGTATAGATTTGGTAATTCCGTTGGACCTCGCGACGTGTCCGCACCAGGCCATCTTTCGTCTTTTGATAACTGTGAACTGATCTTCAAAAGGACCAATAGCGTCTTCAACTCTCTGACATATTTCTACGTTCGTGACACAATCTTTATATGTAACATTTAGGAGTTTTCTATAGCCCCTCATTTCCATTGCATGTATTCTGCCCTGGATATCTGCTGTAATGGTCCAGGTCTCACCGGCATACATAAATATTGATAGCACCAGACGGCGCATTAGTCTAACATTTATGTCGAGGGCGAGCCGCTTGTCCTGCCATATAGGTTTCAGCCTAGTCAGCGCCGCTGTTGGTTGTGCTATTCTTGCAATTACCTCTGGCTTCGATCCCTCTTCACTGATCAATGATCCCAGATATCTGAAATGTTTTACCACCTCAAGTTCCTGCCCATTTGCCTCTATTACAGATTTAAACCCCGCTATGTTATTGGTCATGAGCTTTGTTTTATCTGCATATATTTCCTTACCAAAACTCAGGGCCGCTCTATCCAAGCTACCAATCAACTCCTGGAGTTCCCTTTCTGTAGATTGTTAGAGTCAATAATCAAAGAAAATATTGTAACGCATCTAGGTTTAATCTAATCACAAATAGTCAGCATGGGTTTACAAGAGGGAGATCGTGCTTAACAAATCTATTGGAGTTCATGGAGATATACAATGATAGATAAGGGGGAACCAGTGGATGTTATTTATTTAGAATTTGCTAAGGTTTTTGATAGAGTACCTCATCGAAAATTATTTAAAAATTAAAATCACATGGAATAGGTGCGGACGTTGCTGAATGGATTGAAAGTTGGTTAACGGGAAGAAGGCAGCGAGTGGGCATACATGAGGAGTACATGAGGAGTGGTGTGAAGTAAAAAGTGGAGTGCCTCAGCGCTATGTTTTGAGATCGATATTGTTCTTGATATATGTAAATGATTTGGACATTGAAATAGGATCCATGATTGAAAAATTTGCAGATGACACAAAACTATGTAGGAGTGTCTCATCTATAGCAGAGGTGGATATATTGAGGTCGGATTTAGATAAAATTTGAGAATGGTCTGTGAAATGGCAAATGGAGTTTAATATAGATAAATGTACAGTCATTCACATTAGTATGTCTAATATGGGAACATAATTACAAAAGGGGCGAGAACAATATTATAATGATATATAAGGAAATGGACCTAGGGGCTATAATAGAGCATAGAGAAACAATGAATGCGCAAGTCCAGGTAGCAGTGAATAAGGCAAATGCAATGTTAGGTATGATAAAAAGAAATATTAAACATAGGAGTAAAGAGGTGATAGTCAAACTGTATAAAGCATTAGTTAGACCTAGAATGGAGTACTGTGTACAAGCGGGGAGTCTTTATCGTAGAGTGGAAATAAACATGCTGGAAAGGATACAAAGAAGAGCGACAAAACTGATAGTGGGATTCCAGAATTACAGCTATGAGGAAAGACTAAGAAAAATCAGCCTGCAGTGTCTAGAAAAGAGAAGAATTCGAGAGGACAATACAGGTATATAGGATAATCACAGGAAAAGTTAAATTGGACTATTACAAGTTTTTTTCCAAAATACAACCACCAACGAGAACAAAAGGACACATACACAAATTAACTAAAGAAATGTCCAGATTAGATATTTGGAAATATTTTTTTAGTCAGAGAGTGGTGAATGCTTGGAATACATTACACCAGGAGATGGTGGAGGCAGAGACAGTTAATGCATTTAAGAATAGATTGAATGTGCATAGCTTTCAAGGCAGGGTAATGCAAATGTGGCTGGTTGTCTACAGACTCTGATGGGTCTACTAAACCAGTAAAACAACGTTAAGTTATATGCGGTTCAATATGGCGCCCCACTTTTCCTGGCAGTCACAAATTGTGAATTTCACGATGCATTTTTACTACTAGCGATGTAAGGTGCATCGTGCCAGTGTGAAATGCTTTTCTGTATGTGTTCTTCGTCGTTCTGAAGCATTATGCTTTTATACGTTTCTATGTTAGTTAAGAATGACAACATTTTGTCTTCATGAACGGCGGTAGCATGACGTCACAATTCTCCGATATGATGTCGCGGTTTCTTACTTAGCGGTCACAAGATATAAACATGTCAACCACTAACTGCTTCATTACAGCTGGGCTGGAGACAGTCAAATGCTATGGAAGCAGCCACAGAGTAGGGCTGTAAACGATATAACAGGAGGCTCACCCTGGGGGCCACTCTTCCCGTTCTCTCTCCTCTTACCTCACTCTGTTTCATTTGACTCTCCCACAGTCACACTCTTGCACAACTTTCACACGCACCCTCATGGTGAGGCCCTTCCATTGCACTTTGGTTGGGCTAGCTTCTGAGGGCGCACAAACCTAGCATAGATACATACAGACGCACGCATTCATCCAAGCACTGGTTTATGTGTCATGATATAGCCCAATGGACTACGGTCTGGGGTGGAAAATGGCGCGCCTCCGCCAGTAGAAACTAGTGAGGCAAACATCTAAGCAAAAAAAAAAAAAAAAAAAAAAAGGGCTGTAAACATTCACTTGCGATAGTATACGAAAAGAACTGGAAAGTCTCAACTAGAGAAACTCCTATTTGCTCCTCCCAAGTGGTAGAAACTATGTGGAAAACCGCAAAGAGCAAGATAGCCTTGGTCAGGTGGCACATTCTGAAGAGAGGTCCCCTCCCCAAGTGCACTCATAGCTGCTAGTCACACGGGCGAAGGAGCAAACGTAAGGATAACGGCCGTCAGGGCAGGTGCGAAAAAGGCCTGGTATCGGCTCATAGCACACCTGGGATTAAATTTGGTAAGCGGCCAAAACCTTCCGGAAAGGAACAGCAAATGACCGATTGTACATTGCAAAGATAACTTATGGCAGTCATAAATACGGAATCTCAAATTTCCGACGGCGAGGCTCTCAGGCCAGGCGGATCGAATGCACTCACTGGGAAAGAACACACTGAGGAGCAAGTGATGACGCCCAAAAGTCCGACATTTTTATATAAACGAGATTTCAACGCAAAGATTGGAGCAGAAAGAACAGAAGAGGATGAAGAAACACGAGAGCCTTCTGGCATAGATCGAGGAAACTGAATAGGAGAAAGACTAATTGACTTTTTGTTTGGAGAACACATTCGTAATCACCAACAGCTTATTCGGAGAACACCCCAGACTGTTGTACACCTGGACCTCTGCAGATAGGAAAACTAGGAACCAAATAGATTCTATTTTAATACACCGGAGATGGAAGTCAAACATCACCTCAACAAAGACGCTCCAGGAAGCAGATTGCGACTCTGATCACCAGCTACTGGTAGCGGGTTACAAAACAAGACTGAAGAGAATTATCAGAGGGGATAGACCTGTACGCTTCAATATGGATGCGAAACCATTGAAGTACGAAACAAATTCGAAGTATTGATGGCGGCAGACGAGATTATTTCTGTCGTCGAACTGGCAACACAGACAAGAGATGGCTTACTCGACGCAGCACTAGGTCTGATCCCTAGGAAAATATATAAGAAACAGAACTAAATCACAGAAGGTACGCTACAACTATAGAAGAAATAAGAAACCTAAGACGAACATGTATAGACCACAATAGCGATGAATACAGAGATTGAACTAGAAAAATCAGAAGAAAGATCAGAAAAGACAAGAAACAATTCATAACAAACACTTGCAGCGAAATCGAAGAACGTCAACAACATGGGGAACAAAGAGAAACTTTAAGAGAAATCAGAAAACTGACGAGAGAATCCCAACCATGAGTACAGGCAATCACTGACAAAACTGACGAGAGAATCCCAACCATGACTACAGGCAATCACTGACAAATATGGTGATGTGATGACTGAGAACAAAGATATTCTAGACGGATGGAAGGAATACTGTAGCGACAAGTACGACGACACAACAAGATGGAAGGAATACTGTAGCGTGATGTACGACGACACAACAAGATGGAAGGAATACTGTAGCGTGATGTACGACGACACAACAAGATGGAAGGAATACTGTAGCGTGATGTTTTGACAAACATCTATTTAGAATAATACGCCTTAATCTTTTACGATTTTCTTCTTTTTTTTAAAAAATATGCACAGGCAGATGTATTCCTCTCTAGCATTTGTTGTCGACGCTATAATCTCCATAGTAGTGAACTTACCGAGGAGTCTCGCCAATGTACCCTAGCCAGGTGGTTCCGGGTCCACCTTCTTACGTATGCTTCGGGATGTAAGACTAGCCACTGTAACCCGACATGTGATCCCCGTAGTAGTGAGTTCCACGCAGATGAAGCCAGGCATATCACAATCGCGGTTCACCTTCATCAGCATGTTTGGGATGTGAGGAAAGCTACTACAACCGGCCACTTAACGTCCATTTCTGGGCGTCCAAACAAGTAAACTTACTCATTGTAGGCATTCAACAAGATACTCAACGTCTGGCCTATATCCCCGTCTGAGCGGAATGATTGGCTATCTAACGCCGGGAGCAAACCAATCAAAGGCAAGCTAAGCTCGTTTTACCAGATCAGGTCATAAAGTTGGCCATGATCAGGCCAAAGACATTATTCCACGAAACGTATTCCAAAACAATATAAACGAACTTCATGTAAGCGAACTATGACCTATATAGAACATAATTTGAGAGCACGATCCCCTTTTCATAATCTAACCAACTCTTACAGTGTTAACAAAAACTACAAATGGTGAGAGAGAGAGAGAGAGAGAGAGAGAGAGAGAGAGAGTGAGAGAGAGAGTAGACAACAAAGAAAAAGAGGAAGAAGTAGAATACGATGATAGAAAAGAACAAACAGAAGAAAACATCAAGACCAAATGTCACAACATCTGGAGAAAATCGTATACTTATCATACAGCAACAATAAAAACACGGTGCTGGAAATGATGCAGCACAAAATTATGTTTAATTGAGAATTGCTAAACAACACAACATGTGCATTAATGGTAGGAAAGACAACAGAATATACAATGTTGGAATAATATGCTTTTAATTTGTTCGTGTCTAAAGTAGATTTTGTAAAGCAAATAAGGGATTTGTTTAAATTGTTTCAAAACAATAACTACATGCAATATGAACATAATATCATATCAAGGCTGACCACGACTCAGATAATATGTTGCTATGGAGGAAATATACTGTTAGGGTGATACTATTTTACACGACTCTGGAGTGAGATATTTTAAATACCACTTAGGTCTTTTAACTCCCCGACTGGACACAGATATCCCTTACTTGGGACGACAAAACACAACAACAGCACCACCAAGCATGTCGTAAGAGGTGACTAAAGGGAGATGTGCATGGGACTAGCGACCTCCTTATGTAAAACACATTTCTACAAAATCCACCACCTCCAAAACACGCAAAGTGTTGACTTTCTAAAGGGAGATCAATTGTACTGTTGAAACTACGCTCCTGCTGGAGTTAGGAGGGAACATGAAGAAGAAGACCGATTCAAATTATGCTTGGGAATCAAACGTTTTTAAAATAATAACGGATTTAGATTGTGTCCTTTAAAAAATACTAGATTTTCTTTAAAACAAATAATTTTTCTACTTTTGAAAGTTCAACTTAATTTAATCAGTAAAATGATTGTTTAAGATATGTAGGTTACTGTTTCTCTATTCTTGCCTGTATGTCTTCCGAATAGGTATAATGTTCTGTGATAAATTATTTATTTTCGCTAGTATATAATTGTCTATACGTTTCCCATCAATGGCTGAGGTTTGAGGACCACCAATATTAGGAGAATATGTGCAGTTTGTTATGTTTAGGAAAACCACAACACGTGTACGATGTATATGCAAAGAAAATCATCAAATGTCCAGTGTTGGAAGTCAATTTAATAACCTGTTTAGAGAGCACTTCAGAAGGTTGTGTATGGAATTTGCGACCTCTCCATGCTACACATTCTGTAAAAACTGCAACCGACTCTACTCAGGTTTTCCTGAGAACTGGTTATGGGAGTCGAATAAAGTGTTGGATTGTACTTTAACAAATGGAGCGAGGGAATAAGTTATCTCAATGGAAAGATGGATGTCGCTTTCACTGACTAGCAAAACAGGAGGTGAACTAAAACTTGTGGAGAAACTCGAGTGGAGAATTTCAATTTGAGGATGCGGTAGCCAACATTAGGATTTCTTCGTTATTAGGAGTGTGCAGAAATTAAAATGAAATGCCAAGCAGAAAAATATTCAGAAAAGAGAAAATATCAAATTATATATGTGTTTGTATTTTTATTTAGAAAACAACAAACGAAATGACAGATATATAAAAAAAATACTGTAAATTAAAAACTAGTGTAAAAACTATTATTATTATTATTATTATTAACTGCCATGTATTCATGTAAAAGGTCAAGGTATTACCATTACAGATATTGTCGTTAGGGATACACTGCTTAAGGTCTCAGCGTTTGTTAGACCGAGTGACTAGCCCCGTTCCCTGCTGTCTTGCATTTCCTCAGTCAGCCAGCGCCCATGTACAGTTAGAAGAAATTGACCGACCCGTCAGATGGGAAACGTTCACAGATAAAAATAACAAACAAGAAAGATAAAAGTTTCAGACGTTTCTCAATAAATGTTCTTTCAGAGTTGAGCAAATGCAATGATATGAGGACACCACTTTTACAGAGCGTGAGTGATATGAGGAACCCACTTTCACAGAGTACGAGTGATATGAGGAACCCACTTTTACAGAGCATGAGTGATATGAGGAACCCACTTTCACAGAGCGCTAGTGATATGAGGAACCCACTTTTACAGAGCGTGAGTGATATGAGGAAATCACTTTTACAGAGCGTGAGTGATATAAGTAAACCACTTTTACAGAGCGTGAGTGATAGGAGGAAATCACTTTTACAGAGCGTGAGTGATATGAGGACACCACTTTTACAGAGCGTGAGTGATATGAGAAAACCACTTTTACAGAGCGTGAGTGATATGAGGAAACCACTTTTAAATAGCGTGAGTGATATGAGGAAACCACTTTTACAGAGCGTGAGTGATATGAGGAAATTACTTTTTCAGAACGTGAGTGATATGAGGAAACCACTTTTACAGAGCTTGAGCGATGAGGAAACCACTTTTACAGAGCGTGAGTGATATGAGGAAAGCACTTTTACAGAGCGTGAGTGATATGAGGAAACCACATTTACAGAGCGTGAGTGATATGAGGAAAGCACTTTTACAGAGATTGGGTGAGTTGAGGAAACCATTTTTACAGAGCGTGACTGATATAAGGAAAAGACTTTTACAGAGCGTGAGGAAAGAACCGGTTCTAGATCAGAGATACAAGAGGTGAGCAACAGGTGTTCAACCTGAGAGGACGTTTATTAAGGGTGATATTTGTGCACGTCACTACGAGTCCGTATATAATGGCTTCTGTTGTTCGGAAGTTTAAAATTGGATGGTAGCAAGTGTACAGATTATAAATATATAATGAACATGAAAATGGCAGACAAGTTTTTAAATGTATGGAGCTCAATGATAAATCTAATATGATAACTGATAGATTGGTTTTAAGATTCATGTTACGTATGCAGTTATAAGATAACAAAAAGACCAGGTGTCGACGGGCTATACTTTTAGTACTACCCATAATTGTCTCTAGTATGTGTGTGTAATACATGTGAACAGCTGTTATATTTGTAATAGATCATTACCATGGATTACTAATCGTTTTGCGCGCGCGCGTGTGTGTGTGTGTGTGTGTGTGTGTGTGTATATATATATATATATTTATACACACAGAGGTTGACACGTTTTATGGTGGTTCCAGTCAGTCAAAAATGTCTGCAGCCAGCATGGTCAGACTACATTCATGCAATTTATGTTTACAAATTTAGACTAGGCACTCAGTCACCTTTAATTCTACATAACAATGCTACCAGACCAAAATATATTGAATTAATTGAATTACTTACACAGTATTAGTCTATTTCTTCTGTAGAGGAAATGTACTACTGACAGACGCATAACGCGTGTGTCCTTGAACATTCTTGGTAGTTTTAGCACTGTAGTACCATTTATCGATAGTTTTAGCAGTTTGAAATTGTGGCAGTGGTGGTTCATTTGGAATCACGGTCATAAACGAGCTTATGTATAATCTATTGGAACGGTAATATTATTAATAATTGTGCGAGAGTCGTTATGTAGTAATGATTAAAAACGTCATTAGCTGTTAAAAACTATTTTTTTTTTCCTCGCAAGCAAACTATATTTACAAGCAAATTTGTTTACTCGTCACAGGCGAGCGCTTTTGTCAAGTCCTGTATAAAAATATATTTACATATAATAATAATAAAACTAATAATAATTGTCTGTTATTAAATCTCATTATATATTGTTAGTTCAGTCATTTACTTTCAATTTTTCTGTTTCGGTGTCTGTTTCTGAAGAAAACTAAATAACGGAATTTCACTAGTGTTAATGCTAACCATGTCCTTACCTAATTTTCTTGTCTTTCCTTTTTCAATTTGACATTATTTAATGACAATTGATGTTATAGAACAGCTTGTCTTTGATGTTGATTATCTTCTGTACTGTTATTGTGATGTATTGTTATTGTGATGTATTGTTATTGTGATGTGTTGTTATTGTGATGTGTTGTTATTGTAATGCGTTGTTAATGTTTATATGTTGTTTACGCTGAACTCTGAAGCGTGGATTTATTTTTGAAATATTGCGTTTGTTCCTTAATTTCATTGAGTGATAAGCGAAATGAATATATTATGTTTGTTGTTAATGACACCTGTCCTTGGTGGGTGGTTTTAATTTCCTCAGACTTTTTAAGTGCATTGTTGTCGCTGTATTGTCTCTTTGCAAATCCTTTTTAAAAATTGTTCTTTTTACTCCTGTTGCTTTGCATCAAGCATACAAATGTATGAACTGATTGTACTTATTAATGTTTATTGTATTTGAAGTTGCTGTGTCATGATGCTGCTTGTGTAGTCACTTCGGGCGCGAGCGCAATACATTTATGTAGTAATCATATCCACCGCTCACACATCCTCGCTCCGATCTCAACCCCTTCCTCACACGCCTGGGAAACAAATATTTATTCATTCGATGTCCATTTTATTAGCACGAAGCATGGGGCGGGGGAGAGCGGTTGAATTGGGTTGGTTATTGTAGGAAGTTGATGCTGCAGATATGAAAGGATTAAGTTGTTTGTACAAGTTTGGGTTGATGTGCTAGTGTAACTAAGGCTGTAAGCTATGCATGAGGTTACGTTGATGCTATAATGGGCATATGATTTCAGTCGCAAGCTGGTGTTCAAGTTTAGGTTAATGATGTAAAGAGGATGATATAGTTGTATGTTTAGGTTAATGATGTAAAGAGGATGATATAGTTGTATGTTTAGGTTAATGATGTAGAGAGGATGATATAGTTGTATGTTTAGGTTAATGTTGTAGAGAGGTGGATATAGTTGTATGTTTAGGTTAATGTTGTAGAGAGGATGATATAGTTGTATGTTTAGGTTAATGATGTAAAGAGGATGATATAGTTGTATGTTTAGGTTAATGTTGTAGAGAGGATGATATAGTTGTATGTTTAGGTTAATGATGTAAAGAGGATGATATAGTTGTATGTTTAGGTTAATGATGTAAATAGGATGATATAGTTGTATGTTTAGGTTAAAGTTGTAGAGAGGATGATATAGTTGTATGTTTAGGTTAATGTTGTAGAGAGGATGATATAGTTGTATGTTTAGGTTAATGATGTAAAGAGGATGATATAGTTGTATGTTTAGGTTAATGATGTAAATAGGATGATATAGTTGTATGTTTAGGTTAAAGTTGTAGAGAGGATGATATAGTTGTATGTTTAGGTTAATGTTGTAGAGAGGATGATATAGTTGTATGTTTAGGTTAATGATGTAAAGAGGATGATATAGTTGTATGTTTAGGTTAATGTTGTAGAGAGGATGATATAGTTGTATTATGTGACTGAATGTAGTTTGATGGTGTAGAGAATATAAAATATAAGTTGTATGATGTGATTGAGGTTGAGGCTAATGTTGTAGTGGTGATAAGATATAAGTTGTATGGCGTGTTGATGTTTAGGTTAATGTTGTAGAGAGGATAAGATATAAGTTATATGATGTGATTGAGGTTTTGGTTAATGTTGTAGTAGTGATAAGATATAAGTTGTATGGTGTGATTGAGGTTTTGGTTAATGTTGTAGTAGTGATAAGATATAAGTTGTATGGTGTGATTGAGGTTTAGGTTAATGTTGTAGAGAGGATAAGATATAACTTGTATGATGTGATTGAGGTTTTGGTTAATGTTGTAGTGGTGATAAGATATAAGTAGGGATTCTATGGTTGAAATTAGCATTGTTGTCAAGTGGGAACAACATAGAGCACAAAACAATAGATAACAGCAAAACTCAAATAAAGCAGTCACAAACACAAACCAAAAGCTACGGAACAAGCCAAATGTCAGATCCCAGAGACTGTGACAACATCAAAATTGGCATGAGATCTTATGTTAAAATAAAGATGAATAACATGTATTTTTAAATTAGGGGAATCATTTCCCGTGTTACTTCCAGCCTGTATGCAAGGCTTCAATTCCTGTAGTACTTTTGCCATAATTTACAAAACACTTCGTGGACCAGAATCAGTTGTAGACATCAGTAAATGTGGTGACCTTTATTCCTAGACTCCAACACTCCATCTGAAGGGACGCACTGATGGCCGCCACTTGACTAAAATTATTGTATACAGACTCTGTAGAGTCTTCTAAACCAGTATAATGAAGTTAAGTTATGATCTGCCATTTCTAGCCGTGGCACATGTATCACTCCTTATGCCTGTTTCATAATGATACATTTATCTTTAAGTAAACCGTTCAGTATAATTAAGCAGATACTTCCTTTAACGATCATATTTTGTAATCTCTAACAAATGGATTTGTATTCTTTTCAAATGTTAACGCTACATAACAATGCCTTTGTTAAAATAACACAGTTGAATCGTTTGCTGCAATATGTCCCAATTCATCTGAAAGTGTAAAATAACAACACTAAATCATCAAAATTATAGGTCTATTAAAGCATGTTAGGCTAACACTTCATATGATGCTATATTGAATACGGGTTGTCCGTACAGTCGTTTGTATATGTTGTTTATGTTTATTAATATATATTTGATCGCTGAGCTAACATCTCAACTGAAAAGTATGTTACTGCAGGTGCTTGCAATGTAAGGGAGGTAACATAGAAAAGGTGTTAACAGCTTGGCCAACAAAACACATGCACGAAAAGCATAATATTAATGGCAGCTTTTGTAATTAATATTCTTTGAATGTTTCTCTTTGTAAATACAATAATGGATCCAAAGATTGATGGTCAGAAATGAATAATTGTCTTCAGTAGAATTATATTTAACCTATTGTTAGTTTTTAATATCACAAAATTAATATTCATAATTTGATGAGGTTCTGGAGTTCAATTGAAGACGTCTGTAGCTGAAAGGTGCATACTGTCACTCCAATTTATGTTAAACCTTCGAAACAAGCAATCGTAAATATTTTTATTGAACCTACATTAATTTGACATTTGAAAATAAAGAATTGAAATTGTAATTTCATCTTCATTGTAAACAATTCAGGACGGAGAGAAAATCATACTAGTCCGTGCAAGATTCACATACGCAGCCGGTAATTTCCCTCACTGTGATTGGTTGTTGGAAATCAGGAATTTCCTGTCCGTTTCTGGAACATGTCAGCATGACCTCTCTTAATTCCGTGGCAGTTTCTTTACAGCATCGACACTCCTAGGAAAGATATAGCATATCTGTTATACAACATTGATAAGGAAAAAAAGAAAAGTGGAACATTAGGATGACGTCAAGTATTTAAATCAGAAACATTTTATCGTGATGCGCAGTGACAATAATAGCGATGACTTCAAAAGAATGCAGGACGAAGAACAAGGAGGGATGTCGCAACCTGGTGACTTTTAGGTTGAACTCAATAAGACGGTCCAACATTGGAAAGGTAGAAGGTGGGAGTACTGTTGAACCTATCTATTCCAATGGGTCTAGAGAAGAGACGAACGATACTTGGGCCTCAAAAAAGAGTTCTTGATGTGTACTTGCACTTGTAGATACACGCAGGGAAATGTATGCTTTGCTGCTTGTGATCAGCGACATTAGCGTAAATTTGATTATACTATTCATTATAAGAAAGCGTTGTTCTTGTTGTTTTGTTGTCGGTGTTGCTGTTGACAAATAATCGTACTGAGATATAGTAACAATTGACTACGTTTCTTTTAAAGCGGGTTAGAGTAGTTCTTTTTGCATTCAGAAGTATTCAGAAGAAGGTGGATCTGGCTGTAGTACAATGACAGGCTTCTCAGTAGGCGCATCACTATGTGGATCAGACGTTTGGTCACCACTTCACTGGCTGCGACACAACCTGTTTCCAGGAAGACCCACCTGACCCAGATGTTACTCTTCGCTCCGTACTTGAATGTGCTGATTTGTGGGATTTGAGACTCATTTTTTTAAATTAGAGATTTTGGATAAAAGAGTCATTTTGTAGGATAGTAGAAAATCAATATGTATAATTTGAGAGTGTTGCGTTTTAGGATAAAGGAGTGTCGGTATGTGGAATAAAAGAGTCAATATTTTGGATATTAGAGTCAATACATAGGATAATAAAGAGTCAGTATGTATGATAGAAGATACACAATATGTAGAATAAAAGAGAGTGTCGATATTTAAGATAATAGAGAGTCAATATGTATGTTAGAAGCGAGTCAATATGTAGGATAATAGAGAGTCAATATTTAGTATAATAGCACATCAATATTCAGAATAATTGAGTCAATAAGTAGGATTTGAGAGTGTCGATATTTAGGATAAAGGATCAATATGTAGCAATATATAGAGTCAATATGTAGGATAAGGGAGAATCAATATGTAGGATAAGGGAGAGAATATGTAGGATAAGGGGGAGTCAATTTGTAGGATATGAGAGAGTCAATGCGTAGGATAAGAGAGAGTCAATGTGTAGGATAAGGGAGAATCAATATGTATTGTATGAGAAAGTATGTAGGATAAAGTATGTAGGATAAAGGAGAGTCAATATGTAGGATATGAGAATGTCAGATGTCTGTACATAAGATACATAAGTGCAGTAAATCTTTCCTTATTCGTCAGGTTAAGAATGACAACAGTGTCAGAAGATTGAATCCGACAAATGCCGCAGCAAATCCTTCAATTAGCTAAATAACGCGCTATGCATCATTTATAAGTGCGTGCCAAAAGTAAAAATTTAAATTAAACACAAATATTACGTTTAAAAATACCACCCAAAAAAACAAAAAAACAACAGGATACTATAATGAACAATAGCAAATCTTTAAATATTGTTCTTCCTGGAAAATACGAAACGGTGTTGCAATCTCAGGAGAAGCATCCGTTTGTCCACCTGTCTGACGATCGAAGCCTCACTAGGGTGATTGGCCGTCTTCATTCTAAAGACCACGACTGAGACGATAGAGATGATGCTGGGATCTCAGAAGAAATACCGAATTTCTCGCTTCGGTGTGATGAAGGAAACAGCTCTGGTGCTATACTCGTTCCAACCGTCCTACAAGGTATTTCTAGCTTACGGCCTATACTTACTCCCTAAGTCTTATCATTTCTAGCTAATCTGACAAATTGAATACCTTACTGTTAGCTTTATCCCTACACGTATCTGCCATTATTGATATTTTAATCCTAAATAAAAGTAGGGATATCCTGCATTAAAAGAATAAATATAAACACGAACTGTGCACAGTCCGATCAATTTCTGAAAACACATTAATAGAAATAGATGACACCAGTGGAGTCAGTGTCAGCGGCGAAACATGATGAAAAAGCGAACCACACGACGAGTTAACAGCGGGTGGGGATAGTTTTCCTGGCATATGTAATTGAAAAGTGACAGAATAGTGAAGCGAATAAACGCGATGGACGAAATATGGATGCACGACAAACTATGATGTGAGAGTGTTTACATGAATTGTACACTAACGAGTGTGAATACCTTTCTAAACCCTGGGTGAATGAGAACACTGGGAGATACGCTGGACTCACACGTGCCCTCGCACTTGTTGAGAGTGATGCTACCTGAACAGATGGCGTTGACGTTTTGTCCTGCGTGTGTTATTGACATGTATCTGGAGAGGGGGATTGCACTTTCCTGTCAAATGTAGACTTTATATAAAATATATGACAACATTATGCAATGTATTGGTGAAAAATGTAGATTACAAACAGAGTATTTATTTAAAATGTAGAACAGTATTGGTGTAAAATGTAGACTGTAGAACAGTATTGGTGTAAAATGTAGACTACAAACAAAGTATTGATGTAAAATGTTAATATATAACAGTATTTGTGTAAAATGTAGACTATAGAACAAAGCATTGGTGTAAAATTTTGACTACAGAACAAAGTATTGGTGTATAATGTAGATTATAGAACAGTATTGGTGGAAAATGTAGATTATAGAACAAAGTATTGGTGTATAATGTAGACTATAGAACAGTATTGGTGTAAAACGTAGACTACAAACAAAGTATTGATGTAAAATGTAGACTACATACACACTATTGACGTAAAATGTAGACAACAAAGTATTGGTGCAAAATGTAGACTTCAGAACAAATAATTGGTGTAAAATGTAGACTACAAACAAAGAATTGGTGCAAAATATAAACTACATATAAAATAAATTATTACGTTGTTCAGAGTGTTGTTGTTAACAATGTTACTGGAGACAATCTAATTTATTGAAGTGGTCACACCATCGAGCAAGAGTGTTAGCTTCATAACACTCTAAGGGACGTATATGCTTGGGTCATGACTAACAAATGTTATTCTCCTGTTTCATGGTTTTTCTCTTTCCTGCAAAACTTTGGGATTTAGCCCAAAAGTCTCTGTTTATCAGACCGGTGACTGATCCATGGATTCAGCATCTAACGATGATGAACATGTATTACAGATGTACGAGAACTTACTACCGTATATTTCATTGCCCGAATCGATTGTTTCATATTTGTAACAACTGGTTCTGATTGACATATTTTCAAGCTGCAAATTGAAACATTATAGTACAGACATACAGCACAGATATGCATTGAAAGTTTCCAGATCATGTACGAAATGCGAAAATGTACTTAAAAAGAATCACTACCATATTGTCATGTATTCATTCCACACGTAATGCATAGTAATCCATTACATATCAGGCCTAACTTACGAACAACAAAATTATAACTAAAAATAAGCACTCTATGTATCATTTAAATAAATAATGTAAACCTATTAATCACTGGACACTTACAATATATTAAATGCAATACAGTACACTTCACTGGTCTTTGTCGTATGTATAACTAGGTCTACTTGCAGTTCTCACTACAAACACTAATATAAACCCATTACAGACACTAACAGCCTGTTATATGCTGTTATTAAGTCATTAAAAAAAAATAAGTTGAAAACAGTATAGCATCAATTATAAACAGGTTTATATTAACTTAATGACAGTGAAAGACATTACTAACATACGAGATAATACTGTAATTAAAAACAGACTAACGATTACATCAATGTAGATATGACACCATTTTAAACAATAGTCTACACAAAAGAAGACTACTCAAAGATCCTAGAGTCTATATTTATTTTCCAAAGGGAACGTGGCAATTCCCCAACTCAAGTCTAACACTCTTAAAGACAGGGGTTCTTGTGTCGACGACAGACAACGGTGGCTCTCGTGTCTACGACAGACGACAGTGGTTCTTAACTTAACTTAACTTAACTTAACTTAACATCTTTATACTGGTTTAGAAGACCCTGCAGAGTCTGTATACAACCAGTTACATTTACATCACCTTGCTCTAAAATCTATGCGCATCCAGTTTATTCTTAAATGCATTAACTGTCCCTGCCTCCACTACCTCCCCTGGCAATGCATTCCAAGCAGACACCACTCTCTGACTAAAAAAATATTTCCTAATATCTAACCTGGACCTCTCTTTAATCAGCTTGTAGCTATGCCCTCGTGTTATTGTAGGTGGCTGTATTTTAAAAAAAACTTGTTATAGTCTAATTTATCGATTCCTCTGATCATCTTATAAACCTGTATTAAGTCACCACGAATTCTTCTCTCTTCGAGACACTGTAGGCCGGTTTTTCTGAGTCGTTCCTCATAACTGTAATTCTGGAATCCCACTATCATCTTTGTCGCTCTTTTTTGTATTCTTTCTAGCATGTTTATGTCCCCTCTATGATAAGGACTCCACACCTGTACACAGTACTCCAATCTAGGTCTAACTAAAGCTTTATACAGTTTGACGATCACTTCCTTGCTCCTATGTTTAATATTTCTTTTTATCATACCTAACATTGCATTTGCCTTTTTCACTGCTACCTTAACTTGCTCACTCACCTTTCCTGTATGATCTATTATAACCCCTAGGTCCCTTTCCTTATCTATCTTTCTAATATTGTTTTCTCCCATTCTGTAATTATGTTCCATATTGGATCTACCCATGTGGATGACTGTACATTTATCTACATTAAACTCCATTTGCCAGCTTACAGACCATTCTCAAATTTTATCTAAATCCGACCTCAATATATCCACTTCCGCTTTAGATGAGACACTACTGCATAGTTTTGTGTCATCAGCAAATTTTGCAATCATGGATCTCATATCAATGTCCAAATCATTTATATATATCAAGAACAAAATTGGTCCCAAAACCGAGCCCTGTGGCACACCACTTTTCACTTCACTCCACTCAGAGTACTCCTTATTTATGCCCACCCTCTGCCTTCTTCCCGTTAACCAATTTTCAATCCATTTGGCAACTTCGCCACCTATTCCATGTGATTTTAACTTTCGAAATAATCTTTGATGAGGTACTCTATCAAAGGCCTTTGCAAAGTCTAGATAAATAACATCCACTGGCTCCCCTTTATCTATGATTTTAGTAACCTCCTCCATGAATTCTAATAGATTTGTTAAGCATGATCTCCCTCTAGTAAACCCATGCTGACTATTTCTAATTAGATTAAATTTGTCTAAATGCATTACAATGTATTATTCTGTAAATACATTATTCTGTTACTGTAGTTGTCATGCAAAGAGTAACACCTACAATATGACGTGTTGTCAGAGACGACAGCTTTGTGTTTGAAGTAACACCCCTCTTTCTGACTAGTATGCAGACGAATGCCACTCAGTGACTTGAAAGTTGGCATCACGTGTGACAAGGTGTCAGCGTCGAATTAAACAGGACAACACACGCAGTCAAATGCTCACAAGTGCGTGGTCTCTAGTTCCCAATCAGTGACTAGAGTCGGCTTTGGTGACTTATCTATTTATCTCTCTATTCTAGTTATTCACTTCAGCCGATGTTACTTGCTATGTTTTCGCTATCTTACAAACTGCCCGGTAGTCTTATCTTTTGTAGTATATATTCTAGCTACGCACTAACCTGCCCGGTAGCCTTCTGCTCGATTGTATCCTCCGAATACCATGATCCCGTCATTTATGTATCATATTCTTCCTGTTATGGTCAATGCCACCTCTTTTTCTTCAGTTCTCGCTGCTAAACTTTCCTTGAACTTTTGTGCCCCTAAAGAAAACGAGCATTGTTGAAGAATTTTCGAATAATGACTGTTCTATGAACTCCATCTCTCGGACAGTGTTATGACGTTTTGCCTGGGTTCCACCAAGGACTTTAGATCTTCCCTGTCACCGACTCGTTGGAATCTTGAAACTCTGTTACACCCATCAATGATACCAAGAGAGATAGCATGATAAATTGTGGCATCGGATTTATCGTGAGAGGTATTCATTGTACCGAATTCATAGCAAAAATGAGTATAAAATGATTCGGTGTTTTCACGAGAATGCAACTTGTCAACTACCGCTGCATGCATATAGCACAAGAAGAATTGGTTTCCTTGTACGATGATATACTATAAATCCTACAGCAATACCGGATTACAAGGCAAGGACCGGCGTAAGACACTTGCCAAGTACAGCTCCCACAGTAAAGTATTGAACATCCCTGCAGCCAACTTTCGATGTAGATATGTCATTTGATCTGATCAGAATATCAACCATTTCCTGTAGCCATCTTTCCATGTTCAGATTTAAGAGAGTTTCTTCGGCATACCATAAGTTGCTTATGTTAGCCGTACTGATATTCCTGACTTCTCTTCCGTGGATCGTAATGGGTTTACTACACACATGAAATACATTTGACGATTTTACACATACTTCTTGCTTTCAATGCTTGAAATACGTATGTGTTTGTTTGTTGAAAATTCATATATCTGCTCTTTGTTGTCAATGCGTGTGTAAGACATAATTATTTTTCCATCGTTACCGTTGATATTTAAGCTGTCTAACATGTTGTTAATTTCTCTGTTTCACATTGCTAAAATCATTAGTGGAGTTTATGCAGTACACGAATATACTCGTATTTATTTTAATTTTTAGTATTCTCTCTTTTCGTGTACTTAATATTTTTACTGGACTTTATGTCAATTTACCTTCGATTTTTCTGGTTTATTCCTTATGTCAGTATTGTCTGTCATGTCTAATTGAGCAAGTTTTCACTTTCAATGCTCCTTGATTTCTTGAATGTCTTTAACAAAGAAAGTAGCATGTCCTTTGCAGAACGTCACTTCGTACAACTGTCATGTTTTTGGATGTTATAAGTTTATTGACGTGTGTGCGGAACGGTAGGTTGCCATTACTTTCCGTACATGGATGTGAGAAAGAAACCCAAACTGAACCGGGTTCGTTGAGATTGTGAAACGGACGTTTCTTGCCAAGGCCACGCAGCCGGCTGAATGAATCTACGAATCTGAATTGTATTTCATAATTATGAGTGTGCCCTTTGTTGCAGATGCCACTCTTTCCCAACATCTTTCACAGTGTCTATTTTCAGTTTAATCCCTTTTTCATGTTGTGCTACATCGTCCTCTGATACTGCTGCAAGAATTATCGATCTCCTGCTCCCATTTGTCATTTATAGTTTGTGTTCATCTGACCGTATCATCATCATCATCATCATGAAGCATGTCCATTGTAGAACGTCGCTCAAATTACAGTCTGTCTGAAAGAAACTCGTTCTCTTGCCAAAACTCCAGCCTCCGCCACAGTCATACCCAGACATTCCTGGATATCTTGGTGCCATCGTCTTCTTGGTCTACCCCTTACTCTTTTGCCCGGCACCATACCTTCCATCACCGTTCTCTCAAGACCGTTGTGTCTCTTGATGTGACCAAAGTATTTGCATTTTCTAGCCAAAATGGAATTGATAAACCAGTTCTCTTCTATGCTCAACTGTTGCAGAATGACTACATTTGTTTTTTCTCTGTCCATTGTATTCTGAGGATATTTCTGTAACATTTTGACTCGAAGGATTCGATTCTTTGTCTAGAAATTTTGGTAATCGTCAATGATTCACAGCCACAAACTGCCACAGGAAAAACACAGGCTTTCAAGACTTTTACTTTTATCATTTTGTTGGTGCTCTACCATAATTTCTTCAGGATGTTCAGTCTCTGCATTGCCATAGCTACTCTTCTTCTGATTTCTTTCGAGCAGTCGCCATTTTTGTCAATTCTGGAGCCCAGATATTCAATATGTGTGATCTGATCTATTTCCTCACCACCCACTGTAAATTTATGCTGACATTGTGTTTTCTCGGTGGTCATTATCTTTGTTTTATTTATGTTTATGAACAGGTTTTGATCTTTACTATGTACATTAACGACTGAAAGTAACTGCTCTAGCCCTTCTGCACTTCTTGATAGTATCAATGTGTCTTCTGCGTATAGAAACTCTGGAATCTCGTACCCCACAATCGTAAATGGATCGAAACTTTCAATGTTCTCGTCTTCTAGAGCATGTCTCATTATACATTCCGCATATATGTTGTACAGATAAGGTGAGAGGATACATCTTTGTCGGACTCTCTTTTGTACTTCAAACCAATCTGATGTTTGCCCAGATACTCGGACAGCGGCTTGTTGATCTTGGTATAATGTTTCAATGAGGTGGACTATATGCAAAGGAAACCACATTTCGTTCATGATTCTGCACATATTTTGATGTTTTACCGTGTCGAAGGCCTTGGTGAAATCAATGAAACATGTGCACATGTCTACATTAAACTCTCTACGTTTTTAGTAGATGTTTCTTAAATTTAATATGTGGTCCCTGGTCATTCTGTCTTTCCTAAAACCTGCCTGGACTTCGTGAATTTCACAGGGTATCACAGAGTTCATTAACTTATTCTGCACCCCAATAGAAAATACTAACGTATAATTCCAATAGAAAACATGAAAATTCAAAAGGACGGGATGAGGTCAATAATCATTCTAATTAAATACAAATTAAAGCATTTTTTCATTGATATTGACCAGTGTTTGTAGACTTTCGAGGACTTTCTAATAATTTCCAAAGCTGTAAAAGAGGACCGTGTTTTTAGAGTTTGTCTTTCATTATAGAACTGCATGATACCAACGGCAAAATCAATATCTTAAATAAAATTAACAATGAATATATGACTGCTAAATATAATTAACTAACTACAGAAGACAACAAAGTTGATTAATTCTTTGTAAATGTTACCATCAATCAGTCTATATAGTTTGTAATCTAGTCTTAGCAAACTTAGCAAACTTCATGCACGATATGGTTTGTTATGTATGCTTACGTTAAGGAGTGTTCAAATGAATTAATAACAGGAGAATTTAATCGACTAATGCCGGCCACGTGTCTATATGACGCCATGGATATTTCAAATGATTGTTAAAATGTTGCAAGGTGCCTTTATCATGTTGCAAATGACTGTCGCAATATTGCAATATCTATGTCTCGATATTGCAAAATTCACGTCTCGATGTTGTAAAATACAAATTTGTATTGTAATATTTTCTTATTTTCCTTGCTTTAATGTTACGAACCGTGTTTCTGGACATACATATTATTGTTACTGAACTTATAAAGTGCACCCCCAAACAAGTGACATGAAAAGTCTGGGATCAACAGTTGTAACAAGGTGTAAACATGGACGGCTACCTGCAACTGGCAGTTGTCGTTCTCACCAAGGATAACTGCACAAGACAGCCCAACACTCACTAGCACTGTCAAAATCTGGGTCAAATCACTGGTGCTAATCATGTCTGGGCAGAGTTTGGGGGCTGTCCAATATAATGGAAAACATACATTGTGTCAATAGGTACATTAATAACACAACAATGAAGGCTATTTATGAAACAATGAAAAGATTAGCCAACTCTAAACAT
The DNA here is from genome assembly GCA_036924085.1 of Ariolimax columbianus. Classification (NCBI taxonomy): domain Eukaryota; kingdom Metazoa; phylum Mollusca; class Gastropoda; order Stylommatophora; family Arionidae; genus Ariolimax; species Ariolimax columbianus. The sequence goes on from JAVGWX010000001.1 coordinate 23,737,025, forward strand.
CTTTACCAAAATGAGAAATATTCTTAGGAATACATTGGCACCAAGCTTAAGGGCTTTCTTATCCTACGGCCGTCTAATATATCAATACCATTTTAAACGGAAAGGAGCAGGTCTGGAAGAACCAACCCTTACAATCGTAAAATAAAGAAACGTGATAGCATTATTGCAGATATATATTTTGTTTAAAGTAATCAAGTAGACTGAGTATAATTTGTTCACAATGTGTCCTTAAGCCGAGCCCGATTCCACCTGACGTTTCTTTGAGGATTCAGCTGAGACAAGGGAGGACACTGCAGGAGTAAAACTTGTGCATGGAGAGTAGGGTACAGGAATGTAAAGGAAGAAATAGTCATCTCACCGACTTCATAGTGCAGTGTGAAGCAACTAGTGCTGATACAGTAGCTGAACTCTCAGATTAGAGAAGATCTCTAATGTATTAAGCTGCAGATGTTCAACGCAGACAAAGTGAGAAGATGGAGAAGATATCTTCTTTTTCTTCTTCGTTCGTTCTCAATCTCCCACTACCAAACCCTGAAAGGGCTTAAGTAGCAGAATGTAGTCCAGAGAACGGAATGCGTTGTGTTGTAGTTTACAGCTTGGCTGCGATATTTGCACCTTGCGATCCAACACATCCGACTTCAGCAATCATTTTTTCAGTACCGGGTTAGTATTCCCTCTTCGATCCCTCCTCCTTAGCCAGTCTGCCCTGCTGCAGCCTGTTATCCAGGATCACCACGTGGAGGTGTAGAAAGGTCTTGGCAGCTATGGTTCGCTGGCCCTGACGCTAGCAGTCAGCTATGGGTCACTGACCACTGCAGCTCATGCGCTGCTCAGCATCTTGATCCCGATTTCGCATATGATTTTCATTGCTTAAAAAAAAAAAGGCCAATGTAAGCTTAAATGCTGCAAAATACAGTAACGACAATATACTGTTTTCTTTAAAATAAATACTAACATATGTTACGGTAAGAAAATATGTGTTCTGTATTTGTTATGGTTTTGTTGGGTTGTTTTTTATTTAGACCTAACTATATCGTTCACTTAATATTGCTTATCTATACGTTTACAACTTAAATAGATACGGCCTTGTTTTACGTTGATTTTCGCTTTACATCTGTGTTTGGGGTTTATGTCGCTGTATGAGCCGGACAGTGCGTGCTGTATTTGAGGATAATTCATTACTGAATATCAGAATAAACTCCACTGCACTTCCGGTAGATCATTAGGTGTAATGTCTCTGCCCTGTAGTGACGTAGAATATTATCCTCATGGTTTTTGTAGCTCTTTGGTTATAGACACTAATTTTTCCACACATAGTTGGGACAGAATTATATTGAAGGAATATGCTCAAATCAATCAGGGATAACCTAATCGATACTACCACTGATCTGCAATCCGACATTGAACATGAATAAGACTTATACTGATAATTTTCCTGCTTCTTCGTCGTTCATCCTCAGATCGGGGTCCCAGTTTTTCTGACAAAGCTTGTCACTGTTCTAGACTCGTACAAGACCATGGATGTTTGTGATCTCTGTGCGTGGTATCATCTATTCATGCCCTAGTTACGTGTTGTAGACCTCCAGAAGCATAACATGAAAGCCTGACACAATAACTGCCCTTACTAATAGTGTTTCAGATCTCATATCTAAGCTGGGGTCAAAGGTTGTTGGCGTTTGAAGTCCACTGTGTTTTGTAACTGCCTTCAAGCAAACTATTGTTCAACACATAACACGGAGCTGTCAATATGTAAAGCAGTGTCATCTTCTTAAGCATTATCAGAGTTACGTTTTGGTGTTGTAATTAGAGACGAAGTCGTTGAAGAGAACGTCGACGAGTAAACTACGAGTCTCCAGTATAAGAACGCAGACGAGACAATTACAGCGGCTCTACGATAGTGGTCGGTGAGATTATCAGCCACTGTTTCAGAATGAATGGATACCGTATTGTGGATATCCTTTATAAAGGTCTACAATTTTTATTGAATACTGTGGAACCTTTTCCACTGTTGTGGTGGAATTGACGACAATAAAAGATCTGGTATGTCCATCTGGAAAGGACACAACGCTGTGCAGGCATTCTAGATAAATGTTTCATACTTAAGTCATCGACCAGTGAACAATCCGAAAACTTCACGAGTTTAGCATCACCATTAGATGAAGTAAAAAGGAGCACTTGAGAGGATGAGGCAGGAATGTGAGTGACAACCAGGAAGCGCCTATAGGATTGCCTATTGTGCAGTGATGTACGAGCCCCAACGGTCCGCAGACATTTCTTGCCGGTCCGCGATAAAGTTGTTGCGGCTGTACCCCTTAACTATGAAGATCATTTTGAGGTGATCTAAGTTCTGATTTTCACACTCAAAAGACACCAAAGTGGAAAGTATCCGTACGTTTCCGACACAAGAGCTCATCTATATTTTCCGTGTTTGTTTATCATAGTACGTAAGATGTTTTCTTCAGTAAATGGCTAGGCTTAGAAATATTGTCATCCTATAGCCGTGACCACCGACTCAAAGGCAGTCCCATGCCCAACGCTTTTCTTTTCTGTATGAGCAGTCCACGCCATCACACTCTGGATTCTCATTGCCTGAATGTCTGAGGTGTTACTGTACAGCAGGTGGTTCTTCTCTAGGGTAACTTTCATTTAAGCTTTGGCCAGTGGATGTTATTTATCTGGATTTTGCAAAGGCCTTTGATAGAGTACCTCATCAAAGATTATTTCGAAAGTTAAAATCACATGGAATAGATGGGGAAGTTGCCAAATGGATTGAAAATTGGTTAACGGGTAGAAGGCAAAGGGTGGGTATAAATAAGGAGTACTCTGAGTGGTGTGAAGTGAAAAGTGGTGTGCCACAGGACTCGGTTTTGGGACCAATTTTATTCTTGATATATATAAATGATTTGGACATAGGTATGGGATCCATGACTGCAAAATTTGCTGATGACACAAAACTATGCAGTAGTGTCTCATCTAAAGCAGAAGTGGATATATTGAGGTCGGATTTAGATAAAATTCGAGAATGGTCTGTAATCTGGCAAATGGAGTTTAATGTAGATAAATGTACAGTCATGCACATGGGTAGATCCAATATGGAACATAATTACAGAATGGGAGAGAACAATATTAGAAAGATAGATAAAGAAAGGGACTTAGGGCTTATAATAGATCATACATGTAAGGTGAGGGAGCAAGTTCAAGTAGCAGTAAAAATGGCAAATGCAATGTTAGGGATGATAAAAAGAAATATTAAATATAGGAGCAAGGAAGTGATAGTCAAACTGTATAAAGCATTAGTTAGACCTAGATTGGAGTACTGTGTACCGGTGTGGAGTCCTTATCAGAGAGGGGATATAGACATGCTGGAGAGAATACAAAAAAGAGCGACAAAGCTGATAGTGGGATTCCAGAATTACAGTTATGAGGAAAGATTTTTAAAAACCGGCTTACAGTGTCTGGAAGAGAGAAGAATTCGTGATGACTTAATACAGGTGTATAAGATGATCAGAGGAATGGATAAGTTAGACTATAACAAGTTTTTAAAAATACAACCACCAACAAGAACAAGAGGGCACAGCTACAAGTTGACTAAGGAGAGGTTCAGATTAGATATTAGGAAGTATTTTTTTAGCTAGAGAGTTGTGAGGTGGTGGAGGCTGGGACGGTTAATGCATTTAAGAATAGATTGGATGCGTACAGCTTCTAGAGCAAGGTGATGTAAATGGAACTGGTTGTATACAGACTCTGCAGAGTCTTCTAAACCAGTATAAAGACGTTAAGTTAAGTTAAGTTATGTGTCATATCTAGCCTACCATATATCTAATCTTCAAAATCCAAGTATCTTTAGTACAAGCCAAAATAGGCCGTATCCCTCCATGACGGATACGCTCTAACCTTTCTCACTGTCATCTTGATAGTATGAACATGCCCAGTCTGTTATTAACAACTGACAGCACCAACCCACATTATAGGATGAATAGTTGTCCCTGTTCCACAGTCGTGGCTGTTAAAGTCTTGAGTGCTCTCAGTCGTGGCTGTTAAAGTCTTGAGTGCTCTCAGTCGTGGCTGTTAAAGTCTTGAGTGCTCTCAGTCGTGGCTGTTAAAGTCTTGAGTGCTCTCAGTTGTGTCTGTTAAAGTCTTGAGTGCTCTCAGTCGTGGCTGTTAAAGTCTTGAGTGCTCTTAGTCCTGGCTGTTAAAGTCTTGAGTGCTCTCAGTCCTGGCTTACAGTTTAGATCAGTGCTCTTCAACCTTGTTATACCTGGCGCTCCCTTCTACAACTTTCGTGAAGGTAAATTTTCCTTACCACCCACTAAAATCTAAATTGAAGACATTTCGCGATCGTCTACTGAGTTTGTGTATTTTTGGATATTTTCAATCATCATGTAGCATGTCCTTTGCAGAACGTCACTCCCATCACAGCCCTCTGAAAGAAACTCGATCTCTTGCTAAATCTCCAGCCTGTTCCAGTATCACGCCTAAGCAATCCTTGGCATCTTGATGCCGTCGCCGTCTTGATGTGCCTGTGCCACTCTCTGTCTGGCCCAATGCCTTCTGCTACCGTTCCTTGAAGACCATTGTGTCTTTTGGAGTATCCAAAGTATTTAAATGTTCTATTCATTATGAAATTTATGAACCTGTCGTTAAACTCCTGTCGACATGTCTGGAAACCTTTTTGTCCGTTCACGGTATTCTGAGGACTTTCCTATAACATTTCGACTCGATGGACTCAAAATGTGGATAAATGTCCATGTTCCACAACAGTAAGCTGCCGCGAAGGAGGTCTCACCCTGAGGGCAACTCTTCCCCGTCTCTCTTCTCGCCTCACTCTGTTTCATTTGACTCTGTCCTACAGTCACACCCTTGCACAACTTTCACACGCGCGCTCGTGGTATTTCCATTGCACTTTGGTTGGGCTAGCTTCTGAGGGCGCACAAACCTAGCATAGATACATACAGATGCACACATGTATCCAAGCACTGGTTTATGCGTCCTGATATTGCCCAATGGACTACGGTCTTGGGTGGAAAATGGTGCGCCTCCGCCAGTAGAAACTAGTGAGGCAAACATCTAAGCAAAAAAAAAAAAAAGTAAGCTGCCGCGGAAACTCACACGTTCTCAAAATTGGTACTTTTGTTGGTTTGCTTGTATTCTGAGATAGTTCCTTAATGTTGTGTGTTTAATACAGCATGCCATTATTCTGCTACAGCCATCTAAAGCTGAAATGGCCCACTTGAGAGCAGCAATGCTCAGGTTGAAGAGCACTGATTTGGTCGACCTATATGGCAGACAACAATCAAATGTTACTCCGAGGGTATTTCAATCTTGACCTGGCTATATGCATCCTGATACACATCATTTGCAAATGTCCCAGCGTTACCCCATGTCTCCATCGTTGGTCTGTAAATAGTTCAGCGTATCGGGTAGTGTGTTCACGTTCTAGAATAGATGGAACATTTTTATTCCGCTCATTATTTCCTCGAGCAATTTGCCATAGAGCAGAGGTTTTCAACCAGGGGTCCACGGAACACAATGTGTCCTTGGAAACATGTCAGGGGGGGTCTGTCAATTTGGATGGGATCTCAACATATTATCTTAACTTTCACGAACCGCTAACTGAAATCTAGTATTTCCTTCACATGAAATTATGCAATAATGGTTATAAATTACAATAGTATTTGCTAGATTTGTGTCAACAATCGACGAAACATATATTTTCACACCACATTATATTTTTTTTTCCACGAAAAATCGCTTACAGTTCTTCTAAATGTTGCCAGTTATTAGACAGATCGCGGTAGATCGCACGTGGACTCAATTCTGTTGTGTACAGACAGTCTGCGGCGTAGCTATCCTTGTCTAGTAGAATGAGCTATGGAAGCTAATTCCTTTTGCAAAAATATATCTTTGCGAATCGGGATTTTCAACACTTGTAACAATGATAACAAAAATCGAAATCGATTAGATGTCTAGCGTGACATGCGTGTTGCTTTGTCAAGATCACAAACAAGAACAGTTTAATTCTATTATTTCAGATAAACAACAGTTTTCGTACTAAATTAACTTTCCTATATTTTAAATGTATTGTTTTGTTACTTAATGTGTTAACAAATAAGCATATTTCTATATCATTTGAATTTTTTATTTTGATAACTGTGTCGTAACTGGTTTTTGGTTATTTTATTTTATGCACTTGTTGTTGTTGTTATCACATAGCCTGCTCTTGGCAGTCCAATACCATTCTTATAAAGGTACAGGTCTTCTTTAGTTGTTTTACTGCTCCCTACAGTGTGTTGGTAATTGGCGGCAGTGCTTTTAAGAATCTTTTCTTCGTGTCCGCAAGCGTATTGCACTCAATGAGAAGGTGTCCAACTATTTCACCAGGGTGATTGCAATGTCTGCACAAGGGCAGGTGCTGGGGATTGATGCGGTTCAAGTGACTATTGACTCTGGTGTGTCCTGTTCGCAAGTGAAATATGAGACTTTGATCTCTTCTATGTAGTTTATTGTTGTCCTCATTACTTTTTGGCTGTGACGTGTTGATAGCTACACTGCGACTCATTGTTCCCGTCGGTTGCTGCAGGGTCTATCCAGTTGTTGTTTGTAGGCTCATGTTTTTGCCAATCTGTCAGCCATTTCGTTTCCTGGTAGCGCGTTATGCCCATGGATCTATTGCAAGGTGATGTTAATTTCGCGTTCAGTGATAATGGTATTGATCGCCCTCCTCACTAAAAATATCTCCTTTTTGTTGTATGGAATGTGCTTCAGCGCCTCCAGAACTGATTTGGAGTCACTAAAAATCATAGTCAAACTGTTGGAGCAAAATTTCAACTCCTGTTTTTATAGCCTCGGCCTCCGCTTCACCATTTGAACAGCTTTCACCGAATGAATCATAAAATTCATATATGGACCCATCCGGATATTTAATACGGATACCATATCCTGCAAAATAGGTAGATTTGAATGTTGATCTATCAGTATCGACCAGGACAGCCGATTCTGGGTAGCCAGAGACTGTCTCCAAGGCAAATGTCTTCGGGATATTAGGTGGTCTCCTTGGTGGCTGTTTTTCTGTCAGGTGAGTTTTAATGATTGGCTGGCAAAGATTGTCCAAAGTGGGTGGTCCAAAAACCTGTGTTCCCTTTCTCTCTCCTCTGGTAGAGGGTGAATATGGCTTTCCGCTTCTGCTATATCCAGTGGAGACAGTTGCTTCAGTATTCTCTTCTATTTTCAAGTGTCTACTTGTACCCTATTTGGTTAGCCATTTTCTTGTCTCTTGTATCTTGTTACCGCCTCAGTCGGTGCCCTCTTTCTCCAGATATCTAACGGTTCTGTATTGGTCTTTATCTCGCACGCCACTGTAGGATTCTACATCCTGTCAATAGATAATATTTGATCGGTACTTACAATGGTCTGAAAGCTATATTCCATCACTGGTCGTATGCACATCAAACCATTATTTTGAGAAGGGGCTGATTTCCTTCACCTGACTGGCAAAGGGGTCCAAGGAACAAAAGAGGTTAAGAACCCCTGCCATAGACATTCTGTTTGGAGATTGTTTGAGACCTACTCATGGCCACGTTTAGGGAGTTGACTTAAACAGCTATGGAGTCTCAAGCAATGATGCCTCTCTATAATGTTCTTCATCACATTTCCAATATTTACCTTTTTCAACTGCTTGATGTGGCAATACTATTTTACATTGGAAGGTGAGGTGGTGTTTTCTTGCTAGAAAGTATAATATTTTCTAGCTCTGCTTTAATTCGTAGGTATACATAAGTTTATTCCTCGTTGGCAGTTTCCAAAACATATTCCCAACTTTTCTTACGGGTATATGTATTCATTTTGGTTGTTTGAGTGATATATCGATGAAAAAATGCAAAACCCTTAACTTTTTCTGTCTGCAGAGGAGTCCCTGTTGAATCCTTAATAGCAGGGATAAATTTACTAGTATTCTTTCCATTTAGTTTTCAACACTTGTGCGAGAACGCCTGGAGGGCATTCCTTTTCACATACCCATGTAATACATTACTCCCACCTCTCGCTTTTTGATACCTTTGCTAAGATTTCAAACGGTAGGTGGCTCTACGTTTCTTAACATTAATCTCAACAACCTCAACAATATTCACAGACCGTCATTTTCTTGCTTTCCTTCACTCAGTGGTTGCCACTTCTTTGCATGCATGCTCTACTGTTTAATTCCACCAGCGTGACATGACAAAAGGGGTCTAGTGCCTGATATATTTACAAAGCATTGTCGTCGTGGCCTTGTGCATGATAGATCAAACCTGTTTGGTTTTCCTGTGACTTTTGGCCTTTGTGTGCCCCCAATACGTTCCCTTGTGTCAAGGGAGTAACATAATGGATATCAGTGCCGGCGTGGTCGATATCATCATCTGTTTCCTCAAGCCAATATGCTGATCAGGGATGAGATGTTAGTATGTGTCAGGCAAAATATATTGACCAAGACCCCTACCTCGACTTCCACGAAGTCTTCCCTGGAAACGGACTGTTCTTCTTAGCAGTCTGACTAACGAGGAGGGGGATCGACGTGATCCCCGTAGCAGTGAGCGACAGGCAGATTAAGCGAAGCATAGCATGGCGGACCGCGGTTCACCTGTATCAGTACGCTCAGAATGGGAGGAAGGGTACTGCAACCCGCCACTAAACATTCTTTTCAGGGCGCAAATAAAAGTAAACCTAGTCATTGCGGTCATTCAAAACAACAAGATCACAAAGCCGGTGCTAATCTTGATGGGCGCCCATCATTCATGATTGTGAAATGTGTGTTGAGTAGTATATGGATCCAAATAATCACTTGTCTTTTTTCCAACGCCATTTCTTCACTCCTTTCATCTCGAATTATATTCGGCAGCAACAAGACACTTCTGCCAGACACTTCTTGTCAGGCACTTCTGACAATTTCCCCAGAAAGTCCCACTGTACTTGTATGTCATGAAAGATGTGATCTATGCGTATATACACCGTGATATATTCGCTAATGCTGGTTGTCGATAGCCACTCGAATCCCTTGCCGTTCAACATTCTCAACGATAATGTCACTAGTAAATACCAAAGTGTGTGTATGTGTACGTGGGTGTATTTTTCTTGCTTCATTGATGTTAGTGCGGCAATTCCAGTAGCCGAAACATACATTTTAAAACCAATTCTTTTGGATTTCCTGTGGTCTTTTCTCTTCCCGGGCCTCATATTTGTTGCCCTTCTCTCTCTTTTATTTCCTTCTGTCAGCACCTATTGTTACGCTATTTATTGGGTACATCGACGACAGAATATGTTCTCTGCTTTCGCGATGACTCTTGTTTGTGGTTTACCAGCAGTTTTCTTCTCCTAGACTAACGAGATTCAATCTACCCAGGATGTAAATCGTATGGAATTGTAAACCTACATACAAGAGGGAAAGATGGGATGTACTATGAAGACTTTCAGACGTTGTTGAAGATAACAAATGCTATTCAATGATTGCTTCATTCTTATCTTGATATCTTTGGCTGTTTACAAATCAAAATGTATGCCTTTGCTAGTGTTTTGTTTCTGTTTCTGAGATTCAGTTAAGGATTGCGATGTCAAAAACATAAGAAACATTGCCGTAACGTCATCAACGTCAAAAATGGATAATTCGTACTTGAATAGATTCGAATACGTCCACAAGATATGGATAATTCGCACGTGAATAGATTAAAATGCTTCCACCAAATTTATCGTCATGTAGCATGTCCATTATAGAACGTCGCTCCCATCACAGTCTGTCTGATAGAAACTCGTTCCCTTGCCAAAACTCCAGCCTCCGCCACAGTCATATCCATACACTCCTGGATATCTTGGTGCCATCGTCTTCTTGGTCTACCATTGCCTCGTTTGCCTGGCACCGTACCTTCCATCACTGTTCTCTCAAGACAGTTGTGTCTCTTGATGTGACCAAAGTATTTGCATTTTATAGCCAAAATGTGGAGCCGCGCTGGCTTCGCATCTGAGTGGTCCTGGGTTCATTCCCCAGTTGAGGCGGTAATGTTTTTTTCAGACCGCAATGGCTCCCGGGTCGACCCAGCCTTAAATGGGTACCGGTTCAGTCAGGGAAGTAAAAGCGGCGAGGGAGAGGAGATGGCTACCGCCCTCATATAGCCGAGCCTTTGAAATGTGAGATCGCTAACACCTCACACCCCTACGGCAGTAATGCTATGGGATACTTTAAAAAAAAAAAAAAGCCAAAATGAAATTGATAAACCAGTTCTCCTCTTTGCTCAACTCTTGCAGAATGTCTACATTAGTTTTTTTTCTCTGTCCAGGGTATTCTGAGGATCTTTCTGTAACATTTTGACTCGAAGGATTCGATTCTTTGTCTAGAAGTTTTGGTAATCGTCCATGATTCGCAGCCAAAAGTTTTCACAGGAAAAATACAGGCTCTCAAGACTTTTACTTTTATCATTTTGTTGGTGCTCTGCCATAATTTCTTCAGGCTGCTCAGTCTCTGCATTGCCATGGCTAGTCTTCTTCTGGATTGGATTCAGTTATTTTCACAAAATACCAATTTAAGAGAATATTGAAGTGATGTAATGTCGGAAATTTAACAATTCACAACTGAAACAAATAAAATTATGCTGAAAATCCATAAAAACTTCCTAATTCTGCCATTTTTCTGACATCACACTGTGAATCTGTTGACCAGAAGTAATTAAAACATGCACAGACTTGTAGAAAACAGTAGGACAACGACAATGACAGCAGGAGAGAATGTAATGGTAAAGTCATAACCTAATATTACAGCTTAACAACATAGTAAATGGGGACGGCGTGGCCTAGTGGTTAAGTAGCACGGCTCACAACCCGGAGGTGCTGGGTTCGATCCCCATCACAGCACCGACCGTTACCCCGGTGAAGCAAACCCTTAGAAAATGCAGGAGGAAGCAGACCCTTACATAAAATGCATGCTGAAGTCGGATGCACTGGGCCGACAGGCGCAAAATAAAAACCACAGTGCAACGCACACCCGCCTTTTGCGAACGCAAAAAAAAACCAAAAAACCATAGTAAATGTGCTGAATTAAAAAATACAAAGGAAGATGAGATGTGAGTATGATGGAGAAACCAGAGTAATTGTAGGTTTGTATGCCATATGACAATAAATGTATAAGAAAATTATTGAATATACGCTGGGATCAGTTCATATCTAATTACTGGATAAGAACAGACACAAACCAACTATACTTGTCGACCATCATCAGGAAACAAGATGGAGATACATCGGACATGCCCTTAGAATGAACAACAACTATCTTCCATTACAAGCACTCGAAAGGACATCAAGGGGCGTTCAGAAAAGATGGAGACACAAAGAAACACAGAAGAAAAGTCATCCGAGAAGGCTCAACTATGGGCCACATCAACAGACAAGATCTAAAAACAGTGGTGTCACAACGTTCCAACTGGAGATCATTTGTTTCTGCCTTTTGCGCCGTATTTAGCGCGCATGCGCCGTATTTAGCGCGCAAAGAACATAGATAGATAAATATGTAGGTAGGTAGATAGGTAGACAGACAGACAGACAGACAGACAGGCAGGCAGGCAGCCAGGCAGGCAGGCAGGCAGGTAGACAGGCAGGCAGGCAGGCAGGTAGACAGACAGACAGATAGAATACAGACAGACAGACAGACAAATAGATAGATAGATAGATAGATAGATAGATAGATAGATAGATAGATAGATAGATAGATAGATAGATAGATAGATAGATAGATAGATAGATAGATAGATAGATAGATAGATAGATAGATAGATAGATAGATAGATAGATAGATAGATAGATAGATAGATAGATAGATAGATAGATAGATTAGATAGATAGATAGATTGATAGATGCCTTATGGGACAGAGATGAGCCAAAGCTGGCAGCTTGCCTCAAGGTCAGCGAACCATAGCTGACCAAGACCATATTTTGCCTCCATGGGTCGGCCCTGGAAACAGTCTGCACTAGTCACTAGTGTAATTTAGCCAAGAGACTGTGATCGTAGTGGGAGGGCATTCCCGATATTTTTTAAAAGCGAGCTGAAATCAGTAGTGTTGGGCCGAAAGGCGCATATATCGCAGCCTAGATGTATGCAACAAAACGTCACCACGTCCTTTGCAGAACAAACGGCGAAATATAAGTATTTCATATTTTAAAAGTCGGCATAAAAGTAATTTGATGTTAGAAAGCTGTTGCAAAAGCATACCCTAGATAAATGTAGAGCACAGCCAATCAATCGGAGAAAGCGAGAGGCAAGATGGAGGAAGACAAAGAGAGAGAGAGGGATAGAGAAAGGGAGAGAGAGAGAGAGAGAGAGAGAGAGAGAGAGAGAGAGCTAAACCTTTTTTTCCTAATTTTATAGAAAGAGAACTGAATAAAATGATGAATAGAAAATAATGGTTCCTACTTTTTCCAACAAAATGTCTCTTTGTATGATTTAATTTTCCAAGCCCTAGATTTCTTCCCAAATCAGAAACAGGAGAAACCCACTGCAGCATCTGAGACGAGAGGTGTGGGCGTTGATCGATATTCAACTGTATCGATTTAGTCTGGTACCCAAGACCAAGTAATAAAGATATTACGAGTTTCAATTCCGATAGTAGGCATCGATCACCTCAGGACACTGTCTTTAATCATACGTTTTCTCTACTTTAAGATATGCTTTTTTCATCTTTTGAGCTATGTGTGTGTGTTAGTCTTTGTGTTATAACAATATTTTAAATAACAGTTTGTCCTACAGTTGCAATGATAGAAGGAATATAATGTGGATGAGTGGGTATGGTAGAATGTTTTTGATCGCACATGTGCTTTATAAACTAAGTGCTTCTGTTAGTACTCTTTCTTTGTGTTTACGATTCGCATTATTTTGAAACACTGATATATGCTACTTTGTTATATTTTGATAATGTTTCTGTCCTATTTCTTTAGGAACAGACGATGTGTGTGTTTGATTGTTTATTTATCAATTGTATATCTGCTGGCTTGCCTATTTTCATGGCGTAATTGATATTTTATCATTTATCATTTGTATTTCTATTTTCGTTTGAATTATTTTGACTGTCTGTGAAAGGTTTCATACTTGTGTTATCGTAGGCCCTATATTCTCATCAGTTACCTTATCATTTGTAAACATGTGTCCTTTTCTTATCAGTTGCAGATTGAAAGAATCAGTGCACGTTGAGTATCAATGATCTACTATGGTGTGATTTTGTTATTCTAATCATCTGTTTGGTAGATGTTTGGACTTCATAATTCTAAAAGATAGGCAATCCTGCCATATCGAAGTATTGTAAAAGTCTCATTTGGCTGATATTGTCATCAACTGTCATATAAATCAAGATGTAACGTTCTCAAAAGTATTTTCTGCAGCATTTTCAGAGTTACGACTATTATTGTCTTTTCAAAGCAGAAAATGTTTCAGACAAAATGTCTCCTTTGCTGGTGTCCTTCCATTTATTTCTGAAATTCCGTCTTGCAGAATGTGCAATGATACTTTAATTGTTTGTACATTCGCCAAGTGATCACACACACACACACACATTAACACACAAATAGGCACACACACGTACACATACACACACATACACACGCAATCCCACATTGGCCCATACAAACAAACACACACCTACGCAGACAAACACGCGCGCGCATCTGGAAATGCAACATCAGTTGAAAACTGGCATAGCATTATAGCTTACAGAAAGCCCGGTTACGGGCATTTGGAAAGGGGCTTTCCGTCGCAGATTACACATTGTGATGTTGCTAGACTCGTGTACAACCTTCTTTAGACTCCTTGTACCATGAGCTGGAGCAGTTTTCCTGTGTGTGTTTCTACCAACAATCCAGGCTGAAGTACTCTTGTAGAAACGACAAAGGCAATTCGCAGGAAACTCCAGTCGCTTGTCAATAAATGTCTACGGAGGAAAATGGGTATAGGCTGACAGGATATGGTGAAGAATGAAGACATACGGGAAAGAAGCCTACAACAACGAGTGGAGCAACAGATCAAGCGAAGGAAATGGTGGATAGAACACAAGCTTCGGAAATCAGCATAATCTGTTACCAGACAGGCTCTGACATTGAATCCACAGGGGAAGAGGATGAGAGATAGACCAAGAAACACATGGAGAAAATACTGTGAAAATGAACTTCGATCTCTGGACCTAAACTGGAGAGAGGCAGACGAGGCAACTCAAGACCAAACTTGCTGGAGGAGAGTTGTCAATGGCTATGTCCAGAAGGGAGTGCTGGGCGTTGATGATGATGATGAATATTTAACTAGCATGTAAGGCAGCAGCGATGGAAAGAACTTCTCGACTAAACATGCACTCAGGAACAATCAATATTTATCAAAACAAACAATGATCATCTGGAATCCGATATGTTGATTAAAGAAATATAAATCTATAAAGAGGGGATGCCATGGCTTGTTATTGGACGAGTGGCAATAAATAATCTCAGATATGCGGAAAGTACAGTTTTGTTAGCAAAAAGGGAGCAAGAATTACCAGAGCTCGTGACAACAATATACAAAATATAGATTTTGGATTGGACATAAACATAAAGAAAACAAAGACTATCATAATTGAGAAAAGTGACAAGAAGACATGTATGCAGAAAAAAATAAAAGATCAACAACTTGAACAGGTACAGAGTTTCTCCTATCTAGGTCATATAATAACGGAAGATGGCAGCTCTGAAAAAGTAATCAGAAAGAGAATACATGTGGCCAAGATGGTATTCAGCAACATGCGACACATACTGACATCCAAACAGATAAATCAGAATTTGAAAATGAGAACTGTCAGGTGCTATTTCTACTCGTCACTACTTTATGGCGCAGAAACATGGACAATGAATAACAATTTAGATAAGAGTATTGAAGCCTTCGAAATGGGGGTATATAGAAGATTGGGTCGCATTTGTTGGAAAGAGAAGAAAACGAATTTGGAGGTATTGAAAAAGTTTGGGGTGAAAAGAAAATTAAATACCAAAATCAGAGTTAGACAGTTGCGTTATTTTGGTCACATAACAAGACATACCTTCTTGTTGAAGACCATATAAGAGGGTAGTGTAGAAAGCAGTCGTTCATGAAGCAGACAGAGCTTTAAGTGCGTGGATAACATCAGGAGATGGACTGAAAAAAGCCTCTCAGATTGCACCTTTACGACAAGAGATAGAGTACATTGGAGATCCATTGCAGCCGACCTTCGAAACGGAGATGGCACCTGAACTGAATTGACAAAAGAACAGCCCCAGAAATAGGCCACCGCGTAGAGACAGAATAACAACGGAAACAATTCAAGCTTGTGAGAGGATGACTGAACCAGCCAGAGAGAATCTTCACAACAGTACGCAAAGAAAGAAAAGTACACTACAAATGGTTAATAAAAAAAAACTACAATAATACCAATCTGGACACACACAAAAAGACAGCAAAAGTAACTGTGATATATTCAGAGACCTATCGCCACTAAGTCGTGCAGGAATAATTTATGAGAAAATAGTTGAACAGAAAATGCGTTCAATTGATAAACCAAATATCTTTTTCAGGACGAAAGCTAAACAAAGAAGAAGAAGAGAAAAAAGAAAAATAAGAGGAACCTCAGATGCGTAAAGTCTAATTTGGATTCCATAAGGGAATAGAATGTGATGGGCAATATTAGAGGAGTATGAAATACAAGGACAACTACTAAATAACGTGAAAGCATTGTACCATAATAATACAAAATATAATAAGTACAACTCAAGAACAATTGCTTTTGAAATAACCACAGAAGTATTACAGAGATTCAAGAATTATGAGGAGAAACTCAGACAAACCTGATTACAGTGTCTAGAAAAAGAATTCCAGGTGATTTAATAAATGTTTAAACGAATCAAGTGAAAGAATAAATTAGACTATAACAAGTTATTTTTCAAAGTAAAGCCGCCAACTAGAACAAGAGGTCACAGCTACAAATTAATTAAAGAAAGGTCAGATTAGATACTATAAAATATGTTTTAGTCAAAGAGTGGTGAATACTTGGAATGCATTGCTATAGGAAATAGTGGAGGCAGGGTCAATCAATGCTTTCAACAAATAAATTGGTGGCCCACAGTTATTTGTAGATCAAGTGAAGTAAAATACACTGGTTGTTAACGGACTCTGCAGAGTCTTCTAAACCAGTATAAAGATGTTAAGTAAAGTTATATGCGCTTTCGCCAATGATGCTACATATTTACATTGACAAAATAAAAGTAGAAGCTAGTCAAACTACATCAGCAGACATCAAATTAAACATGTTATAGAGCCCAACTTAGTCCATTAACTGTTTTTTGCAGACGTCTAAAGTAGTCGGATGATGATATAGTGCAAAATCATTTAAATACAATGAGTACAGCCACACGTTAGAATGAGCAGGCTAACATCCGAAACTTTGAAGATTATCAGCACGTTAGGTCCATTACACGTGTAGGTAGTGTTCACATTACACATGTAGGTGGTGTTCACATTGAATATGTAGGTAATGTTCGCATTGAATATGTAGATAATGTTCACATTGAATATGTAGGTAATGTTCACATTGAATATGTAGGTAATTTTCACATTGAATATGTAGGTAATGTTCACATTGAATATGTAGGTAATGTTCACATTGAACATGTAGGTGGTGTTCACATTGAATATGTAGGTAATGTTCACATTAAACATGTAGGTAATGTTCACATTGAATATGTAGGTGGTGTTCACATTGAACATGTAGGTAGTGTTCACATTACACATACGTGTAGGCAGCAATGTTCACATTGAACATACATGTAGGTAATGTTCATATTAAACGTATGTGTAGGTAATGTTCACATTAAACGAATGTGTAGGTAATGTTCACATTAAACGTATGTGTAGGTGATGTTCACATTAAACGAATGTGTAGGTAATGTTCACATTAAACGTATGTGTAGGTAATGTTCATATTAAAAATACGTGTAGGCTACAATGTTCACATTAAATTACGTGTAGGCGGCAATTTTCACATTAAACATATGTGTAGGAGGTAATGTTCACATTAAACATATGTGTAGGCGGCAATTTTCACATTAAACATATGTGTGGGCGGACATTTTCACATTAAACATGTGTGTAGGAGGCAATGTTCACATTAAACATATGTGTGGCGGCAATGTTCACATTAAACATATGTGTAGGCAACACTCTTCACATTAAACATATGTGTAGGAGGCAATGTTCACATTAAACAGCCCTAAGAGTCCAAATAAATGGGAAGAATTTTTACGGGAAAAGGAAGACTTTATTGAGAGATCAAAACAAGATGTAAGAAAGTCTCGGCTGTGATTTAACAACTGCCCCCACTGCTGATGTATCCAAACATCCAATTAGCAACCAAACAACCACTGATCCTCAATAGTATATGTTTACCAATATCAAACTCTGCTTATATTCAATGCGAAGGAGATGAATATTACAAAGTGAAAAATTAAATTACTATGAAACGTGATTGATGTCACTAGATGAGATCGCCGTCGTTGACAGTTATTCTGTCCATTGATAAGTTAAGGAGAACATGCATCAAAATGGACTCCGTGGTCTCGAGGTAAGGTGTCCGCCTTGGGTGCAGGAGGGCACAGGTTACAATCACAGCGGAGACTGGAATTTATTTCACGTGGATCTTCTGGTAAAAATTCCCTTGATCTCTTTGCAATGAGATCGGACTCGCGTGTTCAGTGTCGAGCACGTAAAAAATTCCTTGCCAGTTGGAAATCGAAAAGAGAAAGCTTAACAACCACTGTCAGGACAACAATTTCAGTTAAAAATCTGCCGCCTACACATATGTTTAATGTGAACATTACCTCCTACACATTTGTTTAATGTGAAAATTGCCGCCTACACGTAATTTAATGTGAACATTGTAGCCTACACGTATGTTTAATATGAACATTACCTACACATACGTTTAATGTGAACATTACCTACACATACATTTAATGTGAACATTACCTACACATTCGTTTAATGTGAACATCACCTACACATACGTTTAATGTGAACATTACCAAGTTATTTGTGCCTTTACCCAGGTGGTTTGTTAAGAGTAGTTATAGATGGCACCTAACGCTGCTGGTCTACTCAACTGTAGTATTTGAGTCTATTTAGATGGATTCGCATACCTTCCATGAAGCTGGCTCAGTAGTCTTCTAAACCATTATAAAGACGTTAAGTTAAGTGATGATGTCACGCCAATGTCTTCAGTCTATAGACAGGTTTATGAGACCTTGTATCATGTTAATCCAATGTCTTTAGTCCACATACAGGTCTAGGGCACCCTGTATCATGCCACGCCAATGTCTTCAGTTGTCTGCAGCACCTGTGAGTCCATTCTACTTGATTGCCAAAGCTCTGGATGCCTGGTGATGAAAGTTGGCCTTGGTCAACCTCTGCCTCATCTATGTAGGCCTGAGTGATGAAAGTTGTCCTTGGTCAACGTCTGCTTCTTTTCTGTAGGCCTGAGTGATGAAAGTTGTCCTTTGTCGACGTCTGCCTCGTTTCTATAGGCTTGAGTGATGACAGTTGTCCTTAGTCGACGTCTGACTCATCTATGTATGCCTGAGTGATGAAAGTTGTCCTTGGTCAACCTCTGCCTCATCTATGTAGGCCTGAGTGATGAAAGTTGTCCTTGATCGACATCTGCCTCGTTTCTGTAGGCCTGAGTGATGAACGTTGTCCTTGGTCAACCTCTGCCTCATCTATGTAGGCCTGGGTGATGAAAGTTGTCCTTGGTCAACCTCTGCCTCATCTATGTAGGCCTGAGGGATGAAAGTTGTCCTTGATCGACTTATGCCTCGTTTCTGTAGGCCTGAGTGATGAAAGTTGTCCTTGATCGACTTCTGCCTCGTTTCTGTAGGCCTGAGTGATGAACCTTGTCCTTGGTCGACCTCTGCCTCATCTATGTAGGCCTGAGTGATGAAAGTAGTCCTTAGTCGACCTCTGCCTCATCTATGTAGGCCTGAGTGATGAACGTTGTCCTTGGTCAACCTCTGCCTCGACGGATTTGTCCGTGTTCCGCAAAGGCTGCTTGCACTGTAAAACGTGTCTTAGTTTGTGACCAAACCAAGAGAAAATGTGAGGCTCAGAATTATTGTCAGAAGCTGTCGTTTTAGCCAACTGCCTAGTAGCATTTTACTCGACTTGGTTTCTGTCCAGTTGATTGCTTCCATCTTCTTATAACACAACATCTCAAAGGCCTGAAAATACTCTTTTTCTCTCTTATTTATAGTCCATGTATATGCTACATAAAGCGACACTAGGCGTACCATAAATATGTGCACGGAGAATTCCTTTAAGAAGAGACACGTTTGCACTTTTTTATGTTAGAATTCTACGTTTCTCTCTGAATGCTCTTTATGCCATTATAATTATAACCCTTATATCTCTCCTTCTTTGTGCATCTTCTGCAATTAAATGCCTCAAATATGAAAATTGTGTCACCTGTTCAATGCTTTGTTCATCTATGACTAAGTTTGCTGCTGTGGGGGTTCTTGCCTTTGTCCTATTTATATTTATCTTCATTCCATACCTTTTTTGTTGCTAATTTTAGTGAACAACTCTTGCAGACCCCACTCCGTCTTCTCGACTTTGGTCTGATCATCTGCACATTTGATAGCATTTAAACATTTGCTGTGTACAATTATCCCCCTTTTGCAATTTTGTAAGGTTAGCTCAATCATTCTCTCGGAAGTAAACGTTATTAAACCAGGGGACAAGAGACAACTCTCTCTCACCCCTTTCTGTATGGGTATTGGGTGTGTCATTCCCTCGTTCAGTGGTATCACAACACACAGGTTCTTGTACACATTTTCAATTAGTCTGAAAACAGGTTGTTAAATCACTATTTGATCCAGAATTTCAAATAACTTGGTCCATACCATTCGATCGAAAGCTTTCTCGTAGTGGATGAAACAAACAAACAGTGTTTTATGCTGACTAGCGATCATTTCCGCTAGGGTCTTTAACCTTCCAATTACATCCATTGTGCTCTTCCTTCTACGAGAGCCGAAATGGGTATCGGACAGCTGTGTTTCTGTAATTGTTTTGTTTTAATTACTTTATTTTTGTTGGCGGTGGGGGGGGGGGGGGGGGGGGGGGGGTGTGTTCTTTCGTTGATTATCCGTAAAAGAATTGTTGGCGCACGGGATAGTCCGATAGTCCGAATGGCTACAAACTTCACCGGCAATGGGATAATGATTGACATGTATCGGTCAGTCTGTCAAATGCCCAGATGGTACATGACATTCACATGTAGGTCAAGTAAATTGTATCTCGCTGTCTTATTGAGTTCTATAGGTATTTCATAAACCCCGGGGCTTTGGATCTGGGAATCCAGGGGAGGACTGTAGTTTCAAGTTCTCAAATTTTTTTAAGTCATTAGGTTGGAAAAGCAACTACCATCTTCTTTGTATAACTCCAACTACCATCTTCTTTGTATAACTCCAACTACCATCTTCTTTGTATAACTCCAACTACCATCTTCTTTGTATAACTCCAACTACCATCTTCTTTGTATAACTCCAACTACCATCTTCTTTGTATAACTCCAACTACCATCTTCTTTGTATAACTCCAACTACCATCTTCTTTGTATAACTCCAACTACCATCTTCTTTGTATAACTCCAACTACCATCTTCTTTGTATAACTCTGTAAGATACTCTTGCCATTTCTCGTTCTCTTCGATTGCGGAGAGATAACATGATAAATTATCATCATCCTTTGCTCTGTTCGTCTTGTCAGACGATAGTAATTTTGCTATTTGCACAAAGCCTGGGCAGACATGTAGAGGCCATGTGTTGCCCATGCATTATGGTCCCTATCTCGGTCTGCCTTGTTTGCTCCAAGGCTCACATTTGAAAAAAGACAAGCCGTAGAAGCTGCCGGATCAGCAGACCAATGCTCTATCTGTTAGCCTGTCGGGGCTTCACTCCTAGACCAGCCACCAACCAAGGCTGAAGGCTTGGTCTGCCCTGCCACAACACTCAGCGGAGGTTGCCTTTCCTCGCTATAGGATAAGGCATTGTATCCTCTTGCGTGTGCTCCTTTACATATCGTCGGTTGTCAGGCTTGATAGATGCTGACCAACTTTCAGATTCATCAGAAAACAGGTTGCACAGTCATATCTGACAAAACCCGACAAAATATGCCAGTATCATATCTGCAAGGCTTCAGATGGTTTGAAATCAGTTTTCCTTCTCCTAGATGAGCTTCCCTCCTAGGCTTTCGAGCCCCATCTGCCCGAAACTATTGGTTTTAAGGTGCCAGTGGCTCGCCTTCCGACCCTTCTCCTGTTAGTCAAAACAGTTCTGCCGCGCGAAGGCCAGGAGATGGATTTTGTTGTCAGAGACTATATGAGACGCACGCCATGGGAGCATTTAGTTGGTGTTGAGAGTTCATCATCAATCCCACCCCCAGCTATAACAACATTTGGAAGATGAGAAATTATGATATACTAAATATGTCGATAACTGCTCCTTGTATTGAACACATATCAAGTCGAAAAATATGATGGCTCGGTCATCAAATGAGAATGCTATTTGTTCAACTTCAAATGTACGCTTACAACATAATGCAATATGGCTACAAGGCAGGAGGCAAACCGAGTCACAGATAGATAGGTGAAAAAAGAGAAATCCTACATCAACTTGGGTTTACAACAACTGACGCAACACAGTTGGCCAAGAACAGCAATTTAACGCTCCCAACTCCGCTGAACCTCATATGTAGACAGAAACGTAAGTACGTGAAATGATGCCCGATATAGCAGAGAGTTAAGGTATCTGTAGAGAAACGAACGAAACAGTGGATTTTCAAATCCCACAAATTTCAAAGACCCTAGTCTCAAAATGGGTGAGATCGTGTGCCGAATCTCATCAGATGCAGACGATAAACTCGGAGATCCCGTATGTGCGCACGATAAACGTCTTGGCAGTTAGACATTGAAATGAGCAGCCTGTACACTGATGTTCGGGCACAAACGTTAGAAAAGTAATTAAATATCTCCACAAATAAGGTGGTTTGGAGTATACCTAAGAAACAAAACAACAGTCTGCTCCCCCTGATATCTCTAGCAGTATCAATTAACAAGCCTTGCCACTGGACCAAGGTAGATCAGGACGAGAGAGTGCGGTTGATGATAACTCAAAGCTTTATCACTGTAGTCTAATTAAAAACGTATCAGACTTTGGCCTACTGCTCAAATCTTTCTATCTTGGCGCTATCGCTGTTGTCGTTTACGATGGTCAACTAATTTAAAAATCATATACAGATGATGCAGGTGGAGTCTAGACGAACACTAGGTAATGGTAGCTACAAAGATGAAGCTTTGCATAGTATACATTCAGTTGGTCCTGTCATATAATAGTACAAGTATGGGCTCGAAATATTCCCAATGTCAAGGTCACAATGTGAAAGGTTGGAGCTCATCCGAAATGGAGAAACTAGACTGGTTCCTGGTTGTACCAGGGATACCCCCATGGTGAAGGAGAGATGCATGCTTGACTTATGTTCACTTCCTGGCTACGGTTGACAACTCAAACCGTTTGGTTTTTGTTGTGACTTTTTCGTAAAATATCATTGAATTGGTTGAACCCCGTTTCTCCATGTTGTGTTTTCGTTTATTTTCTGTTCCTGCCGAAGACCATGTGACTGTAACATGGTTGCCGTTTTGAGAAATTGTCTATATGTTTTTATAGACTCTCCCTTTCATGAACAAATACTGTTCAAATATTTGTAATATGCATGTCGATTGTACTCCTCTTATGCCAACAGTAGTTTGTAACGCTGTATATAGTAATCCTATAATTTTTCTGTCTTTGCAATTTGCTGTTTACGTTTGGTTGTTTATTTTTGTTGTCCAAATCTACACAACCTCTATGGTTTTTTTAAAAATCTCTGCAGGACTGTTCCTTTCGTCGGTATACGATACGTTCTTGCTTAATGGTTTTACGTGTATCTTCTACTGTTTTTACTTGAAATTGGTGGATTGTTTTCACACATGATTGTTATACATCTGTAATTCTCTGTTGTGTTTTCCAATAAACCTGAATTGTGTCATCTCTGCCTCGTGTGAAAATATAAAAATGAGGACAACAGTTCCAATGGCTAAATAAGATGTCGAAGTGATAATATTTAATATTTCCTTTCAACAAAGAAAATGCATATAGTTTTATATGTCTCCCACATCATGAACATGGTCTGGATGCAAAAAATAATATAGTTGCTGTAAAATCGGCGGTAAGATGAGAAAAGGATAAAGCGAAAATTCTAATGCCCAAAATCTGGTTCAACCTTGTCAATGATATTTTACGAAGAGATTCAATTTTACTATAGGACACATTTAAAGAAAACAAATGACAAACAAATAAAAAAACATATATTGTAGTCTGTTGGAGATATATTGGACAGATAAAACAGAAAATAAATGTCAATATTTCTGCAGTAAAGGAGAATGGAATGTAACTATTCGCCAAGACAAAAATATTTGGTAAAAGAGATTGAAAAGAAATAATAAAAAACAGGGCTTTCGTTCTGAATATTTTCTCTTCCTCTTGGTAAAAAATAGTCCAAAATGCAAACGAACTAATATCTATTGGTCTTGTACATTTATTGATAGAAATAGATAATCCTGGTATTGAACAAGTGAAGTAAAAGGTGTGTCAGCAATAGGTAAAGATCAATATCCTGATTACCGGATCGCATTGAAACGGAGAAATAAGAAATCTGATCGCATTAGCAGTAGAAAGTCAAAAGTGGCAAGACTATAATAGTTAATATTACATAATAGGAATTATTATGTTAGAAATACCAATTTTGTAACATATTGAGAATCATGAACACATTTTTTTAAATATTCCAATTGTACATAACTGCATCCTCAAATTTGACAACCAATTTTTGCATAGACTGAAATATATGAGCCCTCAAATGTCAAAACATTTTTCGTGAATTGGAGGCTTATCAAATCTAGACTGTACACCACATGACGACTGCAGAGACAGGCCTCCTTTAATTCTTAGCTTTATAATTATTATGATTAACCTCATACGTCTCTGCTATAACCAAGAACATTTTTGTATCCTAGATTCTCAGTTAGCGTGTGTCTCTCTCGACACCACACCACTATCGCGTGGCCTATAGTCCACATGTAATACCTTCGAGAATACTAGCACTTTCTCCCTAACTCCCATCTCGAAAAAAACTTGTTTGCCGGAGTCTTTGCGTATGACAAGGACAAGAATAGCACCACTGTCTCACAGAGAGCATGTCGTTAGAGGCGACTGACTGTGTGACATGGTATAGCACCGTCCATTGTTGGGTGCTTTGTGTAAAGCAGCATAGATGGCGCCTAACAGGCTGCTGGTCTACTTTGCTTTGGTGTTTGAGTCTATTAAGATGAACTCGCACATCGGTTAACTACCGCAGCGGAGTATTAGGCTGCTGAAGCCTAGCCTGCTAAGCAGGAAATCCTTCTCCCGGCTATATCCAGCTCATGCCAGAGCTGGGATCTGCACATGGGCATCAGCCCCTGTTGAAGTACAGGTCGACTAAGAACTAAGAAGAACTAGCGGATCCCATCAATGATAGTTCATATTTCGCGAATCTACATGACTACAAGAACTGGACCAAGACGTCTACAGACTAAAACTGTGTACAGTTTCATTGCATTACATATGGCAATACCGGTAGTTTAAATTTGGTGAAACTAGTTTGTATTATATGAACATGGGATCCATTCATTTCAACATACATTTGGCGATGAAAATCAGAATATTTGACTGATACAATTCGAAAACAATCATTTTTTGTCGTAAGGTATATTCCTGGCGTGTCCTAAATTATACCTTACATACTTGCTTAGTGACCCTTCCTCTTTCCTGATGTGTAAACATAACTATACCAAGAATTCCAAATAGATTAAAAATAAATAGCAATGTTTCTTGGTCCGATTATCATTGTTATTATTTATTTGCAGAGGTTGAGTTGAATAATTTTGAGAAGAGATATGGTAATCAATAGATCCACATCTTAGAAGAAGTACTGTAATAAATAAACATTTTTACAATTGTATAAGGCTTCATTACTTGAACTAATATCTTGCAGTAACAAATGCTAGGAACGTGGCAGAACGAGAAAAATCCATGGAGGCAAACATCGCCCTCAAAGCCGCCGCGGCGAAGTACAAACACACTCTCAAGCAAACAGCAAGAGAAAGTTGGAAAAATAAAACGGAAAGTTTAAACCTGGACAAAGAAGGGAACAAGCTATGGAAGCTAGTCAGAGCCATGAATGACGAAACCCCGTCAAATAAACAAATTACTATCAAGCAGGGCGAGAACTTGATCACAGGTAAGAAAGCCGCAAACGCCTTTGTCGATCACTATGCCAGAGCAAACCACATCGAGGTCCCTGCAGATAAGCATACAGACATTAGCGAAGAGCTAAAGGGACACGAAAACATAAATACGGCTCCTGAAGAGCACATGATGGCCAAACTAACAATGCGCGAAATGGAAGAGGCTTTGAGAACACTAAAGAAAAGGAAATCTCCCGGAAAAGACGGGATAACAAACGAAATGCTGATGGGGCTGGGCCAAACAGCGAAGAAAAAACTACTATCAGTCCTGAACCAAAGCTGGAAAAGGGGTATTGTACCCCAGGCATGGAAAGATGCAATACTGGTACCAGTACCAAAAACAGGAAAGGACAAAACAGATCCGAATGGATACAGGCCAATAAGCCTACTGAGCTGTGTCGGCAAGCTGATGGAACGGATGATAAACACCAGACTGATGTGGCATCTGGAAGAAAAACGAATACTAATTCCACAGCAAGCCGGCTTTAGACAGCACAGATCCACTGAGGACCAGGTCATCCTCATAGCCCAGGAGATAGAAGATGCCTACCAGGCACAGAAACACACAGTAGCTGTTTGGGTGGATCTGGAAAAGGCATTTGACAAAGTCTGGAAGGATGGACTTAGAGTCAAGCTAAGAAGAAGTGATGTCTGTGGGAAGATGTACAAGTGGATCAACCACTACCTCAAACAAAGAACGGCCAGAGTCCAAGTACAAGGGCAGATGAGCAAAAAGGTGACACTCGAGCAGGGAGTACCCCAAGGGGGAGTATTGTCACCCACACTCTTCCTGGTATATATAAACGATATCACAGAGAATATACCAAGAAGAGTCCATAGCTCAATGTTTGCAGACGTTCTGGCTATGTGGACCTCTGAAAAGAATCTCACCATAGCAAGAAATCGGATGCAAACGGCCCTAACATCGCTGGAAGAGTGGGCGAACTCATGGCTGGTCAAAATAAACGAGGAGAAAACCACGTGCACAATATTCTCGCTCTCATTAAAACCCCAAAGTACCAAATTAAGCCTAAATGGCAAAATCCTGCAGCCAAACGACAACCCAACCTATCTGGGAGTCACATTTGATCGGCGCATGACATGGAAAAGTCAGATTGAGAGAAACCGAATGAAAGCCAGAGAAAGAATGGCAATCATGAGGAAACTTGCTGGCACAAGCTGGGGAGCAGACGAAGGCATACTAAAGAAACTGTACACTGGAAGAGTGAGACCAGTTCTCGAGTATGGCATTGCGGCATGGACAACAGCAGCGAAGGCGAACTTCGATAAAGTTAACAAACTTCAAAACCAAGCCATGAGAATTATAACAGGTGGCATGAAGTCAACGCCAATTGTAGAACTTGAAAAGATTACAACACTGCAATCCATGACCGATTGAAGAGACTGCAGAGCCCAGCTGCAGTCAGAGAAACTCCGAAGACTGACGGACCATCCAATGTACCAGAGACTAAACACTTTGGGAAATGGGAAACTAAAGCGGAGAAACTTTGCAGAAATAGCCAAAGCAAAGATGCACGAAGATCCCATAAACGCACTAACAACACCAAAACCCATCACTACTGTACGAAAACCTACTTGGAGGCAGGATATATTTCCAGAGGTGGTAGAAAATATACCAGGTATTGCAAACAAAAACTGCCAGAGTGAAAAAGAAAGGAGAGACACTACCCTAAGCTTCATAACGAAAAGCTACCCAAGCATGGACTGGACCCATGCATACACCGACGGTTCTGTAACAAACACTACACAGAACGGAGGGGCAGGAGCATTCCTGAACCTACCAAATGGCAGAAAAATAACACTGTCATTCGCTACTGGTAAGTACACAAGCAATTTCAGAGCAGAGGCAGAGGCACTGAGGGCGGCAGTGGAAGAAATAGCAACACACAGTGAAAATGAGAGCCATATAGTCCTGCTGACAGATGCTCTCGAAGTAGTCACAGCGCTAAAAAGCCAGAAAAACACTGAGCTTAATGACTTAAGAGCAGCACTCTGCAAACTGTGCCAGCAGTCCGCACCAAAAAGGGTAGTGGTACAGTGGGTTCCGTCACACTGCAACATCCAAGGCAACGAGGAGGCAGACAGACTGGCAAAAGAAGGTGCAAGGCTACCACAAACAGATACCAGTATGACGTACGAAGAGTCAAAACGGCTTATCAAAGCCAGGTACATGTCCAAATGGGAAACCGAACATACTGGTTACACCAAAAACGATGCCTATTACCAGTTGAACCGAAGAGAGCAGGTCGTTGTCTTCAGACTTCGCACTGGCCACAACAGACTGAGGTACCACCTCTTCAACAAATTGAAGATAGGGTGTACCGACGAATGCCCGTGCGGTACTGGTAAAATGACCACTGAACATCTGCTGCAGAACTGCCCGACATACGAGGATCAGAGAGAGCAGATGTGGCCATTGCCAGTGGAACTGCAAGACAAGCTCTATGGTAGTGGCGAGAGTCTCAGGATGACCGCCGCTTTTTTCGAGAAAATAATGGTTACTGTCTGACTGTGTACGCAGAAGAAGAAGAAGAAGAACTAATATCTTCTTCTTCTTCGTACGCTGTCAGACGTCAACCTGTATTTGTTCGAAGAAAGCAGCTGTCATCCTGAGGCTGTCGACACTGCTATAGAGCTTGTCTAGTGTTGCCACTGGTGATGGCCACAAGTGCTTTCTCTGTTCCTCGTATGTCGGGCAGTTTTGCAGGAGATGTTCAGCGGTCATTTTCCCGGTACCACAAGTGCATTCGTCAGTTCCACCTATCTTCAGTTTATTGAATGGGTGGTACCTCAGTCTGTTGTGGCCTGTGTGGAGTCTGAAGACCACGACCTGCTTTCTTCTGTTCAACTGGTAATAGGCATCTTTTTTTGTGTATCCAGTATGTTCTGTTTCCCATTTGGCCATGTATCTGGTCCTAATAAGCCTTTTGGACTCTTCGTAGGTCACACTAGAATCTGGTTGTGGTAGTCTTGCACCTTCTTTTGCCAGTATGTCTGCCTCCTCGTTGCCTTTGATGTTATAGTGGGATGGAACCCACTGTACCACTACTCTTTTTTGGTGTGGACTGCTGGCATAGTTGAGAGAGTACTGCTCTTAAATTATTAAGTTCAGTATTTTTCTGGCTTTTTAGTGCTGTAACTACGGCCAGGGCATCTGTAAACAACTAGAACTAATATAATACTTCATTACTAAAACTGATATAAAGTTGAATTCCTAAAACTGACATAATGCTTCATTCTTAAATCTTATATAATGCTTCATTACTAAAACTTATATAATGCTTCATTTCTAAAACTTATATAATGCTTCATTACTAAAACTTATATAATGCTTCATTACTAAAACTTATATAATGTTTCATTCATAAAACTGGCATAATGCTTCATTCCTAAAACTGGCATAATGCTTCATTCTTAAAAATTAT
This sequence comes from Ariolimax columbianus, assembly GCA_036924085.1. Lineage (NCBI taxonomy): Eukaryota > Metazoa > Mollusca > Gastropoda > Stylommatophora > Arionidae > Ariolimax > Ariolimax columbianus. The sequence continues at coordinate 23,765,893 of JAVGWX010000001.1, forward strand.
ATAATGCTTCATTTCTAAAACTGACATAATATTTCATTACTAAAACTAATATAAAGCTGAATTACTAAAACTGACATAAAGCTGAATTACTAAAACTGGCATAATGCTTCATTCCTAAAACTGGCATAATTCTTCATTCCTAAAACTGGCATAATGCTTCATTTCTAAAACTGGCATAATGCTTCATTCTTAAAAATTATATAATGCTTCATTTATAAAACTGACATAATATTTCATTTATTAAACTAATATAAAGCTGAATTAATAAAACTGACATAAAGCTGAATTACTAAAACTTATATAATGCTTCATTCCTAAAACTGGCATAATGCTTCATTCCTAAAACTGGCATAATGCTTCATTCCTAAAACTGGCATAATGCTTCATTCCTAAAACTGGCATAATGCTTCATTCCTAAAACTGGCATAATGCTTCATTCTTAAAAATTATATAATGCTTCATTTATAAAACTGACATAATATTTCATTACTAAAACTAATATAAAGCTGAATTAATAAAACTGACATAAAGCTGAATTACTAAAACTTATATAATGCTTCATTCCTAAAACTGGCCTAATGCTTCATTCCTAAAACTGGCATAATGCTTCATTCCTAAAACTGGCATAATGCTTCAAGCCTAAAACTGGCATAATGCTTCATTCCTAAAACTGGCATAATGCTTCATTCCTAAAAGTGGTATAATGCTTCATTCCTAAAAGTGGCATAATGCTTCATTCCTAAAACTGGCATAATGCTTCATTACTAAAATTGTTATAATGCTTCATTCCTAAAACTGATACTGTACCAACGGATCATCCATTGATGTCATCAGAAGTCGTGGTAAGAAGCACATTCTTTAGCGTGCCATCTGTTCGGTCTTCGTCAATTTAAAGCCATGCCTCTGATGTGTTTCAACAATACTGTGAGCCCATGGTTTCCTTTGTGTTTCTCTTGCTCTAAAATTCTGCTTCTGGTTTCATAGGCTCGTGCGGTGACGAATATTGTAGGTTTGACAGCGTTTCAACCATCTGTCCAAACTTTTTTATATATTGTCTGAAAACGGATACACCGGAAAGAAATACAAGTGATAGCACTGTAAGCAAGTACTTACTTTCCGTGTCCAAGCACTACGTTATAAAGTATGCATTCAGTATTCAGCGACATGGATTGCCTTGTCATTTGCCTCCAGCATGTCACACCTAGTGCGTGTTTCCTGAAGGTTGGGGCAGGTCACCGGGTGTCCTGTATTGCGCCACAGTCACATGTGTTATCATCATCATCTGTGTATCCCCATCGCTTCATATTCTTTTGCACCGAAATACACCAGTTCAGAGTTTGTTCACGGACTTCCATGTTGTGTATGGTAGATGATGTCCGGGGGCAGGTTCCTCCCGAAGTTCCATCCCTGGGGCCTGTACCAATTCGTGCCATCTCTCGATACGACTACTATCAGTGTTTGTCTGTATGGGCTGTGTTGATTTTAGGAAACTATGTCTCGATTTGAGCCTTGTGCTCTGTGCCTGATGCCCAAACATTGGGTGACTTGGGTCGTGCTCCTGTTTTTCTCGTTCGATTTCTGCTGCGACGCTTCTTCTCATCTCGGGTGATTCTATGCCAATTATAGGGCATATTTGAAGAATGGGGGTGGGGTTTAGGTACCCTGATACTATGCGACTCGCCTCAAGTGAAAATAAGACTTTAACATTAGCTGGAGAGTAATATGTTTTATCACCATCGATTGTAATAGGTGTCAAGTAAATTAATTACAGCAGGTCATAAGTAATACCTAAATCAATTGCACAGTTTTAATTGTCTGAAATTAGAGGCTAAGATGCAGTACAGTCAATAAGATGACATAGATGAATGATTGCATAAGGATTAGCGAACAGTAGCTAACCAAGACCCAATTCCGCGTCCACGTGGTGGCCCTGGGAACAGGCTGCACAAGTCACTGGTATAGTCTGGCCAAGGGATAGGGATCGCAAATGGGAAGAAGGCTAACCCTGTACTAAAAAAGCTAGCTGAAATCGCTTGTGTCGGGCCAAAGAGCGGAGATATAGCAGCCTCGCTGTAAACTACGTCACTACGTCCTTTTCATGACGAATGGCGAAGAAGAAGAATTTTTGAAACTGAAGTTTTAACATAAACATGGAGTGTTGTTCTTGTTATTCTACTAAAGTGGCCAAGCTGATCGCTCGTTTACAGACAATGTCAAGTTTAATCAGCTCATTAGATTTAAGATTATCTTTTGGCTTTCACATATTTCTCGTGATGACTTCCATGCATTTAAAGTGGCTTATATACATTTATTGTGCCTTTCGTGTACTGCCAGAGGCTTTCATGCACTATTTGTGGATATCAACAGCTCTATCGAGTCTGTCAGACAGTCTATCCCATCTAGGCACGTAATCAGAAGGTCATACAGTCTATCCCATCTAGATATACAATCAGAACGTCATACAGTCTATCCTATCTATGTACAGAATCAGAAGGTCAGTAGTCTATCTCATCTAGATATAAAATCAGAAAGTCAGAAGTCTATTTCATCTAGACATGCAATCAGAAGGTCAGAAATCTATCCCATCTATGCACGCAATTAGAAGGTCAGTAGTCTATCTCATCTAGATATACAATCAGAAGGTCAGAAGTCTATCCCATCTAGGTCCCGTCTAGTTTTAGGAGATGGAGGGCGGGGGATTGAACTTGGTACTAATTGCGCATTCCCTGCCATCCATAGACCCTTCCAAGTGTACAGTTCTCAAATAAATGCTTTGATTTTATATTATTATAAGAGCATTTGGTCGAGCGATTTGGATGATGGTCTGCTGACATAGACAACCCGACCTAGACAAGAGAGACAGACCGAGAGATGTGAACTACAAGAGATAGACAGACTGAAATATGTAAACTACAGGAGACAGACAGGCCGAAAGATAGAAACGTATAAGGGATAGAGAGACCGAGAGATAAACACTACAAGAAATAGATCGTCAGAGAGATAAAATCTACAAGAGATAGACATATCTAGCGATATAAATTACAGCAGAGACACAGATCCAGCGACATAAACTACAAGCGATAGACAGATCCAGCAACATAAACTACAGATGATAGACAGATCCAGCGATATAAACTACAGATGATAGACAGATCCAGCAACATAAACTACAGGTGATAGACAGATCCAGCGATATAAACTACAGGTGATAGACAGATCCAGCAACATAAACTACAGGTGATAGACAGATCCAGCAACATAAACTACAGGTCATAGACAGATCCAGCAACATAAACTACAGGTGATAGACAGATCCAGCAACATAAACTACAGGTGATAGACAGATCCAGCAACATAAACTACAGGTGATAGACAGATTCAGCGACATAAACTACAGCAGAGAAAGACAGATCCAGTGACATATACTACAGCAGAGAGACATGTCCAGTGATATAAACCACATGGCATAGACCGGTCCAGCAACATAAACTACAGCAGAGAGACAGATGCAGCGACATAAACTACAGGTGATAGACAGATTCAGTGATATAAACTACATGACATAGACAAATCCAGTGATATAAACTGCAGCATAAAAACAGATCCAGCGATATAAACTACAGCAGAGAGATAGATCCAGCGACATAAACTACAGCAGAGAGACATATCCAGCGACATAAACTACACGAGATAGACAGATCCAGCGATATAAACTACATGAGATAGACAGATCCAGCAATATAACTTACAGGAGATAGACAGATCCAGCAAGATAACATTCATGAGATAGACAGATTCAGCAAGATAACATTCATGAGATAGACAGATCCAGCAAGATAACCTACATAAGCTAGACAGATCCAGCAAGATAACCTACATGAGATAGACAGATCCAGCAAGATAACATTCATGAGATAGATAGATCCAGCAAAATAACCTACATGAGATAGATAGATCCAGCGATTTAAACTACTTGAGATAGATAGATCCAGCACGATAACCTACATGAGATAGACATATCTAGCGATATAAACTACATGAGATAGACATATCCGGCGATATAAACTACAAGATAAAAATAATCTTCATTCGCAATTGGTACAGGTATAACTGTACATAAAAAATTAAATGAAGAAAGTAGAAATGATCTAATTAACTTAGCTTCAAAGCCAAAAATAAATTACACTCTTGGTTCTACGAACCTGTCACTGCAGATTACTAAACCACTGATGTCCCCACGTAATCTCATGAAAACAAATGTCTTTGTTGGAATGGAAATGAGACCCCTGAAAAAATCTTACATGTGTCTCGAATGTTAGAGTTTATAATTCTAGGCCTGATCAAGGGATACCGAGCTGAAGGGTAAGTTCAGGTTTAAGAAATCTTGATTTTAAAAACACTGGAATTTATCCTGGCCTACACATCCGTAATGGCTGATGATCCGACGATAAAAAAACACATGGGTACACTGATATTACTTAGGAAAGAGTTTATGTTGTTGTTGTTGTTGGTTTTGAATGCCCACAAATGAATAGGTTTACTCTTTCGTGCTCACTGAAATGGACTTTAAATGGCAGGTTGCAGTAGCTTTCCTCACATCCCGAGCGTGCTGATGAAGGTGGACCGGTGTTCACCATGCGGTTGTGCTATGCTTGGCTTCATCTGCAAGTCGCTCCCTACTATGGAGATTACGGTGATCCCTTACCTCGCTATCCAGGATGCCATGAAAACAGCCCCGTTTCCAGGGAGGGCTGCGAGGAAGCCGGGGTGAAGATCTTGGCCAGTATATTTTGCCCGACCCTGACTAACATGTCTAATAAGGATGTTGTGCCTGACCAGACGTTAGTCTTCCTCCCCGAAAGAGTTTATAGATTAAAGGAATAATAGAATACGAACAGATCAGACATTGTCGGAATAACAGTCAATGACTGGTCAAAAATATATGAAATCTATATTACAACAGATACTAACCAAAACACTTCCATAGACTGGAAGTCTACCCTGAGTCAGAGGAAATGGAGAAGACGTGGACTTTCCCGCGCAGTTGTGTAGAAGCTAAAATCAGTGTAGATGCAGATGATGATATTCATAATAAGGGTGTTAAGGGCGACAATGATTGTGTTAGTGATCACCTTATTAAAATGTTGGTGACTGGTCAATAAAACAACACGTGTGAGGATAATGGGTGGAAATGATGAAGCAGAAACTTGACAACAGTTATCTAGAAGAAATTAATATTAATAGATATTTAATAAAGAAAGGAATTAAAGATGTTATTAGATGATTCTGACGATATAGATAGACGGTTCACTTTAATAATATACTAGATACAATTTAAACTAGCAGTAGTTACAGTTTAAACAGTCCTCACTATACTATGTAAATATTTTGTTCTCTGTCTATAGCTAACCTACGTGTTTTTAAAAGAACCAGTGACCTGTTACAAACTAAGGAAGATGTGAACGAAACAAAATTATCCCGTTAAATACCTTTCTTAGTCTTGGAGCAGCGCTTTAGCGACGTCGGTAGAATTGTGGATTACTCTCTTCAACTGCTGTAGCTTGGACTGATAAACACGACTGAGAAGATGCTATTTAAACTGAGTGGACGAGCTACCAGTCATGTGTCGCGATCGGTGGCCGACACGATTTGCTATGTGTGAGTGAGTGTGTGTGTGTGAGTGAGTGTGTGTGCATGTGTGTGCGTGTACGTGCCTCTGTGTATGTTGTTGTTACATGACTGTGATGAAAATACTGGACGCCACGGGGAATAGCGGAGCGAATACGGGGGGGGGGGGGAGGAGGGGGGAAATGTCCACAAATAATAGTTAAGCATTGAAACCAGAAACAGCCAGCCACTTTAACCGAGCCACTATCCCGCTCACAACCACCCCAGCAAGACAACAGACGCACAAATAAAACGACAGTGCCATGGCCTCAAATTATGGCAATCGGACATTGAATTGCCAATTTAGGTTTTCACATTTTTTTCGCCTCCTTGTTAATGCACAATTTGGACCACAAAAATGTTTATCACCTGAAATGTCCCTTCTGTGTATTACGCCACGAGCAGACCGGTTGCTTCTTAGCATACGTAATAATCCGAAGGAATCTAGTAGCTGTCAATTACACAAAATCCACGCGGCTTGCTCGTGTAGGCAAAAGGACACTTCTACTCTCATTTCTCTGTCAAAAACAAATGCACAACTTTTTTTCTCGGGAAGACGAGAGAAAGAAGACGCCAGAATTGCTATTCTAAAACAAGCAACTTTATTTTAGGTAATAATTGCTGATAATGCGTCATTAATGTGACTGGTGAAGGAAGAGTGGTGTCTAATGGCGATGAGGATGTCTTTCTTTCATGGGAGGTTGGGGAGAAGGGTGGCAGGAAATATGAGAAAACGGGCCACACGGATGAAATATTTAAACAGACGGAAGGTGAAGGTCGTACATTGAATGGGCGCTCAATGCTAGCGGGGAGGGGGCGTGGTGGGGAGGGGGGGGAGGATAACAACGGAGCTACAATACAAAACCAAGAGCAGATCAGAAAAATATAGATATGATAGAGATGGACATGTTCACAGACATATAAGCTGATACATCCAGATAACAGAATGAGTTAGAATAAAAGATTAGATTAGAATAAAATAGAATACATTAGATTAGATATTAGATTTGATTTGAGTTAGAATAGATTAGATTAGATTAGATTAGATTCGGTATTAGATTATAAATTAGATTAGATTAGATTAGATACAATTAGATGTTAGATTATATTAGATTAGGTTATATTAGATTATGTTAGACTACATATATACACCGACAGATAATATGTCCAAGCAGATAGAACGATCTAGATAGATAGATAGATAGACAGATAGATAGATAGATAGATAGATAGATAGATAGATAGATAGATAGATAGATAGATAGATAGATAGATAGATAGATAGATTAAATAGAATAAATAGACAAATATATAGAATAAATAGACAAATATATAGAATAAAATTGCAATAAAAATATAAGCTTGCAAGCTAATTTTGATGTTCAAGAAATTAATATTCAGAGATAGACTAAGACTATTTAGTAATGTAAGCTATTTAGTAAAGTAAGCTATTTTGGAATGGAACGACAGGCAGGTAGTCACAGCGTGCCACTGCTAGTTGTGAAGAGATAATGAACATTGTACCTGCTGGTCGCTGAAATGGACGAATTCACGTGGAAGTCCTAATAGTTTCCAGAAAACGGATAACCAGCTCGTGCATCCCTTGACAATGAGCACACGCAGCACAGTGGATGGAGCACAAGCCGCTCATAGTTAGGGACATCAACGTGAGCAGTTTAGGTGATACCAGAACCCCGCACACTCACAGAAGGAAAATGGAGAGGGGAATTTGGAAGGAGAAAAGGACCAAAGGATCGAAACGGAGAGGATTAATAGGAAATCAAACAAGTTTTGTATGGAAGATTCGTGCTTATAATTATGGAACATATTTGGTAGTAAATGTGTGTGCATATGTGTGCGTGCATTAATGTGCACGTGCGTGTATGAGTGTGTCTGCATGCGTTTGTGTGTGTGTTTGCGTGTGTCTGGGTGTGTGTGTGTTTCCGTGTTTGTATCTACGCGTGTGTGTTCGTGTCATCGTGTGTGTGTGCGCGCTCGTTGGTCTATGCGTGTGTATTTGTGCATATGTTTGTGTGTGCGAGTGTGTGTGCATATGTGGGTGGGTGCGTGTGTGTGTGTGTGTGGTGTTTCTGGGTTCGTGTGTGTTCGCGTGTGTCAATGTGCTCGTCAGTGTGTGTGTGTGTGTGTGTGTGTGTGCTCGCCCGTGTGTGTGCGCTATTGAGTGTGTGTATGTATATATGTGTGTTCGTGTGTGTGCGTGTGCGCGATTGATGAATGTATTTACGTTTTTTAAGATAATTAATTGAACACGTTCCTTTTTTCAATCTTAAAAAAGATCCCCTCACGCCATGCAGCGCAAAGGAAATATGGTGTTAGGCCCATATTATTTTGTAACCCACGGCACAGTGGATTTTTTGAATGTACGAATTATTTATTTCATTCTTTGGTTACGTGTTTATTCATAATTTTGTGACAATCAATTTTCTTGATCGTTATCAGTACTTTATTTACGATATGAACATTTTATGAAGTTTGCAGATATTGGAATATTGCATACAATTTACAGATGTCTCAATATATAATGTTCTTTGTAAATATTTTGAAGATAATCGATAGTCATTTATTCTTAGTTTTCGCATCAGTAGAGTGACAGAACGATGTAAAAGCCAATGTAAACTGTACCATGTCCGAAGGACAGAGTTAGATATGTTCCCGTTTGGTGCATGATATGTCCAATGCGATCGGTTTATTCTAATAGAGAATGCTTGCTGGATTGGGAACTGTGTACGGTTCCTAATAAACAACATATTATCAAACTTTAGTAGGTCAAAAGTTCAAATGTCCCTGATGTATGTTTACAGAACATGGAAGGCTTGACAGAAATTGAAAATATTTGCCAGAAAACCTCTGCTGTGACTTTTCATCTGCTACCCCTACTTAAACACTCGAATATCAGAGTGGCAACAAAGAAACAACAATTTATTTTTACCAACTCTGTGCTAGACACCTGAGAGAACATTACAACGTGTGAAATGGAATGTAGAAAAGTAGTTGCTGTAACCAGGAGAGATAAAATCAAAAATGAAGAAATGTCGTGATAGATATGCCCTGTGTCGAATACATTACAAGGCAGAAAATGCAATGGTTCGGTCATCTCTTGAAAATGTAACCTGTTCAACTACCCATGCGCGCCTATACCACAAACATGAAGACAACAAGGCATGAGGCAGACAACGTTATAGTTGACTAAAGAGAAATCCTACAATAACACAGGCTTACAGCAACATACGCATCTTATGTTGGCCCAACAGAGGCGGTGTATGCTCCTCACGGATTTGAACGGTACAAGTGCATGAAAGAGTAAGTAAGTAAAGTATGTATATATGTATGTATGTGTGTGTGTGTGTGTCTGTATATGTGTATGTGTATCTTTGTGCCTGTGTGTCTATGTGTGTGTATGTGTGTGTATGTGTATGTGTCTATGTGTCTGTGCGTGTGTGTTTCTGTATGTGTGTGTGTCTGTATGTGTGTATGTGTGTGTCTGTGTGTGTATGTGTGTGTGTCTGTGTGTGTGTGTCTGTCTGTTTCTCTGTTTGTGTCTGTGTCTGTGCGTGCGTGCGTGGATGGGTGGGTGGTTTTTCGGCGATTGGGTGGGTGGGTGGTGGTGTGTGTGCGTGTAAGTATATATGTATGTATGAATAATATGAAAATTCGGACAAGATAGTACGTGAAGCAATAGAAACTGCAGAGCACGTTGTTTGTCTAAGACCATTATATACTTTATCACCACCATACTCTTTATATGTTACGTTGATCAATGTTATATATTACGTTGGTCTGATGTTACGTTGATAAATGTTATATGTTACGTTGATCAATATTATATGTTACGTGATCAGGGGATGTGGGTTCGACTCCGAACTCCGCCGTCTTTTTTGACGGGTGCTTGATGCGGAGTCCCCTGCATCTCGTAGTTGCCCATAGCCGTCTTGTCCTTGACCTTTCACTGGGGTCGGGCGCCTCTAGACGAAAGAGTGAGGATAAAAAGTAGCGCAGTTAATCCATACTAAAAATATCGCTAGCAAAATAAATTATGCCATCATCGTCTACGATGGACGGCGGCCGTTGCCTTTGCCTTTGCTTGATCAATGTTATATGTTACGTTGATCAATGTTATATGTTACGTTGATCAATGTTATATGTTACGTTGATCAATGTTATATGTTACGTTGATCAATGTTATATGTTACGTTGATCAATGTCATATGTTACGTTGATCAATGTTATATGTTACGTTGATCAATGTTATATGTTACGTTGATCAATGTTATATGTTACGTTGATCAATGTCATATTTTATATCACGTTTATCAATGTCATGTAAGAGTTCCCGCCGGAGCAAGGGGAGTTTAGGATACCTGAACGTTAAAGCTTAAAGCTACCTGAATGCGTGTCAAGGTCACTCACCGTCTCAGCAAAGGAGAACAGAGTTGGGGTAAGGAATGTGGACAGGTAGAAACTGTCCACTGGCCTTCAGATTTTGGTAGGGGGAGATTGATTGACAGACGGAATGGCAGCGGAACTTGCTGCTAGAGAATGAGTGACAGTTGTGCGAAGTGTTTCGTTCCAATGGGACTGAAGATGGCCATCACCTGAGATCGATTGGTCAAGCTCTGGCCTTGCTTGAGGATATATAACTCGAGACAAAGTTTAGCTCGAGAGGCTGGATAGAGAGATGCTGTATGGAGGAGAGGCTGGATAGAGGGATGGAGAGTGAGAGAGAGAGAGACTGAATGTAGATAGTATGTTTAACTCACCGACTTAGATAGAGGAGCGATTGATAGACTGTTGGACGAATGTTTAGTGATAGAACAGGATCGCTCAAATAGGTGTGTGAGTTTTGCATTAATAGATAATCTGAACGTGTGTTTGTAAGCAAGGACACATTGTGAACGAGTTATGTCGAGATCGCCCGCCTGAGGGGATTTGAGTGAGGAAGAGTATTTGATAAGGTGTGTTTTGGACGCAGTTAAGGCGATGTGTGTGTGATGTAATTGCAAGGCAATAGAACTGAGTTTTAGTTAGTTGGGAATTCCATCAATAGCTAATGCTTACAATTCCCGTTTTAGTAATATGTATATCAACATATATATAATAATAGCATGCTTAGTTAAGATATGTATTATATTGTGTTTGTAATTTCTCTACTCATTCTATGATATGAGTATGAAATAATAAATATGCCACCTGCTGTGTGATATGTCATTTACTGAGTATGGTCATGAATGATGTGGAAGAGAGTGAGAATGTTCTAAGTTAGAATAACGGCCAGGGCAAACAGTGGGTCTGCTACAGTCATACCAACTCCTTTCCTTCTAGCCGTGTAGCTTACTTTTTGTCCCATCATATCGTGTTTTATTTATCTTTCACATTATATCTTGAATCCACAGCTATATCAGATGGTCATTGTTCTTTGCCTCAAGTTACTATAGACTTGCTGTATCGTACCGGTGAACGAGAAGGTAAATATGCTTGCAAGAAGAAAAGGAGATTGTGAACAAGAGGACATTGAGATCACATACTTTGAGAAAACTATTCTGATTGTTAGAAGACAACTGAACCAACCCAACAACCATTGTCACACCCTTTACTGGCAGGGACAGATGAACATTCCTAGCCTTGGGACATATGTGTAGTTCTTATCGTTCTGCTTTTCCACTGTGCACGTGTTAACCAGGCGAACACATCTGTCAGCATATATTTCAGGACTGTCCCCTGTACAGCCAGTAAAGTACGCTGGCCCAAAGATTCAACACCAAACTAAAAAATGCTGCGAGCAGAAGACATGCTTCCGACAATGTCCAAGCTCGTGACGCAACCTAGTCTGATACTGTAAACATTCAAAGATGCGACCGCAAGAACAATTAGAAGTCTAGAAGCTAAAAGTGCAGTGAATATTAGATTATTAATGGGTGTAAGAATGAAGGTCAACTTCGAGATCAGGTGAAATATACTGACCAAGACATTTCGTGACGTCCTGGAAATATACTGTGTTACAGCAGCCCGGCCAGCGAGTTGGAGTTCGACACTGTTATCCCCATAGAGATGACAAAACTGATATGCTCAGCACTGCACTATTTCAGGAGGGCATATTCTAGTATCTCTCAGTATACACGAAGAGTCACTGTAATGGGATGCAGAGAAACATTGTCAAGCGGGAAGAAGTTATCACGAGAAACTTGAAGCAAGAACAAATATAGCAGCAGTCGTAGAGCAGTGATGATGATGATGACGATGATGGTGATGATGTGAATGTGATTGTATTGTTTAAAATAACAATATTGTTGCAGATGCCGTTGTTGTGATACAGCGTCAATGACCTGTGTAATATCTTCGTTTCCATCCAGAAGCACATTGCTAGCCTTCTTGTGAACAACTTTCAAACCAAAATACAGTCAAACTCATCATTGTTAGCAAATAGTTTTATTCATCATATCCTGTTAGCGTCGCCACAAACAGGCATTAAATACAAAATTGAGATCAGATAAATAGTGATGGCATTCAGTGGCATGTTATTTCATGAACAATAACTCAGGTATGCAAGGCGTTATCAACCTCTAAAGGACAACATCAAAGATAATCGTAGGCACAAAAAACATCAGCACTGACACAAATACACATTCTAGTCGTTAGAAAAACAGTTTAGTCAAGTAAATCAATATTTACATGTTAAATTTGTATGTAAATAAACAGGCAAATGAGCATTAACTTGACACAATCCTGACATATGTATGTGTGTGTGTATGCGTGCATGCATACGTGTGTGCATGCACGTCCGCGCTTGTAGTACAGTTTTATTTCGTTCCATTTAAGAAGAAACATTCGAATTCTAGAACAAATAGGAAATACAAGGTCATCGTGGCAGAGTAGAAAAACGTAGTGGAATCTAAGAGTTAGTGGAAACAAGGACGTACATGACATCCATAGACAGAAAGAAAATTAAATCGTTTAGACAGATCGCATTAATGGCTGCAAGTCTTCCTGCTTGGTGAGTCAATCATACCAAACAGCTTTCATAAAAAGAAGACCAAAAAATATGCTGGTTTGACGACGTTATACAAATGACAGGGGTGTGGATTGAAAAGATCAATGGTCTTTAAGAGGGCACTGTAAAGATAATAGCACCTCCCACGGTGCCTAGAAGCATAAATAGACAAATGAGATTTGTTTAGATCCCGTTAGGGCAGTAAATTAATGGATCTAAATTACAGAAAACTAAACGAATTGTAGAAGAACAAAAGTTGAGCAGGGAACACAATTAGGACATGATTGTAGTGTTAATACTATAAATGCTAACACTGCATAGCAATGGCTGACAATATGGCATCTGGAACATTTAAATATCAGAATATCAGCCAGATTCGAAAGTAATATATACATTGACCGTTTGGTAGACCTTAGCCAGACCAGACTTTCGGCACTAACAAATAAATACATGACATTTAATTGGAACAACCTAATCAAAAATGTGTACAGATATAATTCAGTTAACGAAATATAAATAGCTAAATTATCTACAAAATAAATAACAAAACTCCATGTACTGGTAAAATAGCGAAACAATTATGTAACCAAATAAATGTCAATGCATACTTTAGAAAACTAACAATTTTAAAACAAATCTCACAGTCGATGTATAATTAAAAAATTAACCGACTAACACATTTCTGTAAACAGACAATGTATGTTAAGGTAGCTCTAAAAACATTACATGCATAGTTAATTTGTCCACAGAACAATTATTATAAAAACAATACAAAGTATAACTAAAATAATCACACATCAAATATTTTTTTTTTTTAACAATACAAAGTATAGTTAATTTTATCCCATACAAATATTATAAAGACAATACAAAGAAGTATAGTTAAAATAACCACAAATCAAATATTATAAAAAGCAATACAAAGTATAGCTAAAATAACCACGCACCAAATATTTTTTTTTAAAATTGTCTTTTGTCGGTTAATTTAACCCCACAATACTTTGTTTTAAAACAGTCCATTGGTAATTCCGTTAATCAAACCACAATAAAAATAACAACTTCACGTGTGGTTAAACTAACCATACAATTGTCCATGTGGAATGCGAGTGTTTTTTTACTGTGGAGAATAGAAAATAACCGGTGTACCCCATTAGGCTTGTAGAGTATAGCGCGACTAAGTAGGGTAGTACATGGGCGTGGCAATCTCGTTAAATCAAGATACAAAATACACCACAACTACAACAGTTTATAAATGCTATTTCCAGTCGCCCTGCACAGAAGTCGCATAGTAGTACTGGCTACATGCTTCCCTCGTAGTATGACATTTCCGAATTAACAAAATGTCCAAGAATTATTAACCAAACAATGAACCAAACAAATTTGCATGTGTAGTTAGTACAATTAATATCGTTCATACATTAACAACATGTTGTTTTTAGACGTCATTATTATGAAAGGAATAAATGAATCTCATAACAAATTAAACTATGTATTTTGTCAATGCGTATAAACAATTTGATCAACATGGCACAACATGAACTTCATTGAACACCTTATAAAAAAAGTCTCGTTTAAGTCTTCTCGCAATTTACTCCAAGACATCCAATATGGAGGACAAACTCCTCCAGACATGTCATTTACTGTCCGCTGTGAAAGCTGCTAGGCTCTCCAACCAGTCTTCGATTTTTTTCTCCATGTATTTGGATCACACGTGTCTACTTCCGAGCCCTGAGAGGGCTTCATTTGCCACTGTTTCCGTTGTGGTAATTTGTTTCTCTGTAGGGTTTTCACGCTGGAGGATGGGGGCGTTTTCAGTGGAGCTATTGAGATTGTAAGACATTAATGGATTATAATCAGGAAAATTTAACTGGCATCTGGGGCATCACTTTGCTATTTTCTGGTAGCAAGGAATAATGTGAAATAATGTCTCGACTTCTTGATGGAAAGAAATGCTCTCTATATTTCAGTATAGGTGTTTCTGCATCACCTGCATTAGGCTTGAGATGACCTTTCCTGTAGCTGGCCAGTAGAGTCCGAGAAACGAATGTGTTCATATTATATAAAGCACGCTGTAAGCCTGACACATTCTGAGGTGTTGACGAGTTCATGCTTGAAGGCTTCTCGTGTAATTGCTTAACTGGTTGACTCCATGCTTTCAGAGTGTTTGTGGAAGGTAGCGGCAAAAACGGATTCTTATCAACACTGATAACACCCAGTGAGTGAAACACTGAGCTCAAGTCGTGTTCTGTAGGTACAGTTGTCTCACGTTCTGAAGACAACGTTTTCTCAAGAAACGTCCTTTCTTCAGCTTGTCTCTTCTGCCTCACTCTCTCCCATGGTCGTCTACAGCCACGAGAGCACAGCACATCCACATAACAGCACCTGGAGTGAAAGCTGTGTTCTCTACTGCGCTTCATCAAAACGTGCATAGCTTTTCTTGTATTTTCTTCCAAAGACAACTCAACATTGTTGTCGCCTGCATCAATAGGATGTATATCAGTGGTATTATCATTTTTCACGTTCGTATTCTCATATTTGTATGAACCGATACCATTGATGGTTGATACTTTAGAAGGTGTCATTACGGAGGCATCTTCCACTTGACTGGACAGGGGTCCGTCAACCTTTCGCTGTGAAGATGCATCTATGGAAATCTTTGTGATTACATGTGTTCCAATCTCCTCGTGTAGGGCTGGTACCAGTTGGATGCCTACACTGTGGACAGTATGATGACGAGTTATTGACGTCGCTCCAATTGTGAGAACGATAGTTAGGATCAGAACTACAAATAGTAGTAGGCGACAATCAGCCATGAAGTACTTTGAACTGAGAATAGGTACAGCAATAATGTTTTCTCGGGTTTTTGCAGGAATTTTCAGAAGCCGTCCAAATGCAAGTTCTTGTGTTAGCCAAGATTAGAACGGCTTGTTCAGCTGCACAAAATATCGAACTTATGACATAAGTTTAACTGAACTTAAATAAGATATTGCTTTACTTATCTATATTCAAATCTTGCCTTGCTGTCAACGTATTTTATTGACTGCAGTTCAATTCAATGAATATAACCTGTTCATCTCCTGCTTTTATAGTTATCTATGACAACGTGAGGATTTCAGACGTCCAATCAAATTTGTGACACAGTGGGCATGTCATTTTATGGTTGGCGTTATCTAAAACATGTGGCACCTACTTGATACCGGTATTATCGGGTGCAGTACGAGAAGTTTGATACACCTACAAATACTTGACTCTGATAACTCATAGTCTTGCATATTTTATTACCAGGTCGGGCAGATAGTATTAATCGCCGGGGAATGCAGGCCTTCGTTGGTCTACATTCTTCACAATTTTCTAATTACTTTTGGTGGGGTCCTTAAGGCGAGCAGCTTGTGTCCAGAAGAAATTCGTTTAAACGGGATGTACAATGAATGGGATTGTTCGGGAAAATAAAACGGACCTCAGAAGGCGTGCATAGAAATGTTTACTGTGCATTATAACAGCGTTCATTGAACACAAACACATATTTGTAAACATTTGCATTTGAAGCAGACGCACACATAGATCTTAGATGGCCCAAGAATTAGTTCTTTGATCTACATTTCCTATCCGGACATTTTGTAATTAATTCTTCTCTCTCTCTATCTATCTATCTATCTATCTATCTATCTATCTATCTATCTATCTATCTATCTATCTATCTATCTATCTATCTATCTATCTATCTATCTATCTATCTATCTATCTATCTATCTATCTATCTATCTATCTATCTATATGTCTGTCTGCATGAGCCCCCCCCCCTCCGCCCCCACCCACCCACTCGCCTGTGCGTCTGTCTGTCTATCTATCTATCTATCTATCTATCTATCTATCTATCTATCTATCTATCTATCTATCTATCTATCTATCTATATATCTATCTATCTATCTATCTATCTATCTATCTATCTATCTATCTATCTATCTATCTATCTATCTATATTTCTGTCTGCATGTCTCCCAGTCCCGTTTCCGCCCGCCCGTCCGTCCGTCTGTCTATCTATCTATCCCTCCCTCCACCCTTTTTCATATAAAGTCAGTTACTAGTTAGTTGCTCGTCATTAGCTAAAGTAAGTTCCATAGCAGATAATGCTGTCGGGGATGAAGTGTTTCGGCCTTCATTGCGCGAGGGTGGCCACACATTGCTTATGAGAATAAGTAACCAGTTCCCGTGTTCGCTGTCATTTCTTCCTTAACATTAAAGTATGTATCCATTTACAACTGGGTTGACATGAGCTTACTGGTATCCATTTCGACCTTCGTCCTGAAAAGAGGGTTTTACTGCAGCAACGTAAATCAGAAGTTCACTCTTTCTCTACTCTCGTGTCATCCATTAGTTCCTCACTCTACCTCTCATCTCACGTCATCTACTAATTAGTTCCTCTCTCTATCTCTCCTCTCACGTCATCTACTAGTTCTTCACTCTACCTCTCCTGTCACGTCTTTGTTCTTCGCTTTACCTTTCCATTCGCATCAATTCAAAGGTAGTTCCTTCTCGCAACACCTGTACCTACAAATCTGAACTCCCCGTCAAATCACTGATCTGTGGATATTGTAGCTATTTCAAGGACACCTGTGTTAGCGGTAGACAGGAGTCGTGTCAGTTAACAGGTGGTTCAAGACAAGCTGACCGGCTTTGATTTGAACAAGGACAAGTAAACACGGGTTGACCGTTGAGATTTCAGATAGAAGACCAGTACAGTGTGCCTGTTTAGCTGGCTGCCATTGTTCTTGATTTTTGATGAGACAGCACATTTCGATAGGTGATTAGCACATTTCAGTGTCTGGCCTTGTGATCTTTTCATTGACCACGTCGTGTGATAGCTGATTCAGCATTCAACCAGTGACAAGCTATACTTGTCCAGACAGGTGGAGGCGGACGATAGGTCTGGCTGGGACAAGAACTGAGGACAATGAGATTGGATCCTGTTCAAACGTATGAAATAGGTTTTGACAGTATGTATGTTACATAGTGTTTGCCACTCTTATCAATTTATATTTCTGTTAATAACTCAACTCTACTCCCCTTTATCAACGGATTGATTTGTTTGTCTCTGTTTTTTTCTCACAAAGAGATACACTAACACAAGGATACCAGATACACGTAAATCACTCACAAAAACACAGGGAAATATTTTCGCATAATTCAGGCGCGTGTGTGCACGCAAACAGAATTATGCAGGTTTCTCGTCACAGACTCAATGAAAACGTGTGTCATCGTGTCAATAATAAATGTTGAGCTTCAGCCTGTCTGCACATTATTATTATTGAATTACGTTAGAAAAGCCGCAGCCACAACGTTATTGATACAATAAATGTACAGTGTTGTACATCGACAGATCCATTCTTAGTAAATGAGAAGTTCCATTTGTAAGTTTTACAAGCAAAGCAGTGTTGTTTCGTCACAGTACCATAGTGATTGTGTTCTCCATTTCAGGAGTATTTGTCTATAATACCAAGGATAGGCTATTTTCGTAGCAATCTTGAATTGTTATTGAATTTGTTATCTTCGATCAGGAGGTGAGATATGGACACGAAGAGAGGCATCAATACTTGACAGAAAGTCTTGAAATCAATAGGCTATCGTGACTTTCTTGTACTATTGTACACAGAACGCAGGCAGGCAGTGCCTACGGGTTTCAAGCGTGCTGCCCTTAATGTGAATAAATGTCAAAGAATGTTTGTTTAATGGCCTACACCTCCCTATATCTGTTTCTAGATAGCTTATGTAACACCAACGTTATGAATGGACAAACCAAATATCTGTTTCTAGATAGCTTTTGTAACACGAACGTTATGAATGGACAAACCAAATATGTGTTTCTAGATAGCTTTTGTAACACGAACGTTATGAATGGACAAACCAAATATGTGTTTCTAGATAGCTTATGTAACACCAACGTTATGAATGGACAAACCAAATATGTGTTTCTAGATAGCTTATGTAACACCAACGTTATGAATGGACAAACCAAATATATGTTTCTAGATAGCTTATGTAACACCAACGTTATGAATGGACAAACCAAATATCTGTTTCTAGATAGCTTATGTAACACCAACGTTATGAATGGACAAACCAAATATCTGTTTCTAGATAGCGTATGTAATTCAAGTTTTATGAATTGAGAAACCAAATATCTGTTTCTATATAGCTTATGTAACACAAGCTTTCTGAATTGACAAACCAAATATGTGTTTCTAGATAGCTTTTGTAACACGCACGTTATGAATGGACAAACCAAATATGTGTTTCTAGATAGCTTATGTAACACCAATGTTATGAATGGACAAACCAAATATCTGTTTCTAGATAGCTTATGTAACACCAACGTTATGAATGGACAAACCAAATATCTGTATCTAGATAGCTTATGTAACACCAACGTTATGAATGGACAAACCAAATATCTGTTTCTAGATAGCTTATGTAACACCAACGTTATGAATGGACAAACCAAATATCTGTTTCTAGATAGCGTATGTAATTCAAGTTTTATGAATTGAGAAACCAAATATCTGTTTCTATATAGCTTATGTAACACGAACGTTATGAATTAACAATCCAAATATCTGTTTCTATATAGCTTATGTAACACGAACGTTATGAATTAACAACCCAAATATCTGTTTCTAGATAGCTTTTGTAACACCAACGTTTTGAATTGACAAACCAAATATATGTTTCTAGATAGCTTATGTAACACCAACGTTATGAATTGACAAACCAAATATGATAAAATTGTAAGTTATACTGTGATCTGTATTGATTAGCATCTATAGCGGACATGGCAGGAAGATCAATCGAATATGCGATTTACTCATGACATTGTCTTGCAGCTGATGGTGAATCAGATATACCTGAAATGGTTGAAAAATATAGTAACATGTAGGTCAAACCACTTCAAACTATATCACTTTGTTTATCCGCTGGTGAAAAACTGGTTACTTTGACTGCCCATTTGAATGTTGTTCTGCAAGTTCTCTTGTTCTTTCTTATAGTCTATATCATGCTGGCACCAAACATTATTAAACGGAGGTCCTAATGGTTGCTTACATCTCTCAATAAATCAACGCCTCGACCAACGTTGGGAAACACGTTTCCTTGCCCTATATATTTTTCTTCTTATTTATTGTTCTACAGTTTTTAGTATAGCTCTGTTTTTATTTTCGAGACAAATAAATACTAAAACAAATCTGTAAATATGTATCAACTGGCTTTTTTTTAAATAAAGAAAGAAATGAGATATGAACTTCAAATCGGGATCAAGATTCTGCAGCGGTCAGCGACCCATAGCTGACTGCTAGCGTCAGGGCCAGCGAACCATAGCTGCCAAGACCCTTCTACACCTCCACGTGGTGATCATGGATAACAGGCTGCAGCAGGGCAGACTGGCTAAGGAGGAGGGATCGAAGAGGGAATGCTAACCCGGTATTACAAAAATGCTTGCTGAAGTCGGATGTGTTGGACCGAAAGGTGCAAATATAGCAGTCAAGCTGTAAACTACGATACAATGATTTTTCAAATTACTGCACAAGGAATTATAGGAACGGAAAAGGAGCCTATTCACATCGAGGACTGGCAGCTCTTTGTCAAAATTAAAAATTTTAAAAATTAAAATTAAAATCAGGTTAAAACCTCTAAACTCCATACTTCAAACCTTGAACTTGTGCTAAGAAATTTGAGATAATATTGCAAAATGATCTCCATGACAACTATTTTATACTTACTTGAAACACAAGATTCCAAATAACAAACCCCGCCTAGTTGCAAGAAACAGACAAGTTCGGTAATACGTCTATGGAATATCCACAATAGAATGTTCTCGTTTGTCTATGCTCTCCAGTGTAGTACTGTGAAACATAGATCTAGTCAGAGCCTTATAATTTGTGTGCACATATAATATCAAAACCTTTCTTCTCGCTGAGGAACACAGGTCCTCAAACAACAACTACTTGCCTTAACACTCTTCACCAATACCGGCCCAGTCTGTTCTGCTTCCCTCATGTTAGACTTCAGTTCTCTTCTCCAAGTTTCTTTCTGTGTGTTCTTACTATCCTTACCCTGGGGGTTCCCGAACAGTTTTCCAATGTCGTCTGGCACTTTTCACAAGGAATTCATTATCCAACGCCATCACCTACTCTTTACTTCACGTTCCACTGAGATCTGACTGAATCTTTCCACTTGAAACCTTGTATTCGGGATCACGATGCTGAGCAGCGCATGAGCTGCAGTGGTCAGCGACTCGTAGGGTCCAGCGATCCACAGCTGCCAAGACCCTTCTACACCTCCACGCGGTGATCCTGAATAACAGGCTGCAGCAGGGCAGACTGGCTAAGGGGAAGGGATCGAAGAGAGAATGCTAACCCGGTACTCAAAGAATGCTTGCTGATGTCGGATGTGTTGGACTGAAAGGTGCAAGTATCGTAGTCAAGCTGCAAACTACGACACAACACATTCCGTTCTCTGGACTACATTCTGCTACTTAAGCGCTTTCAGAGTTTGGTAGCAGAATATTGAGAACGAACGACGCCAAGCCAAACCATGTACTCCGTGCAGGTATCTGTTTATGAATGTTTCTAACTGCTTTGTTAAAGACTGTGTTATCCTCCAGGCTTCACAGCCATATAGCAGTATCGACTTTACATTCGAGTTGAATTTTGCTATCTTTATCGAATCTGAATTATATGGAGCTCCACAAGTTTTTCTAACGTAATGAAATCCCCGTTCGCTTTCTGTATCCTTAACCGAATATCCTTTTTAAAATATCTGTTATCACATTACCTTCTCTCCAGTCGGATGGAACGTCTTTGCTTTCTCAGATGTTTCCCAACAGGCTCTACAGATTCGTGGAAAGTACGGACATCTGCCTTAAAATTGTTAATGCGGGAATACCACATGCGCCAGAAGCTTCGACAGCTTTCCGTTGTGTTATATTTTTCCTTACTTCTCACTTCCTTCCTGTTTGGTTTATCGCCCACTCTATATGTATAACCTATATAAACCAAAGTGGAACTGAGAGGCTAGTCTGGTCAGACACAACATATTGATCAGGGCGTGGCGTCAGGGTCAAACACAATATATACTGTCCAGGACTACTATCTTTCTTCCATGTAGCAATCCCTGGATACAGACTGTTTTCAAAGCAGTCTGGCTGACGAGATGTGAATGGTCCCTGTAGAAGCGAGCGTCACGTTGATGATGCCAAGCATAACACAACCACATGGAGGGCAGTGGCCCACTTTCATCGGCATGCTCGGGAAATGAGGAAAGCTACTGCAATCCGTCACTTAATGTCCTTTTCAGTGCGCACAAAAGCGTAAACATACTCATTGTGAACATTAAACAATATCAACAACATGTAAACCAAAGAACAGGCAATAAAGAGGAGTAATAGGAACTAAGGGATTCGAACCGGCACTAGCGACGTCCTCGCCTTGTTTGAAGGAAGATACATATTTAGGAATGAGCATTCTTTGACACAGCTTACAGTTACCTTGGCAATGAATGACGCACATGACGTTATCTCGTGCTTTAAACATTTCGCCTCATCGTCAGTGTCTTTCTGTCTCTCCTGACCTTCAATTATGCGTGTTATCTACTCCGTATGTTCTTGGTCTTCCGCTTGTAGTATTCCATTGTGTGTTCAATGACAATACATGACCAGGTCTCCTTAGGCTTAGTTAGTACATTTCCGTATACGTTGACATGTTTCTGTTCTCAGGTGACAACTTTCATGAGTCATTGTATCTACGTGTCCAGATGTAGCTTAGAAATCTCGTTATTTGATTTGTTGTTCTTCTAAGTTTATTTTACTCAGGTGCATGTTTATTACAATTGCGGAAGGGCATAGTGGATTAGGGATGTTGCGGGTTTTGGAAGGGTAAAATGGAGGCGGTGACGTAGCATGGCAGTTAGTTCCACAGCTCACAAACCGTACTGATATGTGCTCGAGTTCTTGAACCAGCACCGCCGTAACCCTATGGAAAGTACGTCCATTAAAGAAATGAATGCTGAAGTCATATACAATGGGCCGTAAAGCACTAAACATACTCATAGTACAACACAGTCTGTCTTAGAAAACAAATCCGAAAAAGAACCCCAAAAAGTGGTACATTTTGGTGAATTATATTTGAAACAAATATTTGTGTATGTATGTGCTTGTAATATATATGTGTTCGTGTTTTTTATTTATTTTTTATTTTTGAGGGGGGGGGGGGGGGGGGGGGGGTTGGGAACGGGGGTGTCTGTGTTTGTGTGCGTGAAAGTGTCTCTGAAAAGCTTCAGCGTTGATGTCCCTTCCTGTGTCTGTGTTTGTGTGCGTGAAAGTGTCTCTGAAAAGCTTCAGCGTTGATGTCACTTCCTGTGTCTGTGTTTGTGGGCGTGAAAGTGTCTCTGAAAAGCTTTCACGTTGATGTCACTTCCTGTGTCTGTGTTTGTGTGCGTGAAAGTGTCTCTGAAAAGCTTCAGCGTCGATATCACTTCCTGTGTCTGTGTTTGTGTGCGTGAAAGTGTCTCTGAAAAGCTTCAGCGTTGATGTCACTTCTTGGGAGCTGCTTGCAAAAAACTGTTCCATAGGTAGCATCACCAAATGTACTCAGATCGCAAATGAGATGCCTTTTTCTGTCACAACAATATGTGCCTGACCTTGACCGATGGAGGTCTTACGTTAACTCAAGTCCTTTCCTAAACATTCGCGCCCAGTCCTTCACTTCATTTCTTCGACATTCATTTGTCACCATACACTTTCTACATTCTGCAATGAATGTCACCTGGTCGACACTGTTTGAAACGGAACCATCGCTGGCAGATCTACCATGAAATGATTCAGTATCATACCGACCATGCTGTCAACGATTTGCATCAGAATATATGCATACGAGAAGAATGAACGTTTCGCTTGTTCATTGGTCTGTGATTATTTCGTGAATTGTTACATCATTATGCTTTCCGCGGATTGACTGGCCTGACGCAGGACGGATGGGTTTCATTTGATCACGACCATTATAAATATATATTGTTGATACTATTTTTCTTTAAATATGTATTTATATCCTAAAATGCTTTGTAAGCGCTGTTGCTATGTTACTTTTGTTGTTTCTGCTGCTAATGCCCCGTGTACTTCAGTTAGGCACTCTTGACCACTTTCTTTGAATGCAATACATTCTCGCTAAGCTCACCACTACGGGGATCACAGAGACGCTCACCACTACGGGGATCACAGAGACGCTCACCAGTACGGGGATCACAGAGAGGCTCACCCCTACGGGGATCACAGAGAGGCTCACCACTACAGGGATCACAGAGAGGCTCACCACTACGGGGATCACAGAGACGCTCACCACTACGGGGATCACAGAGACGCTCACCACTACGAGGATCACAGAGCCGATCCCCATCTCTTAGCAAGAATGAAACAGCCAGTTTCCAGGAAAACTGCTTAAAAGTGAGGTGAGGTCTTGGCCGGTATGTTTCAACTGACCCTAACTAATATAGTCTGACCAGTATGTTTTATCTGGCCGGACGTTAGTCTCCACTCTGCGCTGTTGCTATGTACTTTAGCCTTTTTTGGAAATAAGAACAAGTGTAAGCCATCAGTTACTTGTCAGCATCCTGGCCTACTTTCTGTGCGGCAGCACTCACACTTTAGCCACTACAGTCTAAAGGGTTGCACTCTAAGCAAGCACCGTAACTGTCTGATGTTGCTCCAAGCTACTCGTACTGAGTTAACTCTTGACGACGTTTCTTCTGTGGCTGGTGACAGCGGCTCTGCTTACATCCTGATCCGTGGTCTTGGGTCATTCTTGATGTAGTGCAATGTGAGGCACACGTGAAAGCTTACCATTATGGGGATTTCATTGTTGAACCCCAATTCTTTGACCATACTTCTGTGAAACAGCCTGTTTCCACAAACACGAAGAAAGAAGTGAGGTAGGGGTCTTGCTAAGTATGTTTCACCTGACCCTGAATACTTTTTGCTCAAACGTAGCAAAGGTGATGTTGTAAATATAAAATACTGTACATGTGTGTGTCTCTACTATAGTCCAAATGTCTATGGTGCCAAACTGCTGTTCTTGCAAATTTGTGCGTATAGTTCTTCAAGTGAATCTCAAATTTCAAATAAACAACTCGAGAAAATAGCTGATAGCATTAGTCACTAAGCTGAAGGTGTAAACATATTGTTTTTGGACAACCTGGCGACACAGGTAGGTCAACAGCTGATTCTAGTTACAGACAGATTGGAAATGGCCTATGTGTATTGCATGGCCGTTGGTTCAGGAATGTACAATGACCTTTCTTGTACCACTAGCGGAGATAGTGTGAAAGATTGCGTGCGAATGTACTGGTCCAGTGACTTAGTCGCAGTCTGACTGCCCAGACCGATGCAAACAAGTATTTGTTCCTGTCGACTTGGGACCAACATCGACGTGTGATCATAGTGTGTTAAAAGCTCATCGTTTCTATTTGACTCATTCTCTAATGTTCGTTTTCCACTTTCTGTCTCTCTTTCACAATAAGAGAAAGTACAAAACATAAAGAATCTCGTGTGGTGAAATTCACCTTTTTCAAATGTTAACGCTCCTTATATTTCCTCGGTCGTTCGATGATAAGTAAGTGGTTAAGTGTGTTTTATGTGCAACAAGTAAAAGTAGTATTTTTTTTGATTTTTTTTTTTGCGATCGCCTTATTTTCTCTAATCCCCAAGGCGGTGTGCGTTGCACTGTGGTTTTTATTTTGCGCCTGTCGGCCCAGTGCATCCGACTTCAGCATGCATTTTATGTAAGGGTCTGCTTCCTCCTGCATTTTCAAAGGGTTTGCTTCCCCGGGGTAACGGCCGGTGCTGTGATGGGGATCGAACCCAGCACCTTCTGTTTGTGAGCCGTGCCACTTACCCACTAGGCCACGCCGTCCCCTGTAAAAGTAGTATAATAGCAGCCACTACTGTCGGGGATCATGTGTTAGAGACCAATGTATAAGACAGCATTTTGTGAGATGGGGTAGCCCGTTACATTCTTCGCTAGAAGAAAGAAGACTAGCGACTGGTCAGGCAAAACATACTGGTCAGACATGTTAGTCAGGGTCAGGCAAAACATACTGGTCAGACATGTTAGTCAGGGTCAGGCAAAACATACTGGTCAGACATGTTAGTCAGGGTCAGGCAAAACATACTGGTCAGACATGTTAGTCAGGGTCAGGCAAAACATACTGGTCAGACATGTTAGTCAGGGTCAGGCAATACATACTGGTCAGACATGTTAGTCAGGGTCAGGCAAAACATACTGGTCGGACATGTTAGTCAGGGTCAGGCAAAACATACTGGTCGGACATGTTAGTCAGGGTCAGGCAAAACATACTGGTCAGACATGTTAGTCAGGGTCAGGCAAAACATACTGGTCAGACATGTTAGTCAGGGTCAGGCAATACATACTGGTCAGACATGTTAGTAAGGGTCAGGCAAAACATACTGGTCAGACATGTTAGTCAGGGTCAGGCAAAACATACTGGTCAGACATGTTAGTCAGGGTCAGGCAAAACATACTGGTCAGACATGTTAGTCAGGGTCAGGCAAAACATACTGGTCAGACATGTTAGTCAGGGTCAGGCAAAACATACTGGTCAGACATGTTAGTCAGGGTCAGGCAAAACATACTGGTCAGACATGTTAGTCAGGGTCAGGCAAAACATACTGGTCAGACATGTTAGTCAGGGTCAGGCAGAACATACTGGTCAGACATGTTAGTCAGGGTCAGGCAAAACATACTGATCAGACATATTAGTCAGGGTCAGGTTAAAACATATTGGCCAACACCCCCGCCTTAATGTCTCAAAGTTCTCACTGGAAATGGGTTGTTATCATGGCATCTTGGCTAACGAGGTGGATGATCGACGTGATCCCTATAGTAGTGAGCGTCACGCAGACGTAACATAGTACAACCGTCCGAAGAACCAAGGTACACCTTTATCCGCACGCTCATAATGTGTGGAAAGCTACTACAACCTGCCACGTAACGCTCTTTTCAGGGCACACAATAGAGTAAACATATTCATCGTGGGGGTTAAACAACAACAACCTGCTTTTCATGTTTAAGAATAGGCCGGACAAGCATTTAAAATGTGTCGATAACAGAAATCAAACCCGATACCTTTACCACGTGAAGTGACTGCTCTACTACTAAACTACCGAAAAGCTGACGTTATATTGGTCATATAAATGGAGTTACTGCGGAAGAAGAGTTAGAGACTACGAAGTCACTGTCTATGAGGAGTGGTGGCCAGTTCCATTCCCTAACATTAAGCCATGTATCTATATATTTACAACTAGATCTACTGAATCGGGTAGTTTATGGGAACTGAACTCTAAAAAAGCCTAGTATAAGCTTCTACACTAGCCAGTTGTGCATGTATACATTTAGAAACAAGTGCGTACGTCACATGCCATGATCGTTTGGGTTTAGCCGACTGTTAATAATGATTTGATATGAACATGTCCTGTCATAGACAACCTTGCAGTTTATAAACTCCCTCAGTATAGTAGACTCTTCTCCAACGTATCTGCTGTGCAAATTCCACCATTCACATAAGCTAAGCATCTGCTGAGTGTAGAGTAGCGTTCTGGGACGAAATAAAGCTCAAGAGCCAAAATACGAGGCGTGTTTAAATGAAACTGGACCAAACTGCATCAAGTGAACATACGTACGATGCGCATGATGACGTAACTTCTGGTGTAAACAGCACATACAAAACGTCGAGTTTGCAAAATTTCATTATACCCCGATTCATAATTTCCTCAGCAGGCCGTTGAAAAGATGGCGGGTGTGGTACGGAATCCGTCCAGAGTTGAACAGCGAGCGGGGATTCGGTTTCTAACAGCTGAAGGATGTCGACCAGTTGACATTCATCGCAAGATCACCATACACTGTCTGCATTCTGCGATGAATGTCAGCTGGTCGACATCCTTCAGCTGTTAGAAACCGAATCACCCTTCGCTGATTAACTCTGGATGGATTCCGTATCACACCCGTCATGTTTTCAACGGTCTGCTGAAGAAACTATGAAATTTTGCAAACTTGACGGTTGGTATGTGCTGTTCATACCAGAAGTGACATCATCATGCTCATCGTACGGTCACTTGGTGCAGTTCCGTCCGGTATCATTTGAACACGCCTCGTATGATTCAGGAATAGAAATTGGATTACCCCACTTATCATGAGAATAGGAAGAATAAGCTTCACAAGCTAAATAATGTGTTCCTATGACTTCTCAAAACATATACATACACACACTCGCACTCCCGTACATACATACACACAAACACACACGCATATATATATATATATATATATATATATATATATATATATATATATATATGCGTGTGTGTTTGTGTGTATGTATATATATACTGGAGCTTGAAATGGTTCTTCTCCAACTACACTTAGACTCTGACTACAGTTACAGTTTATCTTTTCTTCTCCTACAGTCCCCACTGTGTACTTCAGATCTCACTTAACGTCCTGTATCGCGTGTTATTATCTAAGCTTCAACTTCAGAGAGCATTCCTATGACGAACCTTATTACAATTTGTGGTAGACAGAAAAATTGGGATTGCGCACTTTGTAGTTAATGGGTTCTAGAAAATCCTGTTGGGAATCCTTCATAGATCTAGCATGAACAGGATGTATTCAAACTTTTCTTAGAACTGGGCATTGCGCATTATGTTTGGACTGCGTTAGAGAGATCCGGCTACTCTCTCATTCTCTCTCTCTCTCTCTCTCATCTTTCCATCCATCCATCCATCCATCCATCCATATATCTATCTATCTATCTATCTATCTATCTATCTATCTATCTATCTATCTATCTATCTATCTATCTATCTATCTATCTATCTATCTATCTATCTATCAACCTATCTATCTAACTATCTATCTATCTATCTATCTATCTATCTATCTATCTATCTATCTATCTATCTATCTATCTATCTATCTATCTATCTATCTATCTATCTATCTACCTATCTATCTATCTATCTATCTATATATCTATCTATCTATCTATCTATCTATCTATCTATCTATCTATCTATCTATCTATCTATCTATCTATCTATCTATCTGTATATATATAGTATATATATATATATATATATATATATATATATATATATATCTACCTATCTATCTCTGTTTGTCTATCTCTTCCTTGATATTTTAGTTATGTATTTTGCCTCATTTTGACGAGACACGCACTTATCAACTAGTCACTTTGGTTATATAAATACCATTCTCTCTCTTCTCTCTCTCTCTCTCTCTTTTTTCTCTCTCACATACACACACACCTAATACGCACACACAAGAAAGAGCGAGAGAGAAAGAGAAGTAAGCTAACTCAATAAATATTAAAGTGTAACTGTTTTTTTTTAATTACCTCATAAAAACATAAATCTGTAACAAACTTGAAATGATAAAAAATATTATAAGCAAGAACAGTATGTCAATGCTAGCACTTGGTCGTTCTAATGTTACATTTACCACGTTCACACATAACAGCTCATGGTGTCACAGAATTAAATATATCATTGCTGGAAAACCCCAACTTTGCAGTCTCGTTGCTTTCGTCAGATGATCAATATTATGTGGTTTCATGTAGACGTCACATACAATCATATTGTACATGACATGCTTATTACGAAACTGCATATGATTGTTTGAAGGTATGTTCCAATAGAACATTATTTTTGTTAAATTTTAGACAAACAAATATAATCTGCTTGATCGTTATCTTCATCACGTGCCATGCCGACTAGAATAGCCGATCGTGTATCTCTACAGCGTTCTATCCTGTGTGATGTCGTGCCATGCTGACTAGAGTAGTCGATCGTGGATCTCCATAACTGTCTGTCCTGTGTGATGTTGTACCATACCGACTAGAGTAGTCGATCGTGTATCTCCCCAGCTTCCCATCCTGTATGTAGTTGGCCAGTTCAGTCGTTGACCTTATTATGTACCCTAATGTTAAACCATACAGCACGTTCTCAATGCGTTCTCCTCTATTAGTTTATTCAAAACAATTTAGCTCGCTGTTACAGTGTGAGGTACTTGCGTTCCTTAATTCGCCACAAACAAAAGAAATATTTTATATATATATATATATATATATATATTTAGCACCGAATTTGATGTAGTGACATCACAGAATATTCCATTTTTTAACGGTATAGGTTGTAACTGGTTGTATACAGACTCTGCAGGGTCTTCTAAACCAGTATAAAAATGTTAAGTTAAGCTAAGTTAAGGTGTTTCTGCGAGAATAGACGAGAATGTATACTTCTACTGCCGTTCATTCCTTCGGTCTTAGCAAAGAATGTGTATTAAACTGTCAGCGTTAGTCCATGATAAGAAGAGTAGCATTCAGTTTCTACTGCAGCTTGGCATTATCCATGGTGTGATACGATGTAATACCAATCAAGTTATCTATCCCCAACCCTAACCGAAACATGAACCTAACCATAACTCTAACCTAACCCTAACCATGAACCAAACCGTAACCCTAAACACTAAACCTAACCATAAACCTAACCCTAACCATAACCCTAACCCTTCGTAAAACTGAATGTAACCATCTTTTCTTATTTATTTAAAATGCAATTATATCGACCTGTCCTCCGCTTAACTCGAAATGGAATGTCTTATGACTTACAATTAGAACTCGAATAACTCTTTTTTTCGGTGAATTAAGACGCAAATACCCAGTGTATACCATGGGGAAGACCTCCTACGCGCTGGTCCGACTCCCTCGAACTCAAAAACAACATCCACGATGCGACAGGCGGGAAACTTGTAACCAAAACAGAAGACAATGGAAACAAAGTTTGGACCCGCAGCGGCGTAACCGCCTCCGTGAAACGGGTTGTTCAATATTGTAGTTCTTCTTGTTCTCTTCTGCGTTCGTTCTCAATTTCCCGCTACCAAGCCATGAACAGCTTTGCAAGTAGCAGGATGTAGTCTGGAGAACGGAATGCGTTGTGTCGCTAGCTTACAGCTTGACTGCGATATTTGCACCTTTCGGTCCGACACATTCGTCTTTTAGCAGGAGTAATCCGGTAAAGCTCATCTGATTGTTATGCAGTCTGAATTCGTATATATTATGACAATTATATCGTTTTTATTTTGGAGGTCTTTAATCTTGGGGGGGGGGGGGGGGAGCGGGGGTCCCTTCTTCTCATACCGTATCAAATAAATAACGACTAATCTGTTGAGATGCGCATACTAAACTGCCATATTACCCATGAGTCTACATCAACATACTCCCTCTTCTGTGCTGTAAGGAAAATTCTTAACTTTCGTCCCCACAGCGACATCTCTGTGACTTCCATTGACTATCCTGTCTGTTAGGTCATAGTTGAATAGATCTCCCTGCCCAATGATGTTACCAATTGTCAGAAGATAAATAAACTGATTGGACAGAATCAATATTATGCTTTGTCTTGGCGTTTTTATCTACAATGTGCACATTCCTCTGCACCACATCCTTGGACCATCATGGTACTTCAGACAAAGGACAGCAACCTAGATTCAAGTAGCTCTTGGTTACTTAGCATCAGGCAACCTTGCCTGATTGAATACAAGTATTCAAGTAAGTGTACATGCACATTCATTTCTAATGATGACACATGTGATGAATTACATGAGATATTTTGGTAGATGTGCTTGTTTGTGTATTGTCATGATAACCGGTGAGTTGTGACTTCTTCTTCTTAGATCTTTGGCCAATGACTGGCAGAGCGCCAAAGAATTGTTAGACATATATATATCTACATATTTCCAACACATACTCTTCAAATAATCATCATCATTAGCTTGTTCCGTCTTGTCAGACGATAGTCAGTTGTGCTGTGAATAAAGGGATGTAACTACAGTCCATTAACGCCATTAACATCTTCTACACATATATATTCCAATCATCACTCCCCCCTCATCACCCCTCCCAAACTAAAACTACATCACCCCCACCACATGTTTCCTTGTCTCTGAAATTCAAAGCGCTACAGAAAACACAACAACAGAAAAATTCCCAGGTAGAGATCAAATCACAGGTGAGACGATGAAAGCATGCGGTCACCCACTCTACACGACTCTAGCCAGTAGATTTTCTCGATACTTAGAGAACAGAAATCCAATCTACCTGGTGCGCGTCACAGACCGACCTATTCTACAAAAAAAGGAGATAGAGAAGACCTGTCCAACTACCGCCCAATCACCCTCCTTCCGACACTATTCGAATTTGTTACCAAATGCCACCTAGCAAGGATCCGTAAGACCTTCTAAGAGGCACAGCCAACCGAACAAGCTGGATTCAGACAAACATACAGTACACTAGATCACATGACAGTACGTACTGCAATTTGAAGGCATTCTCTCAAACACCGCTGATGCTCACGTTGATTGACTACAAAACGGCATTTGACTCGGTTGAAAGAGAGAAACGTTGAGCGAGCAATGAGTAAACCTGCACTACATAGAAATGCTCAAGAAATGCTACGAAGTACGAAGAATGTACCCCAGTTATCCACCCATTCACTCAACCCATCACCATCGCGACCGAGAAGGGAGTACGGCAAGGAGATCCTATCTCGCCATATCTATTCTCTGCATGCCTGGAGTCGACGATGAGGCACTGCGACTGGGACAACTACGGCATCAAAATCGATGAAAGACAACTAAACCTCAGATTCGCAAACGACATCGTTCTCATCACAGAGACCCCCCTAGAAGCGACAGTGATGCCACGTCACTAGATACGGAAGCCAGGAAAGCAGATCTTACTATAAACCTAGGGGAAACCGTTTTGCAGAGGCCAACTCCAAAGTCTTGAGTAGAACGCCCATAGAAGATGCTGACAAATGGGCCTATCTGGAAAGGCTCCTCAACATAGTGAACAATATAAAATATGAGATCGCCAAACGGAAACTGGCTGGCTGGGTAGCCTTCAACTCCATCAAGACAGCAACAGACGCCACAAAAGACACGAGACTACTTGCAGACATCTTCGACTCGGTAGATCTACCAGTGCTCTGCTATAGTAGCAAAACCAGGTATCTAACAGAAGCAACTGAGAACAACACACGCATCTCTTGAAAGACACCTGGTGAGCATAACTCTCAGACAACAGCGGCAAAACAAACTGCACAATATCGACATCCGGATAATGGCACACATCAAGGATATCCTACAGTACGTCAACCATTCGAAACATCGCTGCGCTGGTCATATATCCAGTAGACACGACGAAAGATGGAGTACAATACCCGCCATGTGGTACACACGCGACATAAATAGACCTCGAGAGCAGTTTCCAACTCGCTGGCAAGATAAACTAGACAAACACAACACACACAACTCCACAACAGACAGACTACTATCACACTGGACAACACGAGCCCGCGACAGAAACGACTGGATCTTGAGCTGGGACCCGCTCAATGGGGACCACTTCTTGGCAAAGAACGGGTCGAAATAAGAACTAAGAACTACATTCCATGACGATAACGAATCTGACTTATTAGAACAATTCTAGCAGAGAAGCGTCTTTCACGGTGCGTGCAAGGAAAATCAGGATTGTTTGCGGCATCGCATGATGTGACATGTCTTCTCAAATGCTGAGTCCTTAGCCTATCCGCAATATGTATCTCTCTTCTTCAAATAATGGGTAACATGAATCAAACGTTTATTTTCTGACGCCAGTGTGTAGCCCTGAAATGATGCCGGGACTGAAGAACGACTTTGAATATGGGCCTATTATTGCTTCTGTCGTAAAATAGATGTTGACTCTTTTATCACCTCATTTGATAACTGAGCTGCTCACGCTCTAAATAATATGTATATCAATGTGGCAATTATTATGTTCACAGACAGCCAAAGTATATTCACTCAGAGGATGCACATATTATATTTAAACAACAACAACAACAGAGAAAGAGTATTTAGTATCAACATTTTGGTTTTTGGCTGCTTGCACAAGAAAAGTAAATCACGAGTAATGAAGTAAGAGTTAAATAGCCATTATAAGTTAAAAAGGATTGCATGTCGAATGTCCACGTAAACAAATTCTAAATCATAATCAATCAATCAGTTTATAGAAATCATGTGATTATAGATTCAACTGAAACAAATCATGCTTGCACAGACTTCCGGCTAACTAATCAACGATGTCGATATCACTACTGAATTATCCCATGAATGCAGTTCAACAAATAAACATTTTGCACAATTAACGTCAACAACAATCTACAGTTCAACAAAATAATCAAACTTATTTTAACTATTCAAGTGCATCATTAAATCAGAAAAGCTTTACCTTGTGTTCCACTCAACAAATGTCTAGGATCTGATGAAATTCCTGTTGAATTAATTAAAGCAGCCAATGAAATAAAGATATTGCGGTTGCAAAGATTGTGTAACTTAATATGGAACACATATGAAATGCCAGAAGATTGGATAAATGCAATTATAATTCCAATATGGAAAAAGAAAAATAGCACAAGAGACTTCCCACAAAAACAGAGGAATATCGCTCTCGGGTCAAATTGGAAAAATATTTGGTAAATTCTTAGAAAATAGATTACGCTGCATTATCGAACCTCAGCTCAACGATTTTGAAAAAAACAGAAGCTGTACCGATGCAATTTTTGCTCTCAAGCAATTGGTGGAGAAAACAACTGAATACGATCAGGAACTGTATGCGTTTGCAGATCAAGAAAATGATTTTGACAGGATAGATAGACATATCTGTGTAAAATATTGACACACTTTGGAGTAAACGATTACCTAATTAACATATGCAAAAGACTTTACATTGATAGCCAGTTCTCTGTTCGAACAATAAGCGGATTCTCAGAAAATGTCATTTCAAATCAGGAGTACTCAAAGGATGTTAGCTATCCCCTTTACATATGTAAACCATGTTTGTAAAACAGTCAACCAAAATGAAGGTAGCAACAATGGTTAATTCTTAAATGAACTTTTTTTCGCTGACGATCAAGCAGTCATAACAACTTCAGAAATACAATTGTAACAACACATTGATTAACTAAATGCAGCATGCAAAGAATACACCATGAAAATCAATGTAGAAAAAAACAGAGCTCATGAAAATATATAAAACAGCCGGAGACATCAATATCGTCCTTGACATAGACAAATCAAACAGGTGAAAAATGTCACATACTTAGAGAGCACGATATCAGCAGACGGAAGAATTACCGCGGAAATCCCAACAAAAGTGCAATATGGCAAATCAGATCAATTAACTCAAATTTTAAATTGTAACCTCGTGACAATTACTACCAACAGAGCTTTATACAACACGATTTTCGTGCCGACACTTTGCTATCAATGTCACAACTGGACACTAACATCAAATGAAAAACGCTACATCGTAACAACAGAATTGAAGTGCCTGCGAAAAATATTGGGTGTAACAAGGCGAGACATGATCAGAAACGGTGCCATCAGGAGACTAGGTGGAACAACACCAGTATTAGACTACATCAAAATACAATAACTAAAATGGTTTGGCCACATAACAAGTTGCTACCACACATCACCCCATCCTCCCCTCCCCCACCCCTCCCCGCACTTTTCTTGTAACACGCAATGCTATTTAGATACAACGGATTTAAAACCAAAGCCAGGCCACATAAAAGGTGACTTACAGAAATATCTAAGGCGGTGAATGCCCCTGTGCATAAGGCACACAAACGGGCTCGTTCTAGAGATATCTTCATTACCTGACGCTGAAAGGCATAAGCGAAGCGAAGAAAAGAAAGAGAAAGTGTATCAAGGCAAGGCAAAGGCCGCCGTCCATCGTAGACGACGATGGCATAATTTATTTGCTAACGCTATTTTTAGTAAGGATTTACTGCGCTTTTTTTAATCCTCACTCTCTCGTCTCGAGCCATGCGACCCCAGTGGCAAGTCAAGGACAAGACGACTAGGGGGCGACTACGAGATGCAGGGGACTCCGCATCAAGCACCCGTGAAAAAGACGGCGGAGTCTGGAGTCGAACCCACACAACCTGATCACGAGGCCGACGGCTTAACCACGGAATCCTAGTATCTGTATCAAGGCACAGTTCAAGCAAATGACTGAACTCACTTTAATTATACAATCATATCAAGACCACAGCACAATCAAATAACCAATTTTAACTATCAAGTGCCAAGATTAAAGACCTCCAAAATAAAAACGATATAATTTTCATAATATATGAGAATCCAGTCTGCATTACAATGAGTTTTACTGGATTACTCAACAACACGTTCCACAGAGAGGTTACGCCTCTGCTAGTCCCAACTTCGTTTTCATTGTCTTCTGTCTTGAGCCACGGTAGACCAGTGGGTTATAAGTTTCCCGTCTGTCGCATCGGAAAGGTTGTTTCTGAGTTCGAAGAAATCGGACCAGCGAGAATGTGGTCTTCCCAGTGATTGTTTTCTGTCTCGTGGGTACCAGACTGCTGTCGCTGTGCTCCATTGGGCATCAGATCTTAGAGACCGGTGAGCCTCCAGCAATGTTTTACCCTTCCTGCATGGGTAACTGCATCCAAAACATTTGTCTTGAAGATGTTCATTTTGAGGCCTACATTTCTCCAAACATTGTGAAAACTAGCTACCATATAATTGGCGTCTCTTGCTGTTTCTGTGATGAGCACTATGTGATTGCGAAGCGGATGGGGTTAAGTCGCTTGTCAGTGATGTTGACTGTTGTCACTCTCATTGACTGGAGATGGATTCCAAGCATGTGGAATAGAGACATGGTGAAATAGGATCCCCCTGGTGAACACCATTCTGGACGGATACTATTACTGGTCTTTGGAATGGCTGGAGTGTCGTCTGTTTTAACAGTTAGCAAGAATTCTGACATAGCCGAGACCAATGCCTTGGTCCAGCAGAGAGTGCCCTACGAAAAGTAGCTCTACAGAGTTAAATGCCTTCTTGTTATTGATAACGGAGAAGGACAAAAGCGTTTGGTAATCTACGGATGTGTCAATTAGGCGGCAGCAGGTTAATATGTAGACCATTGTGCTGTAGACTCTCCAAAAGTCAGCCTATTCGATTGGTCACTTCGAGGAGGTGACGGATCCTAGTGAGTATACATAAATAGTAAGGAGTTTGTAGGTGACCATGTGAATCGTAATTGGGTGGCAGATTCAAAGGTCTTCCTTGTCTTCTTTATATCTAGAGGTATCGTTTTGGAACTACACCATGTTGTAAGTATTGTTCATGTGTGGAAGAATGTTGTAAAGCGTTTAGCTAAGGCTAGATGGAGTGGTAGCCCACAGGCTTTGAGGTCATCTGCAATGATGTTATCTACTCCGGGTTATCTTCTAGGTAGTATACTCTTAAGGGTGTGGCGGATTTCTGAGGGTAGGAAGTTTGGATGGGATAGAAGTGGGGATTGAGTTGGGATGGGTGGACGGTCAGCTTACTTTA
The DNA here is from genome assembly GCA_036924085.1 of Ariolimax columbianus. Taxonomy (NCBI): domain Eukaryota; kingdom Metazoa; phylum Mollusca; class Gastropoda; order Stylommatophora; family Arionidae; genus Ariolimax; species Ariolimax columbianus. The sequence goes on from JAVGWX010000001.1 coordinate 23,803,100, forward strand.
ATAATTTGGTATAATACTCCTTTACGTTGTCCTCCATGTCTAGTCAAATAACAATGTGCTTCAGCCCGCTTCATACACACGTCAGAAATAAAAATGAAATCAATACATCGAGCATCAAATGAAATCATGGTATTGATAAAACGGATAGACACGATTGGAAAAATTGCAGATACCATTGGGTGCAAAAACGAACAAGACGTTTGGAAAATATGAATATGATAGATTCAGAACAGAAACAAAACAAATGCTAGTCCTAAAAGAAATACCCAAGTTAAAGGGTCCTAAAACTCTAGGTGCAGCAAAACCAGTACAAAGGGCAGAACAACGATATGCAATGTAATAAATAAGTGAACAGTTGATAACAACATTAACAAATATGGTTCAATTATCGCACAAAACCAGAATAATAACGAAACATACATTACTGTCAAACTGCTTTTGCAAATTAACAAAGAAAATCACATATGAAAACTCCTAAAGACTCATAACATATAGTATAAACGTGACAGAATATAACACGGCGGCCATTTGCTAGAAAGACGCCAAAGATGGTCAGGTATCGGTGAGAAATAATCAATCACGTTTTGCCAGGTGTGGCAGAGTAGGTTCAACCAAAACAAACAATAATCAATATGATTTTTTTTTTTTTAAATGTGTTCCACACTATAATATGTACAAGCATGTATGTGCGTGTGTTGATATATATATATATATATATATATATATATATATATATATATGTGTGTTTGTGTGTGTGTATGGGTGCGTGTGTGTCTGTGTCTGTATGATTCTGTGTGTGGGTGTGTGTGTTTGTGTATGATAAAATATACATACGCATAAATGAAAATACGTACCTTTACATGTAACTAAAAGTATATATTCATACCGACACATAAACATGCATACATCATATGTACACATACATACACACACATATACACACACATATATATATATATATACGAGTATATATGCACACACGTTAGCACAAACAAACAAACATACATACAACGTTACATATCAATTTATGAACATAATTGAAGAAAGAAAGCGGAGAGAAAGAGAGAAGAACTATATAAAATGAGCGAGAAAGAGACAGAGAGAAAGACATAAAGAGAGAGAGAGGGAAGGGAGGGAGGGAGAGAGCTAGAGAGAAAGAGAGAGTAAAAACCGTGTAGGGAAGGTTGACGGCATCCAATAAAGCAAATTGATCGATTCTCGAGCTCAAACCGGTGTGTGCACAGGAAACGATACCAGTTTATTTTGTGTATATATATAAAAGTTAACAGACAGCTGCTGAATGCGGGATATTAAAGAAAAGGCGTAATATACAAATGGAAGGATAATATAATAAAATGATGGAAGACATATATAAAAAATCTATATAATCGTGATAGATCAGAACTTTTCGAAACATACGTTAAAAGACCACATATACTTGCAATGGTTGTAGAAAGCAATGCTAACACATACAGACAAGAAAGGCTCCTACTTATATAATATAATTGTATAGAAAATTTAGGCAGTGGGCGATTTTGAGATATAAGTGATAATAAATCATATGAATTTGTGGATACAGGAACCCCTTACTTGGGAAGATGGAATAGGTTCAGAGTGCTTCGATACATGTCGTACAAGATGGCTAAAGAGGGTTGTGCTACAGAAAGAACCTCCTCAAAAGCTGGATAAACATCAATAAAACGTAAAATGAAATGTGAAGTATCAATGTCTAACTTCACTTTTGATGCCAAGTTTTGTAAAGGTTTCTAATATTCTACAGATTGCAACTCAAGCAAGTGTTTCACGAAATGATCAAAGTAATTTAGTTTTTAATGTTTTTCTTTGCGTTGGTCGCAAATTCTTCTCAAACTAATTAATTGTTCTATTCTTGTGGTAAAAAGAGCATTTAATATTTGCTCAATATGTAGCAGTCGTTCTGGCAATATTTATGATTGTATTAACTGTTACTAGCGAATGATGATGGCTGGGCTGAAGATACATTCATGGAAACGATATCAGTCATCGGCTCATAGCTGACTGTTTCAGGGTCAACGAACAAGAGCTGTCCAAGACCCCATTCCGACTTCATGTTGTATGTCTGAAAACAGACTGTGTCTGTTCAGGCTGGCTGAGAAAATAGGGATTGAAAAGAGAAGACAAACCCAGCCCCCAAAAACTGACTGCGCTGATGTGTCTGTGTGAGAGACGAAGATATAGCTTCGATGTCAACTACCACACAATATAACGAAACTTCCTTTTCACGACAAACAACGAAACAGAAGAGTAAGACTAATGAAGCCATTCATTATGGAGGAACTACTGTTGTTAGCTACCAGCTGTCACTTATTCTTTCCCCTTATATAGCTGTTACACATATATTGGTCTGAAGAAGTATTCATTCGATTTTTGTAATAAAATTCCTACAAAATGACATCGACTGAAAAGAGAGAACTGGTAGATCGGGAAAATATTGTCACGCACAAATGGGAGAACTGGTAGATCGGGAAGACATTGTCACGCACAAATGGGAGAACTTATATATTTGCCCCTAGCTAACGTCCCTATTTATACAATACGGCACGTTGTTATGGATGGTGAGACAAAATGATGTCGCTGGAAATATTAGAATTGAAACAGTTCTGAAGCTGAAACAAGGCTTTGTCTTTTTTTTAAATGGATTATCTAATATTAACAGAGAATTCATAATACAGTAGGGTGTAGTATCCCAGATAGAATCCAAGATTATAGGGTAGGAGCAGAAGAAAACCAAACAGAACTTTGCTGATATGTGGCCACGAGCAAGTTTGAATGTAAAACTCTTGCTGTAGGGAATTATCATGGGAAACGGTAGAGGTTGAAGTATTTCAGAAATGGGTGATGAATAGTGTGAATGAAGCAAATGCATACAACACTGCGAACCATGTTACAAATACACGAAAATGAAGTATTAGAACTGGCACAGCCGTACGTTTGTGCGTTTGCTTACAATATGTTGAATTAAGGAGTTCGACAAAGTGAACCAGCTGTAAGTATTTTTCTTGTTAAATATTGGCAATCGAGACTTGAAAATATTTTTGTTTTCAACATACATTGTCAACATATAGCATCAATTCAAATTAAAGTATAAGATTTTTGAAATAGATAACCAGGATGTGAGGCAAGAATCTGTATATCGTCTGTTCTCTATGTATAAGTGAATAGCTATTAAGAAATATCAGTCAATTGGTCATACATTTAAAAAATGAGATATGCTGATGATACTATCTTGATAGCGAAAAGTAAACATGACTACACGAAATTGTTGATCCGGTAGTGATAGTAATGTAACCACAAAAAATGCGCGAAAAAACAAGGCTTCTTCTTCGCCGTTCTCTCTAAAATTTGTAATCGAATTGTTTCATAAACTGTCTTAGACTTCTCTTGTCAAAATAAAGGTTATCCCATAATTGAGTTGGAAGGACCATTTTGTCATTCTATTTGTTTTGTGGGGCTGTCAGGCTTGGAGGTAACCCTGTCACATTGAAGTGAGTCATAAATTGAAAACCTTTTTATCTTCCTATGCAGCATATGTCATGAACAAAGACATGCCAACCATCAAGCATTTTGTCTATACACGTACATGTTTTTGTGACTTCAAGATTACACATCTTGGGACGACTAATTCCGGCCCTATGCCTAACCCTCCTTAGTCGCTTCTTACGACATACTTTTCAGGTTGCAGTTCTAATTTTTTGTACTGCACTTTCGGAACCCAGCAACATTCTGGCGAGTGAACCACGAACAAGTAATAAACATACAGACAGGTCACCGGGCCTACATACATGTGATTGTGATGGTCTGTGGAAACGAATACAATTCATCACAAGGACACAAATACCCTAGATACATCAACAGAAGAAACGACTTAATTATGAAATACAACTGAACTCAGTGAGTTTTTATTTCCATAACTTGGCTTCCAATTTCTCTTCATTTTTACATGTTCCCTCCCTACCGCACCCTCCCCTCCCCCAATCTCCTCTCTCCGAATGGAATTTAGAAAAGTGAAGATTGTAAAAGGTTTGTATCGTCTGCAAAGTTTATTTGTTGTTCTTGGCTTTTAATGCATGTTGTCTCTGGGCTGTCTACAGCACGTCTATACATGCCTACACAAACGATAGTTCAAATAAGAAATGTTTACATTTCTTGAAAGTATTTTCATAACAGCGATTTAATGTGTTTGAAAAAGGCGTTACCTATGAACAATATCATCATGCAAACAGATTTATTGTGGTTCAAACTGTGCAAGGTACGACACCTTGGAGAAGCGCGAGACAATTGAGTGACAGTTTAGAATGCAGACGTCAAAACGACCCGTTTGCTAGCAGCCGTTGGCTAGGGGTCAACTTCGATACCGAACACCCACTTGACTTATCCGGTTTTAAAATTGTGAAATATGACGTCAATATGGAATGCGGAGACGAGGCCTAGCAACCTTGTATGAATGTAGTAACTCAAACATTTTCTTGATGTAAGAAAGATAGTGGCCCATGACGGTCAGTCTGAAGTCGATTATCAGTCAACTGTCGACTGCTGCTGCTGAAATTAAACCGACGAAACTAGTCTTTACCACCACTATCATGTCAGCATCATTCTATTATCGATGAAAGGGGAGGAGGTGGCTAATTGCCTGTACACGTCCACGGGGTCGCCAACCTATGCTTTTAAGAATATATTAGATGCCCATGGCTTTTAGAGCAAGGAGATGTAAATGAAACTAGTTGTATACAGACTCTGCAGAGACTTCTAAACCAGTACAGAGAGGTTAAGTTAAGTTAAGTTATGCAATCGCGAGATGGACTGACTAAAGACCTAGGCCAGCATTGGTAGAAGTTGGAAAAGATCGGGACGCATACAGAATATTGTTGGCTTCCTCGCATACAGAATATTGTTGGCTTCCTCGCATACAGAATATTGTTGGCTTCCTCGCATACAGAATATTGTTGGCTTCCTCGCATACAGAATATTGTTGGCTTCCTCGCATACAGAATATTGTTGGCTTCCTCGCATACAGAATATTGTTGGCTTCCTCGCATACAGAATATTGTTGGCTTCCTCGCATACAGAATATTGTTGGCTTCCTCGCATACAGAATATTGTTGGCTTCCTCGCATACAGAATATTGTTGGCTTCCTCGCATACAGAATATTGTTGGCTTCCTCGCATACAGAATATTGTTGGCTTCCTCGCATACAGAATATTGTTGGCTTCCTCGCATACAGAATATTGTTGGCTTCCTCGCATACAGAATATTGTTGGCTTCCTCGCATACAGAATATTGTTGGCTTCCTCGCATACAGAATATTGTTGGCTTCCTCGCATACAGAATATTGTTGGCTTCCTCGCATACAGAATATTGTTGGCTTCCTCGCATACAGAATATTGTTGGCTTCCTCGCATACAGAATATTGTTGGCTTCCTCGCATACAGAATATTGTTGGCTTCCTCGCATACAGAATATTGTTGGCTTCCTCGCATACAGAATATTGTTGGCTTCCTCGCATACAGAATATTGTTGGCTTCCTCGCATACAGAATATTGTTGGCTTCCTCGCATACAGAATATTGTTGGCTTCCTCGCATACAGAATATTGTTGGCTTCCTCGCATACAGAATATTGTTGGCTTCCTCGCATACAGAATATTGTTGGCTTCCTCGCATACAGAATATTGTTGGCTTCCTCGCATACAGAATATTGTTGGCTTCCTCGCATACAGAATATTGTTGGCTTCCTCGCATACAGAATAGTGTTGGCTTCCTCGCATACATACTATTGTTGGCTTCCTCGCATACAGAATATTGTTGGCTTCCTCGCATACAGAATAGTGTTGGCTTCCTCGCATACATACTATTGTTGGCTTCCTCGCATACAGAATATTGTTGGCTTCCTCGCATACAGAATATTGTTGGCTTCCTCGCATACAGAATATTGTTGGCTTCCTCGCATACAGAATAGTGTTGGCTTCCTCGCATACATACTATTGTTGGCTTCCTCGCATACAGAATATTGTTGGCTTCCTCGCATACAGAATAGTGTTGGCTTCCTCGCATACAGAATATTGTTGGCTTCCTCGCATACAGAATATTGTTGGCTTCCTCGCATACAGAATATTGTTGGCTTCCTCGCATACAGAATATTGTTGGCTTCCTCGCATACAGAATATTGTTGGCTTCCTCGCATACAGAATATTGTTGGCTTCCTCGCATACAGAATATTGTTGGCTTCCTCGCATACAGAATATTGTTGGCTTCCTCGCATACAGAATATTGTTGGCTTCCTCGCATACAGAATATTGTTGGCTTCCTCGCATACAGAATATTGTTGGCTTCCTCGCATACAGAATATTGTTGGCTTCCTCGCATACAGAATATTGTTGGCTTCCTCGCATACAGAATATTGTTGGCTTCCTCGCATACAGAATATTGTTGGCTTCCTCGCATACAGAATATTGTTGGCTTCCTCGCATACAGAATATTGTTGGCTTCCTCGCATACAGAATATTGTTGGCTTCCTCGCATACAGAATATTGTTGGCTTCCTCGCATACAGAATATTGTTGGCTTCCTCGCATACAGAATATTGTTGGCTTCCTCGCATACAGAATATTGTTGGCTTCCTCGCATACAGAATATTGTTGGCTTCCTCGCATACAGAATAGTGTTGGCTTCCTCGCATACATACTATTGTTGGCTTCCTCGCATACAGAATATTGTTGGCTTCCTCGCATACAGAATATTGTTGGCTTCCTCGCATACAGAATATTGTTGGCTTCCTCGCATACAGAATATTGTTGGCTTCTTCGCATACAGAATATTGTTGGCTTCCTCGCATACAGAATATTGTTGGCTTCTTCGCATACAGAATATTGTTGGCTTCCTCGCATACAGAATATTGTTGGCTTCCTCGCATACAGAATATTGTTGGCTTCCTCGCATACAGAATAGTGTTGGCTTCCTCGCATACATACTATTGTTGGCTTCCTCGCATACAGAATATTGTTGGCTTCCTCGCATACAGAATAGTGTTGGCTTCCTCGCATACATACTATTGTTGGCTTCCTCGCATACAGAATATTGTTGGCTTCCTCGCATACAGAATATTGTTGGCTTCCTCGCATACAGAATATTGTTGGCTTCCTCGCATACAGAATAGTGTTGGCTTCCTCGCATACATACTATTGTTGGCTTCCTCGCATACAGAATATTGTTGGCTTCCTCGCATACAGAATAGTGTTGGCTTCCTCGCATACAGAATATTGTTGGCTTCCTCGCATACAGAATATTGTTGGCTTCCTCGCATACAGAATAGTGTTGGCTTCCTCGCATACAGAATATTGTTGGCTTCCTCGCATACAGAATATTGTTGGCTTCTTCGCATACAGAATATTGTTGGCTTCCTCGCATACAGAATATTGTTGGCTTCCTCGCATACAGAATATTGTTGGCTTCCTCGCATACAGAATATTGTTGGCTTCCTCGCATACAGAATATTGTTGGCTTCCTCGCATACAGAATAGTGTTGGCTTCCTCGCATACATACTATTGTTGGCTTCCTCGCATACAGAATATTGTTGGCTTCCTCGCATACAGAATATTGTTGGCTTCCTCGCATACAGAATATTGTTGGCTTCCTCGCATACAGAATATTGTTGGCTTCCTCGCATACAGAATATTGTTGGCTTCCTCGCATACAGAATATTGTTGGCTTCCTCGCATACAGAATATTGTTGGCTTCCTCGCATACAGAATATTGTTGGCTTCCTCGCATACAGAATATTGTTGGCTTCCTCGCATACAGAATATTGTTGGCTTCCTCGCATACAGAATAGTGTTGGCTTCCTCGCATACAGAATAGTGTTGGCTTCCTCGCATACAGAATAGTGTTGGCTTCCTCGCATACAGAATAGTGTTGGCTTCCTCGCATACAGAATAGTGTTGGCTTCCTCGCATACATACTATTGTTGGCTTCCTCGCATACAGAATAGTGTTGGCTTCCTCGCATACAGAATAGTGTTGGCTTCCTCGCATACAGAATATTGTTGGCTTCCTCGCATACAGAATAGTGTTGGCTTCCTCGCATACAGAATAGTGTTGGCTTCCTCGCATACAGAATAGTGTTGGCTTCCTCGCATACATACTATTGTTGGCTTCCTCGCATACAGAATATTGTTGGCTTCCTCGCATACAGAATAGTGTTGGCTTCCTCGCATACATACTATTGTTGGCTTCCTCGCATACAGAATATTGTTGGCTTCCTCGCATACAGCACATCTGCCGGACTGGCGCCAAGGATAATGCGATGTGGGAAGCAGATGATAATACTACAGTCGACCTCTCTGCAGGAAACTTTCGCCAAATCGCATATATACTTTTGTGGGGGTGGTTTCTGTAGCACTTTTGATTTGCAGGATATGGTTTGCCAGCGCCCTGCATTACTGTCTCGCATTGTACAACATGTAAAATTCGGTGTATTGGTTCTATCATGGACTCTCCAATTAGGTCACCGCACATAGAGTCGAAGAATCATCTGAAGTGATGTGCTCATTAACTAGATAAACTAACCGCGTCTTTCATGATGCAAATTAGTGTGTCTTAAGTATGATAACAAGAAATATTAAACACGAGAGAATGGAAGTGATAGTAAAACTGTATAAAGTATTAGTTAGACCTAAATTGGAGTACTGTATACAGGTATGAAATCCTTATTGTAGATGAGATATAAACATATTGGAAAAGATATACAAAAGAGCGACAAAGCTGACAGTGGATTCCAGAATCACAGCTATGAGGAAAGACCTACAAAGTCTAGAAAAAATAAAAATTTGATGTGATTTAATAGTTTATAAGACAATCAATGGAAATGATAGATTAGACTATAACATATTTTTTTTTTTTAAATGCACTCGCTTAGAAAAACAAGAGGGTACAGCTACAAATTAATATAAGTTACAGATTAGATATCAGAAAATATTCTTTAGTCAGACGGTGGTGAATGCTTGCAATGCAAATGCACAGATAATAGTGTAGCCAGTGTCAATTAATGCATTCAAGAATAAATTGGATGCCCATATGTATTTTTAGATCAAGTGAATGTAAAAGAAACTGGTTGAATACAGACTCTGCAGAATCTTCTAAACCAGAATAAAGATGTTTAGTTAAGTTAAGTTAAGTTACGTTAAGTTAAGTAGGAATTATATTCACAAAGAGTTAAAGAACCAAGAGTAATTCATTATTATCGAACTCCCCTGAGACATTTACATTTTCATTTGCCTAGAACACACAGGGATGTTCTAGGAGCTCAATATCTCTGTCACTGACATGCCACCAACTATCACTACTATTACTATTTCAATCACTGAGGAATAAAGGTTGTGTGTCCTTGTAGAAGCCAGATTTATTTACCTTCAATTGAAAAAGTCTATCGTCGTTGCCAAGGTTTTGAACAATCATCCTCGTGGTCAGACGGTAGACATTCAAATATTTCGGTCAGTCGCTCATAACCAAATAATATTTAAAAGGAACAGGAAAATGCGCTTTCTCTCTCTCTCTCGCTCTCTCTCTCTCTCTTTATTATATGTATACATAATATCTCTCTCACACTCATAATAAGGGAGATTGTTTTTCATATGTGTGTGTGTGTGTGATTAAATCTTTCCGGCGATCTCCAAGAATACGACGATGGATGTGCATGCGGAAGACTGTCCAAGTCTCGCAGCAGCCGCACGTGAATTGAAATGACACAGGACCTATGGAGTTGCAGCTTTGTTAGAATTACACTTTACTGGTATACGTTTGGAGGGAAAGATTTTCCAGATTTTAATGTTCTCTTGCCTGGAGGTGGGGAGTTTTGTTGTTTATTGCACAACATCACAGAGATTTACTTCTTTAAAATGATGGCAGTGTAGCTCCTTGTTTAGATGTTCTTTTGTTGATGTTGTTTGTTGCATTGAGTTTGATTCCCATAGCCTGAGCCCATTTACGACTTTATGAAATACAAGATCTGTAATTGTTCTTGATGTGGTTTCTGTGTTTTGTTTTAGACGTTAAAGAGCTTCGTCGTTGTATCATTGATTGCAAATTCGTTGTTATCTTAGCATGAACTTCCGAATAGGTATACAGGCACTGGCCTCTGAGTTTGTCCATGTAGTCATTAATCTTGAGTAGAACCTCTGGCACATTTTAAATGTAGTCTATTGACCTCTGCCGCGTTTTAAATGTAGTCGTTTGACCTCTGCCGCGTTTTAAATGTAGTCGTTTGACCTCTGCCGAGTTTTAAATGTAGTCGTTTGACCTCTGTCGCGATTTAAATGTAGTCTATTGAAACAAAAATAGAAATACGATGTGTGTACCGTGACATGTATATGATTTTATTTAACGTTTAAAACAAAATACAGAAACCACAGCTGCCCTGCCGTTCTTTGTCTTCCATACGCTACTTTTCTCCCGTGGGGTCCTGTCCGTTATAGTGTATGTAGTAGAAAGAGAGAGAGAGAGAGAGAGAGAGAGAGAGAGAGAGAGAGAGAGAGAGAAAGAGAGAGAGAGAGAGAGAGAGAGAGAGAGCCTACAAGTAGCTGAGTACATGCAAAACTAAGACCTTCAACACAGTCTCCCTTTCCTGAATCCAGTTGTTATCATTCCCACATTTGAGTGTGGCTTGCTGACTAATAACATTTACAGCGCGTTGATTGATAACATAACCGCTCCTTATACATGACTAACACAATTACGAACAGGGAAACAGGGTGTGTTGGGGATTTCCTACCAACCTGAGATATGGTTGATATGAAGACGACAGGTTGATATTATTGGAAATACGTTTTTTCTCGATATTGCGTTAAGCTTATATTTTAGTTGTCCGGTTTCTGTTATCTCCTTCTGTTGACTGTATTGATCCAGGTGAACACAAGTTATTCGCTCTTTTATCCATGGAACGTGAATGGCGGGTTATTGTTCCAGGAGTATTCTTAAAGACACAAAAGATCTCTCCCAACGGATCACGGAATTGTTCCGTGTCAGTACAATGTTTTCCATTGTAGCTGTGGAGTCATATACGATGGTTCGGTTACATCACTCTATAGAAGTAATTTAGTGCGACATATTCTCAGCTCGACAATTGGCCAATTGTCTTCTCTGTTGTCATACATCCTGGAACCGTTGCATCACTCTACAAGTTGTAAATTACAACCTACTCTTAGCGCGACAGGGAACCAATTGTCTTCTCTGTTGCACAATTATCAATCAATCTTCTTTCCCAGCAAGTTTCTAGCAATATTCCTGTGGTTTTTTTTAAACACTTCCGCCGTTTTCAGCGCAAACCGCTTGTTGTCGATGCGCATGAGTTTGGGCCTGGGGGCCGGGTATTTGTTGATGACTTACGTGAAGAAATATAACCAACAAGATTATATCTCCGGTTTTAAGTTGCATAAGTGCGTCAAAAGGTTAAAACACTTCACAAAGAACAACAAAAATAGCCACCCGTAAACCAGCCGGGTCCACATTGGCCATAGAATGACAGATTAATGTAGTAGCCGTGCATAGCAGGCGGTGATAGTCAGACATGTTGTGTTGTTCTATTAAGACCAGTTCTAGCACAGAATCCCCTTCCACTTGTGCAGCATGTAAGATCAGGTTTGTACATGTGGGTGTCTGTTTTTTTGGTCTTTCCGAGCAGAACGTTTTCTCTTAAATCCGGCGTTCCTCAGCACTGGAGGTGATACTGGTTGTGGCTCTAGGTCATGCCTGGCAGTTCTTTGCCAAATAGTCCCATGAGTTCCCGTCGATATTGAAGCGCGTAAGAGATATTTCGAGGGAGTCTTTGAAGTGCTGAACGAGATTCGAGCGGACTGGATTAAAAGAGATGACATAGTAAAATTGTCTTCCCCAACGAACTGCATGAGCCATCAGTACTCACACCCTTCGCTATTGAGAGATATTGAGCACCTATGGGTATGCCCGGAGTGCAATGAAATTAAAACAAGATCAAAATAGAACAGAACCCGTGTAAGTTTCAGTTGTGGTAAATTAGCATGAATAGTAAAACTAATTGATTTTACTAATTGGATTCTGGCCAACAGAAATGGGATGTTGAACCAATGACACTTCTTTTACTGTTGTGGTTGTTTCATGTTGTTTTTTGTTCGGGGTCCTAAAATAATTATCTTTTCAACGAATGGCGTTACTGTGTAACTAATTACGTGTGTATTATACCGTAGATTCTCCCATGTTTACCTATGCCGTAAAAAACTATAAAACCATTGAAAGCAGTTTTCAACTCCAAGATAGTCTGAAGTATATATAAAGGAAAAACTGTGTTGGGTTGGGGGGTGGGGGGGGGGGGTGGGGAGTGGGCGGTAGATGGAGAGTATTTGTATGTATATTTTTATATATGGGTGTACTTACTTACTGTCCATGTCAAAACTCCACGTCACACAGCGGTCATCCAGTGTTCAGCGACTTGAATTGGTCTGTCGTTCGTTTTCAGCATGTCGCTCTTGCCACATGTATCCGGAAGGTTGGGACAAATCATCAAATGACCTGGATCTTTTACCACATCGCAGTCACATGTATCGCCTTTGAGAGACCCCATCTCTTCATGTTCCTTCTACGTCGTGATACGCCAGCTCGAAGTTTATTTATTGTCTTCCAAAGTGAGTAGGATAAATTATGTCCAGGGGCAGGTTCCTCGTCGATTCCTGGGTCCTGTATAATTTCGTGCCATAATTCAATGCGCCGACTTTCAGTTGATTTAAGAAAATAATGCCTGGATTTGAGTCTTGTTATCTGCTCCTGGTGTTCTCTGTTTCTCTTGTTTCATGTTTACAGCCACGCAGGTAGAGTTATGCCAGTTTTGGGTGGGCAGAGTTTCTCCAGACTGGCGTGGCTTAGAGGCACAGAGCGAGTGTTGATGTCCGGAGGACAGATGGCTGTGCTCCGTATGTTAGACTAATCAATTTTCGGATAATGTTGTATCCTGCGTGTATCTTATGTGTATTGTGTGTGTATCTTACGCTATGTTTCCTGGCCGTGTGTCATGTAAGACAGTCTACGGTCTAGCTTGACGCGTAAATATATGGGAGCCGTGCAGCGTTCGAGCTCTTGGCCTTGCCATCTAAACCGTAGTTTCCTTCCATGTTTCTGAGGTGGTAGACACATACTTGGGCTTTGCTGGGGTGTGGTTTGATGTGATTCTCCTGATAACACTTTGCAAGGGCATCAATAGAGCTTAACAGTTTGCTTTCGACCTTTTCAAAACCTTTTCTATGAGCACCAACTGCTGTGTCATCAGTGTATGTGAAGTTCTTTGTGATTGTGTTATATGTATGCAAATGTGTGTAAATGGAGATGAACTAGAACATAGAGAGGTAAATATATCTTTGTAGTGCAGTAATAGCTTAAATATATGGCTTCGTTCGTTCTCAATCTCCCGCTACCAAACACTGACACGGGCCTAAGTAGCAGAATGTAGTCCAGAGAACGGAATGCGTTGTGTCGAAGTTTACAGCTTGACTGCGATATTTGCACTTTTCGGTCCAACACATCCGACTTCAGCAAGCATTTTTTGAGTACCGGGTTAGCATTCCCTCTTCGATCCATTTTTCTTAGCCAGTCTGCTCTGTTGCAGCCTGTTATCCAGGATCACCGCGTGGAGGTGTAGAAGGGTCTTGGCAGCTCTGATTCGCTGGCCCTGACGCTAGTAGTCAACTATGGGTCGCTGAACCTGACGCTAGCAGTCAGCTCTGGTTCGCTGGCCCTGACGCTAGCAGTCAGCTATTGGTCGCTGACCGCTGCAGTTCATGCTCTGCTCCGCTTAGGTATATGAGATCGGAATACATGCAGGGTATAAATAAGTGTGTTGTATAGGCGTAGTCGCCAATCCGAATATCTATTCATACTATCAAATTTATACGAGCTAATGTTGTAATGTGGCAGAGTCCAGGTTTTTACTGGGGTTTTTCTATCTAGAATGTTACCACGTGCATCCACATCGTTCAAGACCACACAGCATATAACATATCAAACGGCAGATAATAGTCCGTGTTTATTTTCATCACTTAAACCAACAAAACAGAACATAATAAACGATATTCTTACAAATGAACATACACAATATTATTGAAGTGAGTGCAATGAGATTACAAACAAGACAAGAAATACATCTTAGCTAAATAATAATATCTTATAATGTTTCTTTATTATTAATAACTTCGAGGAGGTTGTAAGCATAAGCTTTTTAATATTGCCCTGAACTACCCCAAGCCAGTTTTAGCCGCACACTCCCCTCCCCTTATCTGCACCCCCAACACACTCTCAAAAACCCGTCTTCACGATCGTATTCTGTGCATTCACTCACACTCAGATCCCCTTATGCGGGTGATCTTGACATTACACATTCAATCTTTTCAACGTATACTCACATGTGATCACACACTCAATCGATCTGCGTATACACACACTCCGGAACATACATCGTTTCCTCGGTGTCCTTCACACACCACACGCACACACATCCATATCTCTCCTAGTCACAGACGCCCAATACACACTTTAAAGAGCGACTGGCCAAGACTGAAATGCGTATGCTGGTTCAGTCATCCTGTACTTCCAATCTATCTTTCTAAAATTCGTAAAACAGCCCATAAATTGCTCTTCTATAAAGTAACGAGCTAAACAGACCCCTAGCTAAATTCTCTCTCTCTCGCTCTCTCTCTCTCTCTCTCTCTCTATATATATATATATATATATATATCTATATATATATATATATATATATATATATATATATATATATATCTCCACGGCCGGCCTGGTTGAGTTAAACTTTGTCTAGTATTATATAGTCTCAAGCAGTATCAGAGCTCTCCAATTGCCCTCAGTGGGATGTCTGACCAAGCCATCCTCTAGTTTGGATCTATCTCCATTTAGTTGTTATTGGCACGAATCACTCTGAATTCCTGTCACTAAAAATGTCGCAGCAAGACCTGCTGGCCTTTGTCTATCACTAACACCCCCCCCCCCCCAACACCCAATTCAGAACGCCTGAATGGTCAACTCGTAACCCCTATCTGTACTAGACACATTATTTTTCTCCACCTCTGTTTCCTTTGTCGACTTAGTGTCGATACGGTGAGTGACGTTGGCACACATTCAGATGCCTTTGTTCTCAAAGTCGCAAACCTCATCACCCCTGCCCCAAACACTCATGCTCCGGCTGTAACTGTTACATTAAAAGTGATACCAATTTTATTTCGGTGATCACTAGTAAACCTTCAATATTTGTTTTTCTTATTCTAGATGAAATCCTTTTCATTGTAGATCTTTTTTTAAAAATTCCCCTGACATTCTCTCAATCTTCCTCTTATTCCTCAAGAGCTTCAAATTGTCATAAACGTGATTATCTTGTTTCTGTAAAGATTATCGAGCTATATATATATATATTACTGGACGACCGGTTCTTCATGACGGTTATCCGCTCGAGTTCCAACTTCGCTTCCATTGTCTTCTATCTTGGGACACGATGGGACAGTGGGTTATAAGTTTCTCGTCTGTGGCATCGTTGATGTTGTTCTGAGTTCGAGGGAGAAGGACCAGCGCGTAGGTGGTCTTCCCCGTGGTCATTGAATGTCTCGTGTGTACCAGACTGCTGTCGCTATGCTCCAGCGGTCATCAATTCTCCGAAGCAGGTGACCAGCCTAACGATGAATTATTTTGTCTGCTTGGATAACTGCATCCTTCACCAATGATATTTGCCGCATGTCGGTGTTGTGAAGACCTTCCTAATCTTGGTTGTGGATCTTGAGGCCGATCATTCGTCTCTAGATGGAGGCTTGGGTCACTTAGAGTTTGACTCCATTTATTTTGTAAGTGATAAAGTTTCTGCGCCATTACACATTTGCGAGGACAATAGGGAGACGTGCTGACTCTGGTTGTGGGCATGGCCTACTGCCGTCTTTATGGACGAGAAAGCCGCCCAGCCCGCACGATGACGACTTGTTAATTTTGGGTTTAGGTCGTTCTGCATGTTCAATAGGCGTCCAAGGTAGATATACTCCTCTACTTCCTTTAGATTCTCGCCATCAAGGATGACTGGGTCACTGGTAGCGAAACAGTTAAGCATTTATAAATATTCGAAGCTCTCTATCTCTGTGTGTTATAACTAATTTTATCTTTTCTAGTTGACATGTAAGAGCATACAAGGTGGTCAAAGAACTGGTAACACCAAGACAAAGCAGGAACTTATGATCCATGATAAAAACGGCAAGTGTCTCATTGAGGAAATGAGGTACTGGCAATATGGACAGAGAACTGTTCTGAGCTATATAACTATGAAGGGCGAAACTAACCTGAGAAAACATTCCCCCCAACTCCAACAAATATAGAGGATAACCAACTCATAACGAAGGAAGAGGTATTGCAGCGGTAAAGACATTAAGAAGAGGGAAGGCGGCCGTGTGGACAATATACCAGCAGAGCTCTTACAAGTAGGTGGAGAGGTAGTGGTGGAAGACCTGACACACATCTGTAACAAAATATGGGCGACAGGAAACTGGCCGAACTTATGGACGAAATCAATAGTTATACCGCTACATAAGTCTGGAAACCTAAAGCTGTGCCAAAATTACAGAACAATAAGCCTCATTAGCCACCCTAACAAGGTCATGCTTAGATTAATCCTAGACCGATTTAAACCCCAAGCAGAGAACATTATTGCCGAGGAGCAAGCAGGGTTCAGACAGGGAAGAAGCACTACAGAACAGATATTTAATTTAAGGCTGCTAAGCGAGAAATATCTAGAACAGCAGCAAACACTGTATCATGTGTTTGTGGATTTTAAGAAGGCGTTTGATACGGTATGGCATAAAGCGTTTTGAGCAGCCATGAGGATGTATAATATCAACGGAAATATTATAACGGTCCTTGAACACCTGTATAACAAGGCGTCTAGCGCAGTTCTTGTGAATGGGAGGCGAGGAGACTGGTTTCGCACATCAGTTGGTGTGATACAGGGGTGTACACTCTCTCCAACTCTTTTCAATATATTCCTTGAAGGAATTATGAGTGAGGCACTTGGAGGTCATGTTGGTACTGTCAAGATAGGAGGCCGAACGATTACCAACCTTCGTTTTGCAGATGATATCGACGGGTTGGCGGGTTCAGAAGCAGAACTCTAGGAATGGGTCAGAAGGATCGATGAAACAGCTCTTGACTATGGTATGGAGATAAACGCTGGAAAGACAAAATTAATGACCAACAACGCTATGGGCTTCAACAACAAGATAAAAGCTAACGGTCAGGAACTTGGAAGTGGTTGACCGTTTTAAATATCTTGGGTCGATTGTCAGTGATGAAGGATCAAAATGTGAAGTGTTGGCCAGAATAGCACAGATAATAGCGGCGCTTGCACGGCTTAACAAAATCTGGCAAGATAAACGGTTAGCACTAAGCACGAAAATCAGATTAATACGTGCACTGATCCTGTCAATATTCCTCTATGCTTGTGAGACATGGACAGTTACAGCTGACCTAAAACGAAGGATACAGGTCCTTGGAGATGAGATGTTTCCGAAAACTTTTAAACGTCACGTACAAAGATCGAGTTACAAACGAGGAAATTCGAGACAGAATTACAACGGCAATAGGGCCTTTCGAAGATCTCTTGGCAATTGTCAAAAGAAGGAAACTCACTTGGTACGGTCACATATCGAGATCAAGTGGTCTTACAAACACAATCCTCCACGGGAAGGTGCATAGCAGACGACGAAGAGGCCGGCCCAAAAAGAGATGGGATGACAACATAAAAGAATGGACCAGACTCCGACCAGAAGAGTCACGGGCAGCGGCATCTAACAGAGAGGGATGGCGTGGAGTTGTGAGGATGTCTTTATGTGTGCCCCAACGACCTCACCGGTTACAGGATGACCTGACCTGACCTGACCTGAGTTGACATGTTTTCTTTTCCCAACATTTGGGCTGTATGTATTTATATATATTCAGTGCTAGAATAGGACTATACAGCCATCTCCGGACTCACCAGTGAGGTGCAACATATGTCAGGCTGCTGTTGTCATCTTCGCTTGCGTTGGACGACCATTATCATAATTATTGTTATTATATTTTAGAGGCTTTTCATTCTGAAAGATAAATAATGAATATTCGATTGCTGTATTTACATGTTCTTTTCACACGAAAACGTGTACCGCAGCTACAAGCCCAGAAGTGTTACTGACTGATTTATACTTAATGCACTTAACTTAACTTAACGTCTTTTTACTGGTTTAGAAGACCAT
Organism: Ariolimax columbianus; assembly: GCA_036924085.1. Classification (NCBI taxonomy): domain Eukaryota; kingdom Metazoa; phylum Mollusca; class Gastropoda; order Stylommatophora; family Arionidae; genus Ariolimax; species Ariolimax columbianus. The sequence continues at coordinate 23,821,421 of JAVGWX010000001.1, forward strand.
GCAGACTCTGTTTTCAACCAGTTACATTTACATCACCTTGCTCTAAAAGCTGTGCGCATCCAGTTTATTTTTAAATGCATTAACTGTCCCTCCCTCCACTACCTCCCCTGGTAATGCATTCCAAGCAGATACCACTCTCTGACTAAAAAATATTTCCTAATATCTAATCTGGACCTCTCTTTAGTCAACTTGTAGCTATGCCCTCTTGTTATTGTGGCTGGCTGTATTTAAAAAAAAAACTTGTTATAGTCTAATTTATCCATTCCTCTGATCATCTTATAAACCTGTATTAAGTCACCACGAATTCTTCTCTCTTCTAGACACTGTAGGCCGGTTTTTCTGAGTCGTTCCTCATAACTGTAATTCTGGAATCCCACTATCATCTTTGTCGCTCTTTTTTGTATTCTTTCCAGCATGTTTATATCTCCTCTCTGATAAGGACTCCACACCTGTACACAGTACTCCAATCTAGGTCTAACTAAAACTTTATAGTTTGACTGTTACTTCCTTGCTATGTTTAATATTTATTTTTATCGTACCTAACATTGCATTTGCCTTTTTCACTGCTACCTTAACTTGCTCACTCACCTTTCCTGTATGATCTATTATAACCCCTAGGTCCCTTTCCTTATCTATCTTTCTAATATTGTTCTCTCCCATTCTGTAATTATGTTCCATATTGGATCTACCCATGTGGATGACTGTACATTTATCTACATTAAACTCCATTTGCCAGCTTACATACCATTCTCAAATTTTATCTAAATTTGACCTCAATATATCCACTTCCGCTTTAGATGAGACACTACTGCATAGTTTTGAGTCATCAGCAAATTTTGCAATCATGGATCCCATATCAATGTCCAAATCATTTATATATATCAAGAACAAAATTGGTCCCAAAACCGAGCCCTGTGGCACACCACTTTTCACTTCACACCACTCAGAGTACTCCTTATTTATGCCCACCCTCTGCCTTCTTCCCGTTAACCAATGTTCAATCCATTTGGCAACTTCCCCACCTATTCCATGTGATTTTAACTTTCGAAATAATCTTTGATGAGGTACTCTATCAAAGGCCTTTGCAAAATCTAGATAAATAAAGTCCACTGGCTCCCCTTTTATCTAACATTTTAGTAATCTCCTCCATGAATTCTAATAGATTTGTTTAGCATGATCTCCCTCTAGTAAACTCATGCTGACTATTTCTAATTAGATTAAATTTAACTAAATGCATTACAATGTTTTCTTTGATCATTGGCTCTAACAATTTACAGACTGTGCTCGTTAAACTCACATTTCTATAATTTGCTGGATCTGATTTTTTGCCTTTTTTGAAGAAGGGGATCACTCCTGCATCTTTCCAATTCATTGGAACAATCCCTTTTGTAAGTGATTGAGAGGTCAACAGAGCCAACTGTGCACCTCAACTCCTTCCGATAGAAATGTACCTACCATCCACCCCCATTCCCACGATTACTTTCCCATACCCACGCTAAAAACAAAACAACACCATTTGATTTCAGAGACTTCCGATCGCAGAACAGATATGTCATTGCTTTCAGTTTCAAATTATCAAAGTAGGTACCGACACCGTCGTCCCTTGTCCACCTGCACGATCAGAGATTTGACATCATTTCCGTTTTGTCGGTACTAACTAGTAGAGCTCAAGTGGTATGATTAAGAGAGAAAGAGAGAGGGTGTGGGGGGGGGGGGGGGGGGGGGGGGGAGGGGTGAGGGGTAGAGTTGTGGAGGTTATTGGAGGAGGGGTAATCGTTCCTTCTGGATCTTTTGGGGTTTTGTTTCTTGTGCCTGTGCGTGCTAATTTGTAATATTTTTGGAGTGTACAGTAATTTTAAATCAACAATAAGAGGCCGGCCCAAAACTGGTTGGCGGGCCGGTCAAAAGTGGTTGCCGGGCCAGTCAAAAGTGGTTGGCGGGCCGGTCAAAAGAGGTTGGCGGGTCGGTCAAAACTTGTTGGCGGGCCGGATCTAGCCCGCGGGCCGTAGTTTGGCCACCTCTGATCTAGGTGTATTAGCTTTCATATGCCACCCTCTCACATATAGGACAACACAAGCCTCCGAGACACAAACATATAACACACCTATTCATGTACTTATTCCCCCTGAGTCCACCTTGCTTGTATTATCCTTATTCACTCTAACCAGCCATAGGTAATAACAAACAAACAAAACACACATTAAAAAAATATTTTTAATGGGACCTAAAAGTGGAAGAAAAGGTCATGAAAAGTACAGTGAGCAAATGTCGGAAGTTCAGGCTGCGAGCTGAATCCCATACGGTTGAGACAATCAGCAGAGGAGACACACGACAATGGAAGGGCAGTACACACATATTCACAAACAGACACGCACATAACATCCACACCAAGGCAGATAAGTCCTCATATAACCTATAGAACTATGTTTTAGATTGAAACGAGCGTAGATTAGTCAAACATGTTCTTAATGTGTCATCAGTTTACTCGTTTCAAAAGTGTAACAACGACGATAATGACAAAACATACAACTCGTGTTTTCTGCCATGTTTTTGTTATTGGAAGCTACTAATGATGGGCTGAGTTAGCTCTTGATCTTCCTGCCGTAGCGGGTTACAGGGGTTCGCCTTACGTCCAGAGGAGAACTTGGGGAGGAGGACTGGTTTTTTTTCTGGCTGTAATGCAATGCAAGGCTCCTCGGTATGCTCTACAGTGAGCATGTCGTAAGTGGCGACTGTGTCACATTGCATAACACCGGCAACGGTTAAGTGGTTCATTTAGCGTGGCATAGATGGCGTATATAAGGCTACGGGTCTACTTTCCTTTAGTGTTTGAGTCTATTAAGATGGACTCGCACATCGGTCAACCACCCTTCACAGCACGTGTCCCGACGCAGTGGAGTAATAAGCTGCTCGAGCCTAGCCCGCTAATCAGGAAATCCTCCTCCCGGCTTCATCCAGCTAAGACCTCCACAGGGGCATCAGCCTATGTTGCAGTACAAGTCTACCAAGAACTAAAAAAAGAACTTCCCACCTCGTTGGCCAGACTGCTGATGGTGAGATGGTGTAATAATCAGTATGTTTCACCTGACACGGGCGTGTCTTCTCTTCCCTGTATGTCATTAACCATGTCTGGTGAGCTGACCTGATCTGTTCTCATTTCTACTGTCCAGGTAGCGTTGGTAATTTAAATCATGGCCCGGAACTCTATAATAGTTTATATCTCTTGCCTTAGCATAGTGACAAAGTAGCGCTTTTCAGCTGCTGGTCGAGGAGTTAGCGTGCATGTCTCTTACCCGAAGCGGCGAGGGCTAGAAACAACGGTAAGATATATTTTTGTTTCTCAGGCGCACGTAAAATAAAACAAACCTAGCATGTACACTACGAGACAGCCACATAGACAAGCGGCCTTTATTTCTATATTTTATTATCATCCAAAGGTACACAGGCAATGGCAATACACGCTGCAATAACAGAAGACGTTGTCTGGGCGCACACTTTGATGAGGTGTAAGAATTATTGTAACGTACGTCACGGATTGTTTAACTAGCTGTAAAAAATCACATGATGCAGTTTGAAGTAATGTAAGGCAAGCCATGACCTACTTTAGACTACAGTAGGCTATGGGCAAGCTTGCAAAAGAGATAATCGATCATAAATTTGCATAAAGTTGTAGATGTAGCATAGTATCTTTAACACTTGATCCTCGATAGCAGCGTTTGCTTTATAATACCTAATCGACCACGATTTTATATTGATTCTATACAAGTATGTTATTGCGTTCAGGTTTAGCGTGCATCAACAATCATCTAAACAGTATAACATCATGTAAGGCACACACAGCAACGAGGCGACTAAAATGATATACGGATGGGACTTCAGCAGGCAACAAACAAAGAGTTTTTACAAACAAACAAACAAACACAAATAGACAAACAAAGAGTTTTCACCAGAGAACAAACAAACTAGCCAAACGTAGGGGTTTCACCAGGGAACAAACAAACTAGACAGACAACGAGTTTTCACCGGGGAACAAACAAACTAGACAGCCAACGAGTTTTCACCAGTGACCAAACAAACTAGACAAATAAAGAGTTTTCACCAGTGACCAAACAAACTAGACAAATAAAGAGTTTTCACCAGGTAACAAACAAACTGAACAAATAAAGAGTTTTCACCAGGTAACAAACTAGACAAATAAAGAGTTTTGACCAGGTAACAAACAAACTAGACAAATAAAGAGTTTTCACCAGGTAACAAACAAACTAGACAAATAAAGAGTTTTCATTAGTGGACAGACATAGATTTAGATAAATAAGGTGTCTTCATCAGTGGACATACATGAATAAATAAATAGTCTTCATTAGTGGAGAGACATAGATAAATAAATAGTCTTCATAGTGAACAAACCAACATAGACAAATAAACAATAGTTATCAACTTGCTCGTTGGTGAAGATTTATAAATAGAAACGTTAGGTTATTCTGTTTTTGTGCTCCTGCCAATGGCGGTTTTGTTTACGGCGCGAAGTCGGTTCTCTGACTGTTCTGGATATTCCCGATATATGAGTGTCTATGTTTCTCATATATAATCTTCTAATCGAGACGACACAGACAGCGATGGTCTGTTTACTTCTTTAAGTTTATCAATTTCACCACACTGGTGATATATAAGGCGGGAGCTGTAATTGTACAAGCTTAAAATAGGAGCGTGAGCGTAACACTGTTCAGGAGAGACTAAGTAATGAACGTGGAGGCGAGATTGGGGTCTCGATAACTGCTTTGGGTGGCTCCAAAAAAGGAAAGAAGGTGGTCTATTTTAAGCCGTGTTGTAATTGGGATCGTTGTTATGGCCTCTCGAATACGCGGAGGTCGTCCTGAGGATGTCCGATTCGCTCGTGTCGATCTAACAGGAAAATGAAATCGAATCGTGAGTATTTACATCTGGCATTCAAATGCCGTATGTTCGATTTTTCTGGCAGTCTATTTTGAAGATGAAGAGCATACCTTTAATGAGTGCGACCTCGCTAATGCAGTCTTTTCTTTAGATGGCATATACATAAACGAGACAGACGACTTAAGAAGGTTGCGTATGAGTCTGGTAACCTTACCATGTAAGAATCATTGCTAATAAAATCGCACATAATTTTTTTTCTCAAGATTCCCTCATAGTAAGCAAATACAGGGATGGACCTGTACTTCGTCATTTGGAATGGCAAGGTAAATGTGGTCGTGTGCCAGACATTGTCGTCGGGAATGAAGTGTTGGAGACTTCATTGTAATAGGTCTCATACTTTTTTGTGCAATTGTCCCTTAATTAACCCCAAAGAAATATTAATATATATATTTTTAGCACCGGATATTCTACTTTTTAACTGTGAGGGGTAGTGGGTGTCAAACATCGAACCTGTAACGGGATTGCCAATAAACCTAGATTTACTTATCAAACTGTAAATGACAAGCCCAAAAATGGCACAAGATAATGCTTGATTCGTACATGTGCGAGTTCACGTAGCGTTGACGCATCAAAGTTGTTTAGACGTTTTCAACACTATTCTTGTTGACATTGTTCTATTCTGAACACGTGTATAATTAAAACTGTAATGTTTGGTCGTCCAATTATTGCAATCTGCCTGTCACGAAATTTCCGTCTGCTCTTTTTTAGGGCTCTACATTCTTCCAGAAGATTGGTCGCAAAACTGAATATAACCATGTGTTCTGCACATTTATCTTTATATAAGTTTTTGTTTATTTATTTAAACTAAAATTATATCGACCTGTCATTTCCAGGACCTGAAATGGAATATTCCGCTACAGTCATCAGCTATCAAATACGTATGATGGGAAGACAGGCAATTATGTTTCCGGTGAATTAAGGAACAAAACAAGTACCTATTTTTTTTTTACATCATAAAACAAGTTTCGTTCCTCGCTGTTTTTTTTTTCCCATTAGGTACCCATTTTTATTTTAAAATGGGTAGACTGAAGCTTGCACATGTAAGTGCTATAACCCAGCACCTGTGCCGTGAGATAGCTCTAACATCACTCTGCTACCCATGCGTTCATTATTTGAATATACGAGTACAAACATGAACGTAATATGATACATGGTGGTCAAGAGGCTGAGCAGTGCATGAGCTGCAGCGGTCAGCGACCCAAAGATGACTGCTATCGTCAGGACCAGCGACCCAGAATTGTCAAGTCCCTTATATACTTCCACGTGGCTAAAGATTGGCTAAAGAGAAATGTTCGAAGAGGGAAAGCTAATCAGCTATCCAAAAAAGCCATGCTGAAGTCGGAAGTGTCGGACCGAAAGGTGCAAATATTGCAGGCAAGATGTAAACTACGACACAACGTATTCCTTTCTCCGGACTACACAGTGCTACTTGCAAAGTCCTCTTCAGTGTCTGGTAGTGGGAGTTTGAGAACGAACGAAGAAGAAGGAGAGGATATGGTACATCATGATCATTAATGAAGATTACGTTTACTTTTGGAACACGCGTCGCAGCATTGTTCTCGAACTGGAGCTTACGTTCACAATTCAGCATTTGGCCACCACTACAGCTACTCTAGGTACTGGCAACCTGGATCCGAGTATTTGCTGTGGCAATTTCTGTAGCGACGGCTGTGCATGATGAGATTGCTAGCCAAATGTAGAATAAAAATAGTGAGTTCAACAAAAATAAGATAAAATGACAATGTTCTCACTCAAGTAAGCGTAAAGGCAAATTCTGAAAATGAAAAAAATGATGATTAAATAAGTTGACTATGGCACAATATGAGTCATAAAATGCTTTTTACAGAAAATACTAGAGGGCAAGATTCATGGGTTAAAAAAAACGTTGCGACCAAGACTCACTTTTACATTTCAGGCAAGCACAGACAATCAAGTACGAACATATGCAGAAAGAAAGAGCTGCAGAGGTAAGGGTTAAAATGAGAGACCTACTCAGACATCCTTACAGCTAGTCTCAGGATTGTCAACCAACCAGGGGATAAGGTTAAATTGAGAGACATACTCAGACATCTTTACAACTAGTCTCAGGACCGATCAACCAGAGGATAAGGTTAAATTGAGAGACATACTCAGACATCCTTACAACTAGTCTCAGAACTGATCAACCAGATGATGATGATGTACAAACCCCTCCAGTCACCTTTTATAACATGCACGGAAGGTTACAGTAGGTCCATTCTATTCCATCCGAGCGGCACCAGTTTTTGAAGACCAAAATCAAGACCACAGAGAACAAATGAAATAAACTGAGGAACAAACCTAAAATATAATGTGGAGATGGGACCTGAACTGATCAGTGACGTAAGTTGTGGAGATGTAACTGTAGATGGCAGTATATACAAGATATTTACTTATTGCTGCTGATAAGCTGAACAGGTAGAGGAACATGAGTGAAGATGATGTCGGTGGTGGGAACCTTTGTGAATGGGCGCCAAATGATCAGGACCCAGGAGGAGCGGGTGTAGGGAAGGAGTCGCCCCGATAATAACATCAATGATAGAGGGAGATAAATTGTTTGATCCAATGTAATAAAACTTGGTGGATGAAAATCTAAAACTTTAAACAAAAATCTAGTTCTAAAATATCAGCGATAAAACACTATGTAGAGCGAACAGGGAAAATATGAAGGATGTATCTCTTTCCTACGCTTTGAGAGCATCACTAGTATTATGTGTCGAATCACATCTACAGATTAACTGTCGAAGATCCTCATATTTATGTTGAGCTATACTGTATGACAAATGTCGGCTTCTTGTTTTGTAGGATACTCGTACGTGAGATGATCACTCTTTCCTCACATACCATCCTTATAGCTTATGTTGTTGTTGTTTGCGAATACCCACAATGAGTAGGTTACGCTTTTGTGTGCCCCGAAAAGGGCGTTAAGTGTCAGGTTGTAGTAGCTTTCCTCACATCCCGAGCGTGTTAATGAAGGTGGGCCGGAGTCTTCCATGCGGTTGTGCTATGCTTGGCTTCCTCTGCGTGTCGCTCACTACTACGGGGATCACGTCAAACCTCACCTTGTTAGCAAGACTGTTGTTCTCGAAAACAACACGTTTCCATGATGACCAACGAGGAGGTCAGGTGAGGGTCTTGGCCAGTATATTTCTCCTGACCCTGGCTAACATTGTCTGATCAGTGTTTTGCCTGGTCAGGTGTTAGCTTCATCGTCACAGACACAGCTTATGTCGATTGCTCAGTTCGGTTCATGTGCCATCTCCAGAGGTAACGTCAGCTGATCAGAGTCGGTGTCATCTCCACAGCTAACGTCGACTGATCGGTTCTGGTGCCATCCTCACAACTACTGCCGGCTGATCAGTTGAGTTCATGTGCCATCTCCACAACTACCGTCGGCTGGTCAGTTCAGGTACTATCTCCAACGGTAACCACGGCTGATAAGTTCAGGTGTCATATCCACAGTGCCATCTCCGTAGCTAACGTCGACTGATCAGTTAAGGTGCCATCTCCCATCTAACGTGGGCTGATAAGTTCAGGTGCCATATGCACAGTGCCATCTCCACAGCTAACATCGGCTGATCAGTTCAGGTGCTATATCCACAGGTAACGTCGACTGATCAGTTCAGGTGTACTCATCGCAGCTGTTAAAGTCGGCCGGATTGTACCTCCAACGCCCAGTTTCCATTGCTTTGGTTGTACAAACTGCCGTTCTTTTTTATATCCATTGCTTGATGTTATTCTCACGCTTAACCTGTAGCACATTTACCCTCCATCTTGTCAGGAAGTATTGTTGCCATCAAGGTATATCTTTTAATGTGACCAAAATATTGTATCTGGTGGACTTTGATTTCGTTCATCAATTCTCTTTGCATTCCTAATTTCTCCAAGACTTCATTACTTGTTTTTTTTTCCTTCTTTCCTGGTTATGCGCCACATTCTTCAATATATCAACATTTCAAAGGGATCAATTTTCTTCCCCAATGGTTTTTTTAAAATGTTCTACGAAATGCAATAAAGACGAGCGTGCTTAACACCCAATCACTTTCAGTTGTAATGGTTTGTTTTTTTGTTGTTGATTTTTTGCGTTCGCCTTATTTCTCTAATCCCCAAGGCGCTGTGCGTTGCACTGTGGTTTTTATTTTGCGCCTGTCGGCCCAGTGCATCCGACTTCAGCATGCATTTTATGTAAGGGTCTACTTCCTCCTGCATTTTCTAAGGGTTTGCTTTCCCGAGGTAACGGCCGGTGCTGTGATGGGGATCGAACCCAGCACCTTCGGTTTGTGAGCCGTGCCAATTAACCACCTAGGCCACGCCGTCCCCAGTTGTAATGTTTGAGTGACATGTGTGGATGTCAGTATGTGACTCATGTTGGTTAAAGCATATTTGACCCTCCCAACTCTCTTCCTGATTTCCATTTCGTATCTCCGTCTCTCCGTTATTATGTTTCAAAGATAGGAAAAGTTCTTGACCTGTTCCAGTTTTTGACTGTTTATTTTTATCTGTAGAGAAGATTTCGAGCCTTGTCATTGTTTTCGTTTTCTTAGTATTACCATTACCATACACCTAAAATGTGTCCTTGACTTGAATCACCAATTTGTCATTCTTGTTGTATTTCAGCCAGCGAATGTGTCATCATTCTTTACCGAATTTCTAAGGTTCCCGGTAGCAAGTTTGCACTGGCTCTTCTAACAGCCCGAGAGATAGGAAGAAAGCGAACCTGGGTCTCTCGATGTAATGTAATGCATGGTTTCACAGCAGGCTTACCACTAAAGGGATCACAATGCCGATCTCCTCCTCCATGGCCAACTGTAAACAACATGTTTCCATGTGCATGGTGAGAAGGTGAGGTAGGGTGTTGGTTGCATGTTGCACCTGAAACTGAAGTAAGAAATTTGATACCCATATCCTGGAGTGCGTGTCATTTTCTTTACTACTTCCTTTCCTTGTTTTTGGTTCTTTCCGTGTTGTTTGCCCTAGATGAAGTGGTTATTATTATATTTGATCATTGAATGCGAATTGTTCGGCGGATATATGTGCTGGCGAATGTTTGCAGTCTGAGAATAAAACGCTTAGTTCTGTACCATGTTTGCGAGCTATATTTTGGGCGGAGAAATCTGATGTTGTATATCTGCAGTCTTGGCGTGATACTGTTTGTTGTGGCATGTTTACACGCTGTACAGTAGGTCGGCTTTAAATTTTTGCCAAAAGTCTGATATTTTTCTCGGAGACTACTGTCGAGTGCTATAACCAGCGAAGACAGTTGAAAGCAGATTTGAACTTTTTAAAGTACTGGCGTCAACGTTTTGAGCTGTCCTTCTATCTTTGTCAACATTACTGAATTCTGTGGTCTAGGGGTTGTCAGCTTGGATTCACAAGCCCAACTTACCAGGCTTGAACCCCGTCCTGCTAAGCTTAACAGACTGGGCATAGTGTGGGTTCTTGCATGGTATGACCACTTCTTCCTGACGAACTAGTGGAACAATTTTGGAACCTTCTCTAGATGAACGCAGTTCGTGATCATCTGTCGGCCCTTTCAGTAATGAAAGGGACTGAGCACATATAGGGCGTCCAAGTGAAGTCGTTTCTATGAACCATTTCCTAATGTTACTCTCCATCAGTATGTACTACATCAACTATCAGACCGTTAATCGTCACTGTGTATGATTGATGTGTATTCACATGTCCTTTGTTTTGTTTACGTTGATCATAGCTTTTGCTTTCTCCTGCATACGCTGTTGTTGTTTACGCGACAGCAAGCATAATGTGACTGTAAAATCATGATCACATTATTTGTCACATGACTGTTTTCCTGCCTTCTATCGCATTACCCAGTCACTCGCTTGTGTAGAACAAATATTGCATCTTTCTTACACCCGTCCCATAGACTAGAGAGCTACTGTCTAACGAGAAACTATTGTATCGATGGTCCAGATTGGGGATATGGATAGGGACAGTGGTGCATGTCTACTGATCAAGAGATCCTTGTAGGTTTGGTAACTATTGCTCTAGAAAGGGGAAACCCGGGTGAAGAATGTTGAATCTCAACGTACTAAATGGCTGATGACAACATCCGTAGGCGTGACACCACTTAAGTTTGTGAGTTCTGGCTTCAACAATACCTTTCCCCATAGACATGACTACACGGTAAGAGAAACATATAAGACAGTTAACAAATTTATGTTATGGTTAAATTCAATATTTTATCTTCTAAATATAGAGATGAAATTAATATTAAACAATCTGACACCATCAATTAATCACTGACATGTCACTCACTGTCTTCTGCGCATGTCTCCGACAGTTTACACAACCACTTAAACAGACATGGCCGAAGTTGTTCGGTCTCCGCTACCATTAACTAAACTAATAAACACATCTTCTACTCTGTCCTCATAAAAGCCGTTCCTACCAAGAAGAATAAACAACCGTGTTGTTGTATCCTAAATAGCTGACGTCTAGAGCAATTTGTTTATTTTCAATAGCCAAAATGAAATTTGAAAATTGCCATTTAAAAAAATAAAAACACTACACTCCTTTCATCTGCACCGATATCATATTTGTTTATATTGGTGCGTATAGGAAACAACTATAACATGGCTTGCAATTTCTTTCCACACAACTAGGGCAGATGAGAAATGTATGGGCAGGCTACAAGCAAGAAGACAAAGATGCAATTGATCAGGACGTGTATTTTCTCTGTGGCAACAAATGGTTGCTACCAAGGACATTAGACAAAACAATTGCAGAAAGATATGTATTTCGAAATGATATGTTATAGAAATATGCTAAAAATATTGTGGACAAAGAAGAATACAGATAGATAAATTCTACAACGTCTAAGCATAACAGAAAATTGACTTGTAGACAACATGACAGGTAAAAAAGTTCAGATATTTCGATCATATGAAAAGACATAGTTGTCTGGAAAGGCTGATAGTGGAAGGAATGATGCACGGGAAGAGAAGTAGAGGGAGAACCCAAAAATGATGACATCAAGATATTACTGACAATTTGAAGATGTCTTTGCATAAGGTGGGCCGACTTGCTCGAATCGCGATGTTTGCTGCCGTAATGGATACTACATTCTAGAAAGAATATGTCACACGATGATGATAAGCTATCAAAACATAGTCGGAATCCAGTCTTGAAATTGCATAGTTCTGAAAAACCCGTGGCGTAGCAAAGACTTAAACTCCAAACTAATGGCATGACTATTGACAGCAGAATTACCGTAACCATAGAAAGACATACCTCTTGTGCAATTTCTCGACAGGTTATGAGTCGAATTTTCAGGATAAGGCGTTCCAGCAACTGGTTATTCGCAGGAATGATTGTGATGGGTTGAGAGCCACCACGGCCGGGATCATCACTCACGGAAGTACGACCTTCTGTAAAACGTTTACACCGTGTCTAATCACTGTATTGTAATTGCAGTCTTCTGTCAATTTCCGCAGGCTTAACATTTTCTTTCACAAGAAACTTCAACATAACACCGGTTCCATGAAAGCACTACCAGTGATATCCGACATTTGACCAATTGCAAGTGGGCCACCAAGCAGTAATAGGACACAAGTGCCCAGAACTAATGATAGTAGTTCCAGCACATTATAACAGATTCAAGTACAACTAGGACTAGAACAAAAAGTTCCGGTTTAATTTGATCGTACCTTGTGTGTGTGTGTGTGTGTGTGCGTGTGTGTGTGTGTGTCTATATATATATATATTCTCTGTCTGCTGATATGAGTGAAAGAGTGACTTGCGCGGTGATTTGGATTAAAGTGAGAAGTTTGCGTAATATGTGAACCTCATTCTATCGTCCTAAGCTACATTTGGCCAGTGGCAAGACATTATCAAGACGACTTGAGATAGCACATGGTGCAAATCGTTCATCATGTTTTACTGCCGAAGTAGTAGTTCATATTAACACTTCGTTTCTTCTATCATATCCTGATGTGGAAATATAGACAATTGTATTGGTATGTGCTGATAATTCTGCTGACAATAGTCATGTCATTAGTTTGGAGTTTAAGTCTTTGCTACGCCACGGGTTTTTCAGAACTATGCAATTTCAAGACTGGATTCCGACTATGTTTTGATAGCTTATCATCATCGTGTGACATATTCTTTCTAGAATGTAGTATCCATTACGGCAGCAAACATCGCGATTCGAGCAAGTCGGCCCACCTTATGCAAAGACATGTTCAAATTGTCAGTAATATCTTGATGTCATCATTTTTGGGTTCTCCCTCTACTTCTCTTCCCGTGCATCATTCCTTCCACTATCAGCCTTTCCAGACAACTATGTCTTTTCATATGATCGAAATATCTGAACTTTTTTACCTGTCATGTTGTCTACAAGTCAATTTTCTGTTATGCTTAGACGTTGTAGAATTTATCTATCTGTATTCTTCTTTGTCCACAATATTTTTAGCATATTTCTATAACATATCATTTCGAAATACATAGAACCATGTTGGAGGAGGGGAAGATAGCGCAGATTGCAAAAGAGAGGAAGCGATATGGCTTTCTTATCCTTGGGCTGAGTGAGACTAGATGGACTCAGTCAGGAGGGGTACTATTGGCAACTAGGGAGATTGTGATATACTCAGGACATAAGAAAGAGAAAAACGCACCACACACAGAGGGAGTGACCTTAATGCTGCTAGTGGAGGCCCAAAGTGCGCTCATAGAGTGGAGAGCAGCCGGATTATGACTGTTGATGGCTACATTTATAACAAAGAATAAAAAGGTTAAACTAAATATAATTCAGGGATTTGCCAAACAAATGAAAAGGATGACACAGTTAACGAGGTTTTCTACAGCACATTACAGAAAATATTGTAGGAGACAGGGAGGAGTGACATTACCAGACTAATGGGAGACTTCAATGCAAAAATAGGACATGACAACGTGGGATATAAGGAGATCATGGGGAGGGAGGGACTAGGAGTCATAAACGAAAACGGAGAACGGTTTGCAGATTTTTGTGCAGGAAACAAATTGGTTATAGGAGGAAGTATGTTTGCACACAGAGCCATTCATAAGGCAACATGGGTATCCCCAGACCAGAAAACGAAGAATCAGATTGAACACATCTGCATAAACTCCAAATTTAGACGATGATTCCTGCCGAAGACGGATGTGTCGGGCCGAAAGGTGCAAATTTTGCAGTCAAACTGTAAACTAGCGGCACAACGCTTTCCGTTCTCTGGACATCCTGCTACTTGCAAAGCCCTGCTCAGAGCTTTGTAGCAGGAGATTGCGAACGATCACAGAAGAAGAGGGCGATCATTATTAGATGTCAGGGTCTACATGGGGGGGGGGGGGGGGGGATGGCAGATGTGGCCTTAGACCACTTGTTAGTGATTGCGAAGGTACAGCTAAAGTTAAGGATGAACAGAACTATGCAAGTCAGCAGGCCACGGTACTGCGTACAATATCTGATAAAAGATTATAAGAAAAACAAGTTCCATATAACACTCAGAAATAAATATCAAGCACTGGAGCAGCTAAATTAAGGGGTCATCATTGAGGATAAATGGGAACAAGTACAAAGTACATGGACAACTGCATGCGAGGAAGTGCTAGGAAGAAGAAACGTCAGCATAAAGAATGAATAAAAGCAGAAACGATCACTAAGATCGAGATGAGGCGAAATAAGAAAATAGTAAAACGAGAGCCGCAAAAAGCACATCACAGAAAGAGTATGTTGAGGGCAACAATGAGGTTTAAAAGAGCATCAAGGCGGACAAAAGACGTTACATTGATGGTCTGGCTGAAGCAGTGGAAGAGGCTGCAGGAAAGGGAAATATGAAAGGTCTATATGAGGCTACCAAGAAACTATCGGGAAAGTATCAACAACAAGGTAGACCAATGAAAAATTAACTTGGGGAAAAGATAACTAACCTTGAAGAACAGAAGAAAAGATAGAATAGTTTGAAGAGTTTTTGAACAGACCAACGTCTGTTGCTAGTCGCCTTTAACGGCATGCTTGGAAGGTTACAGTTGTCATATTCATTCCACTCAGTGTACCTCTCGGGTAAGTCATAACTGATCACTGATACCAACGGGTTACTGATTACTGATACCACTTGGGTATGTCATAACTGATCACTGATACCACTCGGGTTACTGATTACTGATACCACTCGAGTAAGTCATAACTGATCACTGATACCACTCGGGTTACTGATTACTGATACCACTCGGGTAAATGACAACTGATATCACTCGGGTGAATGATAACTGATTACTGAACATATAATTGAGGCGTTTGACTCTGCCATGGCAGCTAAAATATATTACTGAACTTCTGACATGATATGTGACGGCTTAACTTCATGTTTCAATTTACACAAATACGCGCCATATCTAGGTCAGTCACAAATATACCAGCCTGGCGCATAATAAACACGGTTTGAACTTGACAGTATCTGTTATATGAATAGTAATATACATTTTAATATTACCAAAATAAATTAAAACAGGAGTGTTGGCGGGGTTGGCGAAGTGATTAGTGGCACAACACACAATTGCTTATGTTCGCATTTTGCAATAGCTAGGTCGTACTTCTATGGTAGGGGTTGCAGTGAGAGTGGGTAAATCCATTCTACAAATGTAGCCTTTTGTCGGATGGGCTGGGCTGGTAGGGTAAAAATCGTTGTACAGCCCACTCCTTCAAAACAAACAAGGTCAACGGAGAGGAAAATATTTTCAAAACATTCAGCTCATGTCATTTTCACAGCTCATGTCATTTCCAAAACTCATGTCATTTCCAAAACTCATGTCATTTCCACAGTTCATGTCATTTCCACAGTTCATGTCATTTCCACAGTTCATCTCATTTTCACAGCTCATCTCATTGCTCGGTGACACAGATCATCTCATTGCTCTATGACACAGCTCATGTCATTTCTCAGTGACACAGCTCATGTCATTGAGCAATAACTGAGCTCATACCATTGCTCGGTGACACATCTCCTATCATGGAGCAATAACTGAGCTCATATCATTGCTCGGTGACACAGCTCGTGTCGTTGCTCGGTGACACAGCTCATGTCATTGCTCGGTGACACATCTCCTGTCATTGAGCAATAATGAGCTCATCTCATTGCTCGGTGACACCGTTAATGTCATTAACTGATGACACATCTCATGTCATTGATCAATAACTGAGCTCATACCATTGCTAGGGGACACAGCTCATGTCATCACTAAGTGACACAGCTCATACACTTGTTTAGTGACACTTATATTTGACAGTTTATTGACCCATATGTCAGTGACACAAAGTCTACTGGCACGGCATAGTTCACGGCATATTCATGACATATATGCCTTTACGTAAACAAACAACTGAATCGTGTCACTACTCCGTGACGTGTAGAACTGACAAATTACTGACAAATTACTGACACACGTGGTTGGCTAAATGTCACTGACAATATATTAACTTATGAATTATAAATAAACTACTTTACTGACACAGGCTGCTGGTATATTGATAATTGGTACTGCCTCGTATAATTGGATGGGCATATTTATTTTTAGATCAAGTGAAGTAAAAGACACTGGTTGTAAATAGACTGAAGCTAAGAACAGAATGGCCATAATGAGAAAGATATTGGGGTCAACATGGGGAGCTGACACAATCACCCTAAAGAAACTGTACACAAGTTATGTGAGACCAGTGCCCGGTGCTAGAATACGGGATAGCAGCATGGTCCATAGCAACAAAAAATAACTTCCAAAAAATAAATACAACCCAAAATCAAGGTAAACATATTATCACTGGACCATTGTGAACAACACCAATAAATGCAATAGAGAACATTACACGAATCGAAGGTATGGAGACGAACAGAGACCCAAAAACACTCCAGCAGGGGAAGAAGTTCAAATGAATGCCAGATCACCCAATATACGACAGGATAAATCGCAGGGGAAGAGGGAGATTAAAGAGAAACCACTTCATTTAAAAAACAAAAGAACTTGCAAGAGCAGCCCAAATTATAAGCCAAGCAGTGGTTGGAGGTCTAAAACAAACATCCCTAATTCAACCATCGAAAAATGCCAAATCACCTGGGTGGTAGAAACCATAGAGGGAATAGGGAACAAGGGAACTCAGACAGATTTAGAAAGGACATTTATCACAGAAGAATATCTTAGGAGAGTATAAATGTCAGAAACATGGATAGAGGTATATACAGATGGCTCATCTAACAAAACCACATCTAATGAAGGCGGAGAGGTCTATAACAGACTGAACAACGGAGAAGAAAAAACTCGAGTATTCTTAGTTCTTGTTAGTTCTTAGTCGATCTGTATTTTTACAGGGGCAAATGCCCATGCCCAGCTCTGAAATGATCTGGATGTAGCCGGGAGGAGGATTTCCTGCTAAGCGGGCTTGACTCGAGCAGCTAATTACTCCACTGCGTTGGGACAAATGCCGCGAAGGGTGGTTAACCAATATGTGAGTCCATCTTAATAGACTCAAACACTAGAGCAAAGTAGACCCGCAGCCAGTTAGGCGCCATTTGGGCTGCTCTAAACAAACCACTTAACCATGGCCGATGTTATGCCATGTGACACAGTTAGTCGCCTCTTACGACATGCTCTCTGTAGAGCAGTGGTGCTATTTTTGTCCTTGTCGTATACAAAGACCCCGGCGGACCACTCGAGTATTAACAACGGGAACATACTCAAATAACTTCCGGGTAGAAGCAGAGGCACTGAAGTCCTCTGGTGAGCTTGTAATCCAAGATAAAGATATCCACCAAGATAACATAGTATTCCTGACTGATGCCTCGCCAGTATTAGAAGCGCTAAAACAACAGAAAGATGAAGATCTCGAGCAATGTATGTTTTCCTTGACACACAGCTCTCAATAGAAGATCCAAGGTTGTACAGTAGATCCTATCCCACTGCAATATTGAAGGCAATGAAGCAGCAGACAAAATAGCAAAGTGTTGAGCATCCCCACAAATAGACCTTTGCATATAATGATGCCAAGACCATAATTAAAACCAACTGGCTGGTCAACATCCCGACTTCCGAAAAGAAGACAGCTACTTTAATTTAACTAGAGAAGAGCAAGTCATTATCTTCAGACTGAGAACTGGACATAACAGACTCAAAGGTCAACTTTATAACAAACTGAGGACAGACGACAAGTGTCCATGCGAGGAGCACACCATGACAGTAGAACACATCCTACAATACATCCTGCATGCTCACACAGGAAAAGAGAGAACAATACTGACCTCTCGAGACAGACATGAGACAAAAAGCTGCATGGAGATAAAACAGCCTTAAAAACAACGGTGTCCTTTGTAAGAACAACCAGAACCTTGATCTGAGGATAAATGAAGAAGAAGAAGTATATAGACTTTGCAGAGTCTTCTAAACCAGTATAAAGACGTTAAGTGTGCTTAGACTAAAGCTACTGACACAGCTTAATAATAACTATCCATCGTTGTCGATGAGGAGCGTCAACGTCATCCTTGTCACATTCTTATCATGATGGGTGTGGGTACGCATGTGGCTGAACAGACCAATACGAGCACGAAAACATATTGGCACACGAGGTCTGTAGAAGGTCTTGGTGTTCCCGCTGTTCGTGATTTCCGGGTCTAACTGTTGCTTTGGACTTTCGCAGCACTGTGGTTTTTGGTGGTAGCTACGCCCGCTTTGACTGCGCTTCTCCAGTCAGATTTGTTTTGCGCAAAACATTTTCAGGTGTCGACCATCTATCTGGCAACATTTCAGTGATTCTCTCAGACTGTCTTTAAAACGTTTATTTGTATGCCCTCTCTCGCACCATCACTCCCTCAGTAGAGGAGTTTCTTTGGTAGCCGCTCGTCTGAGAAACGAACAAAGTGTGCGGCCCATCCTAGTCGTGCTTTTTCTAGCAGTGCATGTATGCTAGACATGACAGCTCTTAAGAGAACGTCGATGTCCTTGACAGTATCTTGCCATCAGATGTAGAGTATTCGCCTCAGGCAACCTGTGTAGAAGTGGGTTAACCTCCTTGCCTGTCCAGGGTATACAGTTCAGCTTTCGCAGGCGTAGAGTGGGGTTGGAATGATGGTGGCACGTAGACTTTGAGTTTGGTCTTGACGCTGATGCGACGACGTTCCAACACAATCGAGCGCATTCTACCAAACGCTATGCTGGCCCTTGCTATTCTGCTTGCCACCTCATCATCGAGTGGTACAGATTTCGACAGCGTGCTGCTCAGTACATGAACTTATCTAGGACAATCAGCGTCTGTAGTCTTTGGTTTTGTGTACGACGTGCCTGGTGCTGGTTGGTACATGACCTTAATAAGCTATTTGTAAACAACATTGCTGTTACATACTCTTGAGATAAGCTAGTGACTCGTGTCACTGACTCACATGAGTTAACTTTGACTCACGTGACATAATACACGTTATTAACAGAGATTACACAAGTTCATGACTCAAGTCAATATCATCTGCTTCCCGAGGCAAAGGCTTCTGACACATCATGATACCACGTCACTGGCACATACCACTGACAAGTAAGTTACTGTGACATGCTAATGAAAATGTTTATATGCATATATATATATATATATATAATCTAATATCGCGTGCCATTGTCACAAGCTTATGACAACAGATATTTAACATTACACTGAGACAGGTTAACGATACAGCCTAATGCAATGGTTCCCAAACCTTTTTTCAGTCCCCGGCACCCTTAGTGTGCCATAATGTTTCCTCGGCACCCCAAGTTAGAAATAAACCTTCTTAACAGTTGCAGTGTGCAGTTGACGCGGTTAGGTTGGTTAACTGAAAACAAAATTATGAAACACATATTTCAAATTCACAATTTATGTAAAAAGTAGATAAGTACATTTATTGAACGATCATGTCTTTTAATAATCGTAATTAGTGGTACGGGTGAGCCATGGTCATCTGTAGTTTAGAAGGCCGTCGGACGCATTGGGAAAATACCCATGAAACGTCACATGCTGGGGCCAACTAAATTACAAAACTCATCAGCACTCATATTGTGCCAAGGTTTATAATTGATCCATCCATCATCCACATTGAGAAATAAAACAAATATCGATACAAAACACAACACATCACTGTTGAGAGTGATCCTTTCAGAGAATCCTGCACTGAAACAAACTGAATACCCATCTTCTTTTATTTATTTTTGGTATACAAGAACCAGCGCTCCTAATGAAACCAGTCTTTTGAAATGATTACTCCTTTCATGACAGTGAGTATTTTTAGAAAAAAAAACACCCGTTTTTTTTATTAAATCTGTTCAGTTTCAGCCCAAAGCGCACGGGTTTTGAACAATTATGTCAGCCTTCGGTGCGTTCCCTGAGTTGTTAAAAATTGTGTGAGGAAGTGCATAGGTGTAACAGATTAAGAAAAACAAATTAGGGCCGGGGACTTATTATTTCGAGCCTAATAGGTACTGGGGAGGTATTGGCGATAGTGGATAAAGCTAGGATCAACACAACGTCATCGCCAGAGGCATATATATATATATATATATATATATATATATATATATATATATATATATATATATATATATATATATCATCAGTCCCGTAACCTAGAAGATTGTTTAGGCAGCGTTATTGCAATTTGTTGAACTTGCCAAACGTCTCGATTTTTTGCTAGGGTATTAGTTTCAGCTATAGATCTTCCCCGTCCACTCTTTTATATTGTCCTCAAATCTCTTCTTTTTTTTTGTCTGCCTCTCCCACGCTTCCCAGGCACAGTGTCTTCTAGGATGGTAGTGGTCAGCCCCACAGATCGTGACATATGTCCATACAATGTCAATTTGAGTGTTTTTACTATAGTCAATAGGTTTTTATATTGACCTAACTCCTTCCTAACAATTTCAAGAACATTCTCGTTTGCAACGCGATCATCATAGTCATATCAGAGTTGATTGCAACAACTGAATGCACCATGATGAAAATTCAGAAAGTGACTTGGATTGAAATAGCTCCACTTCTGGAGAACAGTCAAGGCTCAGCACACTATATCATCCATGATATGCTCCATTTCCACAAAGTGTCCGCAAGTTGGATGCAATTGCAGCTGAATCAAGAATTGAAACAATGACGTGGTGCATGCATGCACAATCGACCAAAAGACTTTCTTTCCAAAAAGAATATGAGCACTTTGTATGCACTGAGGAACTTGTATCGAATACAATGGAGACTCCGTTGAAAAAGGAAACGGTTGCATGCCACTCTTTCTGAATACATTTGGAAGGAGAAAAAAGTGTAGTTTTCATTTGCAGCGCTCTCGTATATGAAGTCTGGAATTTTGTTCTTTTGGAAAGTCTTCACCTGCCAACAGGCATAAGATCAGCCTGGGAATGAAAATTCAACAGTGAATGAGTTGGATCAGAGTAAGTGAACTAGATGAGGCAGCTGATCCTTTGATGGGTGCTGGGGGATTCGAACAGAATGATCCTGTCAGTTAAAAAACACAACAAAGAGCAAAATATAAATAGCGAAATACCAATATCATCATCAAAACAAGGCAACAACAATAAATAAAGTTATTCTAGGGTATCAAGAAGTTAAGGACATTATAAGCTTTGAATATCTCTGCTCAATTATAAGCAATAATGAAGATTACCAAAAAGATGTAGGCAAGAGGAATGGTCATAGCAATGCAGAGGAACTTATGGCAGAACACTAACACAATGACAACAATACAAATCTTCCCAGAACAAACGGTATGCGAGACACGGACAAGCATCAAGGAAGAAAACTGAATCCTTGTAGGTAAAATGCTACAAAGAAAGTGCTTGAAATACCATAGTTATGTATGATCACTGCCTTTTACTTGAATTAATCCAATTGAATGTATCCATGCTAGTCACTCTTAAGCTTGAATGTGTTATCTGGAACCTTTCTGCATTTCCCCTAGATTATTTTGCCAGTCAATGACAAAGGAGCTCAGAAGAAATAAAGGAAAACATTTCTTCGCGTCAGTTAACTATTTAGGTCAACTCTGGTAATGACTTATTTGAAGGAACTGTTCATTAGGCAAGTGGCTCCCAAACTGTGTGCCGTGGCAGTATATATGTATGCCGCAAAACATTCCAATATTTTAACTAAAATGACAATAAGTCTTCGTGGTTTAATCGGATCATCCATTGTTGATGTGATTATAGGAAGGACATCTTAGGATAGAGTGCAGACAAAATGGAAAGGATTTCCAGTTATCTTTGATCATGTCATTAAACACATGTTCGAAACCGACTGAGATATTCAAAGACAGCGTAGGTCGACCTAGAAAGCCTGAGTCGACCACAAATTTGTACCAATGTTATTGGTAACAAGAATATTACTCATATATACACACATGAGCACTGCAGCTAGTCCAGCAATAATGGTAGAATAGTCATCATGCAGCATATCCTTTGCAGAAAGTCACTCTCATAACAGTCGATCTGCAAGACTCGTTATTTTGGCCAGCCCTGTCATTCTCAAAACCTGTTTAATGGCATGTGTCCATCTTCTCCTTGGTCTGCCTCGCTTGCCAGGTACCATACTCTCCAGTTTTGTTTTTTCTAGACCATTGTGGCATTTGATTTGACCGAAAGATTTCAGTTTTCTGTTTTCCTTTTTCGCTAACTATGGTATTTCAAGCACATTTTTTTGTAGCATTTTACCTACAAGGATTCAGTTTTCTTCCTTGATGCTTGTCTGTGTCTCACATACCGTTTGTTCTGGGAAGATTTGTATTGTTGTCATTGTGTTAGTGTTCTGCCATAAGTTCCTCTGCATTGCTATGACCATTCCTCTTGCCTACATCTTTTTGGTAATCTTCATTATTGCTTATAATTGAGCAGAGATATTCAAAGCTTATAATGTCCTTAACTTCTTGATACCCTAGAATAACTTTATTTATTGTTGTTGCCTTGTTTTGATGATGATATTGGTATTTCGCTATTTATATTTTGCTCTTTGTTGTGTTTTTTAACTGACAGGATCATTCTGTTCGAATCCCCCAGCACCCATCAAAGGATCAGCTGCCTCATCTAGTTCACTTACTCTGATCCAACTCATTCACTGTTGAATTCTCATTCACTGTTGAATTTTCATTCCCAGGCTGATCTTATGCCTGTTGGCAGGTGAAGACTTTCCAAAAGAACAAAATTCCAGACTTCATATATGACGGAGCTGCAAATGAAAACTACATTTTTTTCTCCTTCCAAATGTATTCAGAAAGAGTGGTATGTAACCGTTTCCTTTTTCAACGGAGTCTCCTTTGTATTCGATACAAGTTCCTCAGTGCATACAAAGTGCTCATATTCTTTTTGGAAAGAAAGTCTTTTGGTCGATTGTGCATGCATGCACCACATCATTGTTTCAATTCTTGATTCAGCTGCAATTGCATCCAACTTGCGGACACTTTGTGGAAATGGAGTTTATCATGGATGATATAGTGTGCTGAGCCTTGACTGTTCTCCAGAAGTGGAGATATTTCAATCAAAGTCACTTTCTGAATTTTCATCATGGTGCATTCAGTTATTGCAATCGACTCTGATATGACTATGATGAACAATGTGTAACAAAACTCAGAACTTCATTCTCCGTTCATAAATTGGTTAAGTGACAAGTATGCACCGAACCTTCATTTGCTGACAAATTTTGTTGGTTTCAACCCTTTGCTGCTAAAGAAATGGATAAAAGAATGCTTCTCCTGTTTGGTGCATGTCATTAGAGAAGAGGTAGGAAAGACCACATTGAAATAGCTGCAATAGGATCATGTGACTAGTCTGCACTATGATACCCTCTGCAGGACACTCTTTAAGTTCTTAGCAATGATACTGCCAACTTACATGACAATGGTACGGTATTTTGAATTTCTATAACAACTTTAAGGTTTTCAGTTGAAGTCTACTTGTAAAAACCAATTATTGTTGCTCGTGTGGAAGTTGAGATGTATGTTGTCGAGCAGTTAGGACATCTGCTAGTAACTTCAACCATGGGATGTAAAGTCATGACTAACCTCACTGAGAGTGTAACAATGACACTCCAATGACTAACTTCATCAAGAGTGTGACAATGACACTCCACTGACTAGCCTTGTTGAGAGTGTGACAATGACACTCCACTGACTAGCCTTGTTGAGAGTGTAACAATGACACTCCAATGACTAACTTCATCAAGAGTGTGACAATGACACTCCACTGACTAGCCTTGTTGAGAGTGTAACAATGACACTCCAATGACTAACTTCATCAAGAGTGTGACAATGACACTCCACTGACTAACCTTGTTGAGAGTGTGACAATGACACTCCAATGACTAACTTCATCAAGAGTGTGACAATGACACTCCACTGACTAGCCTTGTTGAGAGTGTAACAATGACACTCCACTGACTAGCCTTGTTGAGAGTGTAACAATGACACTCCAATGACTAACTTCATCAAGAGTGTGACAATGACACTCCACTGACTAGCCTTGTTGAGAGTGTGACAAGGACACTCCAATGTCTAACTTCATCAAGAGTGTGACAATGACACTCCACTGACTAGCCTTGTTGAGAGTGTGACAAGGACACTCCACTGACTAACCTCATTGATAGTGTGATAATGACATTCCACTGACTAACCTCATTGATAGTGTGACAATGACATTCCACTGACTAACCTCATTGATAGTGTGATAATGACATTCCACTGACTAACCTCATTGATAGTGTGACAATGACATTCCACTGACTAACCTCATTGATAGTGTGACAATCACACTCCACTGACCAACATCATTGAGCCATGACAATGACACTCCATGGACTAACCCCATTGAGAGTGAGACAATGACACTCCACTGACTAACCTCATTGAAAGTTTGACAATGACACTGGCAATGACAAACATCATGAGGGGGTGACAGTGATGCTGTCAGCAAGGAGTAAGAAAACAAGATGTCATCTTGAGCAGCTTGAAAGGCTCATGGAGTAATACATAGTGTCATAAACCTATTGGACAAAAGTTTACTAAGTAATTTCCCTCTGCTTGGAAACTGTCAAGCCAATTACATGACACGCAACTTGACAATCAGGTAAATCATTCTTTGTAAACTTTTTATATAAGTGATTATTTTAAGTAAATTTCTGATTTCATCAATTATATGTATATTTGGGGACCTCGTGGGCTGGTGGTTAAGTTACACGGCTCACAATCCGAAGGTGCTACCGGTAGTAAACTCATTAAAAGCATATTTTAATTAACAGGATAGTTTCAAGAAACTTTCTTTTCTTTCTGGTGTTCTTAGTCAACCTGTACTTCTTCAGCTCTGGTATGAGCTGGATGTAGCCGGGAGAAGGATTTCCTGCTTAGCAGGCTATGCTCAAGCAGCTTATTACTCCGCTACATTGGGATAAGTGCTGATGAGGGTGGTTAATCGATGTGATAGTCCATCTTAATAGACTCAAACACTATAACAAATTAGACGCGCAGCCTGTTAGGCACCATCTATGCTGCTCTAAACAAACCACTTAACCATGGCCGGTGTTATGCCAGGTCATACAGTTAGTCGCCTCTTACGACATGGTCTCTGTGAGGCATTGGTGCTATTCTTGTCCTTGTGATACACAAAGACCCAGGCAGACCACTCGGTTGTGTTCATCCTCAAAATGACGTATCTTAGTTTACAGTTCGGCTGTGATATCTGGCCTTTCGGCCTGACACATCCGGTTTCATACAACATTTTTGTGAACAGGTTTGCCTTCCCTTTTCCATTCTTATTCTCTTAACTAGACTGCATGAGTGCATCCTGTTTCCAGGGCTGCGACTAGAAGCTGAAATAGGGTCTTGATCAGATATGGTTCAATAACCCTGATACAAGCAGCCAGCTATTAGTCGTTGGCTGCTGTCAGCTCATTCATTAATGACAATTTTATTATTATTAAATTCCTGTCTTAAATATTTGCAAAGAAATCTAAACTTTCATATATCCAGAAGACAAGATGAAAGATGGAGTACCATAACTACCATGTGGTACCTGCACGACGAAAAGAGACCTTGGGGACAGCCCCCAACTTGCTGGTAAGATTCACTAGAAAAATACAACATTCACGACCCCACAACAGACAACTATCACACTGGACGACACAAGCCCGCGACAGAAATG
Organism: Ariolimax columbianus; assembly: GCA_036924085.1. Classification (NCBI taxonomy): domain Eukaryota; kingdom Metazoa; phylum Mollusca; class Gastropoda; order Stylommatophora; family Arionidae; genus Ariolimax; species Ariolimax columbianus. The sequence continues at coordinate 23,847,554 of JAVGWX010000001.1, forward strand.
ACTGGATCCTGAGTTGGGACCCGATCAAGGGTGACCACCTCTTGACGATGAATGGGTCGAACTAAGAACTTTCATGCAGCGAGTTTAGTAGGATAGATCTGGATCATTATAGCCTACATGGGTGATCTGTACATCGGATATTTTTTTTCTAACTCAAAGCCAAAGTGTCACATTATTTTAAGATATGTACACGTAATGAGTGATTGCATGTAGAATAGCAATAATGTGTCTGCACAGAGAATATTTGTTTACAAGAATATTATGAGTTAAATAATAATTACTGTTTGTGACAGGACCAAAAAACATATAGATAATTCATAATATTTGCTGCTGGTATGTCAATTATGCCATATTTATTTATTGTAGATTTATTAAGATTGTTCTTTTTAATATTATTTTTAAATTACTGTAAACTGTGTTCTTATATTTTTTGGTAAGTAACAATTACATGTAGATAGAACATTTTAAGATGAGTTTCTATACTCTTTTCTGACCTTTAGTCTCTAAAGTGGCTCCCTAACAAAACCCTACAGGACCATTAGACATTTATAGTGTCTAAAGTTTTGTTTGTTTCATGGAACGGTGATTCGGATTTTTATGTGACCCAATACTTTACTATTAAGGATTAGAACAGTTATCTTTACTAAATTGTATAAAAACGAGCATGTTCTGTATCGAAAACGTGTTTCAATTAAAGTGTGTTGTTTACAATAATGGCCACTATTTCTATAGATTAACTGCCCTTTAAAATATTATGTTTTTACAATCTAATTATTCTGCCAAATAATCAAATATCAACAATTTATTGATATGTTCATTTTCTGTAACTATGTCCCTTCCCAGTGGTATATAATATTAATATGTTTATCTATATTATGGTGTGAAGTAGTAACATCAACATGGGCATGCAATGATTTTTATCAAAACTGAAAACTAATTTAGTCCATACCTAAAAAAAAAATTAGTTCTGAAAGATTTAAAACATTTTATTTATGGTAAAACCAACAATGTAGGTGAACATAATATTTCACACAATAATAAAGTCATATTTCATTTTGTGAAATAAAAACAATGAATAACTAAATAAAGTGTTGTATAGATTTATCTCAGTAAGGCAGACTGTTTCAGCATTGATGTATTTTTAATATATGTCAATTTAATTACATTACAATTAACCCCGTCTTAGCAATAATCATAATATGACTAGGAATAGTAAAACATGTTATTATGTACTCTGTATTGATTTACTTTTTACAGATTCATCAATACTGATATATGTTACAGCACTGTTCAGTCTGTTTTAATTTATCACTGAAACATCAACAATGTGGCACATACATATGACAGTCACTCCTCAAACACAACAATTTTATGTGAGACCAGCAGTGAAAGATTAGTTAATCAAAAGAATTAACAGAATCACAGCAAACCAGTACAATATGCACAATACATATTTTATATTTTTTGCCTGAATATTTAAAAAAGGATTTAGTCACTAAGCATTCAGCCAACATGTGTAAACAAAACAAGGTATATAAAACTGAAAGTTAAAATACATTGACATTTCAGTATAAGAGACCCACTTTAACTGTTTTCTTAGTGTGTGTATATATGTATGTAAGTACGAATGTATGTGTGTATATACATATGTACATAGTCACTCATATTTTAATAATTATTATAATAGACATGAAAAAGAAGCACAGCATGAGAGCAATGCATGCTGAAATAAAACAATTTCCAAACAAGACATGGCTAACTTAAGGAGGAGGATGCATTAACAACATAAATAGAGCCATCTTACTTGATGAAAAAATATATCGAACGGGTAGGTGGAATATAAATGTAAACTGTTCGCCAACAGAGATGACATACCATCACAATTTAATAATGAAGGCCCCAGAATTCTTAGATCAGAGGTAGAGAAAGCAATAAAGGTATGGACACAATTAATATTCAAATGATAGAAGTTCTAAAGGAATTTGGTGTAGATATAATCAATGATCTGTGTAATGACATCTACAATACTGGGTTTATACCAACCAACCTGATCACACCTGTCGTTATAACACTACCCAAGAAACATTTTGCAAACAAATATTCCGATTTTAGAACAATTATCATTATGAGTCATACCATTAAGATATTTCTTACAAATATACAGAAAGAATTAGATGTAGTTGACAATGAAGTTCAAGATGAAGAATTTAGATTTAGACAAAACAGCAGAACAAGAGAAGCAATATCCTATTAGGGTAAGGGGAGGGGGGGTCGGCGGGTCTAGCATAAAAATATATAGAAGTACAGAAAGACATGTGTGTGTTTAACAGACTATAAATAGGTCTTCAACAGGGTACAGCATGAGAAACTAATAACATGTCTGACAAACACAGGTATGGATGGATAAGACACAAGAACACCTAGTAATATATACAGGGTCAAAGATACAGAACAGTAAATGAGCTGACAGCAGCCCGGTAGTCTCTGGCTACTTCCATCAGGGTCAGTAAACCACAACTGACCAAGACCATATTCCACCTAAATGTGGCAGCCCTGAAAACAGGCTGCGCTAGTGTAGTCTGCCTGAGAATTTGGATTGCAGAGGGAAAACAAACCTGGTCCCAAAAATGTCATGCTAATACTGCATGTGTCGAGCCGAAAGGCACAGATATTGCAGTCTCATTGTAAACTGCAACACAACACCCCTTTCAGGACGAACGTCAAAGTAATCTGTACTGGAAGCAAACTGCCACTGTAAGAAGAGGGAATGTGACAAGGATGCGTACTGTCTCCTTGTCTGTTCAACATTTACACATTACTTTTTTGACAAATAAAGAAATGCTTGGACTCATTATCAGTGGAGTATCAACAAAAATTCTCAACAAAAATTCTACTAGTTGAAAGCAAACAAGCAATACATGAACTGGTGATTCAAGTAAAGAACAAAAGTTTTATTGGACAATAACATTGAGAAAACAAATGCTATGACAATTAGCCTAATCATCTACTCTACAGATAAAAATAGATTAAAATACTGAAACAGGACAAGAGCTTCTCCTATCTTGGTTATATTAAAGCAAAAAATGGAAGATGCAAAAAGGAAATCAGAAAAAGAATAGAGATAGCCAAGTCTGTTTTCACCAATATGAGTCATGTTTTGTCCAAGTAAGTCACTCACAAATTAAAAATGAATTATCAAGTGTTTTGTCTATCTCTACTGTTTCAAATAGAAACTTGGATAATGAACAAACAATTGGAGAAGATAATTGATGTCTTTGAAATGTGGATATAAAGAAGAATGGGGCACATCTCCTGAAAGGAAAAGAAAGCAAATAAGGAAGTCTTAGTTAAAATATTGCTGAAAGCAATACTAAAAAAAAGGTAGAAGGCAAATATGACAGAGGTAAACAATGCTATAAGTTGGAGGATAACATCAAAAGATGGACAGGGAAAAGTCTGGCAGACTGTACCATCAAGGAAAGAGATGGAGAATATTGGAGATCCATTGCAGCCAATCTTTGATGTGGAGATGGCACCTGAACTAGGCCACTCCTCTTCTAACTTGGGGAGTAGAAGTGTATAAGCATGATGTATAATAATTGCACCTGTTTACAATAGTTCAGATTGAAATATTCCAGTATTTTGATGGCTTTAAAATATTCATACTTAAATATAATCTGGTTCACAAACCTTCAGTATTTTGGTTTAATTGCACATCTAAAGTGGAAAGAAAAAGGTGACTAAAGAATATTTGAATCTAGTTATGAATTATATCAAAATATGTCTTATGCCATAAAAAAGAAGAAATGTCAACGAAAACAGACATGTTTGCTGAATGGAAATCACAAGTGGATTGGAAAAAAATTAACTGTATAACTGCAAATTTGTATACTGGGGCAGAGCCAGTTGACATTTTCAGCAACAAATGTCTCATTTTCAGGTAAAGTAAATTGTGCATGATAAATAACTATCATGGAATTGGAACACAAAAGTGTATAAGCACAGAATAAGTACACTAAATTAATCTCATTGTAGATTATAATAAATGTACAAAAGATGGAAGTAGTAAAAAGTAATATGACCAGATAAGTAGCATTACTTCACTTGTTTGTATGTGTTCCACTAAAATATTATAATGCAAATGGAATTTAGTTCATTGAACCGAGTTCATTGCATCTGAGCGCCCCAATATGTGTTCAGTCCCTTATAGCGACAGAACCCGAACTCTGTAGCAACTGCTGTGACTCCATAAAATGTTCCTCTGGCTTTGTCCGGTACCAAATTTACAGCCAGGTCAACTGGAAGATACAGTCATACCACGAAAAACACACAGACATGCCCAGACTCCCAAACTAAGCATGACATAATTAGAACATGGTGTGTTGGATTGTAAACTCCTAGGCAGCAGAATCTCAGACAACATTGATTCCAGTTTTGGGCTGTCTTTCTGAGTGCCAACCACAAAGTCCCAGCTTTATCTTCAATTTTTCTACACATTCATATACAAGGGTAAGTCAGCAAGTAGGTCACAAACTGATATGAGATAGGCGACCAAATGAACTGAGGACTGATAAAGTGATGTGATGTGTATCAATGTTGGTTGAAATTATGTTGAGAAATAAGGGACAATGTAAGTGCAATAATAAATAGATTTCAAGTTTGTATCTCTTTAGTTAATTTTTAAATAGCCATTTGTGACCTATTTACTGACTTTCCCTTGTATGCGTGTCAATTTGATAGGTACATGCATATTGTGATGTATGTTTTGGAGTAATCATATTTGTAATCTTTTGTTTAACCCACTCTGTCTTAAATAACATATTATGTCTAACTTTCACACACATTCCTGACAATGTATGCCTCTTTTTGACAAAAGACTGCCAGATTTTTTAGGTCTGTGTTCACCGCTGTTGTAATTTGTTAGATGTTTAAATTTGTATGGTTTTTGTTCTAAACAAAGGTGTTGTGGCTGTAATAGAGTTTTTGTTTAGATTCTGCTCCGGCATGGTATCTGAGCAATAAATCTGTATGTTATTATCAACTTTCTATGACCTGCAGAACTGCTGCAACCTCTATTTATTTTGTTTCCTAAATTTCTGAAAATCTGAACAGGATATTTGAAAAAAAAATGAATGATATTGTTAATATTGTAACAAATTAATTCAAGTAAGTTACATGAGGGGGTAAAGAAAAACGAAAATGGTCCTTTTCAACTATAAATACAGTAAGAAAAAGAGAGAGAAATCCAGATGAAATCCCGCCAGTGTGACATGAACATGGTTATAGCAGATGTGCAAATGGTTAGCGAGCAACACAAAAAGGTGCGTTCATTATTTCCTTCCACAAAATGTTTGCTGTCCACAGTATATTTCAATAAGATTGTCTTTCATCTGATAATCTGAACAAAAATTGGTCCCAATTACCTTAGGGTATTTCTGTAACAACATCGCAACATATAGAATGAGATGCTTGTCTTGCTGGCTTCATTCGTTCTCAATCTCCCCCTTCCAAACCCTGAAAGGTCTTAGGTAGCAGAATTAGTCCAGAGAACGGAATGCGTTGTGTCGTAGTTTACAGCTTGACTGTGATATTTGCACCTTTTGGTTCAACACATCCGACTTCAGCAACCATTTTTTTAGTACCGGGTTAGCATTCCCTTTTCGATCCCTTCTCCTTAGCCAGTCTGCCCTGCTGCAGCCTGTTATCCAGGATCACCACGTGGAGATGTAGAAGGGTCTCGGCAGCTCTGGTTCGCTGGCCCTGACACTAGCAGTCAGCCATGGGTCACTGATCACTGCAGCTAATACGCTGCTCAGCATCTTGATCCCTGATATGCTTGTAAAAGGTCATCATGGTCACTATAGAGACAGAGTGAGAAACTAAGAAATCTCACAGAAAGTGTAAAATTCCCCATAAGTAGCTTATATCAATAGTCAGAACATTAAATGATTTTATATATGACAGTATCATGGACGGAAAAAAAAGACAAATAGACATTTTACAATTGCCACATATTACAGCCACATATTAGATCCTAGAAAACATATCAAGAAAAAATAGTAGATATCTCTGGATAACAGGCTGCAGCAGGGCAGACTCGCTAAGGAGAAGAGATCAAAGAGGGAATGCTAACCCGGTACTAAAAAAATGCTTGCTGAAGTCGGATGTGTTGGACCGAAAGGTGCAAACATAGCAGTCAAGCTGTAAACTACAACACAACGCATTCTGTTCTCTGGACTACATTCTGCTACTTAAGCTCTTTCAGGGTTTAGTAGCGGGAGATTGAGAACGAACGAAGCCAAGCCAAGCCAGTCTATAACACAAGACAGTAGGGCTACAGAGTAAGAGGAATACCAATAAAATAATGGACTGACGATGTTAAAGAAATATTACAGAAGCATTTATTGTAAATAAAAATGGACACACAGATAACACATGAAAGAAGATTGAATCTTCCCCTGATATTTAATAACATAAGTGAATAGATGGGATGAAACTACTATAACAAGATGTATTAAAGACTATGGAATAAGATTTCATTCAAGATAAAATTCAAGTAATAAAAATATACAATATGGGAAGTAAGTAGCCCGATTGCATATCCTCACATTAATTATTTAGCTGCTTCTCATGAAATGCCAGTAATTTTTTGGTTGAGGTACTCAGTATTTAAGCCATTTCAAATTTTTAAACAAAGTGTTTGTAGAAGTGCTTATCAACAACAGTTCTTTGGACTATAGTCTTTGTCTCAAGGGTAGCCACCATTTTTATTTGATGTTGAATCTGAATATATGACTGTTAAATGGCTTTCTTCTCTGATCTATTCTTTAGTCAAGATAATCTCTGTATATGACGTTTTTTGGGAGGAGATCCACATAATTAGTAGCAATTCTAATTGACTTGGTGTTATTATTTCACGAAACAGTGCTTTAAACATATTATAATAACATTGGACAAAAGTCATGTCGTGAGATAAAAGTTGCCATTTCCAAAGTACTGAACATGAATTAGACAACGGAAAATGCAAAATTTACTACTATTGTTGAGAAATCTACAATTTATTATAATATATATAAATATATATATATTAAAGATTTGCCAGTCAATATGAAAGATACTACAGCAGTTTAACAATTAAAGGATCTTTCTCTTGGCACACACACACAGACAACAAAAGCAAAGGAAGACAACTGGACAGACCTTAAAGATGACAAATTGGAATGAATTACAGAATATTTTTTTTTTTAACATTGAATATTAGAAGTTTAACCAACCAGCACCAGAGACTACAGTCAGCGGGCAGACGCTAAATGCCGTAGACAAATTCACATATCTGGGCAGCACGCTGTCGAGATCTGTGAGCCTAGACGATGAGGTGGCAAGCAGAATAGCAAAGACCAGCACAGCCTTTGGTAGAATGCGCTCAATGGTGTGGGCATGTCGTGGCATCAGCATCAAGACCAAATTCAAAGTCTACCGTGCAACCATTATTCCAACCCTACTATACGCTTGCGAAAGCTGGACTGTATACTCTGGACATGCAAGGAGGTTAAACCACTTCCACACAGGTTGCCTGAGGCGAATATTCCACATCCGATGGCAAGATCGTGTCACTGACATCGAGTTTCTCTTGAGGGCTAACATGCCCAGCATACATGCACTGCTAGAGAAAGCACGACTAGGATGGGCCGGATACCTCGTCCGTATGTCAGACGAGCGGCTCCCAAAGAAGCTTCTCTACGGCGAGCTGAGAGAGGGATGGTGCGAGAGAGGGCACCCAAAGAAACGTTTTAAAGACGGTCTGAAGGATTCACTGAAAAGTTGCCAGATAGATATCGCCACTTGGGAATGTCTTACGCAAAACAGATCTGACTGGAGAAGCGCAGTCAAATCGGGTGTAGCTGCCGGTGAAGACGACCGTGTTGTGAAAGCCCAGAGCAGACGCGAGACGCGGAAATCCTGAGCAGCGGGAACACCATCCCCTTCTACAAACCTCGTGTGCCCGATATGTAGCGGATGTTTTCGTGCCCGCATTGGCCTGTTCAGACACATGCGCACCCACACCCAACAGGGAAATTTGTGACAAGGATGATGTCGCCGGTCCTCATCGACAACGATGGACAGCTATTATTATTAAAAGGAAAGGGGAAAAGAGGTCGTAAAAGAAATGAAGAAATTCAATTTGGAAATTCTAGCTTTTACAGACACTAAGAAACATGGCAGGAGGGGTCATGGTTCTTGAGGGTAATGTGCTTCTCTATAGTGAAGTTCCCACTACTGACAGAGCCAAAGGAGGAATGAGCTGTATTGTGTCCAGGAGTCAAAGGATGGAAATTTGTCTCAGAACACACTATGGTATTGTATTGGACATCAAAGAAGAAGACAAGTTAGTCAACATTGTCATAGTTTATGTCCCGAATGAGGGAGATAGGGTAAATGGGAGACGAGGTCTTTGACGTGCTTGAAAAGACAGTGGATGATTGTCACAATGAAAATATCCTCCTTGGTGATTTCAATGTCAGAGTTGAAAAATAATTTTCTAACTGGGATGGAGTGATTGGGAGATATGGTGAAGATGTTTTAAATGACAATGGAAGGTGACTCCTGAGATTCTGCAGAGAGCAAAACCTTGTCCTCACAAACGCATATATAGATACACTCAATGTGAACCGACAAGAAAAGAAATATATCCAGACACACAATGTCTGACTGGAATGAATGGAGATCGGTTTCCATTATAGAACAATACTACTGTGAGACTCATTTTAAGAGTCTACAAGTAGTCGGTATTCTTGTTGGTCATATTTGACTCCTAGAGCATACACCAGGTCATCTACATTGGAGATGAACACAAGGCTATCTTCCTTTCTGAAGTAAGGAGCAAACTGCTCATGGTAACTGCAAAATGAAGTAACTCTGACATCTTCCTTCAGAAAATTCCTTTGTTTAAGTCTTGATCCAAGTAACGCTGCTTGGGCCTTAAACAGTTCCAGATCGCAAACAAGATTGTTCAGTTCTTTTTGTGTGAGAATATGTAACACAGATGAAGCACTGTGGCAGATGCTTGAATGAACTATAGACACAAAAAACTGCAGATAAATCAACAATAGTTTGCCTCGAATCAATGGAAAATTCATTTGGAGGTTAAGGAACAGCATTCAATGTGCCGAACTAGTTATATAGCAGATTGTATATCCGGGTACTATTATGAGTTATGAGACATCAATACTGCTGGCTTTAAGCTGCAGGGATCATTTATATTTAGTAATGATGCAGGGGTAATTGGTAGTCGCTCAAATAACTTGCTGACCCTACGAGACCTCACTTACAACTAACAACTGCATCAATACAGTCAACGATTCTAACACCACAAAATCATGACTCGACTACACCTTACACCTTCATGGGTGTTGTTTGTATGGATACCTTTGTACCGAGTCTGAGTTGTTATTCATCTAAATCTATTTTTCTTAAAAACAAGAGCCAAACTAGACATTATATTGTAATTTTTGTGTTGAGGACCAATACATTTTTTCCCCTTCAAAGACAATTTGTGTTTTCCAGTGTTATTATATGCACACTACCTTAGATGGAACAATAATATAGCATGAAATAACAAACACTAAGGGAATGAAGGCACAGATAATGGAGAACACACATTTTTATCACATAATCAAGAGGCACACAAATGGCAAGACTTCTTCTTCTTCTTTGCATTCAGGATCTTTTGGTCATGCTATATCTGCAGGCCAGTTGCCATGATGAAGTCTGTAGTCTTCACCAGGTCAGAGCGGCTGCTCCACAGCTTTTGTCTCAGCTCCGCACCCTCTGGCCAGGTCTGGTATCTCATTTCCCTATAGATTGGGCATTCTTGTAGAATATGCTTAGGGTTCTGGCATCCTGTTCCACATGGGCACTCATCGGTGTGTGAGATCTTCAGTCGGTATAGATGTTCTAGTAGTCTGCAGTGTCCAGTTCTCAGGCGAAATAAGGTAGTTTGTTGATTTCTTTTGAGTTGGTGAATTGGGTCTAATGTACTGCTTATGTTTCTGTCTTCTCTCCACTGGTGTATATACTGATTTCTGATGATGTTCTTGATTTCTTTGAATGGTACTCGATGATTAAATAATGGCAAGACTAATGAGGACATCTTCACATCTAGAATGTAACCAAGAATAAATACAATATTTGTGATATATCTAATTTGCCCCCTATTAATCTGGTGAAAGCTTGGACAGCAAACAGAACCAGAACAAAAATAGTTGACAATGTGTAATTTAAAATTTACTTTTTGATATTGTTTTGAAATTCAAAAATACACATAAAAATAAAATAAAACTGCTAAATGTTTTCAAAATATCTGGCTGCAAAAGTAAACTAATTTAAACAAGAAGTTCTAATATCGAAATTTAAGACATTATACATTTTGTAAATTTCATATTATAAGGAAGCAAAAGCTGAAGACAAGAGCAGAACAAGACATTAAGCCGACAAGAAAATCAATAGTACTAAAGTATGATGAATGTTCTAGAAGAGACAAATAATTTGTTGTAAATCCCACAAACAGAAAGCATGCTGATAATGATGACTAGAAATAAACAATATTGTAGTGATTTCAGCTTGAGTATGTCTGTAATTGTTTTTGAGTAGTTTGTGTTTTCTTTGACTTTCAACAAACACAGTGGACAGTACCCAAATATGCACCAGCATTTGATCTATTAAGTCTCAAACTGATTTCTGGTGGCATGTACACATTTTTTTTGTCCAGAGGTGGTGAATATGTCTACCACAATGCTGCTCGGGCCACTCTGTAATTACATGTCTAAGTAGTGCTGTATGGTCCAATTTTGAGTCTCCTTCCCATTACAAGCGTTGACAACCACATCCTCTCCACTTTTGTGTCCACCTGTGTCGAGACACTTGCCAGATGCTTGGTGGACTATTGTGCTTTCCGTCTAAAGATAAGAGAAAAAAAAAGAAATGCAATGATCAGGTAGGAATGGAAATTAGCTCCTTCTAATGTATTATTATAAAAAGTTTGTTTTTTTTAAAATTTTTTTGCGATTGCCTTAATTCTCTATTTCCCAAGGTGGGTGTGCGTTGCACTGTGGTTTTTATTTTGTGCCTGTCGGCCCAGTGCATCCGACTTCAGCATGCATTTTATGTTAGGCCCTGGTTCCTCCTGCATTTTCTAAGGGATTGCTTTCCCAAGGTAACGGCCGGTGCTGTGATGGGGATCGAACCCAGCACCTTCTGGTTGCGAGCCGTGTCACTTAACCACTAGCCCACACCGTCCCGCATATACAGATTTGATATCACTGTACTCCAAGTAGACACACAGGTATTCAGTCTGTCACTCAGCAATTGGTGAAGGGTATGGATTTTGGTGGTTAATGTAACTCATTGGTTGTACACACCCTGCTCTGTATTGTCAGGTGTTCCTCGTGGCATGATTCATGTTTGATACCAAACACCTGCTCTGTCTTGTCAGGTGTTCCTACTAGTGTGACACTCATGTTTGATATCAAACACTTGCGGTCTGTAGATCACCAGTTCATCAATTCCAGTGACATCATCTTCAAGCAGAAAGTAGCATCATCAAGCAATGACTTCATCTTTAAGCAGACAGTGTCACCATCTTCAACCAAACAAAGTGTCATCATCCTCAAGCAGACAAAGTGTCATCATCTTCAAGCAGACAAAGTGTCATCATCAAGCAATGGCATCATCTTCAAGCAGACAGTGACATCGTCTTCAAGCAATGACATCATCTTCAAGCAGACAGTGACATCATCTTCAAGCAAACAGTGATATCATCTTTAAGCAGACCTTGACATCATTTTCAAGAAGACAGTGTCATCATCTTCAAGCAGACAACGTGTCATCATCTTCAAGAAGACAGTGACATCATCTTCAAGAAAACAAAGTGTCATTATCTTCAAGCAGACATAGAGAGATAGTGGTCTTGGTCAGTATATTGTGCCTGACCCTGACACGATGTTTTGGTCAAAATGTTGTGCGGGCTAGTGTCTCAATTCTCCCTCAAATGTGGTCATCTGACCAATTGTCTTCTCTGCTGTGCCAGTTACGACATCCCTCTCTTGACTCTTGATTTTACTGCTTAATTTTAAAATCATAAATTAAATGATTTACGTAAAACAAAATAAAGCAGTAAAGAAAATGAATGGTAATAAATTAACATTGTACCCAAAAAATATATGAATTGTGCTTATGATTGTGCAAAAAGTCCCACAACATATTAAGGATGTTCAATCAAGACAAAACATAAGTGAATAAATAGTGAAATGAATACCGAGATGGAAATTTAGATAGGTAGGTCAAATTACAGACATAATGTATCTCATTGCAATTTATGTGACAACTTGACAGCAAAAGAAAAGACTTTGAGAAAGATGGATAACAGGAAAACTTACTGAATTGAAGAAAAACAGTCCAATTAACAAAGAACCTCAATAATTCTGAACACGGAAAAACTTAATGCATCTTAGAAATGGTGACAAGAATAAAAGCATGACAGTAACTTCAAGGCAAGTGGCTGGCTGAGTGTTCAGGACGTTGGTCTTTGGCCACAAGGACATGTGTTCAAATTCTCGGTATGGTTTCTTGGTGATGAAACAAAAACCTAGTCTGTACAGGGGCCTTTATTCTTCAGCCCTAAAAATTCTACCGGTGAACTAGAATAACTTTACTAAACAGCCAGCACAGTACCTTATCATGGACCCATTTCATGTCGGGATTATTAGAACATGGCCGCAGCGATACTTTGCTTCCCTCCTCAATAGAAGTTCGAAGTTCATTGGTATAGGTTAATGACACAACCTGTGAAGTCAATTGAATGTTTACAAGAGCATGAAAGTTCATAATCTTCAACAAACAAAAGACACCTGAAGACAGAGCGATTGTTTAAAAAATGAAAGCATTCAGATCACTAAATCAGGAAACATCTACTCAATACTTATTAAAAACTATCATAGCAAATAAATAAACAATGGACAATATGTACACAATCCTGAACTAAACACTGCAAACAGGACATTAAAACTAGAATAATGGAAAGAGTCTTTAGATCAGAAGATCATAACCCTTTCCAGATCAAGGACTCCTAAAGTCAATGATAATTCGCTGTGGACATCCTATTCTATATCATCAGACAAGGTGACAATAAAAACCTACCCACAAATTTTATAATAAAGATTTAGTCTGTGACCAGACTCCAGAGCGGCTATTTGTAAACTTCCAGGCATATGTAGACGTTATGTTAGGATTCCCTTGGTTAGAAAAACAAACAATCAAACAGTACGTTCAGAGCTTGAAACATACAAATTAAGCACTAGTGCAGTTCTGGGTCACAAATACAGCTGGTCTCTTAAAGGAAGCCTGTATCTAAGCATTTGTAGATTTAAATCAATAGTTTTACATGACGAGGTTGTAAGCATTTGCACAGCCCACTTCAGTTACCTTTAATGGTTACAGTTGGCATATTATTTCAACCCAGGTACCACTCAGGTGTGAAAAACAAGAATGGTTAATAAACTATGTAAAGTCAACAAATAATAAAAGAAAACCCTTGAACAAACAAACACTATCCCTCCAGCTTGCTGATGTGATTAGCTGGGATCAGTTTTTATTGTGGTGTTCAGTTAGCCACACATTTCAAAACTAGTCTTAATGTATATAGTGTTCATATTAACCAGCACGCCATACATTTCAAAACTAGTCTTACTGTATATAGTGTTCATATTAGCCACCTCTCCGCACATTTCAAAACTAGTCTTACTGTATATAGTGTTCATATTAGCCACCTCTCCGCACATTTCAAAACTAGTCTTACTGTATATAGTGTTCATGTCAACCAGCTCTCAAACGGTAAATATCCATATTTTTCTTAGCTTGCTCTCTTCTTTCCTTTTAAGTTCAGGATGAGCTGTATTTGACAGTTGGATTGCGATCTCTGCACTATTTGACCCAGCACGTCTGTTTTCAGCACATATTTTAATTTGAGTGTCCCTAGACTACTACCTGCAAGGCAGTAGATGGTTTGAGGCCAGCATCAATGTCAGTGTTACTTAGTGATTGTCAGCAGTGAGAGTGGAAGCAATCATAGGATTGATAGTGCTGAAGCAATATGAATGCTGATGTTGGAGATTGGCAAGTTGGAGGTTAAAGTGAACATGGGCATAGTAAAGGCGATGATCGCTCCCAGTGCAGAAAGAAGCAGCAACTGAGATGCCTGTTGCTGATCTACGATTTGACAAGATATGGTCTATTTCATGATGAAGTTGTCTATTGGTCCTACAAGTGTGTATCTCTTGTAGAGGGGTTTTTTGAAAAAGATTTTGCAGTGGAAAAGTCAATTAGTCTCACAGAAAGCAGTAAGTTCCTCATCTGCATCGTTTCTGGTCTCCAGAATGAGAGTGATAAAGATTTCACTCTTTCATCGAGGACTAATTCTTGTATTGAAGTCACCGATGATGATCTTATAGTAACTGATGTATTGCCAAAGAGCTTCCAGAAGGTTGTCATAGAAGTCAGAATGCTCTTGCTCATCTTTATCTGTTGTTGGTACATGCTCCTGTATTATGGTAACAGTGTTGAGCTTGGTGATGGCAATGTCTACAAATGCTACACCGTGATCAATGAATGTCACTTGTTGAATGAGATGGATGATTCGCTGGGCGAAGAGGAAACCAACTTCTCCTGATATAGAATTGACCTTGCAGGCACCTAAGTATATTCTGTTTCTTCATAATGAGTGGTTGAGATTTCATGTTCTTGTTTAGTCTCTGAGAGGCCAATAATGTCATAGTTTATTCTGCTGGTCTGATCATTGAGTTACTCAGCTGTGGTGAATAAATGCATATTTTTAATGGTAATTGGAGGTATACACAGTCAAGTGGGTGTTTTGAGTATTAGAATAGCTTGTAGTTCTAGAATTTGAATGTCCTTGTTCAATGCTATCGAGCCGATTTGTAGGTATGGACTGCAAGAGACTAGGGTTGCAATGTTTTTTTAGTATGCCCTTGTACTTTACTGATCTGAGAAGACATAAGTATCTGATGTAAAATATTGACCGTTTTCTGAGAAAAGAAAAAATCCAGAAATAAGGAGATATTATTTTTATTATTATTTGAAAAGACAAAAAAAAGTAACTACCTGACCAGCACTGCCTCCATTCTGGCAAGAAAATATTCCCATGTTAAAGACGTTATTTTCATCCTTCTGTAATGTGTCTAAACATAGACTAGACTCTGGATTTCTTATCTGAAAAATGTAAACAAATATTCTCTTATTTGTTACCCACTCTAACTGAGCTGAATATGTGATTTGTTCTGGTTTAGTGTAGACAGTCATCTCTTCTCTTCTAATTAACATCTGACAGAGTAAGCTGTGAGTGATCTTCTGGGTGGATTTCAGGAGCTCTTATAAGAAGGAGTAAGCTGTGAGTGATCCTCTGAGTGGATTTCAGGAGCTCTTATAAGAAGGAGTAAGCTGCAAGTGATCCTTTGAGTGGATTTCAGGTGCTCTTATAAGAAGGAGTAAGCTGTGAGTGATCTTCTGGGTGGATTTCAGGAGCTCTTATAAGAAGATGTAAGCTGTGAGTGATCCTCTTTTTTTCAGGAGCTCATAAGAAGGAGTAAGTTGTGAGTGATCCTGTGAGTGGATTTCAGGAACTCTTATAAAGAATAAGCTGTGAGTGATCCTCTGAATGGATTTCAGGAGCTCTTATAAGAAGGAGTAAGCTGTGAGTGATCCTCTGAGTGGATATAAGAAACTCTTATAAGAAGAACAGAATAGAATGACTGCACTGTAATAATCAATAGCTGAGCATAGGCGCTGACAAACTGAAAAAAATCAGTGGAAAAGTGAAAACATTCTTTGGCGTAAAGCTTCTTCCAGGATATTAACTGTAGTGGTGATCATCTGCTTCTAATTAGAATGAAAAAGTAATGATGAAATTATGAGATATCCGATAACACTTCCACATATGAATGCAACTTGTCTAAAAATATTTCAATACCTTAATAAAAACAAATGGCAGTTGGGGGTGATGAAACATGAAAAAGCAATGAACAAAAGAAAACGGGACATGAGTTAAGTGTTGAAAACAAGAAAAGAAAAAGGACAACACATGGCACCACGGGATAGAAAATGTTCGCAGGTTTCACGCCTTCTTTCACATGAAACTTCATCACAACACGCTGATCCATTCAAGCACTAACAGTGTTGTCCGCCATTTTTATTTATCTGTCACGTGACTGGCCAATGGCAAGTGGGCCACCTAGCAGTAATAGGACACAAGTGTCCCTAACTAATAATAGTAGCCCTAATAACACTATAATCCATTCAGGTAGAACTAGAACAAAAAGTCCTGGTTTAATTTGAACGCCGCTCATAATTTAGTTTCTACAACGAATGTCTACTTTTTCTTCATCATTGGCTCTCATCTATTTCCTCTTAAACTTGGTGGCCTGTATTGTACTTCTCTTACCACCATAGAGCTTATTGCTCTTCTGGGAAGAAGAAGGACATGCAGTCAACCTGTTCACAGAATCAACAGATCTAAAGGAGATTTTATACTGTTTGTGCACCCAAATGGTATAATTTCTAACATGTTGAACCGATGGTGTCTGACTCTGTAGTGGTCTGTTTACAATCAGAATATTGGAAATTTATCTATACATAGTAAGGAGTAGTATATAACTCTGTCAGACTCTGGGTGGTCTCTGTGCAATTTGTCTTAGCGGCTACTTTTAATTATTGCTTGTTACTTCTCCAGATGTCATTTATTCCCTTTGAGTCATTTTTATTATTTATTACCTCTCTGTAGCTAGTCCATCTACCTCCTCATTTCCATGTATTTTGCAGTTGACATGAATCCACTCTGTTGAATTTAAAGTAAGGGGTTGCTACAGGTGAGAGGTAAGGCACTCGTTTCTCAAGAAATGAAAGTGTGAAACAGTAGGTTCTCAAATATCCCTAGTTTTAAGCATCCAAAGGATGTGAGATCAGCACCTAGTCCTATTAGAGATGGACAATAACCTACTGAGGTTCCATGTACACATTAAAGAACCCATGGCAGTTGAAAATAGTAGATTGTACAATAAATGTGAAAACAAACTGATTGATAAGACAATGCTGGCCATCTTTATTTTAAAATAAAAACAATCGAAGCTGTGGTAGTACTGAAGGCAGATAAAAACACGTAAGTAAAGACTCAGTGACTGCACCAGGGGAAAAAAACAAATGAAAAAAACTGACGATTCACAACTTCTTTCTTCTTCTTCATCGATCAACTGATGCTATGCTTCTAGTCCGGTGAGGTTCACGTAGGAGACTGTGCAATTCAGGTCTTTTCCGGTCCCCCACAGCTTTTCGAGCATGGTCGCTTCCCGAGGCCAGACTGCCTCTCTTTGGTCTGTATAGGTAGGGCATTCTTGCAGAGTATGTTCTGGTGTTTGCTTGTGTGTTCCACAATTGCACGTGGCAGTGTCTCTGAGACCCATTTTGTAGAGGTGGGCTTTGAGTCTGCAATGTCCCATTCTGAGTCTGAAAATCTTTGTCTGCCCATCCCTGCCAAGTTTGTCTATGCTGTCATTTTCTGGCTTGTATTATTTGTGCTGGTCTCTCCATTCTGTTCTCATGGATCGTTTGATGAGTGTCATTGCTTCTTTATAGCTCTGTGGATGGGGAATCTACGTGCCGCCACTTCAGGCTTTTGCAAGCTCATCTCTTTCTCGTTTCCAGGGATTTCACAGTGGGCGGGAATCAAACGTAGGACTAAATCTGTTTTTTAAGACAGCAACTCTATGTTGTATTTTATTTCATGTTAGAGTTTATCTTATTTGTGGCTTGAGATGGCTTGGAGTACACTCCTGGAGTCTATCTTGTTTGGAGTTTGAGATGGCTTGGAGTACACTCCTGGAGTCTATCTTGTTTGGAGTTTGAGATGGCTTGGAGTACACTTCTGGAGTCTGTTAGAATGACCGTTTTCCTTGTAGTTATGTTTTGGCTGATAAGAATCTGAGTTGCTGCACAAACAGCTCTTGCTTCAGCTCTGAAATTGGTATAGGTGTCTCCTGCTGGTATGGAGTGAATTTCTATGTCGCATTTGAGTGTGTGATGTAGATTCCATTGCTGCCCCTTTTATCGCTCACCAAAGCCGATCCATCTGTATACACATGTGTCCAAGAGTTGGTAGGGTACTGTCTCTTGAGCTCCTGTAGAACGTGTGTCCAAGAGTTGCTAGGGTACTGTCTCTGGAGTTCCTGTAGAACGTGTGTCCAAGAGTTGCTAGGGTACTGTCTCTTGTAGAACGTGTGTCCAAGAGTTGGTAGGGTACTGTCTCTTGTAGAACGTGTGTCCAAGAGTTGCTAGGGTACTGTCTCTTGTAGAACGTGTGTCCAAGAGTTGCTAGGGTACTGTCTCTTGTAGAACGTGTGACCAAGAGTTGCTAGGGTACTGTCTCTTGTAGAACGTGTGTCCAAGAGTTGCTAGGGTACTGTCTCTTGTAGAACGTGTGTCCAAGAGTTGCTAGGGTACTGTCTCTTGTAGAACGTGTGTCCAAGAGTTGCTAGGGTACTGTCTCTTGAGCTCCTGCAGAACTTGAAATTTTTGGTCTGTTGCTGACTACTCATTTTTTTTTCATTAACCCTGAACCCTCCAAGATTATTTTAGACCGGTCCTGGTTCAACGATTCACAACAAAAATGCAGACAATCCTGGTCACTTTCTGAGAAATTGCTGGCTACTCGAGCCACATTATATCGCTAGCTTATGCCTTGTCTGTATTTTTGTTGTTATTTGCTAGTTGTTTTCTTTGTCCTACGCCTCTAGTGAAGGTCTTGTGGTCGCAACGTGGGTTTAGTTTTATTTTTGATCTTGTACAGTCGCTGAGCCATTACAAATATATGATTTTATCACCTTCTCTATTTGATAATACAGATATAGATTGAATTTTTTTTTATATAACCACTCCGCTAAAGGTTCACTGAAACAGAACAGGAAGATTTTAACCTCTGTCATTCTATCTTCACAATCATCTATTCAATCAATATAAGTCATGTCACATGTGAGAGGTGTACTAAATGTCAGATAATATGTATAGAGAAAAAACACACAAAACTGACCATTCCCCATGCCTTCACATTTTCATCAGGGACAAATTTATCAGGATAAACATTGTCCAGGTACCACTTGAAGTTGTTACACTTTAATTTATGTCTCAGGATTTTCCTTTCTGTGACATCTCCGTAATCTTCAGACTGTCAAATACAATTGTAAAAACTTTATTTTAGATCTATGGTGAAATTAAATGAGGAGGTAGAGATTGTAAAACAATTGTGGGGGATAAACGGTACATGATAATTCCACACAGTAAATTAAGCCTGTTTTGTTATTATTCTAAGATTTTACCTCTTTAAAATATAGCTTGCATTATTCACTCACAAATGAAATCCTTTCGGTTCTATGGCAGCATTTCATTTTGGGATCCTAGTGTCTAAAGTCTTTGCTCTGAATAGAACTGATTCTCTTTACTGGATAAAGGACTGTAATAGTCTACAATGCTGGATGCCTGTAAGTCATAAGGACTGCTTGTATAAAGTGAGTGGCAGGTCTAAACACAGGTACATGACTGATTACAAGTAAAGGTCTCTTAGCTGAATGGATTTTGCAGTTTGTTTCATTTGGCATAAAGCTACAAATAGGCTTGAGACTCATGACCAAGGAATGTTGATCAGTTAATCCTGAGAAGACCTAGCACTGTTCTGTTAGCTTGATGTCTGTGTTGCTCTGAATGAAGGTATCTTAGGTGTCCTACTGAAGACTACCATCACTGGTCATCTAGCTTAAAATTAAGATTACTTTATGCTGTGCTCATGTGCATATTTTTTGTTTGGTCTAGTGATTGCTATTATTAAAAAATGAATACACATTATTTTTACTTTATTGTATTCCTTGTTTTGAATATAAATAGCTAAATTAATTTGTAAATTTGAGCTAACATATCTCAGCCTATCATATTTGCTGGGACCAAGTCTCTGACACATATATGACGTGTAGGCCATGACAGCTCTGCCTCACCCTAGGCCTAGTGATTTTATTTTTACAAAAGGAGCAATCATTGCAGTGTTATTCTCTTGATAATCTCTCATTCTCAGACCGTTGTGCCTGGTGAAAAACAACATCCTCCTTGAGGTAATTTTTGTAATTGAGAGTATGAACTCTCAAGCTAAACACAATGGCTCTAGATAGCAAACCTCTAAAAAAAATAACCTGACGCAAACAACAAGCTACACACCCTCAGTGGATAAACATGAGCCTCTCCATGGCCTATCAGACCTGACACCATGCTACAGTATAACCAAGTAGATGATGTACTAAATAGTGAGGTTATTATTCTTGAAAACCTTACCAGTAACCCATCTGTACAAATGTGTCTCCTACTGGACATTATGTATGTACCCTCTGTGATTGGAGAGGAACAAGAATGGTACTGCACAGCACTGACAATGAGGAGACAAATTGCACTGCTTTATTGTGCCTGAAACACATTGGCTCAGGATATGACAATCCCTTTGCCTTAAACTTTTGGTTATACACCTAGAGCCTTAGAGGAGTTCGGCATAACCAGCAGGCAATTGGTGGCCTGGAATGAGCGCAGTGAACAGAACAAAAATGCTTACTTATGTACCACACTGATTTTACAGTCCCTTTCTGGCTTCAGACCTGGGTGGGTAAAAATTCAGAGACATACCAGCAACAAGATGCCAGCACAACAAAACTGAATTCAAAACAAGCTAGGACGACACCTCGGTTATCATGGGCTGCAGCAGGCAGTGGGAGACCAGGGTGTTCTGTGCAAAAAATGGACTACCAGAAAACATCATACACTCAAGTACATTAGAACAAAAAAAACCTTGGAGGAAGAACCAGCATAATCCAATCTACCTTAAATGTAAACCTTCCTTTAACATTCTTTAAGTAAAAATCTGCGGCATACGAAATAAGAAACTTGAACTTGCCAAATTATTTGACACCCACTAGATACATGTGGCTCTCCACCAGGAAACTATACAGAAAGACAGTAAACTGCATTTGTCAAGATACACCAACTATGCCTCTAAATGCAAGGATTGTCATAGCATGGTTACATACATATGTAAATATGTAATGACATTCAGGGACATGTCACATAGGTAACATATGTATAAAAAGCAAAGCGACCATCACACTGGACGAAAATACACAATATATAATATATACAGTCTGCTGCATATCTGGAATCGGGTTTGCCTTCTCCCTGCAAATCCCTATTCTCTGAGCTACTACACAAGAGCAGCCTATTTCCAAAACTGCCACTTGGAGGTGGAATAGGGTCTTAGTCAGCCATCATTCATAGTCCTGTTCATGACTTTTAAAAATGTATTTCACTTTTTATAGTTCTGCTGTAACAATATTTCAGGGCAGCAACAAATTCCCTCCACATCATTTGGTGTACATCCATTCTGTGTTCAAGATTTGATTCCAGTTTCCATTGTTCTGTGTCCAAAATGTTTGTCAACGTTTCAACAAACTCTCTTCACTCACTCAGCATACAGCCATCCTTTGTTCAGCATTCATTAGATTGTTTTCTTCTTCTTCTGTGTTCAGGCTTTTTGGACATGCTAGATCTGTCGCTAGGACGAAGTCCAAAGTCCTCTCCAGGTTCAGGTGGCAGCCTCACAGCTTCATCATCAGCTTCATCATTTAGCAAGACTTCTTTGAATTACGTTTCTCCTCAACATGTTGACTCTAAGAGGGAAATTGAAAATCCTGTTGTTTCCAATAAAATTGAAATCATTTCAATACACACCACTGCTCTATTCAAATACACACACACATGCATATGACTTTAGACAAGACACTTGTTGGACTACATACCAGTAAATCTCTGCGATGCATATAAAAAAGTCTTTTATATTCATCCATCCAAACCTGTGCCAGGCGAACAGAGTTTATCCCATGCGTGTCTGTGTTACCTACATTTACATAAATAAAATTATGAACAAGAATTTGAGGACACATCTGATAAACTGATAAAAATAAATAAATGAAATAATATCTTCTTCGTTCATTCTCAAACTCTTGCTACCAAGCCCCGAAAAGGGTTTTGCAATTAGCAGGATGTAGTTAGGATAACTTACAGGTTGACTGCCACATTTACACCAATTTTGGTCCAATACATTCAACTTCAGCAGGCATTTTTGAGTACCGTATTAGCCTTCCCTCGTTGATCCCTTCTCCTTAACCACTCTGCTCTGTTGCAGACTGTTGTCCAGAATCACCATGTGAAGGTGTAGAAGGGTCTTGGCAGATCTAGTTCACTGGCCCTGATGCTAGCAGTCAGCTTTGGGTCACTGACCACAGCTCATGCACTGCTAGCATTTTGATCCCATGAAATAATTTGCATTTCTGAATATTGAAATCTACAGTTTCTGTGAGTTTTCTTTTGCATGGACTACTCAGTTGACTGAGTTACCAGGTCCCAAAGAATAGTATTACTGCAACGTAACTAACATGTCACAATAGGACCACTAAGGAGGGTTGTCAAGAGGCTGGCTATCTCATCTTGTAGAAAATTTAAGCCAAAAAAACTTCAACAGATATGGACAGTTAAATATTTGATCATTTGGTGTGTATTTGTTGAAAACCTATGCTCCACAGGAGCTGAAAAAGTTCTGATTGATTGACTTAGTTCACTTCATAGTCACTCCTCTTCTACCCCTGATGGTGCAAAGGTATTTTTGTATACACTTGCAATTGAGTGTGCAGACAAACAGGTGATTTGATGTGAATGTCAATACATGATGGAAAGGTCTCCTTGATCTGAATGTCATTACATGATGGAAAGGTCTCCTTGATCTGAATGTCATTACATGATGACAAGGTCTCCTTGATCTGAATGTCATTACATGATGATAAGGTCTCCTTGATCTGAATGTCATTACAAGATGATAAGGTCGCCTTTATCTGAATATCATTACATGATGGAAAGGTCTCCTTGATCTGAATGTCATTACATGATGACAAGGTCTCCTTGATCTGAATGTCATTACATGATGATAAGGTCTCCTTGATCTGAATGTCATTACAAGATGATAAGGTCGCCTTTATCTGAATATCATTACATGATGGAAAGGTCTCCTTGATCTGAATGTCATTACATGATGACAAGGTCTCCTTGATCTGAATGTCATTACATGATGATAAGGTCTCCTTGATCTGAATGTCATTACATGATGGAAAGGTCTCCTTGATCTGAATGTCATTACATGATGACAAGGTCTCCTTGATCTGAATGTCATTACATGATGGAAAGGTCACCTTTATCTGAATATCATTACATGATGGAAAGGTCTCCTTGATCTGAATGTCATTACATGATGACAAGGTCTCCTTGATCTGAATGTCATTACATGATGATAAGGTCTCCTTGATCTGAATGTCATTACATGATGGAAAGGTCTCCTTGATCTGAATGTCATTACATGATGACAAGGTCTCCTTGATCTGAATGTCATTACACGATGACAAGGTCTCCTTGATATGAATGTCATTACATGATGGAAAGGTCTCCTTGATCTGAATGTCATTACATGATGACAAGGTCTCCTTGATCTGAATGTCATTACATGATGGAAAGATCTCCTTGATCTGAATGTCATTACATGATAATAAGGTCTCCTTGATATGAATGTCA
The DNA here is from genome assembly GCA_036924085.1 of Ariolimax columbianus. Classification (NCBI taxonomy): domain Eukaryota; kingdom Metazoa; phylum Mollusca; class Gastropoda; order Stylommatophora; family Arionidae; genus Ariolimax; species Ariolimax columbianus. Next base: position 23,871,314 of record JAVGWX010000001.1, read on the forward strand.
TTACATAATGACAAGGTCTCCTTGATCTGAATGTCATTACATGATGGAAAGGTCTCCTTGATCTGAATGTCATTACATGATGACAAGGTCTCCTTGATCTGAATGTCATTACATGATGGAAAGGTCTCCTTGATCTGAATGTCATTACATGATGACAAGGTCTCCTTGATCTGAATGTCATTACATGATGGAAAGGTCTCCTTGATCTGAATGTCATTACATGATGGAAAGATCTCCTTGATCTGAATGTCATTACATGATGACAATGTCTCCTTGATATGAATGTCATTACATAATGACAAGGTCTCCTTGATCTGAATGTCATTACACGATGACAAGGTCTCCTTGATCTGAATGTCATTACATGATGACAAGGTCTCCTTGATCTGAATGTCATTACATGATGGAAAGGTCTCCTTGATCTGAATGTCATTACATGATGGAAAGGTCTCCTTGATCTGAATGTCATTACATGATGGAAAGGTCTCCTTGATCTGAATGCCATTACATGATGGAAAGGTCTCCTTGATCTGAATGTCATATGATGGAAAAGTCTTCTACTTTTTTACCTTCATGCAGGCTATTATTTGGTAGAAATTGAGTTGCCCTTTAGAATTTATGCCTGGACATCAACTAATAGTCTACTCTTTTTTATTTTCAACTGCCAATAATGCTTTAACATGCACAGTATGTACACAGGAACTCCGAGTTTATCATCCATCTTCAAAAGGATTAGGCATCTGATCTCCCATCCCATGAGACTATAGAATGCTTTAAACTTACGTTATTCAGACACCCACTGTTTAACTCTATTGTTCATTCGTTTCTCAAGAGGCGCATGCCTTACCTGTCATTTATGGTGACACTATTTACATCACACAATGGTAATTGAGAATTTCCAAAAGATGAAATAGTTTTACAAAACAATGCTTTAAAACTATATTTCAATCATTTTAGTTTTTCAATTACCATTTTCAAGATTGACTGCAGTCCTTGCTAATACTATTATTTACATAAAAGATATGATACAGTTGATATTTGTGTTTTATTGTTCATTTTGGTGGAAATTTTGTTACATAAAATGTGATTCAAGTCATGAAACCCCAATTTATAACATTCACTCATTACAAAGTGGTGATTTGACTTCTTCAGGAACAAATTAGATTATAAGAAAGGGTGTCCTCATGTCTATTTTATCTTTAATCTTGATCACAAAGCTGACAAAACAACTTTAAAAGAAAGATAATTTCTTCACCTGGAAATGTGTATGGATGACTTGATCTGAAGATGTGTCCAACTCGAGAACATGGTATAAACTCCAGTTTACCACCACACATCCACACCTAAAAACATTTAAAAGCTTCAGCATAATACAATGATTACATTTATATAAAGTATTCAAACATTTTAAAAAATAATAACAACATATGAGGGGAATTCCAAAAGTATTGCCTTCTATTTTATTCCATGAAAACCATAAAAAATAAAAAGAGCACAATACCACCATTTGATAGAGCAATGTCTTGTCTTCAAAAAAACTATTTCTCAATGTAGTCATCACCCTTGGGTATATATTTTCTTCAAAGATGAACAAGAGCATACATGCCGGGCTCGTAAAAATCTGCACCAGCGGAGGTGACCCACTATTTCACAGCTGCAATGACAGCGTTGTTGCTAGGAAAATGTTTCCCACACAGTCTATCTTTCATTGGCCCGAACAGATGGAAGTCAGAAGGCACCAAATCTGCAGTTTACGGTGGGTGTGGTTGGACAGTCCAGCCAATACTAACAATGTGCTCAACGGTCTTCAAACTGATATGCGGCCTGGCGTTATTAGTTGCAAAAGACAGGTTGTTTTCTTCTCTGGCCTGACCCTGGAAATTTGAACCTTCAGCTTAGTCAACATCATAATGTAAGGGTCAGAGTTGATGGTTTGTCCAGGTTACAGGAAATCAAGGAGAATTACCCCTTTCCTATCCCAAGAGACAGTGCATATCACTTTAATGAGGGTTGCATCTTGAAATTTTTCCTCGATGGGGAATTCACATGTCGCCACGCCATGGACTCCCGTTTTGACACAGTATTGAAGTGGTGGCACCACATCTCATCCCAAGTAATGATGCAATCCAGGAAACTGTCCCTTTCATCCTCGTAATGGTTCAAGAGGTCATGACAAACTTACATGCAATGTTCTTTCTGTTCCTGTGTGAGTATTCGTGGGACCCACCTGACACATCCTTTGTGATATTCAAAAATTACCACCATCATTTCCAACCCATTGAAGCTGAGATACAGCTCCGTAGACAGTTTCCTGGTCGTAATCCTCCAATTTACGTGAATAAGTTGATAAAGACGTTCTTCATTGCGTGGTGTGACAGATGTGCATGGCCGTTCAAAATATGGCTTGTCCTTCATGTTGCTTTTGCCACTGCTGAAATGCAAAACCCACTGCTTCACTGTGCTAACATCCACTGTTTGGTCTCTGTAAAGGTTCAGCAAGCGTAGATGAATGTCAATTATTGCAACTTTTTCCGCATGGAGGAATTCAATAACGCACTTATGTTTATAAAGCACTTCCATGACAGACGTCATTTTGTCAGACTGCTTCTTCGCTGCCACCTGTTGGAAGCAAACATTGATATTGACAAAATCCACTTCTAGCATTGTGGGACATCATAATAAAATAGAAGGCATTACTTTTGGAGCACCTCTCACATATAACTTCTTATCATCCCTCTTCTTGTAATCACAGATAGCCTGCACCAAAACATTCTTATGCTTCTTACAGTAGTGGTTTATGTAACCCTTTGTTTAACTAAGTTGCCAGCCTCAAGCACAACTCTCTTTAGCCAAGAGCTCTTGTCTCCTGACACTTAGCATAAAAGAATAGACCCAATGCATTTTACAAAACTTGTTTTGTTTTACTGAACTAAAGATATTGTTGTAAAAACCATCAGCCGTAGAACATATATGATTTCTACAGACTTTCTGCAAGAAATTCAATGACAGTTATGGAAAGGAAAATATCCAATGGAATAGTGGTAGACCAGACATACTTGTTTTGTCTTCTTCTTTGGTGTTCATCCTGAAAAGGATGTGATATAGTTTACAGCAAGACTGCGATATCTGTGTCTTTTCACTTTTTGTTACTAGGTTTGCTTTGGTCCCTATTCTCTTAGCCATACTGCAGTAGTGTCACCTCCTGAAGAAGGAATAAGGTCTTGGTCATTGACCCTCATGTAAGCACCCAGTTATGAGTCACTGACTGATGTTAGCTTATTCACCGTGCTTCATCTTCGGCCGCAGTTTTTTTTCCAATGTATGACGCATGAGGACATGCAGCGTAGTTTTTGTTCTATAAAACTAAGAGGAAACCATTGTGTGAAGTAGAAAGTTTTATTTACCAAGGAGCATCATACAAAAGACAGATTGTGAAGGTCAGGCCATTCTGTAACCGGTGAGGTCATTGGGACACTCATGAAGACATGCCCACAACTCCCCTCTGTCAGTGGTCACTGCCTGTGCCTCCTCTGGTTCGTGATTGGTTCATTCTTTTATGTTGTTCTTTTTGAGACAACTTTGCCGTCTGCCTTGCACCCTGCATGCAGGATCATACTTGCAAGACCGTTTGATCTCAATATGTGGTCGTTTCAAGTGAGTTTCTGTCTTTTGACCATTACCGAGAGGTCTTCAAAAGACCCTATTGCTGTTGTAATTCTTTCTCGAATTTCCTTATTTGTAACTCGATCTGTATATGTGATGTTTAGAAGTCACAGAAACATTGCATCTCCAAGACCTGTATCCCCCGCTGCAGATCAGCTGTAATAGTCCATTTCTCACAAGCATAGAGGAATATTGACAGGACCAATGTTAAGCATGTAATCTGATCTTCGTGCATATAGCTAACCGTTTGTCTTGCCAGATTTTGTTATGCCGTGCAAGCGTTGCTATTGTCTGTGCTGTTCTGGCCAACATCTCACATTTTGATCCAACATCACTGACATTCGATCCCAGATATTAAAAAGGGTTGACCACTTCAAGTTACTGGCTATTAATTTTGTTTTTCTAGTGTTAATCTCCTTTTCATAGCCAAGAGCTGTTCTGCCTTTGTGCTTGTCAATGTCATCTGCAAAACTAAGGTTGATAACCGTTCGGTTTCCAGCCCCACCACGATCTCTAAGTGCCTCACCCATAATTCCCTCAAGGAATATAGTGGTAAAGATGAGGATATAAAAGCCATGATACAATAGGCAAGAGTGGCCTTTGTCATCTTGAAAACTGTATAGAATTCTAAAATCATCAGAACGAATACTAAGTTAAGAATCTTAAACGCCAATGTGAAGTTGGTTCTTTCATATGGTGTCGAAACATGGCAAATGACCAAACTCTTCTTCTTCTTCTTCGTACGCAGTCAGACAGTAACCATTATTTTTTCGAAAAAAGCGGCGCTCATCCTGAGGCTGTCGACACTGCCATAGAGCTTGTCTTGTGGTTCCACTGGTGATGGCCACATCTGCTCTCTCTGATCCTCGTATGTCGGGCAGTTCTGCAGCAGATGTTCAGCGGTCATTTTCTCGGTACCACACGGGCATTCGTCGGTTCCACCTATCTTCAATTTGTTGAATAGGTGGTACATCAGTCTATTGTGGCCAGTGCGAAGTCTGAAGACAACGACCTGCTCTCTTCTGTTCAACTGGTAATAGGCATCAATTTTGGTGTAACCAGTATGTTAGGTTTCCCATTTGGTCATGTATCTGGCTTTGATAAGCCGTTTTGACTCTTCGTACGTCATACTAGTATCTGTTTGTGGTAGTCTTGCACCTTCTTTTGCAGTTTGTCTGCCTCCTCGTTGCCTTGGATGTTGCAGTGTGATGGGACCCACTGTACCACTACCCTTTTTGGTACAAACTGCTGGTATAGTTGACAGAGTGCTGCTCTTAAGTCATTAAGCTCAGCGTTTTTCTGGCTTTTTAGCGCTGTGACTACGGCGAGAGCATCTGTAAGCAGGACTGTATGGCTTTCATTTTCTTTATGTGTCACCATTTCTTCCACTGCCGCCCTCAGTGCCTCTGCCTCCGCTCTGAAATTGCTTGTGTACTTACCAGTAGCGAATGACAGTGTTATTTTTCTGCCATTTGGTAGGTTCAGGAATGCTCCTGCCCCTCCGTTCTGTGTAGTGTTTGTTACAGAACCGTCGGTGTATGCATGGGTCCAGTCCATGCTTGGGTAGTTTTTCGATATAAAGCTTAGGGTAGTATCTCTCCTTTCTTTTTCAGTCTGGCAGTTTTTGTTTCCAATACCTGGTATATTTTCTACCACCTCTGGAAATATATCCTGCCTCCAGGTAGGTTTTCGTACAGTAGTGATGGGCTTTGGTGTTGTTAGTGCGTTTATGGGATCTTCGTGCATCTTTGCTTTGGCTATTTCTGCAAAGTTTCTCCGCTTTAGTTTCCCATTTCTCAAATTGTTTAGTCTCTGGTGCATTGGATGGTCAGTCAGTCTTCGGAGTTTCTCTGACTGCAGCTGGGCTCTGCAGTCTCTTCTATCGGTCATGGATTGCAGTTTTGTAATCTTTTCAAGTTCTACAATTGGCGTTGACTTCATGCCTCCTGTTATAACTCTCATGGCTTGGTTTTGAAGTTTGCTAACTTTATCGTAGTTCGCCTTTGCTGCTGTTGTCCATGCCGCAATGCCATACTCGAGAACTGGTCTCACTCTTCCAGTGTACAGTTTCTTTAGTATGCTTTCGTCTGCTCCCCAGCTTGTGCCACCAAGTTTCCTCATGATTGCTATTCTTTCTCTGGCTCTCATTCGGTTTCTCTCCAACTGACTTTTCCATGTCATGCCCTGATCAAATGTGACTCCCAGATAGTTTGGGTTGTCGTTTGGCTGCAGAAATTTGCCATTTAAACTTAATTTGGTATTTTGGGGTTTGATTGAAAGCGAGAATATTGTACATGTGGTTTTCTCTGACCAAACTCAATATTAAGAGATTATAAGGCTTTATAAATAAGTCCTTGAGAAAGATTTTGGGCCTGCTGTGGTTCAGCAAGGTTATAAAAGAAAGCTCAAGTGAGAGAACAAAACAAAGACAGGTGGAACAGGAGACTTTGGTAAGAAGGTGATGCTGGATAGATCAGACACTGCAAAAATCTCAATTGAAGAAAAACAGGCAGAAGATGAGAACTGCAGAAAATAGCGCATGAACCTTTTCCTTAGAGAGGGCTGGTTGATGGCCTATGTACCCCAGGGTGATAAGGGTGAAGACAATTAGTAAATGGATGTTTTACCAAGTTAAAAAAACACACAGAAGCAAATTGATTTTCCTATTTGTCGAGATGAAAATTTACCAAAATTAAGATTACATTGACTATATGTCATACTCTCTGTCTCTGATTCCTTCCAACATTAAAAACTCTTACTCTGAAAGAGAGCTCCAGGTTTTCGCCACCCCACACATCCATGCCTGGATCATAGGCACCTATCTCAAAAAAGTAATTGCGTTCCACTGCAAACAGCCCTCCAGCCATTGTAGGAGAACTATAAATATTGCAACAAAATATTATACAAAAACTGATATCAAAGACAATGTACCAAATTCAAAAAGAAGCTCTACTTAAAACACTCCCATTTTACAATACAGAAAAAAATGTCTTTTTCTTCTTCATGTGCTAAGCACTATGGTTACAACACAATTTGGGGCAGAAATGTTTCAATCAATCAATCAAAACTTCTCAGCTCTCTGCTAAGCATACTCTCTCAACAAATACAAAGTTTTCTTGTCCTGTGCCATCCCTTCTGGCTCTGTCAGTGTCTTTGTTTGTCACAAGCTCTTGTCTCCATGAGTGTTTAGATCTGTCTCTACTTCATCGGCAGTGAAGACTTCCAAAACAGAGCCTATTTTGCAATACTATCAGCTGGTTTTCACAATGTGTGTTCTATCCAATGCCAGCACCTTCACCTTATGTCAAGTGCTACTGATATTTGTTCAGTTCTTTTCCAGTTTCACATTTGAGGCTTTATTATATGATTTCAATCCCATTATTCGGTACAGGTACCCATTGATGAAAGCTGGAACTTTTGTCCTTGCAGTCTTTGTTGCTCCTTATGTTACAGAGTCATACAGTAGGATGAACCTCATAGTTTCTTTTCTTGTCCATAAATTCCCCACAACAATGAAAGTCCTCTCACTGTTTGTACTTTGGTATCTTTATTATGTAAAAATTTCTGCACTGTAGACATCCCATGCATGTCATCTGAGATGGCTACCTCATGCTGCTCTACATCCCAGGCATGTCATCTGAGATGGCTACCTCTAGCTGCTCCACATCCCAGGCATGTCATCTGGAATGGCTACCTCTAGCTGCTCCCCAGCCCAGGCATGTCATCTGGGATGGCTACCTCATGCTGCTCCCCATCCCAGGCATGTCATCTGGGATGGCTACCTCATGCTGCTCCACATCCCAGGCATGTCATCTGGGATGGCTACCTCATCCTAGGCATGTCATCTGGAATGACTACCTCATACTGCTCCCCATCCCAGGCATGTCATCTGGGATGGCTACCTCATGCTGCTCCATATCCCAGGCATGGCATCTGGGATGGCTACCTCATCCTAGGCATGTCATCTGGAATGGCTACCTCATCCTAGGCATGTCATCTGGGATGGCTACCTCATGCTGCTCCACATCCCAGGCATGTCATCTGGGATGGCTACCTCATGCTGCTCTACATCCCAGGCATGTCATCTGAGATGGCTACCTCTAGCTGCTCCACATCCCAGGCATGTCATCTGAGATGGCTACCTCCTGCTGCTCTACATCCCAGGCATGTCATCTGGGATGGCTACCTCTAGCTGCTCCCCAGCCCAGGCATGTCATCTGGGATGGCTACCTCATGCTGCTCCCCATCCCAGGCATGTCATCTGGGATGGCTACCTCATCTTAGGCATGTCATCTGGAATGGCTACCTCATGCTGCTCCCCATCCCAGGCATGTCATCTGGGATGGCTACCTCATGCTGCTCCACATCCCAGGCATGTCATCTGGGATGGCTACCTCATCCTAGGCATGTCATCTGGAATGACTACCTCATACTGCTCCCCATCCCAGGCATGTCATCTGGGATGGCTACCTCATGCTGCTCCACATCCCAGGCATGGCATCTGGGATGGCTACCTCATCCTAGGCATGTCATCTGGGATGGCTACCTCATCCTAGGCATGTCATCTGCAATGGCTACCTCATGCTGCTCCACATCCCAGGCATGTCATCTGGGATGGCTACCTCATGCTGCTCTACATCCCAGGCATGTCATCTGAGATGGCTACCTCTAGCTGCTCCACATCCCAGGCATGTCATCTGAGATGGCTACCTCCTGCTGCTCTACATCCCAGGCATGTCATCTGGGATGGCTACCTCTAGCTGCTCCCCAGCCCAGGCATGTCATCTGGGATGGCTACCTCATGCTGCTCCCCATCCCAGGCATGTCATCTGGGATGGCTACCTCATCTTAGGCATGTCATCTGGGATGGCTACCTCATGCTGCTCCACATCCCAGGCATGTCATCTGGGATGGCTACCTCATCCTAGGCATGTCATCTGGAATGACTACCTCATACTGCTCCCCATCCCAGGCATGTCATCTGGGATGGCTACCTCATGCTGCTCCACATCCCAAGCATGGCATCTGGGATGGCTACCTCATCCTAGGCATGTCATCTGGGATGGCTACCTCATCCTAGGCATGTCATCTGGGATGGCTACCTCATGCTGCTCCACATCCCAGACATGTCATCTGGGATGGCTACCTCATGCTGCTCTACATCCCAGGCATGTCATCTGAGATGGCTACCTCTAGCTGCTCCACATCCCAGGCATGTCATCTGAGATGGCTACCTCCTGCTGCTCTACATCCCAGGCATGTCATCTGGGATGGCTACCTCTAGCTGCTCCACATCCCAGGCATGTTATCTGGGATGGCTACCTCATGCTGCTCTCCATCCCAGGCATGTCATCTGGGATGGCTACCTCATCCTAGGCATGTCATCTGGAATGGCTACCTCAAGCTGCTCCACATCCCAGGCATTGCATCTGGGATGGCTACCTCATCCTAGGCATGTCATCTGGAATGGCTACCTCATCCTAGGCATGTCATCTGGGATGGCTACCTCATGCTGCTCCACATCCCAGGCATGTCATCTGGGATGGCTACCTCATGCTGCTCTACATCCCAGGCATGTCATCTGAGATGGCTACCTCTAGCTGCTCCACATCCCAGGCATGTCATCTGGGATGGCTACCTCATGCTGCTCCACATCCCAGGCATGTCATCTGGGATGGCTACCTCTAGCTGCTCCACATCCCAGGCATGTTATCTGGGATGGCTACCTCATGCTGCTCCCCATCCCAGGTATGTCATCTGGGATGGCTACCTCATCCTAGGCATGTCATCTGGAATGGCTACCTCATGCTGCTCCACATCCCAGGCATGTCATCTGGGATGGCTACCTCATCCTAGACATGTCATCTGGAATGGCTACCTCATGCTGCTCCCCATCCCATGCATGTCATCTGGGATGGCTACTTCATGCTGCTCCACATCCCAGGCATGTCATCTGGGATGGCTACCTCATCCTAGGCATGTCATCTGGAATGACTACCTCATGCTGCTCCCCATCCCAGGCATGTTATCTGGGATGGCTACCTCATGCTGCTCCACATCCCAGGCATGTCATCTGGGATGGCTACCTCATGCTGCTCCCTATCCCAGGCATGTCATCTGGGATGGCTACCTCATGCTGCTTCCCATCCCAGGCATGTCATCTGGGATGGCTACCAAAAGCTGCTCAATCTGTAAGCCTCAAATACTTGAACAAATATGGACCAATCAATTTAGAGACTAATTCAACAACACCATCCAAGAAAAAAGCAGGTCCTCATGAGGGCAAATGACACGATGCAGAGAATGACCTTCAGGGTTGACGGCACAATGTATGAACAGGAAAAGACTACACATGTTGAGGCGGACAAGAACATTTCGGCTCGGACTGAAGCCGACTGCTTCCTGCCCGCCCCTCCCACCACCGAAAGTTGCACAATACCTCTCCCAATCTCGTATTCTTAGCACAGCAAGGGTCATGCTGACCAACAGGTAGACAGTCAGAAGCCTCAGCGGCGGGACACGTGGAAACAGGGAGTTTGACATGGGCAGACACGGAAAGCTTGACACAAACATTGGTCTAACATGCTCCTCGTGGCCCTCATCCCAAGACTGCAGAGTACACGGCTCCACCTGGAGAGTCTGTAAAGATTTCAGTCGACACGCTACGCATGGACATAGCCTCAACAGTTGGACAAGGTAGTGGTCAATCGACGAAACGTGCCTTTGATGCCTACACGAACATTATTATTATTATGTGGAGGCGGAAATGAGAAACTATAAATTTTTTACACTGGGGTTGGTGAAGACATGGTGGACAGTGTGAAAAGTAACATATTATCTTGTATCCTTTATTTCATTTAGATGATGGCAGGGGATCCTCTAAATAAAGTGTTTCTTAAGTGGGGCTGCACCCACAAACCGGTAGTGCACCCACTGCTGCAGACAGGGCTTTCCTTCAGAACTTACAGTTTATCAAAGCTATTGTTAAGTGCCTTCTTTGCCATGCTACTCAGCTATATAGTATCTTTGTTTCTGTACATCTTCTATCTCTTGCAATCACTCTTGTCTGTTAATGTGCTATAGCTTTCTCTTTATATAACACATCTGATAAACATTTCTGAAGACTGAAACTTTTGTAGGTAAACAGACTCTTGAAAGAGAATGAACACCAACTGATCTGCCAAAGTGCAGTGATGTCAGTTCTGTTCAACATAATACAAGAGAAGTATATACAGATAAACAGCTGAAAAAATGTGAATTTAAAACTAAGAACAGAGAAGTCAGAAACATTTCCTACAACATCAAGCAGATTCATTCCTGTTTAGTGATATAGGGTGGTATCTCTTATAAAGTCCAACCAAAATTCCACATTAAAAAATGTGTCGAAGTCAGATGCACTGACCCATAATATGTAAAACACAGTTCAACATGGCACACAAAGAAAAAAAAAACATGAACATAGTTTGCAGTGGGTCCTATTATTTCACCGTTTCGCTATAAAGTGACAGCTAGATCTACATGCAGGATCTATCCATCTTCTATGTTCAGTCCACTTGTCAGACATCGTAAGGAGGTGTGGCCTCCTTTGTTTCATATTTTTTGGCAGGCGAATATCCGCTGTTCACTTGCCAGGTCAATTCCAGCATATGTTAGCCCCTGGAATATACGATCGCCTATTATTGGGACTTGTGGTGGTGGAACCGCAAATAACAGCAAGGTAGACCCGCAGCCTGTCAGGCGCCACATAACCAAGACCAGATGTTATAGCCACACAGTCCCCTTTTTGCGACATATTCTCTGTGGGGCCAAAATCCATAGAATAATTGAATAGATTTTGAACTTGAATTTTGCCCGAGCTGCGGCAGTTAAGCCTGCTCTTTTTGGTTTCCAAGTGCTAATGTATTTTTAACGTGCGCGCCACTGCACACGAGTGTCTGATCTCACTACTCAGAGACCAGGGGAAATATTTACTGGATGATCCACGTGAAAAAATCCCTTCACCACCGGGATTTGAACCCACGACTCCCATCACCCAAGGCAAACACCTTACCTCGACACCAATGGGTGCCCCACATGGAGGACTGCTATCTAAATTCAAGATTGCTGTGGAACAGATCAATGCTATAATGAATATCATCGAACCCAATGCCTCTTTTCTTTAGCTTTCCACATAAATCACTTACCAAACTATGGCAAACAATAAGTAATTGACTCACATCAAAGTAACACAACTTCCAAAAACAGTTTCTTATGTTCCCCCCATTCAAATAAAAGCTACTGCACATAGAACTCAGATATTGATTAAGACACACAAATGAAGTATTGTTTAGAAACCACAATAATGGTAAGCATAAATAAAAAAAAGTCCAGGATATTCAAGCACCTTATTTGAACATGAACATAGAAAATCAATATCTTAAAACATGTGTACATTTTCACAAGCCCCCACTACAAGGCTATTATTATAGAAAATGTGAACAAATGAAGGAAAAGTAAACAAAGACTTTTATTAACTGTGCATGATCCATATTGAGCATATATAACTATACGGTTGAGAAAAACTACATGTTTTATGTGTTCTACTGGACTATTTGAAACCACAAATGCATAATAATATATAATCTGTAGAGAAAGTAATCTTCTTTTTCTGTGTTCACCCTGAAAATGAAGTTGTGATGTGTCATAGCTGACAGTAAGACTGCGTTATCTGCATTTTTCAGCATGACACCTGAGATTTAAACTTCCCTTTTTTGAGTATCAAGTTTGCCTTCCCATCGTGATCCCTATCCTTTGGCCAGACTACACTAATGACCAGTGCAGCCAGTTTCCAGGTTCACCACACAGAGGCAGAATAGGGTCTTGGTCAGCTATGATTTGCTGACCCTGATGCAAACAGACAGCTATGGTTTGCTGGCTGCTGTCAGTTCATTCACTGCTGCTGCTTCTTGTTCCCATAGAAAGTAATTTTAAAAACTGCTTAAACATAAACCAGTTGTCTTGGTTTCACTAGAATCATCAGCAATTCAACAATTAATTAGTTTTTGAAACAAACAAATTTTACTGAATTATAACTCACCTACAATAGTGTATTGTCTATATAAAATAAGAAATATACTTTTCTTTTACAAACATATTGTAGTTTACATTGTTCAGCCTTATTCATTCTACAATGAAAGGTTAATTATGCAAAAACAATCAAACATCTATATCAAAAGTTGCCAATCATTAGCTCCCATGAACAAAATATCAAAAAAGAACAAAAATATTATATTTTCCTTAAAAAGGACAAATGGAGAAAACATGAAGACGAGGTCTGGAGGCTGAAGTAAAGAAAACAGGGAAAAGTTAGAATGATGTGGAAAAGATTGCACAGGACAGAGCTGCTTGGCGAGGGTTGGTTGATGATCTATGCACCCCTGGGTGATAGAAGGCGAAAGAGATATTTTCCTTAAAATATAGACTTGAAAAGATATTGAACTTGTTTTCACATATAGTATCAAAAGGAAAAGAAAAAAATATCTATATCTCAATCTTGGGGAGGAAGACTAACGTCTGGTCAGGCAAAATATACTGGCCAAGACCCTCACCCCGGCTTCCTAGTAGACCTCCCTAGAAACGGGCTGTTTTCATGCAACCTGGCTAACAAGGTAAGGGATCAACGTGATCCCAGTGGTAGTGAGTGACATGCAGATTAAGCCAAACATTGCACAACCACCTGAAGGACCCCAGTTCACCTTCATCAGCACTCTTGGGATGTGAGGAAAGCTACTGCAACCCGCCACTTAACGTCCTTTTTAGGGCACACAAATAAGTAACCTACTCATTGTGGGCATTCACAAAAAATAACCTCAATCTCAGGCGGTCTCAATAACAAAACAATATCCTGCACTAGGTAGCTAAGTGCTAGAGACTTTCATTGCACTAGATCTCAGATAATTTCTATGTGGGGTGACCACTTTCCTTCCTCACCACTTTACCCTTTCTAATTGTATGCTTTGTACCTATTTACAGCGCAGTAGACTAAAGTATACCAAGAACAGGGATCAAACTCTGTCCCATAGCCAAAAGAGACAAGTACTCTAAGCGCTCTACACGAAGTAGACTGTAAAAATCAAAATAATCGATCTTACCTGACAGGTGATGTGTACTCTGAACTCTCTACTGGCCTTGGAGATCCATTCTTGAAAGTGAAATGCAAACTCCACGAGAAGCCCCCAACCTGATAGCCACCATTACTTGAGTACTCCAAAGTTTTGTCATCTATAGCATCAATAATTGGGCACACTACATTTCTCCGGTCTTCAGAAATCCGACTTAGTAAAGGTTCAATCCTAATAACAAAAATGAGCTATTAGTGATATATGGCTGAAAGTGATTGTAGCATTGTGCTACACCCTGAATGGATATGTTTTGCTACAATTGAGTATAACATACGAGGCGTATTTAAATTAAACCGGACCCAGTGGCTTTATTACAAACATATGAAAGTTACATCATCTGGTGTGACAGAATTAAATATAGCAATTGTTATGAAGCAAACATGCCACAGGGCAAGTTAGAAAAAGTTGCCACAGGTATTCAAACATGCATCCCACTGCTTGGGTAGATGGCGTATGCCGTCCAAAAAGAATGACTTTGGTTGCTCTTTGACGTCTGAATCATAGTCAAATCTTTGTCCCTTCAGAAATTTTTGTAAGGATCTGAACAAATGCAAATCACAAGGGGACATATCAGGGCTATAGAATTGATGTGGCAGTACTTTCTTTTCTGTGCTAGCGCTTTCTGAACAATGTTCCTGACATGTGGACTCGCATTGTCGTGCAATAGAATCACACCAACCGAAAGCATGCCGGGTTGTTTATTCTTGATTGATGTATGCAGCTTGTTTTGTGTATCATTGTAGCAGATGGCATTGATGCTCATGTCAGGCTCTTTAAAGTCTACCAACAAATATTCCTCATGGTAAAAAAAAGCTGTCAGCATAACCTTACCAGTGGAAATGTGTGACTTGAATTTTTTTGTTTTCTGTGATCTGGGATGTTTCCATTGCATGCTAGCAGTTTTGCTACTCGGCTCAAAGTGTTGGCACCATGATTCATACCCTGCCACTATGTTCAAAAGAAACAAATCCCCTCCTCTTCGTATTGCAGCAAGTGGTTCAAACTCCATCCCATGCGTTTTGCCGATGACATCTTCTGACGCAACAATATGCGCCTGAGCTGGTCTAAGAAGATTTTTCGTTAACTCACGTCCTTCTTTAAACATCATTGTCCAGGTCTTCACTGTTGTCTTCGACATATTTTTGTCACCATACACTGCCTGCATTCTGCTACGAATGTCAACTGGTCGACATCCTTCAGCTGTCAAAAACCGAATCACCACTCACTGAGCAACTCTAGACGGATTCCGTATCACACCCGCCATGTTTTCAATGGTCTGCAGAGGAAACTGAGTCGGAAGATAATGAAATTTTGCAAACTTGATGGTTGGTATGTGCTGTATACACCAGAAGTGACATCATGCACATTGTACGTATGATCACTTGTTGCAGTTCGGCCCGGTTTAATTTCAACACGCCTCGTACAATCAATAATTGGAATAGAAAATAAGTTAGAGACTTCATTGTACTAGGCCAGTTCCCTTCCTTGCTGTCTCTCCTACCCTAACAGTAAGCAGATATACATTTACAGTTTTGCTGTGGGAAGCAAGTGCGCTATGACTATGCTACTCAGACATGCTAAGAGACGTGTAGGGAAACCAAATGGTATCTGGGAAGAGACAGAAAACAAAGTAAATGGATTCTCAAGGAAAAGGCTTGGGAAAACGACTAAAGTAGAAATCAGTGGAGACAAAAAGTAAAATTATGTAGCTCTTAGTTTGCCTTACATTTCGCCAAATCAATAGCTGACGCACGTTTACTACAATTACAAGGATGAAATTTTTAAAATATAGAAATGATCGTTTGTTGCAACCTATGTTTCTCAAGGAAGTTACCTATTGTAAGTGTATTTTTCTAGCACTATCTCAGATATGGGTTATCAAAATGAAGGCTTCAAACACAAAAGTTTTTAATTTTATTTTTATCTTCTTTTCTTTTTAGCTCCGTTTGGGGCATGCAAATTAAAATAGGGTGTTATTAATTTCTCCATAACAAGCACTTGGTATCCATGCTGGGAGATTGTTATTTGCGAATGTCCACAATGAGTAGGTTACTCTTTTTGTAAGCCCTGAAAAGGACGTTAAGTGGCAGGTTGTCGTGGCTTCCCTCACACCAAGAACACGCTGATGAAGATGGACCTCCAAGGGGTCCTCCAAGCAGTTGTGCTATGCTTGGCTTCATCTGCATGTCACTCACTACTATGGTGATCACGTTGATCCCTCAGCTCATTAGCCAGGCTGCCATGAAAACAGCCCATTTCCAGAGAGGGCTACTAGGAAGCCGAGGTGAGGATCTTGGCCAGTATGTTTTGCCTGATCCTGACTAACATGTCTGGTCAGTATATTTTGCCTGACCAGATGTAAGTCTTCCTCCCCATGCTGGGAGATATCAATCTTTGTCCTAAAAATCTGCTCAGTGCCTTCTGTATCCTGTATAAAAATGTTTAATTATGTTTAAACAGGAAAAAGGATGCAGCAAAGATCAATAATATTACACTTCTGTATTTGAATGATTATTAGTCACTTAAGCTACATTGCACTGGCTTTTACTTTATATATTATCATATTCATCATCATCAAAGGTCATGCATCTCAGATTTGCAATTGCTTCTTTCCACAACTATTTCAGATTTTCCACATTCAGTATGTCATTGGACTTAGTGAATTGTAAGAATCAATGATGTAACCATGAATGGATAAACACTGTATCATACAAAGATAGATCAGAAAGTCATTGCTGTTTCTATCCAGTTTAAGATAATATGGAGAAGTTGTGGAAACTTGAGGCGTTGCAACAACATTTACAAAATGAGACCAAAATAAGCAATGAAAATGTTAGTCAAATATTCAGAATACTCTTGTTGTCCGAAATCTTGCTGGCATACACAGCCATTTGTATCTTCTTTTTCTTCTGCATCTGTTTAGAAATGAACATTGTGTTGCAGCTTACAGCAAGGCTGTGATATCGGCCATTTTCAGCCAGACACATCTGGACATAATGGGTTTGCTTTCTCTCTGCAATCCTTATTCTCTTAGCCAGATTACACTAGCACAGTCTGTTTCCAGGGCCATCACTTGGAGGCAGAATAGGGTCTTGGTCAGCTGTAGTTCGCTGACCCTGATGCAAGCAGTCAGCTATAAGCTGCTTGCTACAGTCCGCTCATTAACTGCACTGCATCTTCGACCCTGCCCATTATACATATTTATATAATGATGGCCTCATAGCAGACACTACCATGCTGTCAGGGATGAAGTGTTAGAGACTCCACTGTGATAGGTCTCTGCCTTTTTTTAGCCAGAGTGACCAGTTCCCTTTCTTCAATGCTCTGAATTCTCTAACTGTAAACCAAGTACTCATTCGCAGCTGTGTACACTAAAGAGTATCTGGACTAGGGATTGGACCTGCACCCATTATTAATCATTTATTTGTTATCAATACACCTAAGCATAAATATATTTGCTCTGCATAAGAGAAAATTGATCATAATTTTTTTAAAGAATGAGACAAGCTGATGAAATAAACAAACAGCACATACCATCCAGTGCTGACTTCACAGTGAGAATCCATAAAAATTAGGACATTTCCAGTTGATGCTTTTGCTCCAGCTATCCTGGCTCTGATAAGACCAGATCTTTCTAGAGTACGAACCAACCGAACAATACCATCTGGCCATGTCTCAGCTATGTAAGCCTCAAGTTTCTCTTTGAGAAAATCTAGAAAGTCCATGAGATTATGTATACTGAATTATAATGGTTTATACTGAACACAATTTACTGTACACAGAATACAGCTTAATGACTTCAGTAGAGATATAACATCATTATTGTGTGTCACTGATGATCAATTCTCTTCACAGCTGTATATCGGTTGAGCATTTCAGCACTTCTAATATTATTTGTTTTCCAAACCAGTTTGTGAGGTCATCAAAGAGAATTTTACAGAATCTTCCTGTCTCTAGTGTTGTCAAAAAGATGTTCCAATCAATCAATCAATAGTACGGTTAGGCGAATAGGGCCCGTCGCGTCGAATGACCATGCCCATGTCTGATGGCCGCATCCCAAGCAGCCTGCAGTTCTGTTGGGGAGGTGGTGATCTGTTTTAGCCAGGTGTTGCGAGAGCGGTGCTGAGTACATCTCCAGGATGAGCACGGATTATTCCCATAACTCGCCCCCACAGGTTGTCGGAGCATCTCAGGGGCTGGGACTTCCCGGGAAAGGTAAGCAACGTGACCGACGAGGGTGAGACAACAGCGATCAATCGTTGAGACAATGCCTGCAAGTAGAGTACGCTGAACTACTTGAACTACACTGTTGGAAATCATGTCATTCCAGATGATCCAGAGAATGCGTCTCTGGTTGCGCAGGTGGAAGGCCTCAAGATGCTGCCGGTCCTGCTGTAGTAGTGTCCAAGATTCGGAGCCGTACAGGAGAATGAGGACAATGCAGGAGGAGTAAATATAAAGCCTGTTCTCCAGGGAGAGCCTTCGCTGGGACCACCAGACTCTGCGAAGCGAATGCATGGATGAAGCCGTTAAGCCCATTCTACAGTTGATGTCATGGCTGCTGCGTGCGTCAGAGGACTGTCTGTTGCTGCTGACAATGATGTTTAAAGAAGGTCACGTGTTAACGAAAGATCTTCCAGAGACCAGGTCAGGCGCATATTGTTGCGTTAACTCGCGTCCTTTAAACACCGTTGTTCAGCTCTTCACTGTTGTCACCATACACTGCCTGCAATCTGTGATGAATGTCAACTGATCGACATCCTTCAGCTCTAAGAAACCGAATCACAGTTCGCTGATCAACTCTGGATGGATTCCGTATCACACACACCATGTTTTCAACAGTCTACTGAGGAAACTATGAGTCAGAGGATAATGAAATTTTGCAAACTTGACGGTTGGTATGTGCTGTTTACCCCAGAAGTGACGTCATCATGCGCATTGTACGTATATGTTCACTTGTTGTAGTTTGGTCTGGTTTCATTTCAACACGCCTCGTATATCGTTCTTTTAAAAAAAACATCTTTATTGGATTTCTTAGCTGGTCAAGGCATGCATATTATTTACATTAACATTTTAAAGATAATCAATATATCAAATAAAGAGCACAAATAAATTCATTTGCAAGTGAAAAACTTCAACAAGTAGCCACTTTCTAATATACTAAATCAAAGTAGATAATAAATGTAAGTTATGTAAATATGAGTATCTAATTAAAACTAAAAAGCTTGATGACATGACCATACTTGGATAAAGGATTGTGGTAGTGAGTCTAAATATCCATCAAATTGAGATGAAGATGATAATAAGAAATGGTTGCAAATTATAGCTCAATTGTTATTGGCATGGTAAAATACCTCTGATGCAGAATATATGATGGATGCACAGTTAAGATTTGAAATTATATTTTAAAACCAGAATGCTAGAGCAACTTGAATACCATTTGGATTTTTCTATAAAAATTGTAAAGATAAAATGCTACATGAGGAAAATAGGCACAGGTGTGGACAGAAGGTACATTGAAAATGTCATCTGCTGGCTGTCAAAAGGTAGACATTGTTCTGGAAGGAAAAGAATAGCATTACTTAAAAAAAAAAAAGGAGCAGACTGTAGATGACAGGATGAGGAAATCACTATGTATGTCTACGTTCCACATGAAGAGGAATGATCTATATTTTTTTATTTGTATATGTGTTGAAGTTCTAAAAACTTGAAATTAAAAGACAATTCTTATTAGCTTATTCCTGTACAAAATCAAGACTTTAGTAGAAAACACATCTGAACATTCTGTGCAAAGTAAAGAACAGTACGATAATGATAAACTAGGACATTATATCCTGCATCCACTCATCATATCCTGGAGAGATAATCTACATGGCAGTAATGGAAGCCTTAAACAGGCTACTTTTTTTTAGTAATAAGTAATCATATGAATAAAATATAAAACACTGATATGCGAGCTTAACATAAGTCCCTTACTTCATAAATTAAAAGGCATTAACAATGAAAATTAAACTGCGGCTTGTCCACATTCATATATAAGAAATATTGCCAACATTAATTGCAAGCCTTGCTGAACTACTGAACACTCTGATAATACAGACGCATACCTTTATCAGAGAAATCATCCAAGAGCACAACTTCATGCAGATAATCAGGCGGGGACCTGTTGATCACACTATGTGCTGTGCAAAGCAGTGTAGACCAAGCCTCATTGTGGAAGATAATCACGACACTTGCTGCTGGCAGTTTTTTAGGGTATGTGATACTTAGGCATCTTAAACAGAGAAGTACACATTTACGCTACATTAACAAAAATAACCAGAACATTGTACACATTAATAAATGGGTATATATGAGAACAAACCTGAGAAATCAGCATCAATATATTGATATTATGGTCCTATTTCTAAATGCATATGTCAAAAACTACATAATCCGTTAATGTTTCCATATCTAATTTGCGTGTTTAAAAAGAAAATGGTCTCTCGATTTTCTTTCAGTGAATTAATTTAACTCATGTTTTTGTAAACAACTTTTTGAAAGAAAAGTTTTTCAAAGTATTTTTTATGACTACCATAGAAGTCTTATGGAAAAATTAATATCATGCTATATTTAACTCAGTAACCTCATTACTTTGTGCTGATTTTGTTAACGTTAGCTCCAAGATAGGTATGCACTTCTTCAGTTCTCAAACCACATGTCTGCATGTAGTCTTGCATGTTATACTTTGATCTACTCAAATCAATATGTAGTCAGTTCTATTTATTGCTTCCACTGTTAGTCAGTTTGAACTTTGTGTGAGTGGTTTAACATGTTAAATATTTTGTATAGATGGTTATGTAACTTGATTCTTCTTAATTTTTACATTTATTTCTAAAATGTATTTTTTATTAATTAATCTTCTTCTTCGTTCGTTCTCAATCTCCTACTACCAAACCCTAAAAGGACTTAAGTACGAGAATGAAGTCTAGAGAACGGAATGCGTTGTGTCGTAGTTTACAGCTTGGCTGTGATATTTGCACCTTTCGGTCCAACACATCCGACTTCAGCAAGCATTTTTTTAGTACTGGGTTAGCATTCCCTTATCGATCCCTTCTCCTTAGCCAGTCTGCCCTGTTGCAGCCTGTTATCCAGGATCACCGCGTGGAGGTGTAGAATGGTCTTGGCAGCTCTGGTTCGCCAGCCCTGACGCTAGCAGTCAGCTATAGGTCGCTGACCACTGCAGCTCATGCGCTGCTCAGCATCTTGATCCCTATTAATTAATCTAATGTTCTTTATTTGTTTTTTTAATAATGGTCTTACAGGTCCAAAATAATACAAAATATCATCATAACAGTCGAAAATGGTCTTTTGATTAAGCTCAAAAGAGTCCATCTATGCTCTCATCTTCATTTGACATATACATAATGATTATGTCGACTATTTTATCTTCTTCTTGTAAGCTAAGCACAATTCAATTTATTTAAAGTGTCATCTCTGCAAGCGAAGGTTGGCTGCAATGGACCTCCAATATCCTATGTCTCTTGTTTTAATGGTACTCTCTGCCAGACTGACATTAGTCCCTTTTGATGTTGCTCTCCCCCTTGTAGCAGTCCCTGCCTCTTGTCAGCCTACCTTCAACTTTCTTCTCCAGTATTGTTTTCAATAAAGTATCATGTCTTTTTATATGTCCTAAATATTTGACTTGTCTAATATTAATGTCTATCAATAGTTCTTTGCCTATGTCTACTCTCGTCAGCACAATTATTTATTCAAAAATGAATGTCCATCCTTTGATGATGCCAGTTTTCTGTCGACAATACAATCCACAACTCACCTAGTTCTTCAAGAAGTAGCAACTCTAATGTAGAGGACTATGTTTTCCATCATGTTCCATGACACCTTATTCCCTTACTCTTGTTTTCTTTGTTTCTGTAGGTGTCAAGATATCTCATTTTGATTTCTTCATTACTTCCATCAGTTCATCTTCCCTCCCATTAATGCTTCTGATATTCCATGATCTGTAAATAGTAGTGCATAATCCATGCCAGTTCATAACTTTTAAGATCAGTAAAGCTCTCTCTTTCTTCTTTCTTGTAATTGTTATTGGTTAGACAAGCAGGTGATTGAACTATTGCTTCCTTGTGTCTCCTCATGCTGGCTGGCCTACTTTGATACATTGCTGCAGATTTGGTATTTGTAAGCTAGCATTCTAAACTAGGAGATCATTCATTTTTTTTTTTCATTTTTTTTTTGCGTTCACCTTATTTATCTATTCTTCAAGGCGTATGTGCGTTACACTGTGGTTTTTATTTTGCGCCTGTCGGCCCAGTGCATCCAACTTCAGCATGCATTTTATGTAAGGGTCTGCTTCCTCCTGCATTTTCTAAGGGTTTGCTTCCCCGGGGTAACGGCCGGTGCTGTGATTCAGTAATTTGATACCTTACTAAAGCAACTGGTAGGAATATAAGCTTCTCCCCTCAGGGGGGAAGGGGGGTATGGGGCTACGCTCACCAACTAAAACATTCATTACACTGACCATTAGAACAGGTACTAGACTCACCTACTAAAACAATCATTACACTGACCCTTAGAACAGGTACTAGACTCACCTACTAAAACAATCATTACACTGACCATTAGAACAGGTACTAGACTCACCTACTAAAACAATCATTACACTGACCATTAGAACAGGTACTAGACTCACCTACTAAAACAATCATTACACTGACCATTAGAACAGACACCACATATTTTAATTATCTTCTATGACTACAAATCTTGTAATCTCACCTACTTGAAAAATAAAGCATGTACTGGGGAGGACAGAATGAGACCATCAAACCCTCGTGCATGTGATAAAAAATGACTAGAGAGGGCTGTGCATGGGGATGGCGACCTAATCATGTAAAACAAATTGCTGCAGAACCACCACAGTAAGAGTAGACAAAATTCTTTAGTGGAGACTATCTGCAAAGAAACTACTACTCTCACCGACTACAAAAACTACTACGCCCACCTATTGCAATGGTTGCTACAACAGTTACTACTCTTAATTACAACAATTAATACCATTCTCACCAATAAAACAACTACAACACTAGTCTACTAGAAAAATATAGCCCTTGCATTCACTTTACCATTAGACTCACCTACTATCACGAACATCTTTTACAGATCGCTCTACTGATATTTTATCACTAGCAATTCTGTTGAATGCTTCTTCCTTAGCGAGACTATCTGCAAGTTTGGCCTGTTCCCCTTCCAAGTTTATTGCCGCTCCTTGCTCACCTGGACCTTTTCGATACAACTCTAATTGTCTGTATTTTTGAAACCTTATGTATCGCTTGGAATATAGCGCTATATCAGAGGTCAGGCTAAATACATCCAAATAATATGCACTGATTAATAAGAATGCAGCCACAACTAGGAGGCACAATATGGTAGAACGTCTCCTCCTGAAAGCTCTAGGTAAAAGTGCCATAATCCTCAACAACTGTCAACCAAATTTATGATGTGTCAATTCATACAACCTCATTAATCTGAAAAAGTAATATTTGATTCATTTGTTACACAGAGTAATTGAACAATTTTTTTGGTTTCCAATGAGTACACACAAGTCAAATTTGACGAAGAGGATATAACAGACAAAGTTTTCCAAGAACGTTTTGTATTTAAAGAAAATTGAAAAATATTTCACCTAAAATTCAATAAACATTCCGACATTAGCAATATTGCGACATAGCTGATCGATTTGCTGGAGCTCTGTTGCAGATGGTAAAAAGATCTGCTCTATTCTATCTCACTCTACACTTACTCTAAACAAATTCAAGTAACAATAATTAAATAAACAACACAATACAATAGATTTTTTATTACTACATTTAGTCTGCATGCATTCCATTTTCTTCCATCCTAATCGCGCAGTTCTGAGACGATGCGAGTTTGATGACGGCATTCCTCCCTGCTCTATCTGGCTAATAACTCGGTCCACGTATGCCTCAAAACATGGTTTACGTCATTTTACCTAAGATTTCCTGCTTACTTTGAAACAAAAATGTATGTGACTCGTTTTGGTTACTTAAATTCTGACGGGACAGAGTTCAGCTGCACTGACTCGGTTCCTTTTGTTAAATACAAAGAAAGAGAAAGAAAAATGGTTGTCTAAGCGCTTTCTATCTTCCTCCAAACAGTGTTAAATGTTAAAACATGTCTAAGCTCCTTCTATGTAATATGTCTCTACAGCTAAGATCTGTTACAATATCACAGATGCATTTCTTTTTTAAAGATTTCAAATGGTTAGCGACAAAATTGCTATTTTAAAAAGTTAAAATTGTATCCTGATCCCAAACCTCATTCAATCATATCATAAATGTTGCATTATTGAAGAAATACAGATGAACCAGATATGTAGTATGCATGCCTGCCAATAGATGGGCATGACAAATTAAGTGTTTTGGTAGTCTTACAACTTTAAGCGTTTACTCTGTCCCACACCAATGAGATGGACTGAGAAAAGACCCTAGTCCAACATGGCATTCCAGGGCAAAATACCAGAATAATTTCAGACAGCTTTTGGTTACATAGCATCAGATAGAATATCTACCTGACTGAGTACCAGTATTCCAGTAAAATTGTTTTTGAAATTATATTTGGTTCAGTTTTGGTGCATGAATAATCATGAAACACAGGGTGATGAAAGATTATAATATTTTAAATATATTACTAACAAAAAAATGTAATACTAACACAAAAATATAAACTAATCAAAGAATAAAAATAGTTGTCCATCACAAGCAAAAATGGCAACAGCATCAGACTTGTGTTTGCTTTCTCTCAGTCTCAGTGATGATATTCTGCTCGGTGATCTGAGCACCTTGTGCAATGTTGCAAGCCAGCTCTGTTAAAGTATCTATCAGTGGATGACATCAACGTTGAAGCTCTTCTGGGACATTTTTAAAGTGTATTTATATAGTTTTTTTCTGTCCCTTTGATTTGATAAGCATCAATCTATTCTTAGCTTGGGGAGGCACTTATCTGCCATGCGAACAACATGCCCCATCCAGCTTATCTGTACTTTTTGCAGAAGCATATGGATGCTAAACATGTTTGATCTTTTCATGATTTCTGAGTCAAGTCCCTTGCCCTGGAATCTAATTATGGGCAACCTGCAGGGACAGCGCATGTGGAAATGATTAAGCTGCCTAACATGTCTGATAAACTATTCACGTTTTGCATAGCACTACAACAAGATACACTTTTACTCTGGTTGTGACACAGATGCCTTGCTGGTTTCAAACATGTCTCCCAAATGCAGAGCTTACCTTTGCAATTCTGCAGTTGACCACAGAGTCAAAATTCACTTTTCTGGTGAGGGTACTGCTAGGAAGGTGAAGCTATTGACTGCCTGAAAACGTTGGTTGTGTATAGTATAATCAAAGATACTGTCAACCAGGATTAAAGAATATGTCCATTGTAGCTTTTCTAGCATGTCATAAAAGATGACTAAAGAGGGTTGTGTATGGGCCTCATCGTGTACAAACTATTTCTTCAAAACCATCACTGCAACTGATGTTGGATGCTGACTTCCTTAAGAGGGTTGTATAAATGGACCAAATGTAGTGATGCACATATAATTCAATAACTGGAGCAAAATGACATGAAAGAAAGAAAAATAAAGAGCAATGGTAAAATAAGAACACTTCCTATGCATGCTAATAAACCTTAAAGAATGTAAAATCAAGACCATAAACAAGAGGACCACAGTGTAATTAGTTTCTTCTTTTTTCTTGAATGAAAATGGTAAGACAATATAGTTGGTATCAACATTGAAGAAGATTATTGGATGATAAATGGAAATTTAAAAAAAAAATTATTTTGTTGCATTCACATTATTTCTCTATTTCCCAAGGTAGTGTGCATTGCAATGCGGTATTTATTTTGCGCCTGTCGGCCCAGTGCATCCAACTTCGGCATGCATTTTATGTAAGGGCCTGCTTCCTCCTACATTTTCTAAGGGTTTGCTTTCCAGGGGTAACGGTCAGTGCTGTGATGGGGTTCAAACCCAGCACCTTAAGATTGTGAGCTGTGTAACTTAACCCCTAGTCCACACTGTCCCCCTTGTAGATAAATGGATATAAAAAATAAGCTCATTAAAAATTCAATAGAGATCAAGAAAAGATGCTAAATAAAAACAATACTATAGGGGTAAGGTGCTACAGAAGAAGAGAAAAACAACCATTTACAACATTCACTTTTGACTTTAGTAACAATTTAGAATATAAACAAATAAGTCTGAAATATTGTTTCTGATATCTTAAGTTTTTTGCTGTCGATTTTTAGAAACACTTCATGTGAAAAGCACGTTAAAAGTGTGTAATCTACGACATGCAATTTTCTCCCAATTTGAATTTATTAAAACAATCTATTCACCTTTATGGTTAATTTTTTTAATTTTGAAACTGAAAAGTACCTTATCATTGAGTACACTAATCATATGCAAAAAGGGTAAGTCAGTAAGAAGGTCACAAGCTGATATGGGATATTTGTCTGAAAAATGTAGTTGGTAATTTCTAAAGTTGTTATTAGGTGACAGCAACATTCAACTTTGTGATTATTGCAGGTAGCAGCAGATCCTAGGTGGTGCATGCATGTGTGCAGCTGAGATACAAAAATGTGTCCATGCTCACATAGTATACAGTCAAAGAACATCATGCTGTTGTGAGTTTTTTTGGAGACAAAAGGACTTTCTGCAAAGGATTTTCATAGAGAAGTGCTTGTTGCTTAAAGCGGCGCATAACTGGATAAATAAATTTTTTCAAGTATTATTTAAAAATTTCTGACAACGCCCGGCCTGTTTGCCCTGTACAGATTGCAAAAACAGCATCTGTGCACTGGGTGGCGGAGATGATTTGAGCTGACGGGAGAGTAACGATAGTGTAGCAACTGTTATTGGGTGTTCGCATGGTTAAGGCTACAGCTTAATACATGATCGCACCTTGACTAGAGACATTTTGCAAATATGTCGAGGACGTCAGACCAAAGATTGACCATGATTTATCTTCCTACTTCAAGAACTGACTTCACTCTTTCGTTGCATGTGGGAAACTGAAAAAATTCTGAAGGAAATGAAAGGTGCCACTATTGTACTCTGTACAAGCAAAATAGCAACTGCCAATCATAAGGGCATCTCCTTAGACTTAAAGGCAGGAATAATTTTGGCCTTGGAGATGAAATATTTCAGAAGACTTTTAAACGTCACGTACAAAGATCGAGTTACAAATGAGGAAATATGAGAAAGAATTACAACAGCAATAGGGCTTGTTGAAGACCTCTTAGCAACTGTTAAAAGATGCAAATTCGCTTGGTACGTTCACAAATCGAGATCAAATGATCTTGCAAATATGATCCTGCAAGGGAAGGTGCAAGGCAGACGACAAAGATGGGATGACAACATAAAAGAATGGACCCATCTCCAACCAGAAGAGGCACAGGGAGCGATCGCTGACAGAGAGGGATGGCGTGGGGTTGTGAGGATGTCTTCATGTGTGTCCCAACGACCTTACTGGTTATGGGATGAGCTGATCTCATATTGAATAGACCTAATAATACATTCCAAGGGCAAGTTTACTGAAAACACACACACAATTGTCATGTCAGTTCAAACACACAGTATGAGAGTAGACTACTGTAGCCACTGTACTAGTACTACTACTAGTACTTGTACTACTTGAGTCGGAGTCTCAGTACACACACAGACTAGTGCCATCAATAGTCAATAGTATTATACTAGTATAATACTACTACTACTATTACTACTAGTACGAGTAGTTGTATTTAGTAATTAACTATGATATGATACTATATTATATATCATTATATGACTGACTTATCTTACTAACTTTTAGTGTTTACTTAGTAATAATACTATTACTATTGTTTATATGATTATAATTAATAGACTACTCAACATTAATCGTAGTAATTATATAGATCTAGACTACTAATTAATTACTAACTAATATTTTAGTTAGCGTCTATTGAAAAACTGAAAGTCTAACATAACTAAATCAAATTAGTAAAAATGTAAAAGTTAACTTAACTAACTTAACGTCTTTATACTGGTTTAGAAGACTCTGCAGAGTCTGTATACAACCAGTTCCATTTACATCACCTTCCTCTAGAAGCTGTACGCATCCAATCTGTTCTTAAATGCATTGACCGTCCCAGCCTCCACCACCTCACTTGGCAATGCATTCCAAGCATTCACTACTCTCTCGCTAAAGAAATACTTCCTAATATCTAATCTGGACCTCTCCTTAGTCAACTTGTAGCTGTGCCCTCTTGTCGTTGTTGGTGGTTGTACTTTAAAAAACTTGTTATAGTCTACTTTATCCATTCCTCTGATCATCTTATACACCTGTATTAAGTCACCACGAATTCTTCTTTCTTCTAGACACTGAAGGCCAGTTCTTTTTAATCTTTCTTCACAACTGTAATTCTGGAATCCCACTATCAGCTTTGTCGCTCTTTTTTGTATTCTCTCCAGCATGTCTATATCCCCTCTCTGATAAGGACTTTACACCTGTACACAGTACTCCAATCTAGGTCTAACTAATGCTTTATACAGTTTGACTATCACTTCCTTGCTCCTATGTTTAATATTTCTTTTTATCATCCCTAACATTGCATTTGCCTTTTTTACTGCTACCTGAACTTGCTCCCTCACCTTACATGTATGATCTATTATAACCCCTAAGTCCCTTTCTTTATCTATCTTTCTAATATTGTTCTCTCCCATTCTGTAATTATGTTCCATATTGGATCTACCCATGTGGATGACTGTACATTTATCTACATTAAACTCCATTTGCCAGATTACAGACCATTCTCAAATTTTATCTAAATTTGACCTCAATATATCCACTTCCGCTTTAGATGAGACACTACTGCATAGTTTTGAGTCATCAGCAAATTTTGCAATAATGGATCCCATACCTATGGCCAAATCATTTATATATATCAAGAATAAAATTGGTCCAAAAACCGAGCCCTGTGGCACTCCACTTTTCACTTCACACCACTCAGAGTACTCCTTATTTATACCCACCCTTTGCCTTCTTCCCGTTAACCAATTTTCAATCCATTTGGCAACTTCCTCACCTATTCCATGTGATTTTAATTTTCGAAATAATCTTTGATGAGTTACTCTATCAAAGGCCTTTGCAAAATCCAGATAAATAACATCCACTGGCTCCCCTTTATCTAACATTTTGGTAACCTCCTCCATGAATTCTAATAGATTTGTTAAGCATGATCTCCCTCTGGTAAACCCATGCTGACTATTTCTAATTAGATTAAATTTGTCTAAATGCATTACAATGTTTTCTTTGATTATTGACTCTAACAATTTACAGACTATGCTCGTTAAGCTCACAGGTCTATAGTTTGCTGGATCTGCCTTTTTGAATAAGGGGATCACTCCCGCATCTTTCCAATCCCGTGGAACAATCCCTTGTGCAAGTGATTGAGAACATAATATAGCCAATGGTTTTGCTAATTGGTCTCTAATTTTAAACAGCAATTTTGGATGAATACCATCTTGACCTAGACATTTATCCACTTTCAACCCCTCCAATTTTTTAAAAACCATTTCCTCTGTAATACAGATTGATCCTAATCCTGCTGTATCCATGTCTCTTTTTTAAAAATATCTATAGGCTCTGGGATCTTGGAGCAGTCCTCTTTTGTGTACACTGTGCCAAAGTAGTGATTGAGTAGATTTGCTGCCTCCCTATTTTCACTAATTTTTTTTCCTGTGCTGTCTATGAGAGGGCCTACTTTGTCCTTTGATCTTTGTTTATTTTTAACATAAGAGAAGAAGCTTTTACTATCAGTCTTGATCCTCTGAGCAAGTTTCTTTTCGAAGTCTATTTTTGCTGTTTTATTCGTTTTCTGAGATATGTTATGCTTGTCCAAATATTTTAAATATGTTTCTTTTGATTTACCTGCCTCTATATATTTTTTCCATGCTTTATGTTTAGCTCTTCTACATTTAACTACAATTTTAGTGATCCACTTTTTACGCTTGGGGTTTACTTCCCTATATGGAACACATTCCTCTTTTAGCGTTTCGAGAACTGCTTTAAAACTCACCCACTCCTGTTCAACATCTGTTCCTCTGACAATATCTTCCCAGATTATGTGGTTCGCTGCCTCTTTCATCCTCTTAACATCTGTCTTAGAGTAGTCATATGTTCGCGTGTTTATGTTTACTTCTTTCCCTGCAATAAGATCCCATCGGAGTATTTGATGGTCACTTGAGCCAAACAGTTCCCCAACGGTAACGTTTTCAATCATATTTTCCTCTGTAGTAAAAACTAGGTCGATTGTGTTTTTGCCTCTGGTGGCTGCTACTACATGTTGAATTAAAAAATGTTCAGTTATGCACTTAACAAAAGGTTTTGACTCTACAAGTGCTTCTGCCATATCCCATTTTATTTCTGGAAAGTTGAAATCCCCCATTAATAATAATTTCCTATCACTTGCCTTTACTATGCTACTAATCAGCTCCTCATCTTCCTCCTTTTGACTTGATGGACATCTATAGCATACTCCAATCACTGTTTTTTCACCCCCACTTTCTATTTCACCCCATACACTTTCATTTTTGTTACCAAATGATAAATCCTCTCTGTGACTGCTAGTTATACTAACAGAATTTATACAGTATAATAATATTAATAATAAGTTTAAGTATGTTCGGGGTAATCTAAAGCACATACAAATTAACAGGGCTTAATTTAACCGTGAAGCAAGAGTTGCACACATAACCCATTTCCTCAATCAAAGATAGATACGACATAATTCAAACATGAAACTGTCCAACCTTATAAGGCCTCCACGTTCTACAGTTTAACTACTAGCGTGTGCCGTGTTCTCAATGTTGACATACATGGTTGGCAGATGCGAGTCCACGTTTTGTGCTAAATCTTTATTACACTTTTTTCAATGTTGAGTACTTTTAAGTTTTAATGTTTGAGAAAAGAGTAAGAAACGAAATATCTAATATCAAAATTAAAAAGTGAAGGGTGTATGGTTATTACGCTATCGTTCCAAGATTTCCGTTCAACCGGCTGTGCTTCTAACTTTATAAGATGAGTCAACCACAGCCTGCTGTAAATAAAGTAGGCCATTGGCCAACTGCCCACTATGTAATGCGGTTGTCATGGTTTGTTGTTGTGAATGATCCAAAATGGAACCCAAAGAAGACCACATAAACAAGGGTGTTCTGGATGGCTATTCGAAAACGATAACGATAGATACACGCTCTATCACAAACCACCGCTTCACTTCGCTGATGACATTGATGTTATGGATCATGATGAAAAATAAATTGCAATCACTGGCAGCCAGACTTGATTAAACTTCTATGAAAATCCCGAGTGGTCTGCCGGGATCTTTGTAGTATGTAGATGTAGTATTTTGTAGTTTGTGTGTGACTGACTCTATGAAGTCTATGACAACAAGGACAAGAATAGCACCACTACCTCACAGAGAGCATGTCGTAAGAGGTGAATAACTGTGTGACATGGCATAACACCAGCCATGAGTAGGTGGTTTGTTTAGAGCAGCATAGTAGCATCCTAATAGGATGCGGGTCTACTTTGCTCAAGTGTTTGAGTCTATAATTAAGAAAAACTCGGACATCGGTTAACCACCCAACGTAGCTGAGTATTAAGCTGCTCACGCAATGCCCGCTAAGCAAGAAATCCTTTTCCCGTCTATATCCAGCTCATTCCAAAGCTGGGACCTGCACCGGGGCATATTGACGATCGCGCGGGTGGGGGGGGGGGGGTAATTCAAACATTTGGAGTCTGTCATTGGTACTATAGCGGAATATGGACTATTTGGGTTAGGATAATTTTTACCTCACTGGGAAGCCGATTTGGAGAGATAACAGCATATCTCTCATTACTTAAATAAATTGAATGCAGACATTAATCCTGGTTTAGAAGCTTCTATAAGGGAGACGATGTGGGCCAGTGGTTAAATGACCAGAACGTCATAGCAGGGTCAGACACAATACACTGACCAAAAATGCAATCTCTCTTCCATGTAGCGTTCCCTGTAAACCGGCTTTTTTCAAGGCAACCTTACTAAAGAGATGTGCATCGATGTGATCCACGTAGTAGTGAGCGCCACTCATATAAAGCCAAGCATAGCACAACCGCCTGGAGGACTACGGTCCACCTTCACCAACATGCTCGGGGTGTGAGGAAAGCTGCTACAACAGAGTAAAGTTATTCATTATGGGGCATAAAACAACAAAATAAGTCAAGAGTTTGGATTAGACATAAACATACAGAAAAAATAGACTGATACTTTGGAGTAATGACAAGAAACCATGTTTTCTGATACAAATAAAAGATCAACTACTGAAACAGGTACATACTTTCTCTTATCTTGGTCATATAACAACAGAAGAAGGCAGCTGTGGGGGAGGGGGGTGATCATAAAGAGAATAGATATGGCCAACATGATACTCAACAACATGCGACACATAAACAGATAAATCAGAATTTGAAAAAGAGTAGTGGCTCATGTTACTACTTTATGGTAACATAAATTTGGACACCGACTAACAAGTTGGAAAAGAGTGTTAAAACCTTCGAAACTTGGGTATTTAGAAGATTGGGTTGTATTTCTTGGAAAGAGAAGAAAGCAAATGGTGAGGTATTGAAAAAGTTTGGGGTGAAAATATAATTAATTACCGACATCACGATTAGACTGTTACGTTATTTTGGTCATATAACAAGTTGTTGAAGAAACATACTGGAGGGTAGGATGGAAGACAGTCGTTCAAGAGGCAGGAGGCAAAAGGACTGAGAAAAGCCTTTCAGATTGCACTATTACGACAAGAGATAGAGTACACTGGAGATTCATTGCAATCGACCTTCGATGTGGAAATTGCAATTGAACTGAACTGAATACGAGTTTATTCCACTCTACCTAAACTAAAAATAAATGTGTGCATTCAATTTATTTTCGAATACATTAACTGACCTTGCTTCCACCATATCCTGTGGTAATGCATTCTAACCATTCCCCCCCTCACTGACCAAAAAAAAATTCCAATATCTAAAATGAACCTGACTAAACAATTAGAAGATGCGTACTTTTGTTCTTGTACTTGTAGCCGGTTGTACTTTGCAAGACTTGGTATTTTCTTAACTATCCATTGATTATCGTATAACGGCAGAAGAGTAAAAGTGTGCTGCTCTACCATGAAGTACCTCGGGAGGGCCGTGGGGGTGGGGGGGGGGGAGGTTAAATTTCACCAACATTGTTTCTTGTTTATATTGACGACTTGGTCAAGGATCTCCCCGCTGGAGTAAAAGCTGCCTTATATGCAGACGATCTAGTACTCTGGTGTGCTGATGAACACACCGCTACAGCAAACCATAGAATGCAAGGGACAACAGACATGCTGTCGGCGTGGAAGAGAAATGGAGTGTCACAATAAATGCAGACAAGACCTCCACAACGCTGTTTTCCCTTTCCCCAAAAGACCAAACAATCATCTTGCGCTTAGGAATGTCCATGATTAAGGAAGACAACTACCCTACCTATCTTGGGGTGACATTTGATACAAGGCCCGAAGGAAGCTAGGCCTACTCAGAAAATGAGCAGGTACCAGCTGGGGAGCAAATTAAAGAACCCTTTAAAAAGTGTACAATGGAGTAATAAGATCTCACTTAACGTTCAGATCCACAGCTTGGTCATCAGCTGCCAATACACATCTGCAGTCATTATATAAGGTGCAAATAAAGTCCTCAGGATCATTACAGAAGCCATGAAAACTATGCCGATTTTAGAGATGCAGAAAGCTACTGGATTACAGACACTGTCCCATAGAAGAAGCACAAAAAGTATGATCCAGGTGGAAAAGTACAATAGTATGATACAGCACCCAATGAAGACAAGACTAGACGATTTGGCTTTGGGTCGTCTTAAACGAGACAGCTTTGCACACGAGGGAAAGGGACTTAGAAGACCGCACCAGGCAGACCTACCCATGAAGCCACCACTGAAGCCATCCTATACCCAATACCATGGGAATAGGACAATGAAACCAAATAGATAAATACATCAGTCACTGGTCTCATGACTGGACACAACTACAACGAGCTGCACAAGTGAACTGCTACACTGAGTACGATCGAAGAAACATAAACATAAACACTCGTGGATACATGCCTACACAGATGGATCAGCAACAATCGTGGATACATGCCTACACAGATGGATCAGCAACAATCGTGGATACATGCCTACACAGATGGATCAGCAACAATCGTGGATACATGCCTACACAGATGGATCAGCAACAATCGTGGATACATGCCTACACAGATGGATCAGCAACAATCGTGGATATATGCCTACACAGATGGATCAGCAACAATTGTGGATACATACCTACACAGATGGATCAGCAACAAATGCTGGCAATAAGGGAGGCGCTGGTATCTTTATAACATACCATGAGAACCATTTTGAGACAAGGAGTGTTCCCACTGGTAAATTCTACTCCAACTATACGGCTGAGGTTCAAGCTCTAAAACAGGCTGCTGTCCAGTCTGTCGTGAGTGAAAAGAACTAACCCATGGATAACAACTACCACACCCGTGACCGGCAAGGGCAGACTATCATTCTTCGCCCCAGTACTGAACAATAGACTGAATAAACACATGTACAGGCTTCGTCTGTCTGCTTCGACGCTATGTACATGTGGGACAGGCCAACAAACTGTCGAGCATGCTTTGCAAGACTGCCCTCTGTATGGTCAGTTAAAGAGGATACACTGGTCAAATGATTCGACACTACAATCAAAGTTGTATAGAGCTAAAGAGCAACTACAGTCAACGGCCTAGTTCATCACGAAAACTCGCCTGATGGTGTAAACATCTATGATACGATCACAAGAAGAAGAAGAAGAAGAAGAAGAAGAGGCCCAATATGTCTGCATTTTTGTCTGCAAAGTCACTTTAATATTTCTCCACGCACTCTTGAAAAGGCCTCCAAAAGTAGTCGCTACTCTTCCAGTTATTATATTTAATTCCTTGTCTAGAGAGAGGGTGCTTGTAAATGTTGACCCGAGGTAGCTCACATTTTTTGTTAATATTTGGAGATTTACATTGAGAGTGATGTTTGCTGGATTGAGGATACCTGACTCGAGGACCACCGACTTCGAGGCGTTTATTGACAGCGAGAACAAATCGTAAGCTCCGGCTAAACTGTCAATTAAAAATAGTTATCAATTAAAGATAGCAAAGTGGCCTCATCGTGAGTTACAAAGGCAGCATCGTCAGCGAAAAGAAGGTCTCTGAGTAGAACTTCGTGGCTTTTTGTCTTTGCTCTTAGTCGGGCTAGGTTATAGAGCGAATCATCAGATCAGATGCGAACGTAGATGTTTCCATGAGCGTTTTCTAAAGCATTTTCCAGAAGGACAGCAAATAGAATATCAAATAGTGTGGGGGCAAGGACACGTCATCTACCTGCACGCTCGCCTCCATGACCTCATGGACGGAAATAAGACGGAATAGCTTTGCAGGGCAGCCTATCCGCTCCAAAATTTGGAAAAGTCCTGGTTGTCTGACTGAGTCAAATGCCTTAATGAGATCCGCAACAGCAATGCAAAGAGGCCTCCTCCGCTCTCTAAATTTTTCCTGGAGCTGTCGAAGTGTGAAGATCATGTCGGTTGTAAAACTCCCAGCTCTGAAATCGCATTGCGACTCAGACAGTACACGTTCTCCGAGTTTCTGGAACCTCTTTAGGATTATACGTGAAAAAGCTTTACCTGCGGTATTCAGGAGGGAGATGCCTCTGAAGTTATTGCACTTCCCCTTGTCAATTTGGTTCTTGTATAGCGACACTTTCTTTGCATTCCGCATATCTTGGGAGATTTCCCCTTCCCTCCAACAGCGAATGAGTAGATCATGAAGGCGAGACAAAATAACTTCAATGTTCTCATTTAAGACCTCTAAGGGGATGTTATCATTGCTACTAGAAAGTCAAATTAAAGCCTCGGAAAGTTCCATCACCGGGGGTTCGTCGGCTAGTTCTAACATTTGAAGAAGCTTTGACGTTTTCTGGCCTATGGCAAGATAAAAATAAATAATGGACAAAATATATAAATGCAGGTAAATTTAAAAAACAAACATATTTAAAATATTTGGACATGCAGAACATATACAGTACAGGTAATATAATAAGAGAAAATAGGTTGACAGCTATGAAATATGAAATAGATATGTTGGGATCATTCTGTATTACTGAGGAAATGGGTTGTTTTTTTTCAATTGGATGGGTTGAAAGTGGATAAATGTCCAGGTCAAAATGGTATCCATCCAAAAATACTATTCGAAATTAGATATCCACTTGCAAATCCATTGGCTAAATTATTTTCTCAATCACTTGCAAAAGGAATTGTTCCAAGAGATTGGAAAGATGCAGGAGTGATTCCCTTTTTAAAAAAGGGAAAGAAATCAGATCCAGCTAATTATAGACCGGTAAGTTTAACGAGCATCGTCTGTAAATTGTAAGAGTCAATAATCAAAGAAAACATTGTAATGCATCTAGACAGGTTTAATCTAATCATAAATAGTCAGCATGGGTTTACTAGAGGGAGATTGTGCTTAACAAATCTATTGGAGTTCAAGGAGGAGGTTACTAAATTGAAAGATAAGGGGGAAACCAGTGGGTATTATTTATCTGGATTTTGCAAAGGCTTTTGATAGAGTACCTCACTGAATATTATTTTAAAAGTTAAAAACACATAGAATATGTGGGGAGGATGCCGAATGGATTGAAAGTTGGTTAACGGGAAGAAGGCAGAGAGTGGGCATAAATAAGGAGTACTCTGAGTGGTCTTGATAAATATAAACGATTCGGACATTTCTATAGGATTGAACAATTTTCAGATGACACAAAACTATGTAGGACTGTCTCATTTATAGCAGAAGTAGATATATTGAGGTCGGATTTAGATAAAATTCGAGACTGGTGTGTGAAATGGCAAATGGAGTTTAATATAGATAAATGTACAGTCATCCACGTGTGTAGATCCACTATGGAACATAATTTCAGAATGGACGAGAGCAATATTAGAATGATAGATAAGGAAAGGGACCTAGGGGTTATAATGGAACATTCAGGAAAAATGAATGAGCAAGTCCAGGTAGTAGTGAATAAGGCAAATGCAATGTTAGCTATGATAAAAAGAAATATTAAACATAGGAGTAAAGAGGTGATTGTCAAACTGTATAAAGTATTAGTTATACCTAGATTGGAGTACTGTATACAGGTGTGGAGTCCATATCGTAGAGGAGACAGACATGATGGAAAGGATACAAAGAGTGACAAAAACTGATAGTGGGATTACAGAATTACAGTTACGAGGAAAGACTCAGAAAAACCGGCCTACAGTGTTTAGAAAAGAGAAGAATTCGAGGTGTCAATACAGGTTTTTAAGATAATTACAGGAAAGGTCAAATTAGACTATAACACGTTTTTCAAAATACAACCACCAACGAGAACAAGAGGGCACAGATACAAATTAACTAAAGAAAGATCCAGATTGGATATTAAGAAATATTTATTTAGTCAGAAATTGGTGAATGCTTGCAATGCATTACGCCAGGAGGTGGTGGAGGCAGAGACAGTTTGTGCATTTAAGAATAGATTGGATGTGCATAGTTTTTAGAGCAGGGTAATGCAGATGTGATTGGTTGTCTACACACTCTAGTGATTCTTCTTAGCCAGTATAAAAACGTTAAGTTAAGTTAAGATTTGCCTGCTTCTCTTGTGGAATAAAGATCAGAGTAGTATTCCACCCACCTTTCCAGCTGCTCTTGTCTGTGAGAGGCCTGCCTTCTTTTGACTTCATTGGGGCAATTATTGTTATGCTCGGTCTGAGGGTAATTTTGATGCCTGCAAACATGTTCTTAGTGTTGCCTATGTCGGCTGCGCTTTGAATTTCTTGGCAGAGGAGGTACCAGTATTCATTTTGCACACCTTCTACATTCTCGCTCCATTGCTGATTTTGCGCTCCAAAGATTTTTTCTAAAGCCTTCTGAGGGTTTTTTGTTTGAACTCCAGTAGCGTCTTTCTCTTTGTTTCAGTAAGTGGGATAAGGGTCGCTGCATTTGCGCCCACCCAGTCTTTTTTTTAAACGATTTCCTGACACTAAAAGCGGAGACAGCACAGTCGTAAATATTTGTTTTGAGGGTGCTCATGTATTAAATATGGCGGCTGAACAGTAAGTCTGTTTTCTCGCTCCAGATGTCGGTGTCTCTTTTATGTTTTTTTCTGGGTTTTTCACGGATTCACTGGACACAATTCATAATTTACAGGTAGAGGGGCATGCCGTAAATTGAAACCGCAACACGCGCAATAGATAGAGTACGATGGCAACGGACAGTTCATGATGTATTGAGATGTGAGGTCGTTACAACTATCTAGGTTACGGGGCAGACGAGAGAAAGAGAAAGTGAGAGAGAGAGAGAGATAGAGAAATACATAAATAATGATATACAGTCGAAACTGATCAATTGATATAATTAGAAAGTAAGTTATATTTTTAAAACGCAGATCGGAAGTGCGGACAAGCAGCGCAGACAGCCGAACAAAGTCTGGCCACGGAGACGAATCTCCGCACAAAGTTGTTTCGAAAACTTAGGAACTTTCCACTACAGAAATCTTTATTCAGATAACTGGACTTCACGCGTAGACGTAATGGGGGAAAAAAACGCGGAGAACGAGAAGAAGAAGAAGACTTACAATTTCAAATACAGTGGTTAGCTAATTAGTTTTCTTTCCATTTATGTCGTTGATCATCGTTGGAATAAATTGGTAAATGGAAGAGGTACACAGCAATTGACCAATGAACCTTTCATGCATATTAGGCGGAACGAAATAGCCCCGCGAACGTAGCGAACTTGGCACTAAGCACTTTTTTCTGAAGACGTACAAAATGTACAAGGAGAGAACTAATTACATGTCTGGAAAACATTGTTATGAATGAAAATAACACACATAGCTTAATAACCAAAACTGGAGGCAAACGACCACAATAAGATCTGATAGACTTTACTCAGAATATATACGCTCTCTCACCTTGTCTGGTTAACTTTACATTACACATTGTTCGACAGAAACAAGAAATGTCAGAGCTCAATTTCAGTGGAGCATCAATGTATAATCTCAGACATGAAGATGACACAGATCTGCTGACTGAAAGCTAATAAGAACTACAGGAAGGCAAGTGTGTGGATTGGATATGATCGCAGAGAAAATGAAAACTATAATTCTGCTTCTAGAAAAGTAGGGTCCATCTCCTGGAAAAAATAGAACAAATAAGGAAGTATTGAAGAAATTAGAGGTGCAAATAAAATTGTTGAACGAAGACAGTTTGAACACATCAAAAACTTTTAAGACAATACTTTGCTGAAAACCACACTGAAAGAAAGATGGAGGGCAAACATGACAGAGGTAAACAATGCTATCAATGAGGGAAGAGCATCAACAGACAGGGGAAAGCTTGGCAGAGTTTAGTTAGTTAGCTGCCAATGCGAAGATTGCGACAACGATGTGACCGCATATGACTGTACAGTCCGATCTGAGCGTGACAAACTCTACCGCACGTGAACAGCATTTGTAGTTGGGCAGTCTGACATTCTTTTCTTTCGCGCAGCTCGCTTTTCCTGCGCCTCAGTGATGGTCCTCTGCTCAGCGGTTCAAGCACCACGTGACGGCGTGCGCCAGGCTGACTGGTTCGGTGCCAGCAGCTCCCAGTCAGCAACATCAATGGAGAAACTCTCCCAAAAAATGTTATTGTGTCTCCGTATCTTTTCTTTGCCCCCCCCCCTCCCCCCGTCTGCGAGCGCTGTCCTGTCATAAGCTTACCACACAGCAGTTGTTTAGGGAAGCGCTCATCTGCCATACAAACAACATGTCCTGTCCATCTGATCTGGGCTCTCTGTAGCAGCGCATCAATACCAGAGAGTCTAGCCCTGCTGAGGACTTCAGAGTCCTATCAACAGAGCAGTCTGCTGTGACAGTTTACGTGGGAACAATTAAGTTATACACCAGGTGGTCAGCACTGACATATCACGGAAGAGACCATTTGCCATGTTCTGTTTCCATTACGAAGGGGCAGCCCAGCAGACAGACCAAGATGCAACATGCTTTTAAATACATGCGCACCAAAGACGCGATCCTGGTTAGCTTGAGACAATTGACAAGGAAATGCAAGAGAGACCGAACCAACACACGTCAACCCGCTTGGTGGTCCGAGAGATTGGGACCGCATGAAGAAGCAAGAAGAATGCCACCAAGGAATGGCAGCAGAAGAAACGACACGTAAACATCACCTTGGAGAGAAGAATGGAGGTAGAGACCAGAAAGAGAAGGGTCACTGCAGATTTCAAGCAAATGGCCAAAGCAGCAAAACAGCAACGATGGGAAATATATACGGAAGAGGTGGCGGCGGATAGAGGCCTCTGGAAATTACATAGGGCAATGAACCGGAAGATGGACACACGATCCAGTGTGTGCATGAGAAATGAGTTGGGACAGGTGCTGGCTACTGGCAAAGAGAAGGGAAGAGCTTTTTTTTGACAGGTACCTTCAGCAGACTCATCAAGACGACATGGATCAACGATGGTGACAAATCTAGGAACAATGGAGGAGGAGCACGACCGAAATTAGAACAGTACAGCTGGGCCCGATGGAATACGATACAACCTGCTGAAGGACTGTGGGGATGATGAGCTTGCAAAGATTTCATGATTTTAACCGGACTCTTAAGACAGGCCATGCACCAGAGGAGTGGCTAGACAGCTATCTTATCCCCCTAGCGAAACCAGGCAAAGATGCTACTGATATAAATGGCTACCGCATCATTACACTACAGAATGTGTACGGTAAAGTGCTGGAAAGAATCATTGCTAGACGTGTTGTCAGTTAGCTGGAAAACACCGGTCAATTTCCAGACACTCTAGGCGCATGCAGACCCGGCCGAGACACGACCGCAGCTGTCTTGGCATACGACATATATGAGGGCTTCCAGACAAAAGAGGAAACTGTCGTCGCGACGATGACAAGGAAGATGCCTACAATAGGGTCAACTACGGTAAACTAGTCGATCTATTAGTAGACCTCAATATTGACCTCCGGCTCGTCCGTTGGATTGCAACTGTCCTTATGTCAAGAAGCATCGATCTAACGTACGGTTCCTGGACGTCAGAGATCAGAACCATAGCGCCCGAACTGCTTCAAGGCTCTCCTCTGTCTCTTGTACCTTTTAATGTGTACACTTGCAAAATGAGGGCTGAAAGACAGGGCTGAAATTGTCGCGGGTGTGCGGAGCAAGCTGGGGAAACTATC
This sequence comes from Ariolimax columbianus, assembly GCA_036924085.1. NCBI lineage: Eukaryota > Metazoa > Mollusca > Gastropoda > Stylommatophora > Arionidae > Ariolimax > Ariolimax columbianus. The sequence goes on from JAVGWX010000001.1 coordinate 23,912,569, forward strand.
TGAATGGTGCATCGACTATAACGCCGAAATCAATCCATCTAAGGCCAAGATTGTCTGGTTCTCCCTAAACAATAGGTTGGTCTCAGATATACTACCAGGGGTTATCTGGATGGGCACCATCATTGAGAGAAGACATGACATGAAATACCTGAGTATCACATTTGATAGAAGTCTCTCTTTCAATAAACATGTTGACAATGTGATTCTGAAAGCAAAGAGGGGTATGAAAGTCATGGCGGCCACAGACATGCAACAATGGACTTTCTTCCTGTTGATGCAAGCACTGGTTTGTGTCTGTCCTGGACTACGGTTTCGGGTTTCTCACGCTATCGCAGACACAGGTAGAAATATTGGAGAGAATCTAGAACAAGGCCATGAGAGCAATTCTGGGATGCACTAGAAATACTCCAATTGCTGCCATGAGATTCCTGCTTGATTTGCAAAGCATCAAGGTGTGACTTCAAATAGCGCAGGTAAAGGCTTACGCCAACTTTGCCAACAACAAACACCACCCTTTGCACCAAGACTTGGATACACTCAAAGGCAGACGCATTAAGCGATGAAAGTCATAGATGGCAGAGGCAGACGACTCTCTAATGAGGGTATGTACATTGGAAGAAGTGGAAAGAGGTAGTGATTGGGTAGAAGTGGGCAACGATGACCCCCCTGACAAGGGTGGTGATGCAAATGAGCAGAGAGTGTCGCGAGTGGGGCGGCATTATGATAGAAGCTTCAATACCGGAGCTGATCCAGTAACACTCAGGACCACAAAACCTAATTCTGTACACAGATGGCTCGGCTCCGCCAGCAGAGATGCAAACAAGTGCGGTTGGGGGTTCGTCGGCTACCAAAATGGTAAGGAGGTGGTGAAGAAATCAGCTGCCTACTCCGCTGTCACATCGGTTGGGGATGTAACCGGTGACACACGCAGTGATACTGTCAGGCTCGCAAAGGCATGCTCCGTAAGATCGAACGGTGAGTGCTAAAAGCGGAGTGGGCCTCTATTCTGAACAACTCTAATGTACAGGGTGTCACATGGATCTACTGCCTGGAACATGCAGGTGTCTGTGGCAACGGCAGAGCTGATGAAGTGGCGGTCCGCAGTGTAGTGATCTGCGCGGTTATGACGAGAGACAAGGTTGAGTTGATAAGGGCAGTCATGGACAGTCTACAGAATGATGAAAAGACAGAGGGTCGCGAAAATGCATATGTGCAGATAGATTTGGGAGTGACTAAGAGAGAAGGGAAAATGTGTGTTCTGTCTGGAAAGATCCGAAGAACAAGAAATCAATACCTGACTGAGACTCTGGCTATATATATATATATATATATATATATATATATATATACACGCTTTGCTGGCTGCTTGGGCGGAGAACAGAGCATTTATGGGAATGTCCCCTGTGTAATGATTTTGGTTCCTAAAATAAAAAAACTACCATTAAGTTTCATGACATGCCTGCTATATACTGTCCACGTTCCGCATGTGTACAAAAGGGTGCTTAATACAACAAGGTACACACCAATCTTGGTGGCAACACTGATTTCCTGCCGGTCCCAAACATTTTATCGTAGTTTTCTGAAAGCTGCACTCTCCTTGGAAATCCTGTAGTGGACCTCAGAGTCCATATTTCCTTCTCTGGTGAGAGTACTGCCAAGGTAGGTAAAGCTATCAAATGCTATTAGGCGATGTCCCTGTACAGTGAGGGTACTGCCAAGGTAGGTAAAGCTATCAAGTGCTATTAGGCGATGTCCCTGTACAGTGAGGGTACTGCCAAGGTAGGTAAAGCTATCAAGTGCTATTAGGCGATGTCCTTGTACAGTGACGTTTGGTTCGTGGTAGGGCTCCCCGGGCGCAGGTAGAAACATGACCGTCCGTTTTCTTGGTATTTACAAGACCAAAATTAAGTGCACGCAGTTGAAAACTCATTTATGATTGCCTGCATGTCCTGTTCTGAGCACGTGTTAATTGCGAAGTCGTCGGCAAAGAGGTGATCTAAGATCTTCTTTCACTTTTGTGAGGGCCATTTGCCGATCCGTCCGGTATATGATATATATGCCATTGTCATAGTTACGGATGCATAAAAAAGCATGGCTGCAAATACCATGCTAAAAAGTATTGGGGCCAGCACGCAGCCCAGTTTGACTCAATTTATGACTGGGAATGCTGTAGAGAATTCACCATCATTCAGTGCGCGGGCTGACATGCCATCATGAAACTGGCGGACAACTGTGATGAATTTTTCGGAAAACCCGAATTTCGTCATAATTTTCCAGAGTCCGTCCCTGTTGACGGTGTCAAAGGCCTTTGTCGGGTCAACAAAAGTCGTGTACAGATCACGTTGCTGTTCCTGACATTTTTCTTGGATTTGACGAGTTGCAAAAATCATGTCAACCGTCCCACGACCAGCTAGGAAACCACATTGACTCTCTGTGAGTAGCTTCTGCTCGAGATGAGTTGTTAAGCGATTGAGAGCATAACTCGAGTTACATTTTTCCAGCGATCGACAGGAGGGAGATCTCACTGTGGTTACCACAAGATTGACGATTGCCCTTGTGCATGTGGACAATGGTGGCATCATTCAGTTCCTGCTGAAAATGATCTGCGGCAGAGTATACTATCATGCCAAGAGACGGTGTGACCGATCCATTGCAGCCGAACTTGGATGAGAAAATAGAACCTGAACTGAACTGAACTACGACTAGTTCTCCAGAGTTACTTACCTTTCAGCTTTGGATGCTGGGAAGCGCCATCTTGTTTACAATTTCTAATCGCTTACCGACGGAGGATGTGAATTTGTATTTTAGGTCATACAGTTGAGTTGCTTCCTCTATCGTATCACTTCCAATTCTGTGATTGTTGGTGTTGACAAGACGTGTTCATTTTATTGTCCGGTGAAGTGCAATACTGTTTAAAATGAATTTGGCATCTACAAAGAGAAAAGAAATCAAAGCCGTTGCACCGAAGCTGAAATTGTTTCGAGCCAGCGACCCGCTGCTCAGTGTATTTATGTGGGGTGTTAATCACACGGTGAGTTTAATGCAAATGGCTTAGTATATATATCTGAATATTTGAGACTACAGCATTGCAATTATTTTCATAAGTGTTGTTTATTTTATACTATGTTTATGTAAGAAACAGTATATATGTTGAAAACTAAGTTACAATTACGGGAATTCCCGTTTTCGTGCATATATTAGACTAAATCTTCTTATTTATTATGATTGTATTTGTGTGTAGTGGTGGAAGTTTATGTAGGTACTAGGTAGCAATATGTTTTGCATGATGAATTGACATCATCATGCATAGCCACGTTTAGCTGTCTACAATGACATCTTGACCTCTCAGGTCAGGATCATGAGGATGAAATTGAAAAGAACAGGACAGCTGTCACCTTCCAAACATGTAGTAGTTTAGTTGATGTAATGTAGTAGTAAAAACCTAAAAGGCAACCAAATAAAGCTTAAGTTGGCCACATTATCATGTAACAAAAAATTTGCCATTATAATCAGCCACTGCATAAGCTCAGATACTTCTTCTTTAGTGTTTATCTTGAAGAGGACATTTGGTATGTGTCGGCAGTGTCGTAGTTTACTACGTTGTTTGTGAGTCTGACTGATTTTTTTGGTAAACTTGGTTTGTTTTCCTTCTTCAATCCCTAATCTCTTAGCCAGGGTACATGGTTGCAATTTATTTCCAGCGCTGCCACTTGGATACGGAAAAGAGTTTTGGTCAGAAATGGTTTATGTCCTACAAGACCAATGACGCTAAACCTAGCCAATGGTAGAATCTATGAGGCTGCCATTCAGACCAGGACGTTCTGGCATAATTTGCAGCGAGGCTATAATATCTGTGCTTCTCAGCCCGATACATGCAGTTTCAGCATGGCACAATTTTGGTACAGGGTTTACCTTCCCCATTCGATCTCTATTCTCTCAGTAAGGTTTCATAAATGCAAGATGTTTCTAGGGCCACCGTTTGGAGTTAGAATAGGGTCTTGGATAGGTTTGATTCCCATGAGTCATCTCAGTCACTGTGTTCTTGACCCCTGGGTGGTGTATAATAATTATGCTATTTTGTGATTGCATATTTGATGTGTACACCATCAGATGACTTCCCATGATGAGCTTTAGAGTTTGGAGATCCTCTTTAGCTCCTTACAACTTTGGTTTAGTGTTGAAACATTGAGCCAATGTGAATTCCTTAAATGGCCATACAGGGGACAGTCCTATAACACATACTCTGCAGTTTGTTTGTTAGTTCACAGATGGGAAGCAGACAGTCGAAACTTGTACATGTGTCTGTTGTGCCATGTTCTGAAGCAAAGAATGGTGATCTATCCCTGCCAGTCAGGGTTGTGATAGTCATCATTTGGTTTTTTTCTGGCAGCACGCTTTCACTGTACCTCTGTGATCTAAGCACTGTTAGTGATACTAGCACACCAGGTGGTACAGTTATGTGCAAGTATTTTCTAGAAGGTGGCATCAATATTGAAACTTTCAGCGACACTTTCAAGGAGTCTCTGTAGCGTTTTTTTTACCTTCCCTGGTGAGCATCTCCCTGTTTGTGAGCTCACTGTATAACAGTTGCTTGGGGATGCGCTCGTCTGGTATGCCTCGTCCACCTTAGCTGAGCTATTTACATAAGTGTATAGATGCTCAACATGTTAGTATTGCTAAGAATATCAGAGTTATGCACCTTATCCTGTCACCAGATCTTGAGCAGCCTATGCAGACTGCTTAAACGCAAACGATTGAGCTGTCTAGCATGTCTGCTGTACACTGCCCATGTCTCACAGGCATGTAGCAGAGTTGGTAACACTACAGCACAATACAGTTTTATTTTGATGGCGACACTGATGACTTGTCAGTTTCAGACACTTTCAGACATCCTTCCAAACACAAAGCTTGCCTTAGCAATCCTGTAATTGACCTCACAGTTGATATTCACCTCTCTAGTGAGGGTACTGACTGGGTAGGTGAAGCTAGCGACTGCCGGGAGACGTTGGTTCTATACAGTAATGTACGGTTTCTATGGGCAGGTTGGAAGCCTACCTCCGCTCTTCTAGTGTTGATCGGGAGACCAATGTTACTGCATGCCGCTGAAAGCTCCATCTTGATAGACTGCATATCTTTTTCTGAGCAAGTGTTGGGGGCACAACTATTTGCAAACAGGAGATCCCAGATCGTGGCCTCACTCACCTTGGTGTAGAATTTTAAATGCCACAGGATGAACAGCTGACCCTGCATCCTGTACCTGATATGCATGCCAGTAGCAGTGCCATGTACAACATCAGTGAGTATTGTTGCAAAGACTATGCTAAGAGTGTTATTGCCAGCACACAACCCTGTTTGACAATGGTGGTGACTGGGATGGCAACAGACAATCAAACCCTTCATTTTCACAGATTTTCATCTGATGCTGTAATTGTCGCTTTAATTGATTAAAGTGGAAAACATCTGTGTGTAGCAATCCCACTCTCTTGTCTCCTGCTACCTTAATCCAATAGCAAGACGTAGTCAAGATGACTGGAGATAGCACGGGATGCAGATTTGTCCTCAGGGTTTACTCCCAAGGCCTTTCCTGTAAACAGGCGACCCGCAAGGCACCGGACATAAGACCACAGACATAGTCACCTAAACATATTAAAATAATACATAAGACAATCATACATGTAACATACATGCATACAGAAAACATATATTTATAAGTGAAAAGTTATATACAACACACAAAATTATGTTCAAATAATGTTCTAGACCTTCACAAAGTGTTGTCACAGATATTGGATCCATGATTTCAAAATTCATGGATGACAGAAAACTATACAGAGGAGTTGCTGGTGTTCTCATCTAAAGCAGTGGTGGATATATTGAGGTCGGAGTTAGATAAAATTCAATAATAGTCTGAGCGCTGGCAGATGGAGTGTAATGTAAATAAATGTAATTATTCGCATGGGTTGATTCAATATGGAAAAAAATTGCATAATGGGAGAAAACAATATTAGGAAGAAAGGAAAGAGGTAAAAAAAAAAAGAGAAAAGGAATTCGGCATCTGGAATGGTAGCCACTGCTATAATTACAGAGGATTTTGTTGCTTCGCAATTCAAATTAGCATTAATAAATGCTCTGAATATTACACTTACTTACACGTTTAACTAGAGGGGAAAGGGACGTATAATCAGTATATTATTATTTTTGTATAGAATTTACCCGGTAGAAGCAAAACGGAACATATAGAATTTTTAAACGATTATTTATGGCCAGTCAAACTCTGCAATTAAAAAAGCTACATTTATTACTTTAGCACTCTAACCACTTTCTACTACTGCTATTGGTTTTTGTATCCATAATTCCATTTGCGAGAATTTCAACTGTCGAACTCATTTTGGGGCATACATTTTAAAGTTTGGAGTCTAAGGGTAGTGATAAGGATATTGCTATTTTCTATTATCTTTCAAATACTAAATATGGTATGTAAATTCAATATAGCTGTAGTTTAATTTGAACTGCATTACAAATATTTTATATTGTTCTTTTTTAAATTGTTGCGTGCAGCTTTGCTGTTGTTTGTCAGCCCAATTCTTCTTCTTCTGCGATCATTCTCAATCTCCCGCTACCTGAATAGGGCTTTGCAGGATGTAGTTTGGCAAACGCAATGCGCTGTGTCACTAGTTTATAACTTGACTGCGATATTTACACCTTTCGTTCCGACACATCCATCATTGGCAGGGTCAGTAAAATAATGATACATGTAGATATGTATACAGATTTCTTTTATTGAATGTTTTTTTAGAACAATATGCAAAAGTTTATACCATGTTAAAAAGTGTGGAGTCAATTTTAATATCTGTGCATCAACATGACTCTACTTCCTTACTTCTCATGGAAATCTCCAATCATCTTTCATGTTCGCAGTTCAGTCCTGCCTCCTCTTGTATTGTCAGAATATCATTAATTTACTCACTAATTCCCCTCTAATCATTAATACAAATTGTGCAAGTGCACCCGCCTTGATATTACTTTGTTAAAGTTAATAAATGGGGAACCAAACACCAGTCTTTATATTTGGTTGAACATATGGCCCATTCAGAAACATTGCATCATTGTAACTTTTAAATGGTTATTTTCTCAGAAGTTGGCATTTCAAACAATACATACTTTTTCCACTAGATTTTACATTTTAAAATATTTTTTGTTTTCAAATTATTTTCTGAAAACATTTAAAAAAAATGAAAATCTCAGAATATCTTGACCAATATTTATGGTTAATATTCCATCCATAATCGCATCATCATCTATTTATGCATTGTACTAGTTTTTGTAGTTATTGTATACTTTTAGCTAAGAATATACATGCTGACACATTGTTAGTAATCCTATTAACTCAGCATGCCATCCTATACTGCTGCATGCCTCACTCCACATATAATTTGTAAAGATGCTTGGAGTACCAATAGATGTTCACTTTTATCAATTTTATTATTCATAGTGTACATATATTATTTTTACTTTCAACCGCTGTATAAAAATTGATTTCTGAATATAAAAAGTGCTGGCAATAGCAGAAGTATTGCGGGTATCTGTTGAAAATAATTGCTTGATAGAATTGATTTGATAGTAAAGATTTTTTGTTCACAGTGCTGGTGCTCAATTTACTTTTTTAGTAGCATGATCTTAACGAAATGTATATTTTAGCACACATGCCAGAGCATGGAATTTGACAGATTCTAAAGTGCCTGCTTAGTTTATTGATTATTATGAGTCATAAGAAAGCTTTTGTTTGCCCCAAGCGTATTCTATTTCTGTCACATCTATTACAACCCCTACACCATGGATATTCCTGTTACCTGCATTACTGCACTCCAACCATAAACTTCTTCTACCATCACTATCCAACCATAAGCTGTTTCTACAATCACCATCCAAAAATAAGCTGTTTCTACAATCACCATCCAAAAATAAGCTGTTTCTACAATCACCATCCAAAAATAAGTTGTTTCTACAATCACCATCCAACAATAAGCTGTTTTTATGATTACATTTCAACTATATGTTTCTTCTACCATTATATATCACAATTACACTCCAACAATAAGCTGTTTCTGTCTTCATACTCTAACAATAAGTGGCTTCTATCATCACACTCCAACTATAAACTGTTTCTACTATCACAGATCATTCATAAACTGTTTCTACCATCACAGATCATCCATAAACTGTTTCTACAATCACAGTTCTTCCATAGACTGTTTCTGTAATCACACTCCAGCCCTGTCACTCTTCAATAATAAGTTTTTTCTGACATCACACTCCAACCATGTGTTTTTTTCTGCCATCACACTCCAACCATAAGCTATATTTACAATCACACTCTAACCTTAAGCTGTTTCTACCATCATAGTCTATCCATAAGCTGTTTCTACCATCATACTCTAACCATAAGCTGTTTCTACCATCATGCTCCAGCCATAAGCTGTTTCATCCATCACACTCCACTCATAATCAGTTTCTACCATCACACTCCAGTCATAGATTTAATAGCAGAGAGGTTACAAAATAAGGCAGCGGGTGGCAGCTGATATGCGATGGAAGTAGTGAATGATACATAACTGTTTTTTTATTTGTCGCATTATAGCTTGATAAGTGCAGAGATTAAGCAAAAGAAAAGATATAGTATGGTGAATTGTTATAGATTGCATGAATGCGTCACCAATGTAGAGATCATGGAGAGTAAAGAATGAGGCCACTTGCAGCCTTCCGAACATTTTTTTGATGTGGCTAGACAGGGTTGTTCATTTGATGCTAGCATGAGACAAATTGGGGCAGGTTTACTATAATTGGTCGGCAACAGTGTTGATTCTTCATAAGGAGAGAAATTGAGCCAAGACAGGGCATTAACTACAGTATACATATTTATGTAAAGGATGGTTGAAGCATGGATCGGTTGATTGCAGAGACCATTTAAAAATGTACTGTCATGATACCAGTGGCCTGAACCGAGTTTCAGTCCTGGTAAAATAGAGAGTGGTCAGTATCAGCCTTGCAAGTACGGTCGTACCAGCCTTCTATGGAAATATGAAAACTATGTAAAAATGTACCAATGTTTATGAACGTCAGAGTAGTAGAGTGGTTAGCGCTCCTACTTATCGTTTAAAGGTTCCTGTTTCAATCCCTTGTCATATCACAACCTATAAATGGATACCTGGCCACCCTACCTAAAAACCTAAGATATAGTAAAATGGGACCTCCTTTACCCATGTAGTACTGTCGAAAAAAAGATATTGCTACCGAAAGGTGCTAAGGAGTACTTCTTGGAAAGTGTAATTTCTATGTGACTATTCTGATCAATAGTAACTATTTAATGTGTGACAGTTCTCGCCTTGATTCCACACTGCACCATGAAAATCAAGGGGATAGAGTTCTTGATTCTTGATCATTGTACTAATTTTAAATATCACAGCAAATCTTTCTCTTACAAGAACACCACGTATACTTTCAGCAAAAAGACATGTTTATTATCAACCGAATTATACAGATAGAATCATTTAAGGTCCAACTACCCCGCCGAAAAAAATAACACAAGCAAAATAATCACAAATATGTGCCTTATAGTGGCTAGACTAGTTTTCTGTCATTAGATTTCATGCACCATGTACAGATCTTGCTCTTGGTAACTGTAAACTCCCAGGCTGACTTTCCTGTGGTCTAATAAACAGGATCATATTTTGTAGGTAGTCTATTAATTATTTTCTGCCCTGTGACTGGGGTAAACAGGCTCTTTCTTTACTACATAAAGTCTTCCGAGATGGAGAACTATATATGTGGACAAACTCTGGTTTGGCATTTGATTAATGATTCTGCTGTCAATTTTTGACTCTCTGCTCATTAATGCTCAAGTAGCCTTTACAATAAATCTGCGTATTTGGTTCTTGACATACGATTAAACGAACTCAGTTTTCACATCAGACTTATGCTTCTAGTATTCACTTCTTGAATCAGGACTCTGCTCTAAGATATGCAAAGTACAAACATGTTGTATATGTCCCCCTGACTTACTCTCACCCCTTCTGCTTTGCTCCATTCTTTTACTTTTTCTTATTGTCAACCAACTTTCTCCACGTGAGCCAGGTGGTGTCAATTGCTCGTCTGTACTTGTCCGATGTACTCTCTTCTCACCTGCAGCTGGATGAACATCTTGGTTTCCCCCTCTTGATTAATGCAAATGTGTGCCTATTTATTTACTGTCCCAGACCTTTAACTGAATGCATACCAACATTCCCAGAATCTGATTTTGTACAAATTGGTACCTGATTGTTTGCTGTCTGGCCATATGGTAGTTTTAGTCTTGTTACCAAACTATACTGGCATAAAACAGTGTTTCTCGTGGCCTGAGAAGCATTGTCCATTGTGTAAATCTTCTTCACTCTTTGGTCAATCATCAGTCCCTTTAATCTTCTTTCCCATGAGTGGTCACTGCATGTTTTTGGAGAAATCTGTGTTCGAAATGCCACCAACCTTTGAACAATAAGTCACAGAGTGCAAGTCTTTCATCAATTAAATTTCAACAGAAGCTGTCAATCATGAACAAGGAAAGTCTGGCATTTCTTAGTCACTTTATTTGTTCAATTTCCGAGTTCGTCCCTGTGAGGAAACAATGTGCTAACTGTACCGCCAAAGTATATTCACAAAACGGAACTACAGGGCACTATTCATAGGATAAGCAACATTATCATGTACAAGAAATTGCTAAAGAAACGACTACAGCACGAACGCGCATCATGTACGACCTTTTTGTCACGCGGCAGCGGTAGTAGTCACCCTGTGCTTTACGTGGAGTGAAAGGAAGACAATAAGAACCGTCTGTCTGCCTAGTACTGTTCCAGAAAACCATGTTATGTCATGTCAGCGACAGTCAACGGGGATATTCTTCGTCATTCCCTCTCTAATTGTTGCATCTATTTTCTTCATAAACTCTGCTGGTCTGCCTCGGGCTTATTTCGTCGTCAATCAGTTTATCAATTAATGGGTTTTTAATGTTGTTACTCTGCTCCTCTCGTAGAGTCGATGGAATCAACACCAGTAGAATAACTGAGGAAAATCGCAAAGCTTCAACGTACGGTTTACAGAGTACTATACAAGGAAGACAAATTCATTCGGTTCACACACCATCCAATGAATAAAACACTGGAACGACACGGAAGAAGCAGCCTATAGAGAAGCTGCATTGTACAACAAAGCAAAAGAACTAACATCTCTGTGCCAGACCTCACATAGATTAAGTCCCTAACGACAAATAGCACATATACACCATGGTAGAGAACACTTTCCTAGAGCTGGTAGACAACATAGAAATGATGAATATATGCACCCAAATAGAAACAGAGTGATAATATCATATAACCTTGGAGTATTTTCAATAACATACTCAGTCATGAAATTGACCCACATATACACAGGCCGATCGTAAAATCACAGCTATGGAGATGGAGGCTAATGGTCATGCACAACATACTGACCAAGACGCCACCTGAGGGTCAGGCACGATCTACTAACCAAGACCACTATCTCTCTTCCGTGTAACATTCCCTGGAAACATGCTTTTTTCAAGGCAGTCTGGCTGACGAGATGTTGATCAACGTGATCCCCGTAGTAGTGAACGTCACGCAGGTGAAGACAAGCATAGCACAACCCTCTGTAGGAAAACGGTCACCTTTATCAGCACGCTCGGGATCTAAATCTCAGTGACCACTGAAAAACTTCAGGACTGAGACACTAAGAAAAAGCTGCAATAGTCATCGTGGGAAACAAGACACAATTTAGTTTTCTTTACAGATTCTCTTTCAGTCATAATGACCCTCAGAATCCATAAAAACAATGAATTGAACAGCCTGTTAGAGGCAGTCACGAATGCCAGCTACAATTTCAACAGAATGAGAATTCAGTGGAAATAAGGAGGCAGTTAGACTAACCAAAAATGTTTGAAGGAAAACGTAAACTGAAGACAGCTAGCAAGCTAAATGTAAAGAAATAAAGACAATTATCTAGATACACTTCATATGCAAATAGAGTAAAGAATACATCATTTGATATAATACAAACATACTACTCCTTGCCAAGAAGGGATTAAGTGCCAATATTCAGACTGCAAAAAGGCCACTCAAACTGAAAAATCCATTTGTTCGACAAATAGAAAATTGGTCACACAGACATGTGTGAGTGAGAGCCAGGATATACAGTAGACTGCTATAATTGTGCGTTGTCAAAACTGCACCCAATTTCATGAGCTAGTCAGTTGTCCTAGATGACATTAGGCCACTTAAGCCCCGCTCTGTATATCTACGGGGGGTGTATGCGTGTCTGTACACAGTCTTTACCAACACAGAAAACCTTCAGCTAGGGCAGGTCAAGTAGTTTTAACACAGCCAGACCAACAACGACGATGTAATAATTATTTCACCTTGACAATTAAACAACACTAATTTGTTCTCTGCGGTTAAATCTTTCTCTTCACGACCATCTTAATACACGCTTATACGTGACGAATGAATGTCGCACATATTTATTTATTGCATCATGTGATGAAGCTTATATTTTCTTCGCGGTATACAAGACGGAAAAGGTCGGGGTAATTAAAAAATTGGATTCATTTGTGAGGCTTTGAGATAGATAAACATGGTTGTTGGCTATTTTTCTTGGCCATCTGATTCGTCTCAATTTGACGTTTGTATGACTTGTGTGATATTCTTTCTAGTTGTAATGAAGTGTGTATCTTGATCTCCACCTGACTTCTGTTTCCATGTGTCTTCGCTTATGTGTTCTAATGCAGCAGGTTCCTGATTGTGTCGTCATACTAATTCATGAGTGTATGGCGTGTCCTATCTGTTCTTGTTTTTCTATTCTTGATACACATGCACACTGGTTGCTGTCGTGTTCTTAGCCACACATGTGTTTATGGGGAAAAAACCGTGACAATATGTAGCCACTGCTAGTCGCCCAACTGAACTACGCTAGTGATAATTGCAAAGTCTGATTTTACCGTAGAATGCTTGCTGTCAGATTAAGTTAGTTGGTGTATCTAAATCATTTCATAATTGGCCAGAATTTCATTTCACTGCCCACTGACGAGTATTGATCTCTTCTATCGCTGCCCAAGATTCCCGCTCTTATTTGTTGTAGCATTTGGATGTTTCCACGCACAGTCCAAACACAGCGCAATTTTAGTTTGGGGGTGGGGGAAGTATTGCTAATGCTGAGATATAAGCCGTTTGCTTATCAAAATGAACAATCAAAAGAACGTGTGTCCAAATGCCGCAAGTTTCAAGGTCCCCTAATCTGATACAGTAGGTGAGACCTAATGTCTAGTCCTATTGTGGATGGACAATAAGCTCGGAGGTCCGGTGTACACGCTGTGCACAGAAAGGAACCCTTGAGAGTTGAAAATCTAAAGAAGCAGATTGTAAGTCCCTGCTCGTGAAAAATTAAAAACATAATTAAATTCGTGCCCAGGCCAGTAATTCCTGGAGTAAATTTAAGAAAAATGAGTCTGCGTCTCGTGCTACCTCCAGCTGTCTCATCTTGTCACTAGCTCAGAATGAGAGAATGTGGTTGAGGATGGTACACATATTCTCCACTTAAATGTTATTAAAGCGCAAGTCACAGTGTCAGAGCTTAGGATAAAAATCTCTTTATCCTGAATCTGTCACCATGATTGCTTGTGCTGGACACTAGATAGTTCAAACGGCATGAATGCAATATTGAAGATGATATTGCTTCATATGTGGCATGCTGTCAATTATCATCTTTATCCCTACATGCTATCACATACCAGCTGCATTATTTTAACAGAGAAATTTAAATGTTTGCCATTTAGTAATAGAGTAAAACAACACCAGAAAAGTTTAAATAGTTTTACTTCAGTACCAGTATCTGACATGTCCTAACGTTTTGAAAGACATTTACCAAAGACTGCACAATAGAAAAATTACATAAAAGAGAACAGTTGAGGAAATTTAATAACAGTATAAAGCGAACATCAAATTTAAAAAAAAACATGTCCTTCCATCTGGGGGTGATCAATGAAAATGTCAACTCTTGTCTGCTAACACTTTAGTGACACAGATAGTAAGGCTAAAGTTGAATTGGTGATGTTATTCACATGTGAATTATTGTCTAAAATGGTGGAATAGTTGATCTCTGTGTGTGTATTGATGAAGGTATATCATATGTCATAGATGTTCATGTGACTCATCTGGCTTTTTCTTATGAATTCAAGGAAAAAGTTATGCATTCTTGTATTTCTATCATTGGATATGTTTCAAATCAATCTTATATTTCAGGTGAACGAGCTTAATTTTGTCAATCTTAGGGTAATGTTAATGCCAGATGACTTCAAGGCTTCCAGTAAAATCCGTGTTGATAATCACATGTTTAACAAGTAAGTGTAATTCCAACAATATCGATCTTTTTGACATCATCCATATCATTATCATTTACCCATTTGTTAGGGACAATGAGGCAAATGTCTGGTCAGGCAAAACACGCTCATCAGACAATATTAGCCAGGGCCAGGAGAAATATACTGGCCAAGACCCTCACCTGACCTCCTCGTTGGCCATCCTGGAAGCAGGCTGTTGTCGAGGACAAGAGTCTGGCTAACAATGTGAGATTCGACGTGATCCCTGTAGTAGTGAGCGACACACAGATTGAATCCAAGCATAGCACAACCGCCTGGAGCACCCAGGTCCACCTTCACCCGCATGCTCGGGATGTGAGGAAAGCTACTGCAACCCGCTACTTAACGTCCTTTTCAGGACGCACAAAAGTTTGCATTCCCAAACAACAACCCTTTTTCTCCCTGTGAAATGCCAACGTTTGAAGCCAATTAAAATTTGTGTCTGGTTACTTTATCTCAACTCAAGAGCTTGGCTAATCTTGTTGCATTTTCTATTTTTCCTCTTCCATCTTCTCTTTGGCCTAACCGCTGTTTTCTTTTGCTGACTGTTCCAGTCAAAAGCATGAATGGTTATGTACCTTGATTGGAATCTGCATATATATTCTATACATCATCACTTTCTCTGTTGAATACCAAAATTTGTTCATTATTATCTGTTTTTCTTCAGAAGTCAATGTATCTGCTACATCATGTCATAGGTGTTACTATTATTCTTGCCATTTATGTTACTATATATCTTGCTACGTTGTTACTATTATTCTTGCCATTTATGTTACTATATATCTTACTATGTTGTTACTATTATTCTTGCCATTTATGTTGCTATATATCTTGCTATGTTGTTACTATTATTCTTGCCATTTATGTTGCTATATATCTTGCTATGTTGTTACTATTATTCTTGTCATTTATGTTACTATATATCTTGCTACGTTGTTACTATTATTCTTGCCATTTATGTTGCTATATATCTTGCTACGTTGTTACTATTATTCTTGCCATTTATGTTGCTATATATCTTGCTACGTTGTTACTATTCTTGCCATCTATGTTACTATACATCTTGCTATGTGTGTTACTATACAACTTGCTGCTGGTGGTGTACCATGAAATCTCAATAGGGTGTGGTTTAAAACTTCAAAATATATAAGACAAAATATATTCAAAACAAGTATATTACTTACCAGCTCGGATCTCCTCTTCTGTAATAGAAACTGATCAATAACATCATCGTAAAAACTTGTTCTCTGCTTCAATTCCATAAGCACATTTTTTTTCAATTGATAACAAACTAAAGCTCAACATTCTTTCGTTTCCATGCGTCCCACGATAGCATGTATGAATCCTTTTTAAAGCAAAGAACGAATGTTCTGCTGCAGCTTGGAATTATTAAAATTAGCTCTCCCTGCTTAAATACCTCTTTGAACCCTTTTGTGAGATTATTTTCTACAAAAAATTGACTAATTCAAAAACATACTTAACTTAACTGGTTTAGAAGGCTCTACAGAGTCTGTATACAACCAGTTTATTTCACTACATGGATACCAAAAATACTGTGAGCATTCAATCTACTTTTGAATGCATTAACTGACTCTGTTTCCACTACATCCTGCGGCAATGCATTCCAAGAATTCATCACTCTCTGACTCAAAAACTATTTCCTATTATCTAATCTAGACCTGTCTTTAAATAATTTGTAGCTGTGCCCACTTGTTCTTGTAGCCGGTTGTACTTTGAAAAACTTGTTATAGTCTAATTTATCCTTTCCATTTATTAATTTATACACTTGTATTAAGTCACCTGGAATTCTTCTTTGTTCTAGACACTGAAGACCAGTTTTTTTTGTGGTCTTTCTTCATAACTATAATTCTTAGACCCAGCGATCATTTTTGTTCTTCAGCTCTTCTTTGTAGCCTTTCCAGCATGTTTATATCCACTCAATTATATGGACTCCACACCTGAACACAGTACTCTGATTTAAGTCTCACTAATGATTTCTTCTTCTACTTCGTACGCTGTCAGACGTCAACCTGTATTTTTTCGAAAAAAGCAGTGGTCATCCTGAGGCTGTCGACACTGCCATAGAGCTGGTCTAGTGTTACCACTGGTGATGGCCACATGTGCTTTCTCTGATCCTCATATGTCAGGCAGTTTTGCAGCATCACTAATGATTTTAATAAATTGACTGTTACTTCCTTGCTCTAATGTGAAATGTTTCTTTTTATCATGCCCAACATAGCATTAACCTTTTTCACTGCCACCTAGACTTGCTCCCGCACCTTTCCTGTATGATCTATTATAACTACAAGTTCTCTTTCCTTTTTTATTGTCCTAATAGTATTCTCTCCCATCCTGTAATTATATTCATTATTGGAAATCCCATGTGAAGGACTGTACATTTTTCTACATTAAACTCCATCTGCCAACTCTCAGACCATTTTTGAATCGTATCTAAATCTGATCTCAATAGATCCACTTCTTCCAGAGAAGAGTCCCATAATTTTGTGTCATCCGCGAACTTTACAATCATGGATCTGATATCAATGTCCAAATCATTGATATATATATTAAGAACGAAATTGGTCCCAATACTGATCCTTGGGGCACACCACGTATTACATCACACCAGTCAGAGTACTCCCTATTTATGCCCACTCTCTGCCTCCTGTCCGTCAATTAGTTTTCTATCCAATTGGCAACTTCACCACCTGTTCCATGTGATTTCAACTTTCGAAACAATCGATAATGGGGTACTCTATCAAATGTCTTTGCAAAATCCACATAGATAACATCCACTGGCTCTCCACTATCTAACATTTTGGTAACCTCCTCCATGAATTCTAATAGATCTTCCTTTAGTAAACCCTTGCTGACTATTTTTGATTAAATTAAACTTGTCCAAGTGCAGTACTGTGTTGTCCTTGATAATGGACTCTAAAATTTTGCAGAGAATGCTCGTCAAACTCTCTGGTCTATAATTGGCTGGATCTGATTTATTGCCCTTTTTGAACAAGGGTGATCACACCTGCATCTTTTCAATCCCTTGGAGCAATCCCCTTCTCAAGAGTATGAGAATAAAATATCGCTAATGGTTTTGCTAACTGGTCTCGTAGTTCAAACAGTAATTTTGGATGAATACTGTCTTGACCAGGACATTTATCTACCTTCAACCTATCCAATTTTTGTAAAACCATTTCCACTGTAATGTAGAATGATAGTAATCCTTCTGTATGCATGTCCCGTTAGAAAATATTTAATGGCTTTGGGATTTTGGAACAGTCTTCTTTCGTATAGACTGTGCCGAAGTACTGATTGAGTTGATTATCAGCATCCCTGTTTTCACTCTTTAATTTTCATGTACTATCTTTAAGTGGGCCAACTGTGTCTTTCGTTCTCTGTTTATGTCCATAATAAGCAAATTTTTTTTTAAAGTAAATTTTTGCTGCTCTATGAACTTTAAAAGATTTTTTTTTGTATGTTCAAATATTTTAAATATGTTTCATTCGATTTTCCAGCCTTTATATATTTTTTCCAAGCTTTATTCTTAGCTCTTCTACAACTAACCACGGATCGAGTTATCCATTTTATTCGCTTGGGGCTCAACTTCCTACATGGAATAAATTCCTCTTTCACGTGCTACAGAATAGATTTCAACTTAGCCCATTCCTCTTCAACATTTCCACCAGTGAAAATATCTGTCCAGATTAAGTGGCTCGATGGTTCTATACTTTTTGGAAAACTCAGAGCTAGGATAGAGAGCAGAAAGTTTTTTAAACGGGCATAAGAAAGCTGTCCTTATATGCACTTTACTTATGCAAACAAATTGTCGGGAAATTTCTATACTGCTTGTAGTTTTCATGCCAAGGAAGTTGAAAATATTCCGGTTTTTAAAGTGATGAATATCTTAAGACAATTTGCATGACAATGCTATCAGCAATATTATGATATAATTGAAGAAACGATTCTTTGTTATCAGTACATTTTCTTGCTCTTTTATGCTGAGGTTCATCAGCATCTGCTGAATTTGATAAAACTGAGTTCAACAAATCTTCAAACCCATTGATCTGACGTGAAACATCGTTGACTTTACTACAGCGGTACATCACATAATATGTATTTTATAAAGCATATTGTACAGCGTGTGTCAGTGCATCCAAACAGTTTGAAAAACATCTTGAGAAGGAACTGTATGAAATCCTTCCAAGAAGTTCAGAAATCCATGAGTCTTATCAGTGTCCTAATTGTCAGGATTTTCTACAATATTAGCAAGGAATTTGATAAATTGAACTCTGTTTCATTGTACAGTGTTGGTAAAAATGTCATCTCTAAGGTGAAGCAGAAGACAGCTTTTTGCTTGCAACGGTCTGTGTACTCTTCTGGACGACTTTAAAAAATATGCTTCTAATCCATTTAAAGTTTGGAAACATATTTTACACTCCTTGATATTAGACAGCCCTTGCTGCAGGACTATATTTTTAAAATGTGCATATAGCAGTGCATGAATATTGCTAACGGAAACATCTCAAGCACTCTTCTGCAATCCACTTACATGACCACTTGCTTCATCATAAGTCTGTCCAACTAATTTATTTTGAATCTGAAATTCTTAAACGATAGCAACATGCTTTAAAAGGCCTTCAGCTGTTCTGTCTTCACTAACATCTGAAAATCTAATGAACCGTTCATACGTTTTCCCCCCACAAACAAGGCGTAGCATTGTTGACACTTGTGACTTTGACATTACATCAGAAGTTTCGTCAAGTGTTATTGCTGGAAACGTTGCAGAGTTTATTTCTTCTTTATTAATTTTGTAATATTATACACAACTTGTAAGAAATTGGTTTGCACAGTAGATCTTTCCTTGAAAGACAGCTGATGTTCTTAAGTGGCTGCCCAAAAGCAAATCATAATTTCAAAGTACATTAATAAATTCTATGTAAGAGCTACCTCTAAGAGATTCGTCATGGCCATGTAGTGAAAGTTCTTGTTTTGCAAGATAGCATACAGTGTCAATTAGTCTCTTCAAAATTTCTCTATTCTTTTTCACTTGATCATTATGCAGACATATAATCTGCTTTATGTTGAGTATCAATCAATGTTTCTATTCTCTGCGTACCAAACATTTGTTAAGCTAAAAAATATTCTACATATGTTCAAGATCTCTCATGTTTCTGTACTTCCACCATTAAATAATTAAAATCATTATACCCATGATTATTTCAAACTTCACTATCTTTAGAAAACAGTAAACACGGCCACAAAAATAGCTTAGATTGAATCTCACAACCTGTCAACCATTGTGTCGTACCATATTGTGGAAATACAAAGTGTCGTGTGTATTCACATTTCTTATCTTTGTTTCTGTAAACTAAATTGTCAAGACCAGGTTTAGGTGTACAGGCATTCAATGTGTTTATTTTATGACCGTAACTTCTCAACGAAAATGGCGAACTTAGTAAATTATCTACACAATATTCCATCTTATAATGGTTAAATTATTAAATATTTACACTTTTGGCCGCTCTTTTATATAATTATATACAATAAAATAAGTTGTTTTTACTCTTTATTTTATCATTATTTATTATATTAAATATTATTTAATTGTACATTTTTGTTACTGTTTATTAGTCCGCACGCCTAGCACACCAGTAATATATGCCCCAACTTCCTATGTTCTTGCTATATGTGTTACTATTCTTCTTACGATCTGTGTTATTATACATCTTGCTATGTGTGTTACTACACTACTTCTTGCTATTTCAGTGTTGCTATGGACACTTAAGGTTAAATGACAAATGTTAAGCTCCGCACACACAAAAGTTATGTGTATCAGATGATGAAAGTGGACAAAGGCATGGCTCACAAACCAAAATTGCATGAGTTTGGATTCATGAACCAGCAAGGTGATACTACTATGGGAAATGAACCCATTAAAAAATCTGAGTTGACGTCAGATGTACTGGACTGTAAGGTGCAAATCACAGAACAATGTTCTTTGCTTTAGAAAACAAGCTGACTAAACAAAATAGAATAACAGATAATAAGATAGTGAAGGAAAACCTGCAATGTCACAGCGTTTCTAATAACTGTTGTACTTGTGAAAGTTTTGAATAAGGGAAGAGATTGTTGGAGACTGCATGTTCATAATTGTATTACTTAATTGTTGGTATTATTTTCCACAGAGATAACATGCCTAGCAGGTTCAAGGTGAAGGAATATTGCCCTATTGTTTTCAGAAATTTAAGAGAAAGATTTGGTATTGATGACACAGAATACAAGGTAAAGGATAACTGGCAGGTGTCTATTACCACTTACATGTAGAAAGAATGATAAGCTTACATGTAGATACTTTACCTGATGGTCGGAGCTTATTTGTAGATACTTTAACTGATGGTAGGAGCTTATATGTAGATACTTTACCTGATGGTCGGAGCTTATTTGTAGATACTTTAACTGATGGTATGAGCTTATATGTAGATACTTTAAGTGATGGTAGGAGCTTACTGGTAAATACATTTTTCTGATGAGAGTAATTTGTCTTAAAACATGACAAATGTAGTTATTCCTATTGATATACGATGTTTTCTTTGACTATATATATGTGTTATGAACCAACAAAATAGTATAATGTTGTACTTGTTTGACTAAATAGATGTGTAATGAACCAACAAAATGGCATATTTGTATTATTTTTTTGTAAATATTGTCATTTTATACCTTAAAATAATTCAGTCAAAGAACTTGTAGTCATAGGAATATAGACACTTGTATGACATTCTCAGTCTACCCAGCTGAAAATGGATACCTGACTTAATGTTAGCAATGAAAAGACAACTAGGTCAATAGCTGGTCACCCCAACCTAAAAAAAAGAGGAGGCCTAGTACAGTCAAGTCTCTAACACTTGATTCCTGATGACAGAGTTTACTTTTGCACCAATTATACTGCTTTGTTTATTTTTTTAAATAAAACGCACCACATGAAATATCTGGGTTCGAACAAAAAACAATCCTCACACAATAATAATAATAATGAAGTGTTTGTATTAACATTTTTGTTTCCTTTTTTAACAAAGAGGATATTCATATTCTGTTGTGCATGCTGACAAAGTGGGTAGTCATTCATTTTCCACTTTTCTCATTATTTTCCTTCTCAGCATTCACTAACGAAACAGCAGCCTATATCTTGTGATTCTCCAGGTCGGACTGGTTCCCGACTCTTCATGTCCAGGGACAAGAAATTGTTTATTAAAACCCTTGTCTCAGAGGAAGTGGAGATGATACACCACCTTCTCAAACAGTATCACCAGGTGAATGTTGTCTTTGTATCATCAGATCTTTACTCTTACATAAGTGCCACTAAATTTATCATAAATATTTTATTAGTGTGTGGACAAGAGTAATAGACTAGTTTATCTTAGTTACTCGGAACCATATTTGCTATTTATAGTTGCAGTGTTCTGATACTTTTTGGTTGTTTGCTCTCAAAGAACTATTATATAGACTTAATTTCCTAAATTATTTAGAGAGAGCGCCATGCCATCACTCTGTTCCTCATAAGAGTCTGCAGACTTGGAGAACAAATTTTACCATTTGTCTGTACTCCCCACAGGGGCATGTGCATGTGTGTCTTCTATGCTATCAAATTGGTCCTTCAGTGACCTCCTGGAGAGGTCACATACACACTTTGGGAGGAGAAGAGATTGATAGTTTGAAGGCATTTTGAAGGGGAAGAGATTGATAGTTTGAAGGCATTTTGAAGGGGAAGAGATTGATAGTTTGAAGGTATTTTGAAAGGGAAGAGATTGGGGATTTGGAGGGGTTAGTGGGTTAGATGAGCATGTTAACAGGGATAGAGATTGAAGGGTTGAGGTGTAGGAATAGATAGGTGAGAATTATTGGGGGAGGGATTTTAGGACAGGATGTGAGTGTAATGGGGATATGACGATGGAGGGAAGGGGTTTAAACAAGCATGCAATTATCCAGAGCAATGCCAGGTACCACAGCTAGTAGATTTATATAATGGAATCTGCATAGTTGTGTATTTCTTTCCTGTTTTCTGCTTTTATTTTTTGATTGTTTGTTTTCTTCTTCCTCTTCATACGCTGACAGCGATTTACATTGCACTGTTTCATTAGGTATGTGGCCCAGTGCATCAAATTTGAACAGGGGTTTCTGTAGGGTTGCCTTCCTTAGCCCTAGACTGTCCTCAACCCACCTGTAAGGTAGCAGTTGTTTGAGGTCAGAGTTGTCTCTCTCTCTTCAGGAAGTTTTCTTGCAGGTTTCCACGTGACTTAAGTGTGATATCAACCAGAACTGGCGTGCTCTTCCTCCAAGGATTTGCTCCATGGTTTTTTTTGCAGCGTTTGTTCACGTTTAGCCAGCCAGTCATAGCTGTTGCGGGAGGAGGGGGGTGCGCTTGGAGCCATACATAAGTTAGACGAGAGTGGGGTTGCCAGATCGGTTATCCTATACTAGGAAGTGATCTGTCTCTCGTCATCATACTATCCCTTGCACACTCCTGTATCTCTCTCTCTCTCTCTCTCTCTCTTTTTTTCTCCCTCCTCCACTCAGTTTGTTTTGAAGGTTAGCTTCCTTATGGTAAAAGTGCACCACTTTCAACAGTTTCTTTAATCATATCAGGACACATAAGCCATTGTGTGTGTGTGCATCTGTTTGTGGTCTGTATGTATGGTAATGTATGTGTATGTCAGATAGCCACAGCTAGTATGTTCAACTCTCGCTGTCATGATAAATCCCTTTATATCCTCCCAATGGACTTCATCATTGGGAAACAAATGAATGATGCAATCTTAGTTTGATGGACAGCTGCCATGATGACCATAAGTACCGATATAAGCCACATGTTGTGTTTTGTTTGTCTTGATCAATAAGTGTTTGTTATTTTAATAAAGTTTGCATGCTCCCTATTGTGTAAGAATTTGATTTGTGACTTTAAGAAACATATAGAAATTATATCTGCCTTTTTAGCACATATTCTAGAAACAAATAAGTGCCGTTTAGTTTTTGTCTTTATATCTCTAACAGAATTATATTAAAGGTGTTCTGTTATTAATATGTAGTCTTAGTATTTGATCAGGTATAAAAAGTGTCTGATGCCAAGTATCCAAAAGTTGTTTAAACTCATTTTGGTCTTTTTTTTAACAATGCCATGTTTGAGTGAAGACTTTACTCAGGTGATCTTTCAATCTCATTGGTGGACATCGGAGTAGATGCTTAAAGTTGTAGGCCACAGGACATCACTTTTCATGTTTAAATGTTGTCAGGCATGTTCAGCAACTCTAAGTTTCTCTGCGTCTGCTTTTCATTGATTCTATATTTCGCAGCCATGGTTGGAATAACCGTGCTGTTTATGGTGTGAGCCCTTGTGTCTTGTTGTTTCTCTTCTGCTGAACTGTTTTTAAAATGATTAAAAGTTATCGTACTTATTATCCAAAATGTATATTGCCAATTTTTATATTACAGTACATTGTTGAGTGCCACGCGCAAACCTTACTCCCACAGTACCTGGCTATGTATAGGATTACTGTCAATGATGTGGAAACTTATGTTGTCGTTATGCGAAATGTGTTCAGCCCTCGTCTCACACTACACAGAAAATATGACCTGAAGGTTGGTATCTATGCATGATGCTATGACATTGATTGATGAACTGATTTATGTTAAAGAGTAGATAATCAGGTGATTTTCGGCTTGAACCATATCTTCACTCGATAAACAAAAAGCTCATCTAGGAACAAGCAGGTTTTAGACCTGGAAGAACATGTTGCATTCAAATCCATAACCTGATAAAACTAATCGAGGGGAGGTATGACCTCAAACAGATCACGGAAGTGACTTTTATCAGACTAAGTGCAGCATATGGCACTATAGACCACCGGAAGCTGCTGACAAAGTTATATTCTATGATGGTGTCGAAGATACAGAAATGAATGAGCTGGCAGCAGCCATACCTGGCTACTCTCTTAGGGTCAAGATCCTATTCCACCTCCAAGTGGTGGTCCTTAAAATGGACTACAGCCACACAACCTGGCTATGAGAATATTGATCAAATAGGGAAGGCAAACTTGATTTTAAAATGCCGCTCTGAAAACCACAGATTAAATGGCAAGAACTGGAACACAGTTCCTCCCCTAACTACCTATGTATAAAGTTTGATTCAGCGCAACTCTATTCACCATACTGTCAGAAAACAAAACAACAGATACATGCAAGAAATAATATCACCCAAAAATTGACTCGCACGGCCAGCTGCACTGTGAACATTAATAATTGTCTTGTGCAACATATGACACTATAAACCACCTAAAGCTGCCTTGTGTCTCTCTGTAGATGAGACAGCATTAAATAAGATTTGCCATATAGTAACAAGATGCCTAACACTTACTCCAACAGAAAAAATATACGCCATAATCAGGGTAGAAGCATGTGAGACACGAAGAAGTGTTGCATCAGAAATCAAAAGAGAGAAACAGATAAATGACCCAAGATGCCCTATGTTTGAATACTAGGTGCGGTGCACCTGAAATCTAGACGAAGTTTCTTACAGTCATCACATCCACTACAGATTAGTCCTGGAAAACGCATGTTCCCTAGATTGACCTTTGGGAGGAACCTGCATCTCAACACTACTTGCTTTACACAACATAGAAGTCATTAAACTAAACTTCAAACTGGTAGGTCATGATGCAAAACGAACGTAAATGGATGGGGATACAGGGATGTTTAGTCATAAAACATGAATCAACACAAGACCCTGCTTACCACCCGATGATCTGTCCAAACCTTCTGAAAACATGCAAAATGGATTGACTTGTTGAGGAAGAATGACAAGGCAATCCACTTAGTCGAATTTTGGAAACGTGATATCTATTGTGGTGCCCAGGACATGGAAAGTAGGTATGCTCAAAATGTGTACATCATTATACTCACCACTTAAAATTATCTCACATGTTAAAACAGAAAGAAGATAACACAGTGGTCCATTTCCTCCATTGGTATTTGATAAAGAAGCATCAAGCTTGTGGTAATGAGTAATAAAAAATTATATAATGATCCTATTTTTTTTCTGGGAAATATTTTGTGTTGCTTTTTTCATGCAATTATTTAGAGAATGTAACTAGATGTTTTCAAACTGTATAGGTGTTATTAACAGTTTCATTTGATGCTAAGTGGGAACATTTATGCAAACTGAAATGAGAATAAAGAGTAAAAGTGATTACAAAAGTCAATATAAGCAGATTAGAAAAACAACTCGATGAAAATCAGCCATGAGAACAGGTAGCTTTCAGGAATGGCTACTCAACCATCAATCAATGAGCACCTCCACACAATCAACCAGTTGATGGAGAGAGTGCGAGAAGTCTGTATGTCCCTATGCATTGTGTTTGTAGACTATGAAAAGATTTTTGATAGCGTGGAAATAATTGCAGTAGTAAATGCCTTGAGCAACCAATTTCTGCTGAACACTTTCTGCCCTATGGAGGAACTGTGATTTGAAAATGAGCCCATCGAAAGTGTCAATGCATATGTCTACCAAGTCCAGGAAATCAATAACAACCACAACATTGATAAAGAGATCTCTTGCAGCAGAATGGCGGGTTGACTCTACTTCAGTTGCATTAAACCGGTACCCCAGCAGATGATGGACATCAAGGTCAGTGCTCACACCTTCAGTAGCATGGTATAAGGGTGTGAGGTTTAGAGTCTCGCAAATCAGATGCAGAGGAACTCAGAATTACAGAAAAAGCAATGGAACGAAGAGTCCTAAATATCTCCCTAAGAAACCATATCCAAAAAATTGGCATTCATGATCAGAGTTTCAGGGTGCTGTTGACTCTACTTCAATACAAAAGTACAGACGGGTCGGCCATGTGGTCCACATGGATGAGGAGAGTGTCATTCTGGTGGCCAGACAACTACAACCACCTGCCAACAAGATCGAGAAATAACCTGACCATGCTTTTGGGCAATCATGGTACTCCAAAACGAAAGAAAAGACACACATTTCAGCAGCTTTTGGCTACCTGGCATCAGGCATTCTTGCCTGATTGAATACCAGGATTCAAGAATTCAAATAAGTGATTATTATTTGTTATAATAAACTGCAAAAAATTGAGAGCTTACATAAAATAGGTAATTTTAATTAAAAATAAACTTTAAAATTATAATCTGTATATAACAGTGGTCAGCGTCATACTAATGAAGGTGGTTCAAAAAAAACTACAGTTAATAGATAGCGTATAGAGTTATGCCGACAGTCTCCAGGTGACAGACTCATATGTTTTGTTGCAGGGATCAACTGTTGCCAGAAGTGCCAGTGATAAAGAAAGGGTAAGTAATACTGATCATTATAGTCATCTACTTTGTGAAGTTTTTTTTTGTCTTGAGTACATTATCATGACATGTTGTAACGTGCAGTCTTCCAGTTGGATAGTATCATTTTGCCCACCAGGAGAGCAGAGATGAAATGCTCAGTTGTATGATTGTCAATGTTCAATCAGAGACAGAATGGATCTCAGAGACACTGATGCGATTGTGGAGCACCAGAACATATCCTGCAGGAGTGCCCTACTTACACAGACCAAAGAGAGGTAGTCTGGCCCGGGGTAGCGGCCTTACTAGAAAATCGGTGGGGGGTGGGGCTGAAATGCACATTCTCCTTCGGGAACCTCGCCAGGCTGGAAGCATAGCATCAGTTGAAAGAAGATGAAGAGCAGAGGGGTGAGACCTAAGAAACTACAATTACAAAGGTTCCTGAAAGAGCAAGAGATTGATGTGTGTTCTATACGGAAGATATACCTCGTCAGCGTTCACAGATTCTCGATAAGTGGATATGAAAGAGATCTTCTGACAGAACAGAAAAGATCAATCAAAAGGGGGTCCTGACTGCCATCAGGAACAAGTACTTAACCTTTGAAGTTCAGAGATCCAAACTACAGGACACAAAGCACATTTAATATTGATTTGAGAACCTTGAATAGAGACCTTACAATATGTCATTTATATTCACCACTGAACAAACACATACACTTGGCAAATATCAGGCTGGGTGGACACAACTGGAGGATCATTTGAGACTTTAACAGTCATTCTCCAAGCTGCGGTTACACAGACCTAAAATGACAAGGGAGAAGAGGCAGAAGACATTATCATAACCAACAGACTAGTCATGCTAAACAAACCTGATGATCCACACACATACTACTTCAGGTCCTGGAGGAAAACAAGTAATCTGGATCTTGCCATGACTTTAAAAACTTTAACCAAGGGCTCGACTTCATTGCCTCAGGTTTTCCCCATTTAGCTCAGTCTCTCTCGGCAGATGGGTACCCATCTGTCGAGAGCATCGCACAAAGCACGAACTCCGTAGCTCCAGCGATGAACCCAGGGATCTCAGGAAAAAATTGACATCATGGACCAACCGTCACAGTTCGAATTCAAACCCCGACCGTCTGAACACGAGGCAAGCGGCTTGACCACTTCACTACAGACACCCCCATGACTACAAAGTAGATGACAAGGCCTTGAATTAAAGCATATGTCAACAATGTGAGGCAGTGACGAAAGTTCAAAAGTAATTACCATGAAGGGACCAAAAGATACCTCAGAAGGTATCTCTCTCCCTAGATGGAATTATTGGAGCCTATTCACATCATTGACTGGCAGCTCTCTGTCAAAATAAAAAATTAAAATCAGGTTAAAACTCCTCAACTCCATACTTTAAACCTTCAATTTGTGCGTTTTTGACACTGCCTAGAAAGGTATCCCATAGAGACTGCAGAAAATACATCAACCCTTTTGAACACAAAAACTGGATGAATTGCAAAGCAAAATTAGTACATTAAAAAAAATCTAAACAAACCCAACAGGCGAAAATACAATCTTGCACAACAAAACAAAAGGCAGTGTTAATAAAAGAGAAGAAGAAGAGTATGAGAGAAAGCTGGCACATACTTATCAGCTCAATAAACCTCTACAAGGATACTAAAAGACTGGAATTTCACCAAAACCCTAGACAGCGACAAGACAGAGAACCAAAACTGATGGGCAAGGCTGCAGCAGACCTTATGGTCAGAACTTATCGGTCATAAAGTTTAAATAAAGACGCAAGTTTCAAGAGATAGAGTTAAAGAAGTAAGAACACAGATCAGAGCTCTCCTAAAAAAACCGCAGCACAGGCACACCAACAGAGTACATGATAGTGAAGTTCACCCTACAGGAGCTGGAAGACGAATTAGGAAATTAAAGGAGAAAAAAGCACCAGGGGCAGATCATATCACAAATAAATTCTTTAAAAACCTCAGCCCTTTAGGCAAAAGGTTCTTCCTTGGAATTTCTAACTACAGCTGGAACGAGTGTACTGTTCCAACCCTGGAAGTTACATTCTTCTTCTTCTTCTTCGTATGCTGTCAGACGTCAACCTGTATTTTTTCGAAAAAAAGCAGCGGTCATCCTGAGGCTGTCGACACTGCCATAGAGCTTGTCTTGTGTTGCCACATGTGCTTTCTCTGGTCCTCGTATGTCGGGCAGTTTTGCAGCAAATGTTCAGCGGTCATTTTCCCGGTACCACACGTGCATTCGTCAGTGCCACCTATCTTCAGTTTACTGAATAGGTGGTACCTCAGTCTATTGTGGCCTGTGCGGAGTCTGAAGACCACGACCTGCTCTCTTCTGTTCAATTGGTAATAGGCATCGTTTTTTGTGAAGCCAGTATGTTCTGTTTCCCATTTGGTCATGTATCTGGCTCTAAAAAAAGCCTTTTGGACTCTTCGTAGGTCACACTAGGATCTGGTTGTGGTAGTCTTGCACCTTTTGCCAGTCTGTCTGCCTCCTCGTTGCCTTGGATGTTACAGTGGGATAGAACCCACTGTACCACTACTCTTTTTTGTGCGGACTGCTGGCATAGTTGACAGAGTACTGCTCTTAAATCATTAAGTTCAGTATTTTTCTGGCTTTTTAGTGCTGTGACTACGGCCAGGGCATCTGTAAACAGGACTATATGGCTTTCATTTCTTTTGCCTGTCACCATTTCTTCACCATTGCCTCTGCCTCCGCTCTGAAATTGCTTGAGTATTTTCCAGTTGCCACTGACAGTGTTATTTTTCTACCATTTGGTAGGCTCAGGAATACCCCTGCCCCTCCGTTCTGTGTTGTATTTGTTAACCGTCGGTGTATGCATGGGTCCAGTCCATGCTTGGGTAGTTTTTCATTATGTACCTCAGGGTTATGTCTCTTCTTTCTTTTTCAGTCTGGCTGTTCTTGTTTCCAATATCTGGTATATTTCTACCACCTCCGGAAATATATGCTGCCTCCAGGTAGGTTTGTGTACAGTAGAGATGGGCTTTGGTGTTGTTAATGTGTTCATAGGGTCTTCGCTCATCTTTGCTTTGGCTATTTCTGCAAAGTTTCTCCGCTTTAGTTTCCCATTTCCAAATCTATTTAGTCTCTGATGCATTGAATGGTCTGTCAGTCTTCTGAGTTTCTCTGCTTGCTGCTGGGGTCTGCAGTCTCTTCTGTCGTTCATGGATTGCAGATTTGTAATCTTTTCAAGTTCTACAACTGGCGTTGACTTCATGCCTCCTGTTATAACACTCATGGCTTGGATTTGGAGTTTGCTAATTTTATCAAAGTTCACCTTTGCTGCTGTTGTTCATGCCGCAATGCCATACTCGAGAACTGGTCTCACTCTTCCAGTGTACAGTTTCTTTAGTATACTTTTGTCTGCTCCCCAGCTTGTGCCAGCAAGTTTCCTCATGATTGCCATTCTTTCTCTGGCTCTCATTCGGTTTCTCTCGATCTGACTTTTCCATGTCATGCACCGATCAAATGTGACTCCCAGGTAGTTTGGGTTGTCGTTTAGCCGCAGATATTTGCCGTTAAGACTTATTTTGGTGTTCTGGGGTTTGTTTGAAAGCGAGAATATCGTACATGTTGTTTTTTTCCTCATTTATTTTGACCAGCCATGAGTTTGCCCACTTCTCCAACGATGTTAGGGCCTGCTGCATCCGATTGCTTGCTATGGTGAGATTTTTTTCAGAGCTCTACATAGCCAGATCGTCTGCAAACATGGAGCTGTGGACTCTTCTTTGTATATTCTCTGTGATGTTGTTTATATACACCAGGTAAAGTGTGGGTGACAGTACTTCCCCTTGGGGTACTCCCTGCTCAAGTGTCACCTTTTTGCTCATCTGCCCTTGTACTTGGACTCTGGCTGTTCTGTTTTTGAGGTAGTGGCTGATCCATCTGTACATTTTCCCACAAACTTCACTTCTATGTAGCTTGACTTTAAGTTCCTCTTTCCACACCCTGTCAAATGCCTTCTCTAAATGCACCCAAACAGCTACTGTGTTTTTTTTCTTCCTGGTAAGCATCCTCTATTTCCTGGGCTATGAGAGTGATCTGGTCCTCAGTGGATCTGTGCTGTCTAAAGCCTGCTTGCTGTAGAATTAGTATGTGTTTTTCTTCCAGATGCCACATCAGTCTGGTGTTTATCATACACTCCATCAGTTTGCCTACACAGCTCAGTAGACTGATAGGCCTGAATCCATTTGGATCTGTTCTATCTTTTTCTTTCTTTGGTACTAGTATAAGTACAGCGTCTTTCCATGCCTGCGGTACAATTCCCCTTTTCCAGCTTTGGTTCAGGACTGATAGTAACTTCTTCTTTGCTGTTTGGCCCAGCCCCATTAGCATTTCGCTTGTTACCCCATCTTTTCCGGACGATTTATTTTTCTTTAAAGTTCTCATGGCCTCTTCCATTTCATTCATTGTTAGTTTTGCCATCATGTGCTCCTCTGGTGCCATATTGATGTTGTCATGGCTCTTTTGTTCTTCATTAATGTCTGTATGCCTATCAGTAGGGACATCAATGTGGTTTGCTCTGGCATAATGTTCTATAAAGGCGTTTGCTGCTTTTTTTCCAGTAAGCATGTTGTCGCCCTGCTTGATGGTAATTTGTTTGTTTGATGGAGTTTCGTCATTCATGGCTCTGACTAACTTCCATAATTTGTTCCCTTCTTTATCTAAATTGAGGCTTTCTGTTTTGTTTTTCCAGCTGTCTCTTGTTATTTGGTTAGTGTTCTTTTGTATTTCGCTGTGATGGCTTTGAGGGCGATATTTGCCTCCATAGATTGTTCTCTCTCTGCCATGTTCCTAGCATTTGAGACTTCGTCTTCCGCTTTCTGCAATTCATCATTCTAATATGGCTTGTAGTTTTTCCTTGCCCCTCTTGGGATGGTTTCGGTGGCTGCTTGCATTATTGCTTTGCTTAGGCTTTCCACCATGGGTTTCATATTGTTTTTCCGTGTGTTGATGGTTTCACACAGCCCATCTGTCAGGATTGCAAATCTGTCCCAGTCGGCTCATTTATAACCCCAACTTGGGAGCGGTTTTATTTCCTGTGGGCCTACTGCCATATCAGCTTCTAGCCTAATTGGCCTGTGGTTGCTACCTGCCAATTGGTTTAGCACCTGGCGGTCTATTTTGTGGTGAATGTCCACCGTGGAAAAGGCCAAGTCTGGAGTAGAGGTGGTATACCATGTTTTAGAATAGAAGCTAGGGCTGTCCTCCGGCCTATTGATAAGATAGCGATTTGTGTCTATCTCCCAGTCTTCCACTTCATCACCTCTGTTGTTTGTGTCCGAATATCCCCATCTCTCCGAGTGGCTGTTGAAGTCTCCAACTACTAAGCAGCTGGAGTCCTTGATTTCTATACTCGAGAGCGACAGGTCTTTGTTTGGTGGGCCATACAGGTTGAAGATGCGGATCTTCGTTTCTTGTGTCATTTATGTCGACTCCTACAATTTCTGCTTGTCCGGTGTGATTGACAGGTACTGCGCTACTCGGTATGCAGTTACGTGTCAGTATTAGAACCCCTCCTTTGTGACCTTCTCTATCAAGACGGAAGATTGAGAATTTGTGGTTGTTGTTGAGGTGCGTTTCTTGGATACATGCCACGTCAATCTTACCTTCATGCAGGTGATGTGTTAGGGAAAGCTTTTTGTTAATGACTCTCTCCGCATTCCACTGTAGTATTCTGAGGGTCTTGTGTTTTTGGTCAATAGTTTTTGCCCCATCACCTTGTGCCTTGACTCCACAGCACATGGGTGGGTGACCACCATTAGCATTGGGTGGGCCCCTTCGAGGCGTGAGGCCTGGCACTCTCGCTGCCTGGCGGGACTCCACAGGATGAGCACCACACTTTTTTCTGTTTGGTTGTACGGTCATCATACAGCGATATACGTTGCACTGTTTCATTAAGCCTGTGACCCAGTGCATCCGATTTCAACAGGCGTTTCTGTAGGGATGCCCTCCTTAACCTTTGGCTGTCCCCAGCCTATCTGCAAGGCAGCAGTTGTTTGTGGTCAGAGTTGTCTCTCTTAGGGAAGTTGTCTTGCAGGACTATCAAGCCTTCACCATTCGTGTCTATAAGGTGTGGTGATAATATGATATAATGGACTATGTACTAGTTTGTACTATCCCGGAAGAGAGGCAGTCCAGTGTGTCTGTGTCCCAGGATCGTCACGTCCTGCCAGAAACGTAGCATATGCATGTGAGTGGGGTATCTCTTTGCTCCCTTTATTTTCTCGGCTTCTCTGCAGTGATGGTACGGCTAACATTCCCCGCCACCTGGGAGGTTTTCACAATAAGACAGGTGCAATTTCCGCTGGCCTGCATCTATTCTGCGTCCTTTGGGATGACCTATAGCAGACAGAGGTAAAGAGCAACCCATCGTGAATTTTCTGTGTTAACCTGAAAAGCTGGTCTTCTGTGCAACTACCTTTTCTGAAGCCTGCCTGTTCATGGCAAAGGATTTCTGAACTCTCAAGGAACCAGTAAAGGCATGAATTTACCATTCTTTCTGCTAATTTTCCAAAGCATGATGTTAATGAGATGGGACGGTAGTCATGGGATGGTTCATCTGAAGGTTTGTTGCCTTTCAGGATGGGGATAACATGCGCATTCTTCCAGTCTTTGGGCAGTTGTCCATTTCTCCTAGTTATTTTGAATAACTTGAGGACTGTTTCTTTCCCCAATGTGTTGTCCATTTTTCCAAGTCATGTTGATTAACTTGAGGACTGTTTCTTTCTCCCAATGAGCCCAGGTGAGTTAACATTTCATTATGGGTAATGTCTGACCCAGCAGACTTTCTAGGTTTTAATTTCTTCGGATCTTGTTGAAATTCTTGCTTACTGAAATCAGCTTTAAATATAGAGGCACTAGCGGTTGGAGATTTCTCTTGACGTTTCAAGTGTTCTAGATGTTCTTTGTCCAACTCATAAAGTTTTCCTGCTCTGTTCAGAGGCAAAGTACCCATTGAAATGCTCTGTTTTTTTCTGGTCTTCAGTTATTTTTCTTCTGCACTGGCTTAGCATTTGTTCTCCTCTCATTTCCAGACAAATTGTCTGTCAATGCTCAGGCCTCTCTTCCCATTGTGCTTTAGGTCAAGTTTCGCACATGTTGATGAGCATTTTTCATTTTAAAATATGAGTTTGACCTTTGCACATAATTTATTGTAGAGGATCTTAGCTTCTTATGATGGTGCTCTCTCGATGGCTATTCTTGCTTCATTTCTATCAGATATAACAGCTTGCATTTCATTGGTATAAAATGGTTTTCTTTAGCGTTCATTCTCAATCTCCCACTATCAAGCCCTGAACAGGGCTATGCAAGTAACAGGTAGTAGTCTGGAGAACGGAATGTGTTGTGTCGCTAGTTAACAGCATGACTGCGATATTTGCACCTTGCGGTCCGACACATCCGTCTTCGTCAGCTAGAATGGTTTAAAATGACTTCCTCCTGTCACTTGCGATGCTGCATCCAGAATAGCTCTTGTCACCCCATTATTGTGTGTCTCTAATCTGCTGTCGATATTACCAAGCAGGTAGTCAGATGATCTGCCAGGGTTAAAAAGGACAACTATACCAGCAGGTCAGTCATTCTTAGAAAGCGAGTGTCACATGGAAGTGTAATAGCGCCCACTCTCTTCTTGATATGTATAAACATCACAGTAATCTCAAACAGCCTACACGTAGATGACTTCGCTTTATGGACGACCACAGATCATGCAACAATAGCCTCATACATGCTCCAAAAGACAGTAGAGAAGGTGGAGAACTGGACAGAGGAGTAGGGACTGAAAATAGACTACACCAAAACTTCCACTACTCTCTTTTCACCCTAAAAAAGAGAAAATAACAATAAAGAAAGGAAACCAACGAATACCCAGATTCCTTGGCGTCACATTTGACTCGAGACTCACCTGGACGCCAAATATAAATAAAATAGAGACAAGGGCCATAAAAAGACTGTGATGAAAACACTGGCTGGTACATCGTGAGGAGCAAACAAAAATTCCTCAAGCAAGTTTACACAGAGGTAATCAGACAAATCATGGAATATGCCTCTAACATTTGAACAACATCGGCTAAAGCAAACAAAGAAAAACCAACTTTGCGTTTCAGAATTACTCTTACGGCATTGAAAAATACTCATATTACAGAGCAAACATTGAGACCCTCAAATTAAGAAGGAAATACAAATCCCTTACTCAGTCTGAAAAATTAAAAAGGCTACCTGATTACTCCCTACACCAGAAGTTACAAGAAAGAACTAAAACAGACTACTAATGAAAATCCCAACCATCTGGTCAGAGAAAACCACAGAAAACATGAAGACATCATTGAAGCCGAAATCGAAAAGTGCAGAGCACTCATCCCAGAACCATGTATACAGAGCCTGGATTGGTCCAAAATAATCTGGAGGTACCAGGGATAACAGAAATGTGAGTAGCCAGCAACATAACAATAAATCCCTGTTTTACGTAATCTCAAGAGACAATACCCTAGCAACTCCTGGACACCTGTGTACACAGATTGATCTGCCACGGAGAGCTACACAGGAGATTTTAAAATTTGTTAACTTGAGGAGATAATTTCATTAATGTGCACGTGAGCTATACATTTTCTTAAAGCTTGAGATGTTGTTTAGGTGGTATGTCATTATTTGTCAATGTAGTCACCACCCCGGTCCGCACACAAATGCCAACGTCAGACAATTTGTTGCATCCTGCAATAAAAAAAAGACGTCTTCTCCTGAAACCAGGTATGCTTGCACCTTCTCATCAGAAGTGTAACTGTGTTCCTCTGGGTGTTGCTTCAGCTTCGGGAAGAGGAAGATGTCACAAGTTGCTATAGTGGGGCTGTACAATGGGCGCTGTAAAATTTATGCAAACTTGAAATGCTCCAATGCAGCTACTGCTTTCCAACTCATGTGTGGACAAGTGTTGTTATGTTGAAGAACTGCATGCTTGTCCATACAAGCACAGAGCAGTCATGCTCAAAGTTTCAGCAAAGTTTTCACATATCAATCGGAGTTGACGGTGTAGCCGTGCTTCAAAGATTTAATGTAGACTATGTCCTTAAAGTCCCACATCATCATCATTCTCGTAGAGGTGACGACCATGAAATTGTTTGGTAATCCAGGCCATCTCTAGCCCCAAACAAGATAGACTCTCACACGAAATAAAATACAACATCAGATTGCTGTCCCAAAAAACAGATCTAGTCCTACAGTGGATTTTGGCCCACTGTGGGATTCTTGGAAACAAGAAAGCAAATGAACTCGCAAAAACTGGAAGTGGCAAAACACAGACTCACAATCCACAGAGCTATAAAGAAGCAAAGACACTCATCAAATGATCCGTGAAGACCTAATGGGGAGATAGGCACAAATAATACAAGTCAGAAAATCACGGCGTAAACAAACTTGGTAGAGATGGGCAGACAAAGATCTTCTGACTCAGAATGGAACATTGCAGACTCAAGGCCCACCTCCGCAGAATGGGTCTTGGAGACACTGCCACGTGCGATTGTGGAGCACTCAAGCAAACACCAGAACATATCCTGCAGGACTGACCTACTTATACAGACCAAAGAGAGGGTCTGGTCCAGGAAAGCGACTATGTTCGAGAAACTGTGGGTGACCAGAGAAGACCTCAAACACACAATCTTCTTTGTAAACCTCATCGGGCTAAAAGCAAAGTATCAGCTGATTGAAGCAGAAGAAGAAGAAACAAATTGAACTAAAATTGTGATCCAAGAACTTAAGAAACGTAATTAAATAATCTATGACATGACGTATTCATAATACAAAGGTACATTAGTATGAATCGTTACATGTCATTAATGCTGAGGGGAAAATATGGTGAAGAAAAAAAAAATTGTGTACTTATGATATTGGTGTCTTTGAATATCATTTTCACAGTTCCTTTCTTTTGTGTAACATTTTGAGTTTTAATGTGTGTTGAATATCCATGTGTAATCTAGATGTGTGATCATTGGTTTGATCAAATTAATAAATAATTTATTGAGTCCAATTTCCATCATAGAAAATGTGACAATTTGAAAAATCACGGTATTTTTAAATACATACCTCATTTAAATAATTATAATTGAACCAAATCTGCACGTGTGCCGGATCGTTGGCCATGTTTTAGGTAATAATTGTCTAAACTTTTTCGGTGTTCGTCCTCAAAAGGATGTTTTGTGCTGTAGTTTACAACAAGGCTGTGATACCGGCGCCTATTGGCCTGACACATCCCAGCACAGCAATTTTGGGACAGAATTTGCCTTTCCTCTTTGATCTCTATCTTTCTTTTAGCCAGGCTACATGGTTGCAGCCTGTTTCCAGGGCTGACACTTTGAGGCAGAATATGGTCTTGGTCAGTTATGGGTCACTGACCTTGATGGAAGTAGCCAGTTATGAGTTGCTGGCTGCTGTCAGCTCATTCACTGCTGCATCTTCAGCTCCAAATCGATGTAACTAAATGACATAACGTAATGCATGTCCTATATGATGACGTCAGTCGAGCAAGATGGAATTTGATGTTTTGCTAGATGGGTTGAATGAAGCTGTAAAAGAGTTAATTACACTTTTTAGTGGAACATGTGTCTTTATACATATTTGTCTATTTTGTGAATGGATCATAACTATGTTTTGTGAAGTGTCTTATTGTTAATGAATTTAAGCACTGTTTCACATGCTCCTGGCAGTTTGTATAATATGATCCTGAATAGTATTATTATCTTAGTAATATGAAAATAATTTAATGTTTTTAAAGTTGTCACCCCATTAATATATGAAATAGAAAATATCCCCACAACGAATTAGAGCAGGGCATAATAAATCCTGGTCACCATGACATCTAGAAATGTTGCTGAGGCACCTAACATTTCAGAACCAGTGTCATATTTATTCGGAGAATCAAAATGCTGAGCAGCGCATGAGCTGCCGAAAGGAACCGAAAGGTGCAAATATCGCAGTCGAGCTGCGAACTACGCACATTCCGTTCTAAAGAAAAAATCCTGCTGCTTGCAAAATCCTTTTCAGGACTTGGCAGTGGGAGTAGTTTGTTTCCTTAAGTTAAATTGTGTAAAAGAGGTGTTGTTGAAATAGAAACCATTTTTGCAAGGTGTTCAGCTTTATAAGGTTACTGCTTACCAGTCACATTGTCTTGCCCTTCCTAACAGAGTAAAGTTTGTGATTCATTTGTCAGAGACAAGTGCATAATGCTCTGCACTGAAAAAACAAAATGTATTCTGTGAATTTAATTTCTTTCATGAAAGATTTAGAATTAGTATTTTTATTCCTTTGTTAATTGGTTTAGTTTTGCCATGATTTCAGTTGAAAGTGCTGCCCACATTCAAAGACAATGATTTTCTCAATGATGGTGCTAAGATCCAGATTGGACCTGAAGAAAGGAAGAAATTACTGGACATTCTCCAGAGTGATGTTGATGTAAGTGCCATTTGTGATTCTGTAGTCATATTATCTCTGAGATATTTAAATATCTTTAAACTTCAATAGTACAAACAATGACTGAATTAGGGTCTTGGACAGGTTGATGGATTAGATTAGGGGTGTCCTGCCACAGGCCATGTTCAGTCCCTCTTAGGTGTTTAATGCCCCCCTATTCAATTTAAGAGTGACTTGCACACTATATTCTGACAAAGAGGTTAGAATTTAAGAAATTATTTAATCAACCAATCATCTCAAGAAATATTTGTTTAGGAGATCTGTGTATAAAAATTGGTGTCCAGTTTCAGCTGCAGTTCTTTGCTGTCATCACAGCTATAGGAATTAATTTAAACAAACTGACGATCAGTGATTACTAGTCAAATGAATACTTCATGTAGTCTTCGTGGTACAGGCAAATGTTCACACAGTGTAGGTTTCAAATGTAATACCACACGATGTTCCATGTCAATGTTCTCGATAAACAAGCGTAAAGCAAAAATTGAACGTTTTCTGCACAAACTTTTGTCTAGATTCCATGATGCATTTTATCCCTACAGAGAGCTGTTTTTAGATGAAATGGTCATTGAGTGGAAAGGCAAATGGGCACAAAATGTTCATTACGTCTAAATGTAAAATATAGCATGTCAAGACTTTTGGTCTGTGTGACTGCACTACTGGCTATGTTGTCAATGTATTTATATACTTTGGTATAAGTCAAGAACAAAATGCTCACCTTCTCACAATATTTATGGACATAACAAAAGCTTTTGATACTGTAAGTTGTGACGGCCTATGGAAGAATATGGCCAATAAACTGATAGGAAACTGTATTTTTCATTGTCTCCGTCTCTGCTGTGCTAATCCTCATACTATCGCAGGTATTATCAATGGCATTTAGTGCTCTCGTAATGAAAAATACTCTGATCATCTGCAAAAAGGAACTCATTCATTGTGGTTGTTTATCCAATGTTTCTGCTTGGTTGTTATTTTTCCATCTGTATCATGTTCTGATCTGACTTGGATGGTGTTGGAATATGCTGTTTGTGGTTATAAGTTCGTATTTTGCACAAAGGTTCAACAATTTGTCACCATTATTATTACATTCTGTGGGTTCTGTTGCTGTATGGTCCAAGATAGTCCTCCCAAGACATTAATTCTTCCTACTCTCCGGTTGAAGTCACATATTATGAAAGTTTGTCTTTGACTTTGTTTATAATTTCTGGCAAGTTGTAGAAAAATTCCTCTCTTTCTTCTTCATTGTGGCTATCATTATAAGGTGCGTACACGCTGATGTTATTCTTTCTTTGGCCATTTTTATTTTTATGATTCTTTTTGATATTACTCTGTATCTGTCATACATTTTGCAGTCTCTATAAACCCAACCCTGTTTTTTGCCCTTTCTTGTGTTGCAATACCACTCCATAGTAATACATAGTTTAGATGTATTTCTTTCATGATTGATCTTTTCCATCTCACGTCTAATATACCCATGATATCTATCTCCTTTCTTTCCGTTAACTCCACCATTGCCGGTTCTTTACTGGTTAGTCCACAGATATTTCAAGTGTCTATTTTTCTCTTTTGACATTGCTGGTCACATTTCCTTCTTTGTTTTATTTTTGGCATACGAAAATTCCTTTGGTGGCTTGCTGGGCCAATCCCAGTTGTTCGGTGCTTGTATTAGTTACTTTATGTTTATCTTACTGTCCTTTCCCCTCCTGGCTTTTTTCTACCTCAGATCAGCATGATACTGGTGCATTTAAAAATGTGAATATATGAGAGCCTTCCTGTTACCCCCCGTGTTAGGTGGCATGGGGTAGGCAACCTCAGCCCCATTGTAAGTAGGTCAGCTTCTGTGTATTTCAGATAAGACTTAGTACTGTTGATGAACGGGCCATCGGTCACCATTGTCCTTTGTCCTGGACACCACGTACTATCCTGATGTATGCTACGAACAGCGTTCACTAGGTGATGTTGAGAATGTGATGAGATAAACACATGTAAAAAAACTGCACAGCGGCCACAATTAGCTTGTCTGAGTGTCAGAAATGTTCACATTTAACATGTTATGGACGCAACTCTAAGCGGTCAACTATCGTAAACTGTATTCCAGAGGTCATACAATAGTTTTTTTTTTTTTTTGTTAACTAACACAAATTTCCTTCTGTTTGAAAATGTTTAGTTTCATTTGTATATACTTCCGGATTGTGTGTATTAAAAAATTGTATTTTCCTAGCGACTGTGTATTAAAAAATGGACGGATCGAAAGTGGGTTGTAAAGGTGCGTAGAAGTGCAATGAGTATGTAAGAAATGCAGGAAGAGGTTTTTAAAAAATTAATTTAAATACTTCTATAATTATCTTTGGCAATCCTGTTCAGTTATATTGTTTATTGATTTATTGGCACGAGTACAGAGAGCATCATCTGGCAGAATGGTTTCAGTGCTTGCCTGTGGACAAAAATTAAAAAATTATATTATTTCCTAGGTGAAGCCAGGTACTAAAACAAGAATGATTATAAGATATGGTTATGTGTGTGTATCTACAATTTTGTTTAAAGTTTGGTGCCTCCCCTCCCCCAGAACATGCCAAATTTTACAATATGACACAACTTTTAACAGTGGGAAACCTTTGCTCTAGATAATGAGTAAGAATACACCCACCACTTTCCTCACTCAATTATATATTTTTTTAAGGCAACATATACAAAATAACTAGCAGTAGTCATTACGGCTATGGGCCATAAAAGTACATTAAACTCAGAATAGGGTGTTACAAGCCAAAAAAATGGTTTGAAAACCCACATTGATTGTCAAAATGTGTAGAGATAGTTGTCAATCAATCAAAAAGCCAAGATACAGTCATGATGGCTGTCAGCAGCCAGTAACTCATAGCTGGCTGCTTGCATCCAGTGTCAACAAATAATAGCTGATCAAGACCCAATTCCACCTCCACGTGGATGTCCTGGAAACAGGCTACACTAGTCAACTAGAGTTGATCAAGGTATTGAGATTGCAGAGGAGATATTATGACATACATTAGACAAAAAACTGTCCCTGTGCCAGTTCATCTTTTAGGTTCTTTCAAAATTAAAACGCTGCAAACTAAATGACAGAAGATGATGCATGTGTTGGAAGTTTCCCTTGCTTGATCAAACGGAAATTTATGTTTTACTCATGGCTGTTGGTCGAATGAAACTGTAAAGATTTAATCTCTTTAGTACGATTCTGTTCAATATTTTCCCAGCAATGGATAATAACATTATTCTTCTATAATTTCTACATTGCAGCAGATCTCCATTGTTTGGTAACTTGACTACATAGCTTTCCCTCCAGGCTGCTGGTCTTTTTTCTCTTTTTCAAACTTTACAAATGAATTTGTATGAAGTATTGATGTCTGCTTTGATTGCTTCTATTGAGATACTTTGTGGACCAGTGACTTAACTATCTTTCAGAAGTTCATGACTTGACCATATCAATTATAAGTGGTAGTGACCTTAACCAATCATTTCAGTTTTTGAGTAGCCTTCACCTAATGGACTACAGTCTACTTGTTGGCATACATGACCGAGACCAGGCCAACGAGAGCGAAACCAACTTTGACATGCCTTCTGGTACTGCAGAGGAAGAGCAAGATGGAGAAGATGGTGATGTGGCAGGTACAGGCATGGGAGGAGATCAGGTTTGTCCTAGAAATTATTTTTCTGTCAAGTAAATTATGCACAATTTTATCAGATAAAAATATTATTTTCTGCCTCCGTATTTGCATGACGTATAGATAGTATATTGGCAGTATTTTTAAAACAAACAGGTTGTGTGACATCATTGTATTACTAAAGAATTACGCTAAAAGACATTATTGTATTAATAAATATATATTCTAAATGGTATTATTGTATTTAAAAAAAATAAAGGCCAGTGATATTATTGTATTATTAAATAGGTTGAGTATAATGATGACACAGATGGGATAAGCCCTCCTGACTCTCCTCGACCAGCGACACCAATACCTCCATTCACAGGAGAACTGGACTCGGACTGGGAGCATTATGGCCTAAACTGTGTGGAAGGTGAGCATTTGTCCATGGTTGGTAGGTGAGAGTTTGTCCATGGTTGTAAGGTGATCATTTGTACATGGGTTGGTAGGTGAGCATTTGTCCATGATTGGTAGGAGAGCATTTTTCTAGGGTTGGTAGGAGAGCATTTGTCCATGATTGGTAGGAGAGCATTTGTCCATGATTGGGAGGAGAGCATTTGTCCATGATTGGTAGGAGAGCATTTGTCCATGATTGGTAGGAGAGCATTTGTCCATGATTGGTAGGAGAGCATTTGTCCATGATTGGTAGGAGAGCATTTGTCCATGATTGGTAGGAGAGCATTTGTCCAGGGCTGTAAGCTGAGCATTTGTCCATGATTGGGAGGAGAGCATTTGTCCATGATTAGTTGCTGAGTATATGATTATGGTTGGTCTCTATGCTTGTCTGAATAGGTGGGTTCCATCCTGGGACTCCTTGTGGGGAAGGTAAGATTAGGCACACTTCTTCCAGAAATGCATGTAACGGCAACAAAAAAGGTTATGCATGGAGATTTACAGTGACCTATGTTTATATCTGCCTGCTATACAACTAATATTATAGTGACCTATGTTTATGTCTGTCTACCATACACCAACCTTTACTGTGATCTATGTTAATGTTTGTCTGCTATACAACTGCCATTACAGTGACCAATTTGTACTACTTTAACAGAAAATGGGAAAAGAGAGGTCTACTTCATTGCACTGATTGACATCCTCACTAAATATGGGATGAAAAAACGCACAGCTCAAGCAGCCAAAACAGTCAAGCATGGTGCAGGGGCAGAGATCTCCACCGTTCACCCAGAACAGTATGCAAAACGTTTCATGGAGTTCATTAGCAAATGTATGGAATGAGCATTGACAATGCTGTAGTGCAGTGCTTCTTAACTAGCAGTGCATGCTCCTAGTGGGAATGGGGATCTGAGATGAGATATCTAGGCATGTCAGATGTCTTAGAAAACAAATTACAATATAATCACAAATAAATATACAGGACTACAAGTATCACATTACACCATCAGTGTTGTTGAAAGAGCCCCAGTTTTATTCTTTGTTTTTATCAAGTCTGTTTTGTTAAGAATAGATGTCACTGCACTCTGAGCAGACACATAGGTGTTAATTCTCTCTCAGCAAATTACGGGAGAGCATGGGTACTCATGATTCTCATATATAGCTGGGTGTAGACACCTCTGCTTCATCCTCTCAAGCCCTATTGGACCCACATCTTTATTTAAAAATATAGCAATTCGTGTATTTTGCCTAGTAGCTTTCTGAAAGAGGAGTGTGTGGTTAAACAGTTAGGATATTGATGTCTTAGTTTTGAGACAAGGAATCAAACACCAGTAAGGCACAGTTTTCTTCATTTGGGCTGAAATGAAACCAGATCCAGCACACGGAACAGATATATATATTGCTCAGCCCTATGACCACCTTTCCTTCAGCAGAGCCCAACAATAGGAACATCTCTGTAATGTAATGTTTCTTCTTCTTCTTCATTCGTTCTCAATCTCCCACTACCAAACCCTGAAAGGGCTTAAGTAGCAGAATGTAGTCCAGAGAACGGAATACGTTGTGTCGTAGTTTTACAGCTTGGCTGCGATATTTGCACCTTTCGGTCCAACACATCCGACTTCAGCAAGCATTTTTTAAAGTACCGTGTTAGCATTCCCTCTTCGATCCCTTCTCTTTAGCCAGTCTGCCCTGCTGCAGCCTGTTATCCAGGATCACTGCGTGGAGGTGTAGAAGAGTCTTGGCAGCTATGGTCCGCTGGCCCTGACGCTAGCAGTTAGCTATGGGATGCTGACCACTGCAGCTCATGAGCTGCTCAGCATCTTGATCCCTAATGTAATGTTTAATAGTTTAGACTTATTGTCAGGAAGAAAGTGTTAGAGACTTAATTGTACAAGGCTGCAGCTTGTTTATGAGAAGTGGTGGCCATTTGACTTACTTGCTGCCTTTCCTTTCCTGACAGTATACCAGATACTTCTCTACAGCTGGGTTGACTGGAACATTCTGGTAATAAGAGTTGAATCCTGTACCTTTAATATGAAAAATGGTGACTCTGTGACTATGCTGATTAGACATGCTACTGAAAATATGATTACTAGAAGAGAATATGAAAAATGAGCTTTGGTTAGCACATTATTATGTGGTCATGCCAGATCTTTTAGCTTTTTGGCTTCGATTGAAGCATAGGGCTGCCACTACTGCTGGCCCCTTTACAGGAAGCTGGCACCTGCAATGAGGATTTCAGTAGCATTGGTTTTTGAGGAAGTTGCTAGTTATAGGCACAGTTCTCTATTGAAACCATTTACAGCATGCATGCAAAGTTATAGTGGCTCAATACTTTTTTTCAACCAAGGAACCGCTCAGATGTTTCATTAGATACAGATATACACAAACAAAATATAGCAATAATGCTGCTTTTAATCTAAACATTGTACTTTTATCATATTTAAGTATATTCCTGGCACATTTTAGAATCTAGAAGAG
Source organism: Ariolimax columbianus (assembly GCA_036924085.1). Classification (NCBI taxonomy): domain Eukaryota; kingdom Metazoa; phylum Mollusca; class Gastropoda; order Stylommatophora; family Arionidae; genus Ariolimax; species Ariolimax columbianus. The sequence goes on from JAVGWX010000001.1 coordinate 23,957,413, forward strand.
AATATGTCTGCGATACTTCTTAAAAAATTGTACATGGGTGCGAAACATCTAACATGTTTAGAAGCACTGGACTAGAGTCAGCACTACATAGAACATAACCCATTGTTTAACAAGAGATGTCACTTGCTCTTGTTAGGGTTCACTAAACATTGGAGAACCTGACAGAGCAAAAAAAAAAAGATTGTATTTTTGTACCTGTGTTCTGCTCTAGTCATGGTCTCATTTACTGTAGGTAATCTTTTTGTTGATATGTTTATGAATTTACATTTTAAAAATCAATAGATGTATTATAGCATAATGAAACAATGTACTGACAAGAAGAGAGACTCTCTAAGATATGCACGTATATAAACATTCAAAACATTTGCATAACAGGTACTTCTGATGATCAGATTGCCACTTGTAACCATTACTTTCTGAACCAGTATTTTCTTGTTCTTTGTTTTAAGCTGCCTGTTATTTAATTTTCTTGTATTATCTGGGAGCAAATATCCCAGCCATTTGCATGAGCATTTCTTAATTTACCATAAGTAAATATAGCCATGCTAACTTATCACTCACTGTTAGTAAACATAGCCATGCTAAAGATTCTCTTATAGTTAGTTAATGTAGCCATGCTAAAGATTCTCTCATAGTTAGTTAATGTAGCCATCTAAAGATTCTCTCATAGTTAGTTAATGTAGCCATGCTAACTCATCACTCACTGATAGTAAATATAGACATGCTAAAGATTCTCTCAGAGTTAGTTAATGTAGCCATGCTAAAGATTCTCTCGTAGTTAATTAATGTAGCCATGCTAAAGATTCTCCCATAGCTAGTTAATGTAGCCATGCTAAAGATTCTCCCATAGTTAGTTAATGTAGCCATGCTAAAGATTCTCCCATAGCTAGTTAATGTAGCCATGCTAAAGATTCTCTCATAGCTAGTTAATATAGCCATGCTAAAGATTCTCCCATAGCTAGTTAATGTAGCCATGCTAAAGATTCTCTCATAGCTAGTTAATGTAGCCATGCTAAAGATTTTCCCATAGCTAGTTAATGTAGCCATGCTAAAGATGCTCTCATAGCTAGTTAATGTAGCCATGCTAAAGATTCTATCAAAGTTAGTTAATGTAGCCATGCTAAAGATGCTCTCATAGCTAGTTAATGTAGCCATGCTAGCTATTCTCTTACCATTAGTAAATAAAGCTATGCTAACTTATCTCTCACCATTAGTAAATAGAACCATTAGTTTCACATAGTATATATTATATATTTTTCATTGTACATTTATTTAATATTTGGGGGGAAGGGAAGGAGGTCTGGGGGGGGGGGGGGGGGGTGGTGGAATATGAGAGAATGTAGACGAAAAGGGTGATGTGTGTTGAAATATGTTATTACATATTGTTGCAGTAATTTTATTTTGTTGCCCTTGAAACATCAAGTAGCGCAAAATCAAATGAAAACATTGCATGACACGCATTCTTTTATTAAAAACATATTATTAACTGTGAATGAACAAGTATTATTGCATATATAATAATAACTATGCTTTTGTAACTATGTTGATATGGCCCATAATCACTTTATGCCAAAAAAGCTGAATTTGTCAATTATTGTTTGAAATATTTATATTTTTCTGTTTTAAAAATATGGTTATAAATAGAGATATCATCTTACATGAGAACAACAAAGAAAAGGTAACATCTTAAGTTAGAACAAAATATTGGATAAATAAATTCTTATTATTGAGAAAATACATGATATATCATCTTACAATAGATCAAACAGCAAGGGATATCATCTTACAATAGATCAAACAACAAGGAATATCATCTTACAATAGATCAAACAACAAGGAATATCATCTTACAATAGATCAAACAACAAGGAATATCATCTTACAATAGATAAACAACAAGAAATATCATCTTACAATAGATAAACAACAAAAGATATATCATCTTACAATAGATCAAACAGCAAGGGATATCATCTTACAATAGATCAAACAACAAGTAATATCATCTTACAATAGATCAAACAACAAGGAATATCATCTTACAATAGATCAAACAACAAGGAATATCATCTTACAATAGATCAAACAACAAGGAATATCATCTTACAATAGATCAAACAACAAGGAATATCATCTTACAATAGATCAAACAACAAGGAATATCATCTTACAAAAGATCAAACAACAAGGAATATCATCTTACAATAGATCAAACAACAAGGAATATCATCTTACAATAGATCAAACAACAAGGAATATCATCTTACAATAGAAAAAACAACTACGAATATCATCTTACAATAGATAAACAACAACTAGGAATATCATCTTACAATAGATAAACAACAAAAGATATATCATCTTACAATAGATAAACAACAAGGGATATCATCTTACAATAGATAAACAGCAAAAGATATATCATCTTACAATAGATCAAACAGCAAGGGATATCATCTTACAATAGATCAAACAGCAAGGGATAAAATCTTACAATAGGTTAAACAAAAAGAAATATCATCTTACAATAGAACAAACAAGAGATATCATCTTACAATAGAATGCATAACAAAAGATATAATCTTACAATAGAACGAACAAAAGATATAATCTTACAATAGAAGGAACAAGAGATATCGTCTTACAAAGGAGCAAGGGGTATCATTGTACAATAGAGCGCATAACAAGAAATATCATCTTACAATAGAACAAACAAGAGGTATCATCTTACAATATAATGAACAAGAGATATTATCTTACAATAGATTGAACAAGAGGTATCATGTTACAGTAGAACAAACAAGAAGAGATGTAATCTAACTTTAGAACATTCATTAAATTGGAATTAGCAAGAAGGGATATCACCTTCTATTTGAATGATAACAGAGGATATTTGACCTCATTTGATAACTCGGTTTTTGTGAATGGATATATTGTTTCATCACAAATGTAGTATCAACGATGCCAAAACAAAAATGACTGTATCTGTACTATGGACTGTTTGAATACAGTCCTACATATTTATTGAATTTAGTAGGTAAGCAAACATAACAGTAGAGGGACATAGAGCCAATCATGTTAAGTTCAAATGTTGAACCTTTGTGCTCAAGAAATATTAGCAGCCATCTTATCCTACCATTTTTGTTGTTTGCAGGTAGATGTGAAAAAAACCTATTGCTGGATTGATTTATTTAGTTTTTATATTTACCTTGCTGTTATTCATGTGTCATACTAACTGGCATATGAGGTCAAAGATCTATAGAACCTTATTCCAGGTGCTGTCTCTATCAGTTCTACTGTTGACCCTATTGCATACAAAGTGTTAAAACTATCCAGTATCTTCTTGATTTGCCATCTTCTGTATAATTTTTCAACAACTTTGTCTGCAGTCACTGTTCTGCAACTATCCCTAGAAATGAAAACTGTTCTTCTTAATGTGTGCAATAAACTTCCATTAGACATTGACTTTCTTCAGCGCATTCTCATAACTACATCATTCTGTCTAAGAGGGTTCTTAACAATCTTCTGCAATCCATTGATACAAGGGGCTTGTCATAAGTCTTTTCCCTGACCGTAAAGGCATAGGAGGAGAAAGTTGAAATTTGGCACAGTGATTTTTCCTTCTCAATGTAGCCACCACCTGAATTTATACATTTCTGCTATCTCTGCTTGACCTTGAAAAGACCTTCAGAATAAAGTAACCTATTTTTCGAACCAGTTATCACAACCCAGTATGACATCTTCGTCACTGCCAAAATGATTTCCTTTCAGCTGTTTTTTAAGTTTTGGAAAAATAAAAAATTTGATTGAGCTAAATCCAGAGAATATGGTGGGTGTGGAAGAATTTCAATATTCAAATCGTTGGCTATTTGCAGCACAATCCTTTCTTTATGGGAGGGTCCCGTTGTCTTGAAGCAAAGGCAGAATTTTAGTGTGCCCTATCCCTTGTTTTCCGGTCACAGTCTTCCTTAGTTTGGTAAGGAGATCTGCATAATATTGCCCATTAACTGTGTTTTCATGAGGCAGGTAATCTTTCAATATGATACCTTTGACGTCCCAAAAAACAGTCAGCATCATTTTTCTTGCAGATTTCTGTGCTCTTGGCTTGACATGTGTTGGTGAGCCCGGGGATTTTCCACTGCATGCTGTAAATTATTTATTTTGGGTCATAATGGTGAACCCAAGTCTCATCTACTGTCACCATGGTCGGGAACATGTTTTTCGATCGACACATTTTGAGAAACTGGCCACAGCAATCAACCCTCGTTTGTTTCTGTTCACATGTCAGCAGAGAATGGACCAGGGGGCACACACTTTTCTCATGTTCAGTCTGTTGTGTAAAATTCTAAAAACTGTACTTTCATTCAGTTTTGCTGACCTAGATATCTGCAATTGTCATTGTCCTATTCCGGTCACTGATTTTCTTGACTCTTGTAGCATTTTCATCGCTGCAATCTGAGGATGGTCTTCCTGATCTTGGAAGATCAGCAACATGGAAGGAACGGCCACACTTAAATTGCCTACACCAGTATTTTACAGAAGCATAGGAAGGACAGAATTCCTTAAACACTGGTTCCATCTCCCTGTGTATTTCTGTAGGTATTTTTCCCTGCAACATAAAGAATTTTATCACAGTTTTGGCCTCTGATTTCTCCATTGTTCTGACAAACCGTTAGAGTAGCAGATCCGGTCAATATGGTGTGTTGCGCCATGCCCCATACCGGATAAACCGGTCGAGGAGGGAAATTCATACTTCTTAAGTCCAGTACAAATTGAATGAGCTACATATGTGCCAAATTTAAACTTTCTCCTCCTACTCCTTCATAGTCATGGTAAAGACTTATGACAAGCCCTTTGTGTGATGTTTATCTGACCCACATTTACTAGGTAACCTGTAAACATATAACAAGATTGACATACGCTGTCCCTAACCTACCAGGTGCAGCTTAACAGCCCTAGTCCAGCTATCTATGTAAGTGATTGTAACCATGACAGGTTGGTGGGAACAAGAAATCTACTGACACAGCTCTTACCTCTCTGGTCAAGGGACAATAGTTGTGAGCAGCCGTAAGTATTTGCTGCGACAGAGTGATAAGGTCACTCATATGGGACTGTTGGAAAAGACCAGACAAACAATACTGCAGTAGGAGGTGAAGAGAAAATGTTGGCATTTATATGACATGCATGCATTAAGAATATCAGTTGATAGTATTATAACACAGTCGGAATTAGCAGGACAAGGCTTGTGCTCAACAGGGAGCTGATAGCTTTTGATTGATTAATTCAAAGCCTTTTGATGATTTGAATGTTGGTCTTTGACTAAAACATGACGATGATCACATGACCATGATGACGGAAGTTCAAAACCTCGATAAGGCAAGGCGGTTTTTATATCTAAGGTCAAATAAAATCATTGTCTGTACACTGCGTGGTGATAGTAGGGCCAATCAGACTTGATTCCTTAGCCCTCTATAAATCCTTGTGGTGGATCTATGCAATGTAATGATAGAAAAAGAAAGAAACCATAATAAGTAGCTTTCTCATCTTGATTTAGTTAGTTTGATGATTTTTGTCATCCCACACTTCTTCAGGACCCCAATTGCTTTCTTGACCTTTCACCAAATTGACCCCAATCTTCTACCACATCTCTCTACTAACTGTTTCTTCAAGGTCCATTGTAAAAGTGTAAACTTCATTTCCCCACAGTCTGGCATTCTTTGCACAGCTGTGTGAATAACTTTTCTCTTGATATCAAAATGCCATTGTATCAAAGTCTGAAAATCCTCTCTTTGTATCAATAGCTGTCACAATTGGATTAACCACTCAAGCACCCAATCCTCAGATGAATATGAAGGGACCAAATATAGATATTTTGTATGGATTCAATTGTTTTTTTTAAGTTATGTAATGTCATTAGTGTTTTGTTCTAAATTATATATTCAGTGTTTTTGTCCTCATGTATGTACCTAGTGGTGGAGTCCCATGTTGTGAGTGTGTGTCCTGAGTAATCATTTGGGAAGATAGATATTCATAACAACTGAATGCTTCACAGGAAAATCCTATTCAAATTGGAAAATTGTGAACTTTTAATAGTAAAATCATAAATCAATGTAATGAAGTTCTTTACAAGTGTGCGATATTACTGCAACAAGCTTCACTTATCTGGGGTTTGCCACCAACACTCTCACTCGAGATGGAGATATCCAATAGGCTTGGCAGGGTGAGCACCGTATAGGTCCACCAGATGAAGAGAGTCTGAGAGAACAATGCGCTGTCTCACTAAACCTATGTCCAGTTCTTTCAGAACTGCATTCTTGGCACTCTCGTGTATGGAAGTAAGACTTGGAGCACTTACACTAAGCAGGAACGGTGGCTCAAACACTTTTTACATGAGGTGTCTATGGTCTATATTGAGGATTGGGTGGCAAGAGAGAGCGCAGCATAATGTGATTTTACAGTGAGCAAACACTACAAGCATGTACTTGCTGTTGAGCCAGCAATGCCTTTGATGGTTGCGGCACTATTACCGCATGGAAGATGAGAGGTTGCCAAAGGATATTATCTACGGACAGCTGGCAATTGGAACTAGAAGAATCGGCTATCCCACACAGATCCAAGGATGTATGCAAAAGGGACATCAAGTCATGAGACATCCCATCCGATAGCTGGGAAACGATTGCTCAGGATCAAGCTGTTTAGAGACAGTCAGTTGGAAGGAACATGGTGACTGTCGACGCTCGTAGAGGCCTTCTGGCTGCAGGGAAATGAGAAAGAGTGAAGAGATCAGTGGACATCTTGGTAAGCCAACCTCCTCAGTATGATTGTATGATCTGTAGGGGGGAAATGGGAAATAACACAGCTGAGAGAACAAACTGAGATTTGTTACAATAAATTCTCAGTAAAATCTTGTTTATATATCTCGTGCCTCAGAAAGCAAGCTGTCGGCTGTTACAGCCTGTTTGTTTCTTGTATTGTTGTTGACACATCTGCCTACATTGGCCAATGATCTGACAATATTTGAAGGCAGTGCTGGTGTTAGTGGCCACTGATCTCAATATTAGATGGTGGTGGAAATACAGATTGTTACCAATGCTCTAACCATATTTGAAAAGTGATACAGACAGCAGTGTTTGATCTCATCATGTTTGAAGGTATGTTGGTACTAAGGCTTACAGTGGTCTATGATCTCACCATATTTGAAGGTGATGTTGGAAGTAATATACTTACAGTGGTTGTTGATCTCACCATGTTTGAAGGTGATGTTAGTACTAAGGCTTACAGTGGTCGCTGATCTCACCATGTTTGAAGGTGATGTTGGAAGTAATATACTTACAGTGGTCGTTGATCTCACCATGTTTGAAGGTGATGTTGGTGGTGATGCTTACAGTGGTCGTTGATCTCACCATGTTTGAAGGTGATGTTGGTAGTGATATACTTACAGTGATCATTGATCTCACCATGTTAAAAGGTGATGTTGGATGTAATATACTTACAGTGGTCATTGATCTCACCATGTTAAAAGGTGATGTTGGAAGTAATATACTTACAGTGGTCATTGATCTCACCATGTTAAAATGTGATGTTGGAAGTAATATACTTACAGTGGTCATTGATCTCACCATGTTAAAAGGTGATGTTGGTAGTGATATACTTACAGTGGTCGCTGATCTCACCATGTTTGAAGGTGATGTTGGTAGTGATGCTTACAGTGGTTGCTGATCTCACCATGTTTGAAGGTGATGCTTACAGTGGTCGCTGATCTCACCATGTTTGAAGGTGATGTTGGTAGTGATGCTTACAGTGGTCGCTGATCTCACCATGTTTGAAGGTGATGTTGGTAGTGATGATGTTCATCCATCACATGTGATGATGTCCACTCTCTTTGTTCAGCCACATGGACAGTCTTTTTCCTGCTGTGTCCGCTGAAATGGGTGACTTCCACAGTAATTTGGATAAAAGTGAGGAAGAAACTGCGCCTTTTGTCAATCTCACGCTCTGGTCTCGAGCTACCTTTGGCCAAGTGGCAAGATTTTATCGAGATGACTGGAGATAACAGATGCAGATATTTCCTCACAGTTTACTCCCGAAGCCTTTCCCGTAAACAGGTATCCAGCAGGGCAGCAGAGAGGGATGACATCAATCGTTGTGTGTCATGCCTTTCCCATAACTTCAAAGGGTCATAGGAACAGCACTCTGCGTGTGATTATTGTGTAGGACATCTTTCCCGGACCGTGTTCTAGTCTATTATAGTCGTGTCTAAATTTCAGTCACACCAAAACCGACGCTGTCTGCAGCTAGGACGAAAGGCGTCAATCTAGTGAGGTTCAGCTGTGTGAACTAGATCGAGAAAATATGACACAGGTTTAAGCGTAGTGCTAATTCATATGGTTAGCCGATGTTTAGGCCAGGATAATCGGAAGGAAGAAAACACATGCAACCAAAGAATTAACCAGTCCAAATGGAAAACAACGAGAAGTTTCTGTCAACACAAGTGTAAGTTGACGACTAGTGTAAATTCCAGGCAAATCCATGGCCTGGCGGCATCCATAATGAACTAAAATGCCAGAGCAATGTAGACCCACAGCTGGTAGGGCGCTATCTTTGTTAGTGATATACTTACATTGGCCGCTGATCTCACCATGTTTGATGGGGATGTTGGTAATGATGCTTGCGTGTGGTCACTTATTTCACTGTGTTTGAAGGTGATGCAGTAGAAAAATAAAAATAATAAGAATTGTGTTGATTCAGACTAGGGTAAAACCCTAGCCTCACTGTATGAAATGAACCTGCTGTCAAATTGAACTAACGAAACAGCATACACAAAATGTCATTGCATAGAATTTTAGAATTTGTGTAACATATTCACTCTTCTTGATTGTGTCCATTCCTTACAAAAGAGAGTTTCCACTGGAGTTGATGTGCTTTCATTAAGTCTGCATCAAAGCTCTGTACATGCTCATTCAGTGGTGTTATCTATAATATTTTAGTTGGCTTGGCTTCGTTCGTTCTCAATCTCCTGCTACCAAACCCTGAAAAGGGCTTGAGTGGCAGAATATAGTGCAGAGAACGAAATACGTTGCGTCGTAGTTTACAGCTTGACTGCGATATTTGCACCTTTCAGTTCAACACATCCAACTTCAGCAAGCATTTTTTTAGTGCTGGGTTAGCATTCCCTCTTCAATCACTTCTCCTTAGCCAGTCAACTCTGTTGCAGCCTGTTGTCCATGATCATCATGTGGAGGTGTAGAAGGGTCTTGGCAGCTCTGGTTCACTGGCCTGATGCTTGCAGTCAGCTATGGGTCAATGACCTCTGCAGCTCATACGCTGTTCAGTATCTTGACCCCTAGCAGTTTATTTAATAGCTGAATAACTTACCTGTCTCATGCATACCTCTCCTTTGTTTCCTTTTATGATATGCATTATAGGACATCCGAGGGACGTTCAAGTCAAACCAAGACTTATTTTGTAATGAAAACATACATTTTTCAAATATTCAAATTGCCATTTATTTTTTGATATAATCTCCTGCAACATTTATGCACATATCTCAATGTTTAAGTAATGCTTCAGCATATAAAGATTTGTCAGAATGTCTGAACCAATCCAGGACAGCCTGTTTCACTTCATCATCAGTGCTGAAATGCTGACCTCCCAGGAATTCTTTTAGGGGTCCAAACAGGTGGAAATTGCTTGGAGCGAGATCTGGACTGTAAAGTGGATATTGCAATACCTCCCAACCGAGTTGCTGCAGATGGCACATAGTGCAGTGAGCTGTATGAGGTTGAGCATTATCTTGCAGGAGCAGGACGGGATCATCACTCACGAATGTACAGCCTTCTCTTAAAACGTTTACATCATTCAAATCTCTTACTGCGGCTGAGTGTCTCATCACCATATTGTGATTGCAATCTTCTGTTAATTTCCGCAGGTTTCACACCTTCTTTCACAAGAAACTTCATCACAACACGCTGTTACATGCAAGCACTGACAGTGTTGTCGGCCATGTTTGTTTATCTATCATGTGACTGGCCCATGGCAAGTGGGCCACCTAGCAATAATAGGACACAAGTGCCTCTAACTAATGATAGTTTTAGCATGCTATAGCCCATTCAGGTAAAACTAGAACAAAAAGTCCTGATTTTATTTGAACGTCCCTCGTAAAAGACCTACTCTGTCCTCCCAAGTATTGGATCCAGTTATCCACATGCGTTATCATGTATTGTGAGTCCAAAATTAGTATATTTTTGGTGTACATGTGAATGTTACTGCCATAAGAATAAGATAACTTGCAAATAATAAGCCATATTGATATTGAAGATTTTAATTTTAATGTATGTTTAGTCAGTATTTGTTAAATTTAGTATTTGATTGCTTCTGTCAGTCCATACTTGATTTTCCAGCATGCATACAAGTGAATACCTTAAATCATTTAACCTTTGAATTTAGAGAAACATCTCTTACTTGCATTATGTGTTTGAGTAAATTGTTATGTGTTAAACATAATATCCCATGCCTTTTCATTAGCACAATCCTGATTTGTAGACTTATGTCTAAAAATGATAACATTATTTAGAAGTGATAAAGGAATGCAGATAAACGGGCTAGCTCTGTTTAGCTTTCTGCAAGGCAACATCTGGCTAACAGAAGTCCTTTTTAAACCTGAAGAAAACAATTTAGAAGTTACAATAGAAAAATATAATTTAATTCGAGAAACAAATACAAAGGATGTATTCATCTCAAAAGTCAAAGAGAGTTGGCACATGTTAGTATCACACCAACTCCCATATTAAAGTTGTGGTTAAGTTCCTGAAAAGAATGACTTTAATTGAAATGTTAAGTGAAACCAATTTTAACATAGACAATTAAATATATAGGAATTATGTTTCTTGGGTACGTTTCTGGCCAAAATATTCAAATCACACATGACTTACCACAGAAGTATTACAGTCCTGTCACCAACTTGTTGTTTTAAATGATCAAATAAACTGAGAGCTTTTGTCTGTATCAACAACAATGAAAATGGAGAGTCCTGTAGATGTTGATCCTCCATCCAGATGTTTATCAATCTTTCTATATTTTCCATTTTGCCACATCTGTTACGAGTTAACTTCTTAGAAAACTATTGGAGGTACACTTTGGGCACATAATACAATTTTGTCTAAATTTCCACAGGTTGTTCGTACAATTAGGCTACAAAAAGAGAGTTCTTGCTACATCCACAGTTCATTGTCCTTTTATCATCAATCACTTCAACACACTTCGTTTTACTTCTAGTGGTAAACAGCAGTGGGGGATAAAGTACTCATTATTTTTGGACTGGAATAAAATTAGAATAGGTTTCTACATGAGGAGAACCAACCAACTACCGAACAATAACAAACAAATGACATCTAAGCTGGTCGATGCACAGAGATCTTTTTCACAGTGAGGCACAGAGCAAACGTGTCCCTAATATTTTATATTATTGTATTTTTATATCTTTTTTCCTCAACAAAGTTATCATGAAATGACATTGAAATAATCAGCAATAATGGGGGAGTTGGTGTATTTGTCTTGAATGGACAAATAAATAACTTTTATAATTTAACGGTCTGAGGTTTCATTGTGATCATAAAATATATCATAGCATGCTTGGCTCATCATCTTTATTGTCCTTCTCTTCTGCTTCTTAAAGGACACTGGGTTACAGATGTTTATCACTAGGAATTTTTTTTTAGTCTCTTTTCTCTCCTTCAATGCAACTGTGGTTCCACTGGATCATAGTTCATCAGTGTTTATCTTCATACACTTTCTGACGACAAGATGAATATATCGAAGGAAAACAGTGGTCAGCCTGAGGTTACTGGCATCTCCATAAAGCTTGTCCAGGAATAGTACATATGATGGCCATATGTGCTTTCTCTGGTCCATGTTGGACACCTTTGTAGCAGATGCTCAGCAGTTATTTTATCAGTGCTATATTCATCAGTATTTCCTATCCTTACTTTTTTTAATAGATGGTATCTCAGTCTGTCGTGTCCTGTGTGGAGTCTAAAGATTACCATCTGCTCTGAGTACCTTAACTTTAAAGATTACCATCTGCTCTGAGTACCTTAACTTCTGTATTATTTTAATTCTGAGATCTCCAACCACTGACATCATGCCTGTGAAGAGTACTACTTACCACTCTGTTTATATTTGTCAATTAGAATTCCTGCTGCAGTTTTCAAGGCCGTAGTCTTTGCTCTGATGTTACTTGAAAATGTTCATGCTGATAATGATAGTTTTATTTCAGTACCACTTTTTAGACCATCCAACTCCATTTTATGTTCCATTTGTTGCTGGTCCAACTGTACATAAACGGATCCAGCTGTTCCTTGGGAGTGTTTCTTTACACTATTTTTCAGCTTATCTCTGACTTCCCCATCCCATATCTTCACTACAGGGCACTCATATCTTCACTAAAGGGCCCCATGTCTTCACTACAGGGCCCCATATCTTCACTACAGGTCTCCCATGTCTTCACTACAGGACCCCATGTCTTTGCCACCTACTGTCTTCACTACAGGGCCTCATGTCTTCACTACATGGCACACATGTCTTCACTACAGGACTCGATGTCTTTACCATCTACTGTCTTCACTACATGGCCCTCATGTCTTCACTACATGGCCTGCATGTCTTCACTACGTGGCCCTCATTTCTTCACCCCATGGCCCACATGTCTTCGCTACAGGCCCCCATATCTTTACCACCTACTGTCTTCACAACATGACCATCATGTCTTCACTACAATCATATGACACTGTTTAGTGCATTTAACATATTTTGTCTCATAATATTTGTGAAATTCAAGTTCTGTGAACATGGCACCCAGCGACATTCAGGTTTATATTTTACTTTTATGCTTATAGCAATATGTCTAGTATAATTGATATATTTGAAACATCGTATTTTGTTATTTCTGATAACTTTTCTGGCTTGTCCTAGTGATGCATCTTTTTGTTTTTTGATTTCTGAACTGTGATTGACATTGAGCTTTTATTGACTCTAATCTGTTACTACTACCACAACCATTATTGATGATTATGTTACCCACCACTATGTCATTTTCTGTTGTGTGTTGTCAGATATATTCATACCTTACTTCGAGGTTTATTTATAATCGTTATGACAAAATGAAATCTTTTTTTCTTGACCTACTTGTTATGTTTTCATTCGTTTACATTTTCTATATTCTTTCAATTTGAGTATAAGGTAACGCTTGCACAGTACGTTGTGGCTCTTTTTGGACAAGGTGCTTCTTTTAATGCTGTAAAAGTTTTACTGTTTTAAAGTCACTTGCCTTACAGTAAAAGTTTTGCTGTTTTAAAATCACTTTTTAAAAGAATCCAGTCCAGTCCAATCAGGCACAAAGTACTGACCAGGATGTTGCATCAGGGTCAACACACTGACCAATTCCACAATTTCTTTTCCATGTAGCGTTCCCTGGAAACAGGCTGTTTTCAAGGCAGCCTGGCTGACGAGATGTGGATCGATGTGATCCCCATAGTAGTGATCACCATGCAGATGAATTCTTCTTCTTCTGCTTCGTTCGTTCTCAATCTCCTGCTACCAAACCCTGAAAGGGCTTAAGTAGCAGAATGTAGTCCAGAGAACGGAATGCGTTGTGTCGTAGTTTACAGCTTGGCTGCGATATTTGCACCTTTCGGTCCAACACATCCGACTTCAGCAAGCATTTTTTGAGTACCCGGTTAGCATTCCCTCTTCGATCCCTTCTCCTTAGCCAGTCTGCCCTGCTGCAGCCTGTTATCCAGGATCACCGCGTGGAGGTGTAGAAGGGTCTTGGCAGCTATGGTTCGCTGGCCCTGACGCTAGCAGTCAGCTATGGGTCGCTGACCACTGCAGCTCATGTGCTGCTCAGCATCTTGATCCCAGATGAATTCAATCATATCACAACTGCCTAGAGGACCGCAGTACACCTTTATCAGCTTCCTCAGGATGGGAGGAAAGCTACTACAACCCTCCACTTAACGTCCTTTTCAGAGCGTACAAATGAGTAAACTTACTCATTGTGGGCATTAAACAACACAGTAAAAGTTTTACTGTTTTAAAATCACTTGTCCTACAGTAAAAGTTTTACTGTTTCAAAATCACTTGTCCTACAGTAAAAGTTTTGCTGTCTTAAAATCACTTGTCCTAGAGTAAAAGTTTTACAGTTCTAAAGTCATTTGTCCTACAGCATAAATTACTCTAAAATATCATCACCAAAAGCGTCTCAATCTTTATAAACCATGTGCGTGGCACACTGTAAGTTTTGTCCAGCTCTGTCTCCTGTATTTCTACACTCTGCTATGGCTGTAAAGGCAGATCAGCGAGTGAGAGTCCCTGTCACAAATCATACAACCATTCTGAGGAGGCTGGCTGTTCCTTGATCTCTTCAGTCTTTCTCTTTTCTCTGCAGCCAGAAGACCTCTACGAGCGTCAGCAGTCACTATGCCCCCTCCAACTGACTGTCTCGATATAGCTCGATCCTGAGCAATTTTTATACTACATGAAATATAAAACACATAAATCTGGTGGCAATCAGCTAGAATTGTGAATCCCATACAATAGATGTGCAGTGCATGAGCTGACAGCTGCCAGGAACTCATAGCTGGCTGCTTGCATCAGGGTCAGTGAACTACAGCTGACCAAGACCTATTCTGCCTCCATGTGATGGCCCTGGAAACAGGATGCGCTTGTCACTAGTGTAGGCTGGTAAAGGAAAGGAATCGCAGTGGGTAGGCACAGCTAGTATTAAAAAGCCAGCTGAAATGGAATGTCTTGGGTCAAAAGGCTCAGATATCGCAACCTCACTGTAAACAATGACATAGCTTAGCAACGTCCTTTTCAGAACGAATGTTGAAGAAATAGGGAAATCCTTACAAAAGGGATAGGTCACTTAAGGATAGAAGAAGTTGTTTATGACAAATGGCATTAACATATTTCCATGATGTGCTTTTTAAAGATTTAAATAAATATGAGAGTAAATGATGGGTTATTAGATTGCCAGCATGTCACAGCAAGGTACCAGATTGAATCCCTGGTTTTGTCTTGCTCCAGTCTGCCCAGGTGTAAGTGAGTACTAGACTTACGGTTGGCTGTAATTCAGCTAGGAACTGTATTGTTCATCCCACCTACCAAAAAAAACTGAGACCTAGTAAAATAACATCCCCAACACTTCAACCCTGACGCCATTTCTGCTATTAGACAATCTATGCAAAAAGAAATATAAACACAAAATAAATGTTCAAGCAATAATAATATAGATGTGAGGATGGAAAGTCTTATAGGCTCAGAAGGACTAAAAGTTTTCTGCTGAGCAGTCTCTTCAAGAAAGGTGATTGCCATGATATATATTGTAAACTAATAAATGCAAGAACCAACAACACTTACAAGAATAGTATTAAAACTAGCAGCACTTTGCTTGCAGCTGTTTTCAATTGATATCTGTCCAGCTCTGGTCAAGGGTTCGGTCAGAACAAGAGAACAATGAAGCTATCTAAACAATGCTAGGAGTTCTTCCAACTCAACGACAAAATACAGGCTTAATAAATGTAGACCTTGCTCATACATAAAGGAATAAAATAATGTGATAAGATTACTAATGTGGAACAGTTATAATTAACCAAACAACAATGTAACGAGAAGGGAGGAGAAGTTTTTCACTCACAAATGATCATTTCAATACAAGTAATGATATTTAATCTAACCGACCAGTATGACGTACGAAGAGTCAAAACGGCTTATCAAAGCCAGATACATGACCAAATGGGAAACCGAACATACTGGTTACACCAAAAACGATGCCTATTACCAGTTGAACAGAAGAGAGCAGGTCGTTGTCTTCAGACTTCGCACTGGCCACAATAGACTGAGGTACCACCTATTCAACAAATTGAAGATAGGGTGTACCGACGAATGCCCGTGCGGTACTGGTAAAATGACCGCTGAACATCTGCTGCAGAACTGCCCGACATACGAGGATCAGAGAGAGCAGATGTGGCCATCACCAGTGGAACTGCAAGACAAGCTCAGGATGACCGCCGCTTTTTTCGAAAAAATAATGGTTACTGTCTGACTGCGTACGAAGAAGAAGAAGAAGAATCTAACCGACCAACTATTGTAGTATTTTTAAAAAACATATATTCTCTAATTAAATTAAGTGAATAATCGCGTGGTTGGACATTTTAATAATATTATGAACCAGCCATAATCTATTGAGAACAAAGCCATCGACTGCCTGGCTCAAGTTCCTATAAACGAAGCACTGACACATACCAACTCTGGTGGAGACACAATAAGCGATTAAACTTTCAAGTGAAAAGGCCGCTGGCTCCAAGTCAATCCATGTTGAGATTTATAAAGATAGCGCTTTAGTAATAATACGACAAACTTCGCATGCTCTTCCAACAAATATGGCAGATTGAAACCATCCCACAAGATCTAAAGGATGTATTAAATATATATGCGTATAAACGTAAAGATAATCGCTAAGCCTGTACGAGCCACATTGATATCTTACTTCTATCAATCACATGGATAATATTCACTTGAATCCTTCATAAACTGCTCATCTCGACGAAGTCAAAGTCAAAATGGATTCTAAAAGGAACGTGGAACCAGCGATATGATGTTCGCTACAATGCATCTACAAGCAAAATGCCAATAACAACACTAACATGTACGCAGTTTTTATCGACTTGACAAAGACACTCGACACAGTCATTATAGAAGGTCTATAGAAGATGATGGTAAAATACAGCTACACAAAGATATTTATCACAATGGTGCAGCAACTGCGTGATGAAATGTAGGCTAGAGTTCAGGAAAACGGTAGGAGTCCTTTCCTGTCACAAATGTATTTTTAACGAAGGTATGTACTTGTACCGGAGTTCAGAAAAACGGTGATCTGTCGGAGTCCTGTCATAAATGTATTTAAACGAAGGTGTGTACTTGTACCGGGCTATGTTCAATACCGTGTTCTCTATCATGCTTACTGCTGCATTCAAGGACGGGGCATGGTTTAACCTTAGGAAGAAAAAACCAGTCAAGTTACGCACCTTCAGATATCGTCTGTTTCCTTGCGACTGTGTCTTGAATGCTGGCTCAGAGACTGGTCTACAGTAAAGCTTGCATACACTTTTCCGACATATAATAATCAAATGGGAAGAGAAACCCCTGGATACCGCCGTTCTTGACAGAGCCGGTTATTCCTAGCATCGATACTATTCTGATATAGTCACATATACGCTCGGTACGTCATGTCAGACCATCGGAAGCCCATAATACTATATTGTGGTGAGATACAGAAGTATAAACGTGACCATGATGGCCAAAAGAAGCGTTTCAAACATACACGTTAAACTTTGTTAAAATACAAGTGTTAGTTCGTTTAACTAAAATTAATGTCGCAGTTGTGGACAGTGATTGAGCAGTAATGTACGTCAGTTGAGAGTTGTGGGCAGAAACCAAGTAATGTACGTGAGTTGAGAGTTGTGGGCAGAAACCAAGTAGTGTACGTCAGTTGGGAGTTGTGGGCAGAAACCAAGTAATGTACGTCAGTTGAGAGTTGTGGGCAGAAACCAAGTAATGTACGTGAGTTGAGAGTTGTGGGCAGAAACCAAGTAGTGTACGTCAGTTGAGAGTTGTGGGCAGAAACCAAGTAGTGTACGTCAGTTGAGAGTTGTGGGCAGAAACCAAGTAATGTTCGTCAGATGCGAGTTGTGGGCAGAAACCAAGTAATGTACGTCAGTTGAGAGTTGTGGGCAGAAACCAAGTAATGTACGTCAGTTGAGAGTTGTGGGCAGAAACCAAGTAATGTACGTCAGTTGAGAGTTGTGGGCAGAAACCAAGTAATGTACGTCAGTTGAGAGTTGTGGGCAGAAACCAAGTAATGTACGTCAGTTGAGAGTTGTGGGCAGAAACCAAGTAATGTACGTCAGTTGAGAGTTGTGGGCAGAAACCAAGTAATGTACGTGAGTTGAGAGTTATGGGCAGAAACCAAGTAATGTACGTCAGTTGAGAGTTGGGGGCAGAAACCAAGTAATGTACGTCAGTTGAGAGTTGTGGGCAAAAACCAAGTAATGTACGTCAGTTGCAGGCAGATATCGAGCAGCAGTCCTATACGTCAGTGGGCAAAGACAGAGCAGCAGTCTTGTACGTCAGTGGGCAAAGACAGAGCAGCAGTCCTATACGTCAGTGGGCAAAGACAGAGCAGCAGTCTTGTACGTCAGTGGGCAGAGACCGGGCAGCCCTGTACGTCCGTTGACAGCTGTTGACAGAAATCAAGCACCAACCGTGTACGTCACTTGACAGCTGTGGACAGAAACCAAATAGTTCTGCACGTCAATTGACAGCTGTGGACAGAAACCAAATAGTCCTGTACGTCACTTGACAGCTGTGAACAGAAACCAATTAGTCATGTACGTCAGTTGACAGCTGTTGACATAAACCAAATAGTCATGTACGTCAGTTGACAGCTGTGGAAAGAAACCAAATAGTCATGTACGTCAGTTGACAGCTGTGAGCAGAGACCAAATAGCCCCGTACGTCAGTTGACAGCTGTGGACAGAAATCAAGCACCAACCCTGAACGTCACTTGACAGCTGTAGACATAAACCAAATAGTTCGCAACGTCACTTGACAGCTGTGGACAGAAATCAAATAGTCATGAACGTCAGTTGACAGCTGTGGACAGAAACTAAATAGCGCTGTATGTCTGTTGACTAAGTAGCCCTGTACGTTAGTCGGCAGAAACCAAGCAGCAACCCTGTCCATCAGTGGACAGAAACCGAGCAACAACCGTGTACATCAGTCAGCTAAGTGGTTAGTGCCACAGCTCACAAACCAAACTTTCATGAGTTCGAATTCATGACCCAGCAAAGTCGTACCCATGTGGGATGTGAACCCATACAAAATGCGTGCTTTAGTCGGACGCACTGATCTATTGGCATGTAACGCGCAAAACACAGTACAACGTACTCTTCTTTAGAAAAAACAAGACGACATAGATAAAATTGACAGAAAAAATAATAATATATAAGTAAGACTTTGTCATAGGATGTGTCAACGCGTTCCTTGTTAAATGAATGCTAAATCTAAAACTACTAAAATAGCAAAGTAGTGACGAATATTTCAGGCAAAAACGAGAGATAGAACTGCAAAGACAAGGACACCAGTTGGACTCAAATGTGGTGTGTACCTCTTTTATACTGAGCGTGACGTCTGAAAACGGCGTTCTTGATATTCTGACAGATTTATGTTGATTGTTAGCGCGCGCGAAGTCCGCTCAACGTTTAGACGACTAACGGAATCAGTCTACTTTTGTAAGGGATTTCACTGGTGGCTAATAATTGTAGTGGGTGAAGCTTATTCTACTCTCCTTGGGCAAATGTGCATGGTCGTTTTTGACTAATTCAACAAATGAAGTCTGTCCTATTTGTTTTTTATTACAAAAGACGACGAGTACGTTCTTTTAGACGATCACTTTGATCTTACTGCAGCATATTCAGAGATTCCAGAGTTACGATACGCAGATGACACAGTGATACTATCAGGAAGGGCTAGAGCAGCTACTTTCAGCCGTTAATGGACATAGTAAAGATCAAAACCTGTTCATAAACATAAATAAAACAAAGATAATGACCACCGACAAAACACAATGTCAGTATAAATTTACAATGGGTGATGAGGAAATAGATCAGGTCACACATTTGGAATATCTTGGCTCAAGAATTGACAAAAATGGCGACTACTCGAAAGAAATCAGAAGAAGACTAGCTATGGCAATGAGGAGACTGAACAGCCTGAAGAAATTATGGCAGAGCACCAACAAAATGATAAAAGTAAAAGTGAGAGCCTAGGTTTTTCCCGTGGCAGCTTATGGCTGTGAATCATGGACGATTAGCAAAACGTCTAGACAAAGAATCGAATCCTTCGAGTCAAAATGTTACAGAAAGATCTTCAAAATATACTGGACAGAGAAAAAACAAACAAATGTAGACATTCGGCAAGAGTTGAGCATAGAGGAGAACTGGTTTATCAATTCCATTTTGGCTAGAAAATGCAAATACTTTGGTCCTATCAAGAGACAGAACGGTCTTGAGAGAACGGTGATGGAAGGTATGGTGCCAGGCAAAAGAGGAAGGGGTAGACCAAGAAGACGATGGTACCAAGATATCCAGGAGTGCCTGCGTATGACGGCGGCGGAGGCTGGAGTTTTGGCAAGAGAACGAGTTTCTTTCAGACAGACTGTGATGGGAGCGACGTTCTACAAAGGACATGCTACATGATGATGCAGCATATTTTGTATCGATTTGTGACTACGTTGGGAGTGCGCCAAGGTGCACTGTGTACTTGTATGTCTCAACTTATTCACTAAAAATATGCTTAGCCGATTTATTAATTTTTGTTTGCGTTCGTCTTATTTCTCAATTTCCCAAGTCGGTGTGCGTTACACTATGTTTTTTTTTAAAGTTTGCGCCTGTCGGCCCACTGCATCCGACTTCTGCATGCATTTTATATAAGCGTCTACGTCCTCCTGCATTTTCCAAGGGTTTGCTTCACCAGGAAAACGGTCGGTGCTGTGATGGGGATCGAACCTAGTACCCCCGGGTTGTGAACCGTGTTACATTGTATTCAAGGAGTCGATGTATTGGCTCACAAACTGTCTTACCGTGCTGTAGATCAGATATATTGGCTCACAA
Source organism: Ariolimax columbianus (assembly GCA_036924085.1). Taxonomy (NCBI): domain Eukaryota; kingdom Metazoa; phylum Mollusca; class Gastropoda; order Stylommatophora; family Arionidae; genus Ariolimax; species Ariolimax columbianus. The sequence goes on from JAVGWX010000001.1 coordinate 23,978,142, forward strand.
ACTTTCTTACAGTACCGTAGATCAGGTATATTGGCTCACAAACTTTCCTACAGTACTGTAGAACAGATATATTGGCTCACAAACTTTCTTACAGTACCGTAGAACAGATATATTGGCTTACACACTTTCTTACAGTACCGTAGAAAAGCTATTGGCTCACAAACTTTCTAACAGTACCGTAGATCAGGTATATTGGCTCACAAACTTTCCTACAGTACCGTAGAACAGATATATTGGCTCACAAACTTTCTTACAGTACCGTAGAACAGATATATTGGCTTACACACTTTCTTACAGTACCGTAGAAAAGCTATTGGCTCAAAAACTTTCTTACAGTACCGTAGATCAGGTATATTGGCTCACAAACTTTCCTACAGTACCGTAGAACAGATATATTGGCTCACAAACTTTCTTACAGTACCGTAGAACAGATATATTGGCTTACACACTTTCTTACAGTACCGTAGAAAAGCTATTGGCTCACAAACTTTCCTACAGTACCGTAGAACATATATTTTGGCTCACAAACTTCCTTACAGTACCGTAGAACAGATATTTTGGCTCACAAACTTTCTTACCATGCCGAAAAGCCGATATGTTGCTGTGAATGCCCACAACAAGTAAGTTTGTGTGCGCCCTAAAAAGGGCGTCACGTATTCATCAATGGAAATACTATGCCATTAGCTATCATGTCTGTCTGGGACGTCTGCTACAACACAGTACCTTATATGGGATCATCAGCTTCATCATCATCATCCTCATTTTTTCGCATTGTTCCCCTTGGAGCATAGGTCTACAACAGATGCTCTCCATATGTTCCTGTTTATTGCCGTCTTCTTGAGCGTTGTCTACGAGACCACGACTGAACTGAATTCCTCTACCATCGTTTCTCACTAGAAGTTTTTAGTCTTCCCCACTACATGTGGTTTCCAATCCAACGCATGTCTAATTATATTGTCCGTCTTCTTTGTAAGAGTATGTACCATCCATCTCCACGTTCTCTCTTCAATTTCCTGCAGTATTAGTTGATGTGTTCTTCCCCACAGATCTGTATTACCTCTGACCGTCTAACACGAAATACGCGACGAAGACACATGTTGACGAAGGTATGCAGTCTGCAGTGCTACCTTAGTCACTTCTCCGAGCCGTATAGCAGAACCGACTTCACATCGGTATTTAAACAGCTTAATTAATATTTTTTCTTGGAGAATGATGCCGGTCCACATTGTGCGAGGAGATTTGAAGCAAATCTGGCTTAATTGGTCCTGTCGTTGACATCTTGGTTTGTTGGTCCTCTTTATTGCTACTTCCAAGATAGGTACAATTGTGCACTTCTTCAATTATCTGACCATTGATTTTTATGGGGTCTCTTTGCTTGTTATTTGCTCCGCCATATTTTGTTTTTCCCCCCACTGATTCGCAATTTTATTTGTTGTGTGCAAATGATAAATCTGCCTATATTTCATGGTCCGGCCTTGCTCCTTGTGTGGTAAATATTGTCTGCGAAAACATCTCGCCAGGCAGGCTGTCTTGAAAACAGCCTAGTTTTATCTGTAAAGGTAACAAGAACTTCAAATATGTTCTCCAGATTTAGTTTTTTATTATATTATTATTTTCTAAGTTTTACGTAGTGTATGTGTGGCTAGTTTTAGCTGGCTTATCTTTAAAAGTCCTGTTTTATTACCATAGACGCCAATTTCAGATGGTGGTCTGATCTACCGTCTGTCTCTCTCTATACGCTAACATTTTGTTTACAGCTTCTTCATTTCCGCTGAATTGTGAAATGATTACTTTGGTTTTTCGTGTATTTTTCTGGTTAAACACCAAGTGGCCTTGTGTACACTTCTGTGTGTGATGATGGTGCCTTTTTTAACCAGGTTATTGAAGTCTCAGAAGTTAACAAAACTTTCCCCGCCTTTCATTTGTTTCGTATGCCGTTTTTTTTCTTATAATTAGGTCATAATTGATGTTGTCTATTCCAACATTTCAATTTGGATCTCTAATCACTACCGTGGTGCTCCGTCATAGAGCTTTACTCGGTGCTCCTTGGAGCATATAACAAAACCCCTGTTTAGTAGTTTCGTCAACATTGTTTATTGGTCTGTAGCACTGAATGATTGTAGTTTTTCGATCCTTTGGGGGAACTCTTGCTGCAACTATTCTGGGTAAAATTGATTACCGTTCTTTAAGAAATCACACGAAGGCCACCCCTCTAAGTGTGCTTGGTCTTCCTTTCCTTGTCCTTAGTATATGAATATTTTCGCCTGTGCTTATTGTGGTGTTTCCAGCACGGTTCTATCTTATCCCTACAAGACTCATGAGACTTCAATTATGTCTTTCCATTTTCTTTCCAACTTGAGCCGTCATTTCAGTTTCGTGCAGGTTTCTAATGTTCCACAACCCCTTCTCGTTTTTACATTCTCATCAGCTGGACAGTTTGCAGATGTTCTGTGACTGGACCGTTTGAAGATGTTCTGTGACTGGACCGATTGAAGATGTTCTGTGACAGGACCGTTTGACGATGTTCTATGACTGGACTATTTGAAGATGTTTTGTGGCTCGACCGTTATTTGAAGATGTTATGTGGCTGGGCTATTTGAAGATGTTATGTGCCTGGACTGTTTGAAGATGTTCTGTGACTGGACTGTTTGAAGATGGTATGTGGCTGGACTGTTTGAAGATGTTCTGTGGCTGGACTGTTTAAAGATGTTCTGTGGCTGGACTGTTTGAAGATGTTCTGTGGCTGGACTATTTGAAGATGTTCTGTGGCTGGACTGTTTGAAGATGTTCTGTGGCTGGACTGTTTGAAGATGTTCTGTGGCTGGACTGTTTGAAGATGTTCTGTGACTGGACTGTTTGAAGATGTTATGTGGCTGGGCTATTTGAAGATGTTCTGTGGCTGGACTGTTTGACGATGTTCTGTGGCTGGGCTGTTTGAAGATGTTCTGTGGCTGGACTGTTTGAAGATGTTCTGTGACTGGACTGTTTGAAGATGTTATGTGGCTGGGCTGTTTGAAGATGTTCTGTGGCTGGACTATTTGAAGATGTTCTGTGACAGGACTGTTTGACGATGTTCTATGACTGAACTATTTGAAGATGTTTTGTGACTCGACCGTTATTTGAAGATGTTCTGTGGCTGGACTGTTTGAAGATGTTCTGTGACAGGACCGTTTGACGATGTTCTATGACTGGACTATTTGAAGATGTTTTGTGAGTCGACCGTTATTTATAGATGTTCTGTGGCTGGACTGTTTGAAGATGTTATGTGGCTGGGTTGTCTGAAGATGTTCTGTGGCTGGGTTGTTTGAAGATGTTCTGTGGCTGGGTTGTTTGAAGATGTTCTGTGGCTGGACTGTTTTTTTCAAGATTTTTCTGAGACTGGACCGTTATTATAAGATGTTCTGTGGCTGGACAGGTAACTAAACGTTACATTCATGTATTTGTCTAAAAAATATGACACATACCCTAGTTATTTGTACTGATAGACCGTGTCATTTATTTATTTACTAGTACACATTACATTTGTTTATTTATTAATAAAATATGAAATTTGTTTATTTACTAATAGCATTTGACATTTGTTTTTTTATTTATAGAACATGACATTTGTTTATTTACTAATAATATTTACATTCATTTAATTTAATAATAAAATACGACATTTGTTTATTCATTAACAAAATATGACATTTGTTTATTTAATAATAAAACATGACGTTTGTTTATTTGATATTAAAACATGACATTTGTTCATTTGCAAATAAATATACTTATCTTTTTAATTAATGAAATATGACAATTGTTTATTTAATAATAAAACAAATTAAATTGCTTACAAATAAATATGATACTTGTTTATTTATTAATAAATATGACATTTGCTTATTTACTAAAAAAAACATTATGTACATTTATTTACAAATAAACATGAGACATTAATTTATTTACTAATAAGCATACCATATGTTTATTTATTAATAAATTATGATATTTGTTTATTTATTAATAAAAATTAGATTTATTTACTAAAATAAGATTATGTTTATTTATTTACAAATAAGCATGACATTTGTTTATTTGCTAAGAAAACACGACATGCGTTTATTTTTTAAATAAATCACGACTTATTTATTTGTTAGTAAGTATGATCTATTTTTATTACACGACATCTGTTTCCTCTTGTCCCTTTGTCATTCTAGCCAGAGTTTACGACCACCATTACATTTGGCCTACTTTAAGAACCCGTATCAAAACATGTGCATGTTTTTATGGTGGTGCATTCTGGAGCAATTTGTTTTACACGATAATATAGCTAGTCTCGTGCGCATCTCTCTTTCCCATCTTTTACGACATCTGTGGAGGGGGAGTGAGCTATTCTTTCCTCCCCAGTAAGGGGCTCTTGGATCTACTCGGGAAGCTATTGTTCATTTACTAATAAAACATGACAATTGTTCAGTAACGTCCAAAACATGACAATTGTTCAGTAACGTCCAAAACATGACAATTGTTCAGTAACGTCCAAAACATGGCAATGGTTTATTGATTTATAAATCTTGACAGTTGATCTTTTAATTGTAAAACATAAATATTTTTCATTTATATATAAAATCTGACAATTTGTTTTGTTACATTCAAAACAATTTAGATGTATATTTACTTGTAAAACATAAGTATTCATTTTCTCGTAAAACATGACTAATGTGTATTTATTGCATGACCAATGCTTTTTTTTTTTTTTACTTAAAAAACAAGACATTTGTTTATTTAATGAAAAATGAGAACTATTCCTTTATATTTAAAACTTGGACATTATTAATTTATTTATACATGACAATTGTTTGTTTAAAAAAAAATAGTAAAACAGAATAATTGTGTATTTACTTGTAATACGTGACAATCGTTTATTTACGGATACATTATTGTTCTTCTTTTTCGTTCGTTCTCAATCTCCCGCTACCAAGCCCCGAAAAGGGCGTTGTAAGTAGCAGAATATAGTCCGTAGAACGGAATGCGTTGTGTCGTGGTTACAGATTGACTGCAATATTTGCACCTTTCGGTCCGACACATCCGTCTTCAGCAGGTATTTTTGAGTACCAGGTTAGTCTTCCCTCTTCTATCACTTCTCCTTAGCCAGTATGCTCAGTTGCAACCTGTTATCCAGGATCACCGCGTGGATGTGTAGAAGTGTCTTGGCAGCTCTGGTTGGCTGCCCCTGACGCTAGTAGTCAGCTGTTTGCTGCAGCTCATGCACTGTTCTGCTTCTTGATCCCGTATAAACTATTAAAACTGTTTTTACTAAACAGATGTGCTAGTAACATCACCTCATATCAAATAAAGGGACATTCTTACGTGTTCCTCTTATCAATGCAATGATGACAGCTATTCGTTATAACAAAGAATCAATCTAGTCATATGGCTGCGAGAAATGAATAAGCAATAGCCGAAGAGGAAGATCACTAGAAGTTACACATGTATTGGTTTAACAGACGAACATTGGGAACGGCATGGGCTAGTGCTTAAAAGTGACACGACTCACAACTCGACGGTGTTGGGTTCGATCCCCATCACAGCACCGGCATTACCTCGGGGAAACTCTTAGAAATTGCAGGAGGAAGCTGATCCTTACATGGGAGGGATGCATACTGAAGTCGGATGCACTGGACCGACAGGCGCACAATAAAAATCACAGCGCAACACACATCGCCTTGAGGATTACAGAAATAAGGCGAACGCAGAAAAAAAAACACGAAAAGACGAATACTAAAAACCACGTGAACACGTAGAAACAATAAAAGTGTTCTCTGAAAAGTAAGATAAATATTTTGTGACGAAGTGTGGCAATATTTAGAGAGAGAGAGAGAGAGAGAGAGAGAGAGAGAGAGAGAGAGAGAGAGAGGGGATGGGGGAAACCGGGGGAGGGGAAGACCGGGGGGAGGTGGGAGAAGGGGGAGGGAAATGGTTGAAGAAATGTGACGTCACACAATCCATATTATAATTACCGTCCTATTCGTGTTTGTAAAAATAATAAAAACAATAATGATCCTAGTTGCCAATCGCTAGCGAAGATGACGGCAGCATAAGAAATGTGTAATGGTATTTGAGCACAAGACTCAAATTCAGACATAGACTAAAATTAACACAGACCACACGAAGAACACCCTGAAAGTCGCCATATAGAGAGATGGCATGAATTGATGCAGGTCCCTGAGATGGAACTTCGGAAGAAACCTGCCCCGGACATCATCTAGCACACACAACATAGAAGTCGCTGAACAAACTCGAATTGGTGTACCACGGTGCAAGAGGAATATGAAACGATGGGGATATACAGATGATGACACATGTGAATGTGGCGCAATACAGGGCCCAGACCATCTGTTGACCTGCCCCAACCTCCAGGAAACATGCAATAGGTGCGACATACTGGAGGCAAATGACAAGGCAATCCATTTACTGGATACTGATCGCTGAATACTGGATGCATACTAACATGGTGGTTGGACATGCAAAGTAAGTAAGTAATGATATTTGATAGCCTAGGTTTATAAAGACCTATCCTGGCGTAACCGGCCTTATCGCACGTGGACCACACATGGGTTGATAAGGTAGTTACGTTGTTGAACATTATGTGCCTGTGGGCATTACGCTTCTGTGATTCTGTTCCGCTCAGTGAATTGAGCCCTTTGTGCGATTACTGTGCGCCAGGCGGAGCGGCAATCTACAAATTTCTCCAAGGCGTGATATAAAGTTGAAAAACTGTTCAAAGATACTTTCAAAAAGTATTTGCCGCGTTCTGTCGATGACCGCTTGCCGAGTCAGAGCTCACTGTATAACAGCTGCAGTGGAGGATTTGGTTCATCTGGCATGAAAACAGTGTAGGTGTCCAGTCCTTCTGAATTGGGCTTTCTGCAACAGCATATCTACGCTCTGCCCGCTTGCCTTGTTAAGGACTTTATAGGTTGGTACTGTATCTTGATTATGAGCAGCCCGTTAATACAGCTCTCCTAGAAATGGTTCTGGTTTACAGATGGATCAGTCATAATAGCTCTCAGTGGGGACGGCTTAGCCTAGTGGTTAAGTGGCACGGCTCGCAACCCGAAGGTGCTGGGTTCGATCCCCATCACAGCACCGGCCGTTATCCCGGGGAAGCAAACCCTTAGAAAATGCAGGAGGAAGCAAACCCTTAGAAAATGCAGGAGGAAGCAGACCCTTACATAAAATGCATGCTGAAGTCGGGTGCACTGGGCCGACAGGCGCATAATAAAAACGCACACCGCCTTGGAGATTAAAGAAAATAAGACGAACGCAAAAAAAAAAAAAAAAAAAAAAAGCCCTCAGAAATAATAAAAACAGAATTGAACAGCCTGTCTGGAGCACTCATGAATGTAAGCCAATATTCGAACAGAGTGCGAATTCAGTAAATGAGGAATATAGACTGGCAAAAGAGGGAGGCAGCAGACCCCAAACTGACGACAGAGCTACAATAAAAAATATTAAAACAATGATCAAATTTAACTCCAAAGACAAGTGGTACAAAAAACACCCAGGATCTGATACAGCGGAAGCATATCACTCTTTGCCAAGAAGAGATCATGACAATATTCAGACTGCGAACAGGTCACTGCTGATTAAAAAATCATCTGTACAATAAATTACCAATTTGACACACAGGCATGTGGCCATGTGGAGAGAACAAACAGGGGAACATGTTCTGTAGGTTTGCCGGCTCCACGAGAAGAGCAAAGTGACTACATGGCCCTCTCCAACTCAATTGTGAGATAAACTGTATGGCGTTAGGACAAGTCTGAGAAGGACCGTCAGGTTTATGAGGGAGATATATGCGATTATTTAAGAGCGAACGACGACGACGACGAAGAAGAAGAAGAAGATGAAGATTGACATCAGGACCAAGTACAAAATAATGTACAAGCCCCTCCCTCACACCGTACGTCATGAAATAGGATGTGTTACAGCAGCCTGACCAGCAGGCTGAGGTTCGACACCACCATACGCTTAGTGGCGAGTCTACTATGAGGCCTAGCATTGCTATACTTTCAGAAGGGCCCAATGCTACCTTCCTCAGGGTATAAGAAGAGGCACACTCGCTTCCAGATAAGACTCGTCAAGAATGAAGCACGAGTGGATCATGCAGCAATAACATTCGCACTAGATATACTGATACCTTCATGGGGACAGCTTATATTTATGTTCTTTTCTCAGTTGCCATATTTGTGAAATTTATATAATCTAAGTCCTGTTTAAATTTTGTGTTTTTCTAAATGGTGCCTTTCATTTTTCTGTTTATTTAATATAGCGGTAGAGCACTTTATAAAACACAGTGTAAACTTGAGGTCTGCTGGTGACTGAATTTACATATTTGATTGATATGACTAGTGCCAACTGTAGCATCCCGCTTGAAACAGTTGATGAGCTAGAAAAAGGTCAGGGGCGTCCTTAGCAGACTTAACCGCTGGTCTGGAATGAAATGTTAGACTTCCGCATATTTTCCACAGCTTGTATGAGATGGGGTCCACAATTGCCTTTCCTCGCTGCCTTTTCCTTCTTTACCCGTATGTCAGGTATTTATTTACAACTGAGTTGCAATGGTGAATCCATTATCTTTGCCTTGAAAAGCAAGGGCTATACCACTAGACAAATCAAACTACATGGCTAACGTTAACTGCAGACAATTACCAGATCATTTTATGTGGATGGAATATCCCTTCCAATAAACGAGGCTAATCAAGAGACAAACATGGATTTCCCGTTCGGTCAATGAAGAGACATCAGAGTTTGCTTTGGGATAATGAAAACTATAGAGAGAAATAATTCATTAACAAATACTTTACATTATAGACCCTTACAGTTGTTGATTTGTTCTCGGAATGAACATTTGATCAACGTAATAATGGCGAAGAATGCAATGTATTTGTGTGATCATGTATATTTCATTTTTTAATTTTAATTAATATTAATTACATTATTATGAAATGCGTTTTTAAAAAGTATGAACTAGCCAAGCAGCTCAATACAAAAGTTAAATTAATTAATATTATCTGAATATTCTTTTTTCTAGTATTCGTCCTGAAATGGAAGTTGTGGCGTCGTTTATTTAAATTGAGGCAGCGATATCTTGGCATTTCGGCCGACACTGTCGACTTAAGCGGCATTTGTGGGACCTAGTTTGTCTTCTGTCATCAATCCTCAGACTACACGAGTGCATTTTGTGTTGAGGGCGGCCTTTTGGAATCGGAATAGGGGCTTGGTCAGCAATAGTTCGTTGACTCTGATGCAAGCAGCTGGCTGGTTGCTTACAACTCATTCCCTGCTGCATCTTCGGCCCCATATATCATGTTTTAAATGGTAATTAAAAATAATAAAAGATGGCGCCGTAACTGGCTGCGAGTCTACATTTCTCTAATGTTTTGGATCATTATGGATGCCGCCAGACCCCGGATTTGCCTGGAATTCACACTAGTCGACGACTTACACTTGTGTTCACGGATACGTGGAGTTGTTTTCTGGACTTGTTATTTCGTTCTTTTTTGTGATTTCTTCCATCCGTTTATCCTGGTCTGGACGCCGGCTGAATGGCGCTACGCTTAAACTAGTTATACCTGTGTCGTATCTCACGATTTAGTTCTGCCGGTTCACCTTCACGAATATGGCGTGTGGGAATTTTAGATGCTTCTATGATGAACTGAATACAGCTGGGGAGAGATGCCAGACTCACTCACACGCTGAGTGTTGTCCATACGACCTCTTGTGGTTATCGAAAAGGCACGACAAACTGCGTTAGATGCCTTCCCACCTTTCTACCCTGCGGGTTACATGTTTACATAGGCTTCGGTGGTAACCCTGAGGCAAAATCTGCATCCTATGCTATCTATAGTCGTCTCGATGAATGTCTTGCCACTTGCAAAATGTAGCTTAGGCTCTGTGAGTGAGGTTGACAAAAGGCACAGTTTCTTCCTCACTTTAATTCAAATCTCCGCGCAAGTCACCCATTTCAGCGGACACAGCAAGAGATACGACTGTCCACACGGCTGAACAAAGAGAGTGGTCTTCATCACTTGTGATGGACAAACTATCAAATGGTATTTGTCTGTTTGGTGGTATGATTTACATTATATTAATTTTCATTACATAAAACATAATATGCCAAGCACCAGTTTGCCAGCACAGTGGATTGCAAGTGTACACAAAAATACACCCCTCAATTGAAAGAAGAGCATTGACTAAGTAAGTAGTAATTCAAGTTTTTGGAGCATTGACTAAGTAAGTAGTAATTTAAGTTTTTGGAGCATTGACTAAGTAAGTAGCAATTCAAGTTTTTGGAGCATTGACTAAGTAAGTAGTAATTCATGTTTTTGGAGCATTGACTAAGTAAGTAGTAATTCAAGTTTTTGGAGCATTGACTAAGTAAGTAGTAATTCAAGTTTTTGGAGCATTGACTAAGTAAGTAGTAATTTAAGTTTTTGGAGCATTGACTAAGTAAGTAGCAATTCAAGTTTTTGGAGCATTGACTAAGTAAGTAGTAATTCATGTTTTTGGAGCATTGACTAAGTAAGTAGTAATTCAAGTTTTTGGAGCATTGACTAAGTAAAAAGTAATTCAAGTTTTTGGAGCATTGACTAAGTAAGTAGTAATTCAAGTTTTTGGAGCATTGACTAAGTAAGTATTAATTTAAGTTTTTGGAGCATTGACTAAGTAAGTAGTAATTTAAGTTTTTGGAGCATTGACTAAGTAAGTAGCAATTCAAGTTTTTGGAGCATTGACTAAGTAAGTAGTAATTCATGTTTTTGGAGCATTGACTAAGTAAGTAGTAATTCAAGTTTTTGGAGCATTGACTAAGTAAGTAGTAATTCAAGTTTTTGGAGCATTGACTAAGTAAGTAGTAATTTTAGTTTTTGGAGCATTGACTAAGTAAGTAGCAATTCAAGTTTTTGGAGCATTGACTAAGTAAGTAGTAATTCATGTTTTTGGAGCATTGACTAAGTAAGTAGTAATTCAAGTTTTTGGAGCATTGACTAAGTAAGTAGTAATTCAAGTTTTTGGAGCATTGACTAAGTAAGTAGTAATTCAAGTTTTTGGAGCATTGACTAAGTAAGTAGTAATTTAAGTTTTTGGAGCATTGACTAAGTAAGTAGCAATTCACGTTTTTGGAGCATTGACTAAGTAAGTAGTAATTCATGTTTTTGGAGCATTGACTAAGTAAGTAGTAATTCAAGTTTTTGGAGCATTGACTAAGTAAGTAGTAATTCAAATTTTTGGAGCATTGACTAAGTAAGTAGTAATTCAAGTTTTTGGAGCATTGACTAAGTAAGTAGTAATTCAAGTTTTTGGAGCATTGACTAAGTAAGTAGTAATTCAAGTTTTTGGAGCATTGACTAAGTAAGTAGTAATTCAAGTTTTTTTAGCATTGACTAAGTAAGTAGTAATTCAAGTTTTTGGAGCATTGACTAAGTAAGTAGTAATTCAAATTTTTGGAGCATTGACTAAGTAAGTAGTAATTCAAGTTTTTGGAGCATTGACTAAGTAAGTAGTAATTCAAGTTTTTGGAGCATTGACTAAGTAAGTAGTAATTTAAGTTTTTGGAGCATTGACTAAGTAAGTAGTAATTCAAGTTTTTTTAGCATTGACTAAGTAAGTAGTAATTCAAGTTTTTGGAGCATAGACTAAGTAAGTAGTAATTCAAGTTTTTGGAGCATTGACTAAGTAAGTAGTAATTCACGTTTTTGGAGCATTGACTAAGTAAGTAGTAATTCAAGTTTTTTAGCATTGACTAAGTAAGTAGTAATTCAAGTTTTTTGAGCATTGACTAAGTAAGTAGTAATTCAAGTTTTTGGAGCATTGACTAAGTAAGTAGTAATTCAAGTTTTTGGAACATTGACTAAGTAAGTAGTAATTCAAGTTTTTGGAGCATTGACTAAGTAAGTAGTAATTCAAGTTTTTGGAGCATAGACTAAGTAAGTAGTAATTCAAGTTTTTGGAGCATTGACTAAGTAAGTAGTAATTCAAGTTTTTGGAGCATTGACTAAGTAAGTAGTAATTCAAGTTTTTGGAGCATTGACTAAGTAAGTAGTAATTCAAGTTTTTGGAGCATAGACTAAGTAAGTAGTAATTCACGTTTTTTGAGCATTGACTAAGTAAGTAGTTATTCAATTTTTTTGAGCATTGACTAAGTAAGTAGTAATTCAAGTTTTTTTAGCATTGACTAAGTAAGTAGTAATTCAAGTTTTTGGAGCATTGACTAAGTAAGTAGTAATTCAAGTTTTATTTAGCATAGACTAAGTAAGTAGTAATTCAAGTTTTTGGAGCATTGACTAAGTAAGTAGTAATTCAAGTTTTTGGAGCATTGACTAAGTAAGTAGTAATTCACGTTTTTGGAGCATTGACTAAGTAAGTAGTAATTCAAGTTTTTGGAGCATAGACTAAGTAAGTAGTAATTTAAGTTTTTGGAGCATTGACTAAGTAAGTAGTAATTCAAGTTTTTGGAGCATTGACTAAGGAAGTAGGAATTCAAGTTTTGGAGCATTGACTAAGTAAGTAGTAATTCACGTTTTGTGAGCATTGACTAAGTAAGTAGTAATTCAAGTTTTTGGAGCATTGACTAAGTGAGTAGTAATTCAAGTTTTTGGAGCATTGACTAAGTAAGTAGTAATTCAATTTTTTTGAGCATTGACTAAGTAAGTAGTAATTCAAGTTTTTGGAGCATTGACTAAGTAAGTAGTAATTCAAGTTTTTGGAGCATTGACTAAGTAAGTAGTAATTCAAGTGTTTGGAGGATTGACTAAGTAAGTAGTAATTTAAGTTTTTTGAGCATCGACTAAGTAAGTAGTAATTCAAGTTTTTTTAGCATTGACTAAGTAAGTAGTAATTCAAGTTTTTGGAGCATTGACTAAGTAAGTAGTAATTCAAGTTTTTTGGAGCATTGATTAAGTAAGTAGTAATTCAAGTTTTTGAAGCATTGACAAAGTAAGTAGTAATTCAAGTTTTTTGAGCATTGACTGAGTAAGTAGTAATTCAATTTTTTTTAGCATTGACTAAGTAAGTAGTAATTCAAGTTTTTTGAGCATTGATTAAGTAAGTAGTAATTCAAGTTTTTGGAGCATTGACTAAGTAAGTAGTAATTCAAGTTTTTGGAGCATTGACTAAGTAAGTAGTAATTCAAGTTTTTTGAGCATTGACTAAGTAAGTAGTAATTCAAGTTTTTGGAGCATTGACTAAGTAAGTAGTAATTTAAGTTTTTTGAGCATCGACTAAGTAAGTAGTAATTCAAGTTTTTTTAGCATTGACTAAGTAAGTAGTAATTCAAGTTTTTGGAGCATTGACTAAGTAAGTAGTAATTCAAGTTTTTTGGAGCATTGACTAAGTAAGTAGTAATTCAAGTTTTTGAAGCATTGACAAAGTAAGTAGTAATTCAAGTTTTTTGAGCATTGACTGAGTAAGTAGTAATTCAATTTTTTTTAGCATTGACTAAGTAAGTAGTAATTCAAGTTTTTTGAGCATTGATTAAGTAAGTAGTAATTCAAGTTTTTGGAGCATTGACTAAGTAAGTAGTAATTCAAGTTTTTGGAGCATTGACTAAGTAAGTAGTAATTCAATTTTCTTGAAAATTGGGTAGGTACTGTACGAAATTTCTGACGTCACAGTGAAGGAGTGTCTGGGTTTTTGTGATGAGTGGGTTTCATAAATGACACAATTTGGGTGATGTCATTTAGGAACATCTGGAAACATGTAAATGTGACGCAAACAAACGAATACGACGATAAGGAAAGATAATACTGGACATGTGACCTGATATTATAGTGTAAGTAGTCAGTCAAACTGTAAATTAAATTGGTAGTTTTTTTTACAGGTTTTGAAAATCGCTGACATCAGTTGAAACAGTTCTTCATAGAAGAACAAGTACATAAGTGTCGTCTTACGGTGTGAGTGAGTGAATCCGTCCGCCGCAACTCGACACTTACCAGCTGAAATCAGAATAAAAAGACAGTCGCTGACATTAAGTCTCTAGTAACATGGGGAGAAGAGCTTGTAGTAAGTGGAGGTATAACAGAAGTGGGACAGATCTGGAAGCAGAAAGGGAGTGAATGAGGAACGAAATACACAACACAGATCATCGGTGTGTGATCCTTGCACCTAAAAATGTACAAAAAAATCGGATACATCGGGCAAAAATTAATTTGCATGACTTCTCTACTTATGTACAACTCTTGCTATTTTTATATCATTCGGCTATTTCACAGACTTTTTGCGGGTTGAGTTCTGAATAATGTCCGTAACTCGAAAATGTTCGTAAGTCAAATCAATGTGTCTATTTCACTTATCTGTGTACATAATACGCTGCGATCACCGTATGCATGAGTACGAGCAGTGAGTCGTTTAATGTATGAAAAGCGGATATACATAACTCATTTGTAAGTAAAATAAAGACTGTACGTCCTAATAGGAAAATAGAGATAATCCATGTCCACCGCTTCGGCGATCCAGCGGGTTAGGGTGATTAATACATTCATAAAGGGCGAAAGTAGCAGAAGTCAATGAGCTGACAACAGACTCGCTGCTTGCATCAGAGACAATGATCCCTATCTGACCAAGACCATATTTCGCCTCCAAGTGATGGTCCTGGGAACAGACTGCAACCATGCAGCCTGGCTAAGAGATTAAAGATCTAAGAGGGAAGAGAAACCCGGTCCCAAAGATGACAAGCTGTAATCGGATGTGTTGGGCAGATATATGCAAATATCACAGGTTCGCTGTAAACTACGATACGTCACGATTGTTGCTTTCAGGACGAATTCCGAAGAAGTATGTTCGTGTCCATTTAATTACAAAGAGAAACATCCACACGCAAAGAGATGAAAAACAAAGAGTCTTTCAAAACAATATGAGGAATTGTACGAAACATGCTGTGAGGACGGTGTACACAGTGCCCATAAAGTATACACATTGTTTCAATGAAAAGTGTCATCATCATGTAGCATGTCCTTTATAGAACGTCGCTCCCATCACAGTCTATCTGAAAGAAGCTCTTTTCCTTGCCAAAACTCCAGCCTACGCCACAGTCATGCCCAGCCATTCCTGGATATCTTGGTGCCATCCTCGTCTTGGTCTACCCCTGCCTCTTTTGCCTGGCACCAAACCTTCCATTACTGTTCTCTCAAGACCGTTGTGTCTCTTAGTGTGACCAAAGTATTTGCATTTTAAAATAAAGGAATTGATAAACTAGTTCTCCAATATGTTACACTCTTGCCGAATGTCTATATTTGTCTTTTTTTCTGTCCAGGGTACTCTGTGGATCTTTCTGTAAAATTTGACTAGAAGGATTCGATTTTTTGTTTAGAAGTTTTATTAATCCTCCATGGTTCGCAGCCAAATGCTGCCTCAGGAAAAAACATAGGCTCTCAAGACTTTCACATTTTTCGTTTTGTTGGTGCTCTGTCATAATTTCTTCAGGCTGTTTAGCCTCTATATTGCCATGGATAGTCTTCTTCTGGTTTCTTTCAAACAATCGCCATTTTTGTCACTTCTGGGGCTCAGATATTCAAAATGTGTGACCTGATCTATTTCCTCACCACCCACTGTAAATTTATGTTGACATCGTCTTTTGTCGGTGGTCATTATCATTGTTTTGTTTATGTTTATAAAAAGGTTTTGAACTTTACTGTGTCCATTTACGGCTGAAATTAGCTGCTCTAGCCATTCTGCACTTCTTGATAGTATCACTGTGTCGTCTGCGTATCGTAACTCTGGAAACTCGTAACCGTCAATCGTAAATGTATGAAGGCTTACAACGTTCTTGTCTTCTCTAACATTTCTCATTATACATTCCGCATATCTGTTGTATAGATAAGGTGAGGAAATACATCCCTGTCTTACTCCCTTTTGTACTGCGAACCAATCTGATGTTTGCCCAGAAACTTGGACAACGGCTTGTTGATCTTGGTATAATGTTTCAATGAGATTGATAACATACAAAGGAAACCCCATTTTCTTCATGATGTTTCACAGATTTTGATGGTTTGTCATATCGAAGACCTTGATGTAATCAATGAAACACGTGTACAAGTCTACATTAAACTCTCTACATTTTTCGTAGATATTCCTCATATCGAATATGTGATCTCTGGTCCTTCCGTCTTTCCTAAATCCTGCTTGGGTTTCGCGAATATCATATTCAAACCTTTTCTTTATCCTTTTTAATAGTATCCCCACGATTATCGTGCTAGTGTGCCTGATTAGTGCGATGGTTTGGTAGTTTGTGCACAGTTTTAGATTGCCTTTTTGGGGGGAAGAGAATATAAAATTGATTTCTGCCATGATTCTGGCCACTCTGCGCTGTGCCATATCTGTTTACACAGAGTGTGATAAACTTGAGCACTAGCACTGGCCTCCCCTCCTGCTTGTATTAGCTCTGCTGGGATATCATCACATCCTTGGGACTTTCCTTTTTTCAGGCTTTTGATTTCCGAGTGTACTTCCTCCAATGTTTGTTCAGGTTCTTTTTCATCCTTTGGTAGGATTATAACTGAACGCGTTGTACTATCTTCATACATGGTTCTGTAGTACTCCCTCCATCTATTCAGTATGCCTTTGGTTTCTGTTAGTGTTATACTATTTGTCATTGATGACATGCGGAACCGGACGGAATTCTCTTGTCGGTGTTTATATCGCCTTAAAGGCATCTCTCTTTCTGCCATGTTGCTGTAAATTGTCTGTCTTTACAAACGTCCACTATGAATCTTCTTTTATCTTTTCTTATTTATTTTTAACTTTTCTTTCCCAGTTTTTATATGCTGTGTTGTCCGCTGACTTCCCATTTGTTTTAATTGTTTCCTTTCTTCAATGAGTGTCAGTGTTTCATCTGCTATATAGCTCTGTTTATAATGCGACATCATGAGAATAATTTCGTTCGCTGTCGAGATTAAAATATACCTTGCGTGTGATGTAAGCAGATGTCATCTCTGCATGTGCCACAAGCGATACACAATTGTTTTCTACTTTGATGTTGTGTTCAGTAGGTATTGCTGTTATATCGAAGCGTATTGGCTAGAAACCTTTGTTAATCCTACGAAGTCTTGTGTTGACAACTGCAAACCGTAATTCGTGGTACGAATCGCAGTCCCCTCCTGGCAGTGTTTTTGTTGCCAGAACGTAATGTACTGATGCACGTAATGGCGTAATCTATTTGAATTCTGCTGTGACCATTAGGGGAGGTTCACGTGTATAGTCTTTGAGGATGTTGTTTAAATAAGGTGTTGGCAATGGAGAGGTTATTTTCCAGCATAATTCAATTAGTTTTTCTCCTCTCTCATTTCTATGAATCAAACCAAAAGGTCTTCGTACACTTTTCTCTTCTTCAGCTTTTTCCTCTCCAACTTTTTCATTAAAATCTCCAGTTATGATCAAGATGTCTCTTTTTTCTCCCTTTTCCGTTGTTTCTTCTAAGGTGTCACATAAGTCTTTCATTTCGCAGTCATCAGCTGCTGATGTTGGTGCATATACTTGAATTATTGTTAAATTTCTTGCCTTCCTCTTTAGTCTGATTACAGTTATTAGGTCGTTAACTGGATTGCAACAGAGAAGTGAACGTCCCGTCTTCTTTGAGAGGATGAAGCCGTCCCCGCTTTTTACAGCCTCGTCCATCCCAGAGTATATGAATGTTTCTCCTGATGTGCTGATACAGTGCCCTTGACCGGGCCATCTGTGTTCAGAGACTCCCGGAATATCTATCCTGTTTCTTTCCATCTCTTTTCCAATCAAAAAGAATTTACCCTGGTATAGGCTTCTGACGTTTCTCGCCTATTCTTAGATTTGTTTTCAGAATTGTCCACTGTAATGCAGGAGCTTTAGGCCGTCGTCTCTATTACTTGTACTGTCTCTGAAATCGGCCTCTTCTTCAGTTGGCGTCGATGGTCTGCCCGGCCTGAGGCCCTCATCATCCGATCTTTGAGTTTCGTTTCTTTCGACTGTAATAGGTTTCTTGGCATTTTACGTCCAGTAGTTTGCCATTACTTTCTGAACATTGTTCCGGACGCTTACCAACTATGATCGCTGGTTCGCCCTAAGCCCGATGCCAGGCATTTTAAGCTCCCACCTTCAGAGTCGTTGTCGACCAGATCGATCTTCTGCCTCTTCAACCAGCAGCTGCGTGTACTAGTCAGGGTTGGACTCCTCTTCTTGTAGTTTTACTCACGTAGTTTAGCAGGCCAGCCAAAGCCGTTGTCCGGGGATGACGCTGTCATACACAGGTAGACTATAGGAGCTATACGTGAGCTTGAAAGAAGTGGGGAACCAAATAGTATCCTGGCCATCTAGGATGTGGATGCCTCTCACCGTGAGGTGTCAATCACCACACGCTCCTTTAAGATCACTTATTGGAGATCCGCACATTCAGGTTAAGAGTCTGCTTTCTATTAACGCCATGAGGTTTATCCAGTGTATATAAGCAACACAAATATACTTCCTACAAACATAGAAACACAATGTCTAGCGCAAACTACTGTAAGATATAAATAATGACACCGAGACTGAAAAAGCGTGCAGTCAAATACAGATTTTTTCTTAGAGTTAGCAAATTTATTATGTAAAATGCATTACTACGTAAACTAACACAGCAAGTGCGTATACCATGATTTAGCTCAAGCTTCCTTTCCTGTACGGAGTCAACAGTAGTGTTGATCCTATGGCCTGGGCAAGCTAAGTAAGAGATTACAAATCTGTCAACATGTCTGATGGCTGAAAACATTGGGAACACCTAATTGCGCACTCGATAGTGGAAAGTCTGAGGATAACACACACAGAAGATATCAAAAGCTCAATGGTACTTCTAGAAAAATAATCACATGAAAGGTGGTGCAATTAAACATTTGTGCATACCGAGCTCAGTAAAGTTTATGACCGCTGAACACGCACAGACCACACATGATACAGAACGTGTCGCTTCTGTGGCGGGCGCTGTACCTGACACGTGACCCTGAAATGTTCGGGAGACAAGAATTTGACAAATATACTTCACTTCATCGTCTACATTGATGTTACAACCAGGTTACACATTTATTACACGGGATTGTTGTTAATTGATGTTACAACCAGGTTACACATTTATTACACGGGATTGTTGTTAATTGATGTTACAACCAGGTTACACATTTATTACACGGGATTGTTGTTAATTGATGTTACAACCAGGTTACACATTTATTACACGGGATTGTTGTTAATTGATGTTACAACCAGGTTACACATTTATTACACGGGATTGTTGTTAATTGATGTTACAACCAGGTTACACATTTATTACACGGGATTGTTGTTAATTGATGTTACAACCAGGTTACACATTTATTACACGGGATTGTTGTTAATTGATGTTACAACCAGGTTACACATTTATTACACGGGATTGTTGTTAATTGATGTTACAACCAGGTTACACATTTATTACACGGGATTGTTGTTAATTGATGTTACAACCAGGTTACACATTTATTACACGGGATCGTTGTTAATTGATGTTACAACCAGGTTACACATTTATTACACGGGATTGTTGTTAATTGATGTTACAACCAGGTTACACATTTATTACACGGGATTGTTGTTAATTGATGTTACAACCAGGTTACACATTTATTACACGGGATTGTTGTTAATTGATGTTACAACCAGGTTACACATTTATTACACGGGATTGTTGTTAATTGATGTTACAACCAGGTTACACATTTATTACACGGGATTGTTGTTAATTGATGTTACAACCAGGTTACACATTTATTACACGGGATTGTTGTTAATTGATGTTACAACCAGGTTACACATTTATTACACGGGATTGTTGTTAATTGATGTTACAACCAGGTTACACATTTATTACACGGGATTGTTGTTAATTGATGTTACAACCAGGTTACACATTTATTACACGGGATTGTTGTTAATTGATGTTACAACCAGGTTACACATTTATTACACGGGATTGTTGTTAACTGTATGTATTGTGCTATTTTCTGTAACATATTATGTTGTCAAATCATGTCTCTGGTCTACAGTTGTCCACTTTCTGCTCGATCCAGCTCAATGTCAGACCTCAGCGATTGGAAAACATCACAATGATGTATTTTTGTTGTTGTTATTATAATTAGACACACACAAATAAGATTAGTTAGTTTTTATTTAATAAGGACATGGGACATATATATTATTCGGGTTGGTTTGTTGT
Organism: Ariolimax columbianus; assembly: GCA_036924085.1. Lineage (NCBI taxonomy): Eukaryota > Metazoa > Mollusca > Gastropoda > Stylommatophora > Arionidae > Ariolimax > Ariolimax columbianus. The sequence continues at coordinate 23,998,372 of JAVGWX010000001.1, forward strand.
GTGGTGTTTTCCCCGAACACATTTCATTCAGCCTAGACGCATGGTCGTTAGTTATACCAGTACGTGTTTCCAAGTTTTCATAAGGAAGAAATTGGATTCACTGGCAAACATGAGAAGCTACGAACCAGGTGCCCAGACTCCCATGGAGGACCGATAATCTCTCTGAGACCGAGAACTAGACTGGAACCAGACTATGAGTGAGGCATCATTGAGAATAGTCTGGCGTTCTCTCTGACATACAACTTTCATAACGCGTTAGAGCATGAGAGGGTAAGTGAATAGGTATGTGTTCAAATGTCGATCAACCAATTGGTTACATCTCTTGTATGTGGTCATCTCTTGTATGTGGTCATCTCTTGTATGTGGTCATCTCTTGTATGTGGTCATCTCTTGTATGTAGTTTAAGAATCATGTATGGAGACAATAGGTAACCTACTAGCACTTGTCGATTTTTAACTTGACTCGCGCGTCATAGTTTACATTTCAAACCGAAATATCATTTTCTAAACACATTTATTTCTGAAATTATTTTTTTTTTAAACAAACAACAACAAAAAACAACAACGGGTGGTCCAGCAGTTAGGATCCCTATATTCTAGTCAGAAGGACACAGATTGAATCCCAGTAAGGCCTAGGTTGTTGTTTTTTTTTTTAAAATATGTCGGGGCTGAAATACTGTATGCGTACCTTAACGTTGTGGACAAATATACATATGATTGCTTTAGTTTATACTTATAATTGATATATTTTAATTGATATTTTAAATTGATTAATTCATAGTTGAAAATTATAGTTTAAAATTATTTTTAAATTATAGTTTTAAATAATAGTTTTAATTGATAGTTTTAAATGACAATTGTTATTAATAGTTTTAAATGATAATTTTAAATAATACTTTGTAATTTTGATAAGCTAATGGAAGCCCAATTGCAGATACTGCCGTTGGTGATGAACTTTTTAAGACTTTATAGTCATGGTCTAATTTTTTTGTTACTTGGGATGACTTGTTCACTTCTTCGCTTCTTTGAGTTTTGGAACTTTAAGTTCAGATAAAGTTGTTTATCATAAGAAACAGGCCATGTTTAGGTATGATTATTATCAAAATGCACCATTAATTTTCTAGGGAACATTAGCTGTATTATCTACGGAATATGGCCTAGCGTATATCAAAACTGATATTACAAACAAGAGGGTTGGGCTATATAGTGCATCTTTTTAGTCAATTTTACAGGTAACGTATCCATATAATATTGCTTAGTTTATGTGTTTAATCTCTTCTTTGGTTATCGTCTACATATAAAATTGATCAGTGTATATGTTTAATCTCTTATAAGGGTATCGTCCACATATAATATTGCTTAATTTATGCGTTTAATATATTATTACTTAATTTATGTGTTTAATACATTATTACTTAATTTGTGCTACCATGAACATGTGCGGTTAAGACAGTGTAAATGGGCTTTACTGCGCAAGTGTGTTACGATGTTTGGTCTAATGCGTGTGTTATTAGTAAATGTCTGCAATATTGTCTATCCACCTGTCACATGACCTTCCTTGTGCCTTGTAGTAAACAGTTTATAAAATTCCAAAAAAGTGTATGGTTGATTTTATCCCCTGCGTATTTTGTACTTAATTATAATTTTTCGTGTTTTGTTTTCATGTCTTCATGGTCAATTACAGGTAAGCAATAACAAAATGGCTATATGTCTCAATACATAATTTACTTCCAAATGGTGGTCCTGGATATAGACTGAACATGTGCAACGTGGCTGAGAAAATAGAGATCCAAGGGGACAGATAAACTAGATCCTAAAAATTACGTGCTGAAATCGGAATAAGAATAAGAATAAGAATAAGAATAATAAAAATCACAATAACAATAAGAAGAATAAGAGCGCCGAAGAATAAGAATAAGAATACTATTTAAAGCGCTGAAGAATAAGAATAATATATTCATCCAGTTATCTAGTGCTAAAACCGTCTGAAATGTTGGCAATCAAAAATCATTAGCATTTTTAGAACCCATTGTAGATATTACATAATGTAGAACACTTCCTCTAAATGGGCAGCACAAAAGGCGCAGGACGGAGACACGGTAAGTGAAATCTTTACTCAAATCACCCTACTTTCATCTGCATTCAACCAATTAATAAGCATATGGAAATCAAAAACACAGAGCAAATACATCGAGCTCAGACTGTTCAGCTCCAGCACAATAGCAGTATTAACATGTGGATGTGAAAGATTCAAAATTATCAAAACTCTTGAAAAAAGGTTGAATGGGAATACATTTTAAATTAATGTCTTAGAAAATGATTGAACATTGGCTGCAAAGAATTCAAGAGGAAATAACAGATACGATAATAAATCAATCAATACGTTTCTACTATCGAGGACAAAACGTTGGACATACATCGGACATGTCCTTAGAATTAAGATCAACAGACTTCCAGCTCAGGCCAATATGTGTAGACCAAGGGGCACCAGAAAGAGGGGCAAGCCAAGGGAAACACTACTCATGGCAATCACTAGAAAGGCTACAGTGACGTCACATAGATCTACCTGGAGAGCATTGAGTTCTGGATTATGTTCCGTGATTGGCTCTGAAAAAACACAGACGTTTTGCACGGCAATACATTTAATACAATTCACCAAAGAGAATGAGGAGGGCAGCTATAACAACAGAAAACTAGAACAGAAAGTCAGAAGTGTGGGCAAATAATTGCTACTCAAAATGCGAGGGATGTCCGATATTCCAAGAAAGACACAATGTACTAACAGTTCCGATATTCCAAGAAAGACAAAACAGTTCCGTTAAACGAAACACAGAAATTATGAGATACGACCGGCAACGATGATAACATTGCAAGGCTCAGAAGTAAAAGTCATACAAATTAAAATAGAACACGTTTCCAATAACAATTGATACGTAAATGTTGATAGAAAAGTAAAAGAAAAGCAGGCGTCAGAGCACAGATTGGCGTAGTCAATTCAATTCAATAAAACGAATTAAGTGAGCCAGGCAAAGTATACTTTGAGACATGATAACGGAATAGATTGTAAAATATGTAAGTTTATAAATCTAGCATAGCAAATAGAAGAGATTTTGTTTTGTTTTGGCTAGAAAGTCGACTATTAAATACGGGAAAGTATCAGAAGAGGACAAAAACAAAGAAATATCAGACGGCAATTAATTGGAAATGGGAAATTCTTTAAAAACAATATTACCGATGTAAGAAAATGTAATGACGTCATGTAAGGAATATTCTCCAAATTTGAAAATATAAATCAATAGCCGGCTTATCTCAAATGTGCCCCCAATTTTTTTTTTAAATAAACCATAACGGTATCATGTTTGCATAACCAAGATAACACATCAGAAAAAGATTTTTGGGTAAAAGTTTAAATTGTAATCTATAAATATTAGAATGTGTCAATCAGTGTTTCTGAAGCTGTATGTCACCGTGTCCAACTTAGCGTGAAAGTCTGCTATAGGACACACCTTTGTTTATGGATAGGTCAAATAAAACTCTTCCTACAGCTTGAATGTATTCAAGCGGAGCGCATTGTGAAAATCTGTATCAATCAATGGTTTGCAATTCCAGTATACCGGGTTGGAAATCACTTGGTGTCCAGTTTGACCGAGCATATTGGAGATTTTTCTTGTTAGGATTAATTCTCCCTGTAAAGAAATGATTACCAAAACTACTCTACTGTAAAACTGCCAAATGGAACACATTAGACACACGCATTCGTACATTGACATTCGTTCTAATATCGTCCAAAGGGCTATGATCTGAGGTGGAAAGTAATGTGCCTTCGTCAGTAGGATCAAGAAAGGCAAACCTTTATGAAACAAACAAAAGTGTTTTACAATATAATTCAAACTATTTGAAATACAAATGTTAGGACATTTAAAAATAAAAAGAGACTGCATTAACACCGTTTGTTGTTTTGAAAGTACTTCTGGGCACACTAGAGGTCTATCTATATTTGTTGACAAATTAGAAAAGGTTGTGTTCTCGAGAAAGTTTTGCGGGTCATTGCATCGATGGTTCTTCGTTGATGTTTTGTCGCTCTTGTCAGATAGTGATCAGGAACAATTATACTCATTTGTTGTTTTTTAAAGAAGTGGCACTTGTTAGGGAGATATTGTGGGAATAAAGGGAGCCACTTGTTAGGGAGATATTGTGGGAATAAAGGGAGCCACTTGTTAGGGAGATATTGTGGGAATAAAGGGAGACACTTGTTAGGTAGATGTTGTGGGCATAAAGGGAGACACTTGTTAGGTAGATGTTGTGGGAATAAAGGGAGACACTTGTTAGGTAGACATTGTGGGAATAAAGGGAGACACTTGTTAGGTAGACATTGTGGGAATAAAGGGAGACACTTGTTAGGTAGACATTGTGGGAATAAAGGGAGACACTTGTTAGGTAGACATTGTGGGAATAAAGGGAGCCACTTGTTAGGTAGACATTGTGGGAATAAAGGGAGCCACTTGTTAGGGAGATATTGTGGGAATAAGGGGAGCCACTTGTTAGGAAGATAGTGTGGGAATAAAGAGAGACACGTGCTAGGTAGATATTGTGGGAATAAAGGGAGACACGTGCTAGGTAGACATTGTGGGAATAAAGGGAGACACTTGTTAGGGAGATATTGTGGGCATAAAGGGAGACACTTGTTAGGTAGATGTTGTGGGCATAAAGGGAGACACTTGTTAGGTAGATGTTGTGGGCATAAAGGGAGACACTTGTTAGGTAGATGTTGTGGGCATAAAGGGAGACACTTGTTAGGTAGATGTTGTGGGCATAAAGGGAGACACTTGTTAGGTAGATGTTGTGGGCATAAAGGGAGACACTTGTTAGGTAGATGTTGTGGGCATAAAGGGAGACACTTGTTAGGTAGATATTGTGGGAATAAAGGGAAACACTTGTTAGGAAGATAGTGTGGGAATAAAGGGAGGCGCTTATTATGAATATATTAGGGGCATAAGGGGAAGCGCTTGTTAGGAAGATATTAGGAGCATAATTAAAGTTCGCATTAGGTACCACTGTCGCATAGTTTGAGTTGTAAAGCCGCGAATTCTAAAGACCCGACTTTGAAAATAGTTTAACTGTGCTATCGATAGACAGTATCAATGTTTAATTTTGCACACAGACTTGAGATGGTTATCTAAGTGAAACGTTCCACTCGGTTGTAAGTTTCATACCCTTTGCAGAACGTCGTTTCTTACTACCGCCAACCTCTTTGGCTATTATAAGTTACAGGGTCCTGAACGGTGGGTTGCCATTAATTTCCGTCCACGGAGGAGCGATCGAGCCTACAAAAAAGTGCCTGTCAGCCAAACTGGACACCACAGAATTCGAACCTGGTGCGTTGAGTGTGTGAAACATACGTTTCCCTGCTTCACTGACTTGGTTAGATAAACTAATAAAACGAACTGCAAAAAGGATTTCATACAACAGAAACGTAGATTGTTAATGGCAACCTTCGCAGTAAACGTTGGGACTCCAAGCTAGGACACCTGACACAAATATTTAGGAATACGAGCAGTGATAATGTCATTCACTAATGCGGAATAACTAAATCATAACGTCCTTACTCCTAGGCATATTTTTGGTATTAAATATAAAAGCAACTTATAAACTTTCTGAGATGCAATTATAATCTTCAAATGTTTTCCCTTTGGTATCTCAAAAGCACTATTACAGAAACAAAAACGGTCCTCGTATTAGAACGTGTGGAAACAGGCGAACAAAATATTCAACACATCTTTCCATCATTGACTACAGATGAATTTGAATGGATGTCACAGCCTCTTACATCTTACCTTGGACTGACAATTAAGCGACTTTATTTCAATGATTCTTTAAAGGAGTAAGAAACTCAGCAATGCCTCTCACGTCGTGTCTTGAACTGACGATAAGACGGCCTCTATCTGAATGATCAGTTATTAAATGAAACATGATAACATATCACTGGATACATTCTGAGTTAAAGACATTATTATGTTATTATAAAACGAGCTTGGATTATTTTGATTTTCAAACATTCAATATTTGTGACTTGATGTTTCTAAGAAATGTATTCTTGAGGATTTTTATTCCAGGAAGATCAAGACAGGCGACTAGAGAAAGTTATGAGCAGTACTAACAATCTTACTACATAAAAACCATTTCCATTCAAACCGCACTGCAAACACATGGATGCAATATTTTTAGAAAATATGTTGGGGTAAACCCGACCTTTAAATGACAATCAACTATACCTAAAGGCCTTATACTCCACCATCTTGAGGGACAAATAAATGAGTATTGATGATGACACTCGAAGGGAGGCTGGCCAAGTCGAATATCGGTCCCCTGCCCACTAGGACGTGCATTCAAAACATTAGTAAGGCATATTTTCTTGTCTTCTTATCCAATCGGCCGTTATTCCTCAGCCATATCATTCCTCCAGGTGAAACTTATCAATGTGAGCAAACGCTTTAGTGATAGTTTTATGTGAATAACATAACATAGAATTTACAAATCATTGGATATTTTCTGTGCTTCAAATATCAATTAGGAAAATTAACAACCGCATTGAACTCTCGTATATTTATTGTGTCTTGTGTACATATATATGCTCGTATGTCTTTTTGTAAATACAAATTCTTTTAAAAGCAGTTTTCTTTATTTCAAAGTAGTCACACGATTAGTCTCTTTTCAAAACCGGAGTAGAATATGAAGATGTTGTAGCTGCTAGTTAGGCATGGAATCAGATGACCGCAACATGTTAAGTAAAAATAAACATTCCTGTTCGCTGTTACTACAAGTTTGAGAAACAAAGATGCATTGGGAAAAATAACACTGTTCAAAGGTATCCCCAGTGAAACAAACCCCTCCCACCACCCCCCAAAAAAAGGCATCGTTAAAACAAATAAAATATAATCCACACAAACAAAGAGCAAACAAAATCCGACAAACAAGGACACACTGAGGGACACAACGTAGAGCTATGACACAATTTTCATCAGACACAAAATATGAACAAGACGACCACGCTGTAACAAGAAGGTTCATTGATGTCCGATGATAGTTTAAAATACAACAAAACAAAAACAACCCGAAATGAATATCATAATAACAGAAAACATTTGCGCAGCAGGATCTCCCTTTAGAGAATAATTATGTTTTTCCCCCATACGTAGTTGGTAACCTTCCAGGGCGAACAACCAGGTGAGAGACAGTTGGGTGAATACGGAGTGGGGGGGGGGGGGGGGGGGGGATGCACGTCTGACCCTAGATTGTACTTCAAATTGCTGTGAGAGGTTGATGTTCTGGACTGTTCAAGTGACTGGACTTCTTCGCTTAAATCCAATTTTGTCATGAATCTGGTTTCCGTGTGTTTTTTTACGTATCTGTTCTGACTTTCTATTTCTCTTAATGTTGATATAAAGGAGTATATCATTACAATGAGTATTCTTTAAGAACAATGTGCTGTAGGTGTAATTCGGTTAGTGTGTGTGACATTCTGGCTCGAAATAACGCTAATTCCTCCGTGAGATTTAAATCTAACACTTCTTTTAAGCGGTCTGGCGTACATGACATGGGCAAAAATCACGAAATGGTTGTCTTCGCGAACATTTAAAAAAAGGAGAAAAGGAACTACATGATGTTGTGCTGTGAATATAGGAGTTTCCGCTGTGAATGCATGTGCTTAGTCGGTAGGGGAACACTGACACATCAACGATCGTGTCTTTTCTTCCTCTCCCTGCTTCATAATCGAGTAACAGCTCCAGCGTTTGCGTGACCTCGCTGTTTGAGTGGCTGCTGGCTATCACGTGATCTAGCTCGGCCACTCGGCGCTCGCTCGACAGACGGCGTTAGGCCCTGCCAGGTCGGTCCGTCGGTCGGTCGTCGGTCGGTCGAGTTTATTGTTGTGTGCTTGTGGTTGCGTTAGCTCTGGCCTACTTCACTACAGGCCTTGAGCGCTAGGTGAACTACATGCAGTGATACCGTTTGTGTGCTGTTGTTGCATTGTGCACTATGGATTATTAAGAAGAGGATAGCTACCAACCAGACTTCTCAAGAGGTGCAGGTCTACAAGTGTGTCATGTCTGCATGTTAGTTCATATGTGTGTTCCATTTAAACAACCATCGTCTTTTAGGAAAGGTTTTCAAGCAGCGGCAGAGATTGTTTGGTTTAGTTCATGGTCTCTCTCCGTGTTCGCCTGCGAAACTTGCTAGGTCGTACCTGTGGCGGAGGGATGTGAGGTCCCTGCATACCTTCTACATAGCGCTAGTTGTGCGTGCTTTCCCGGTCTATTAACGGTTCTTAATATGAATTTTCATTAACCAATTCTCCCGGAATGGGAGCATGTGAATTACATGTTTTGTTCATATATTTGATGTGGTTGTTGCTGGGTAGCCCAGTCTAGACTAAACGTCCAGATGACACTTAGCCGAATTTGGTTGATTTATTTGCCGACTTCAAGGTTTGTGTACACTTGGTAGTTTAACAATGGTTCTCACCTAGTATGTGCCCGCACCTTAGGCGAAGTGCTGCTAATTAGGTCAAGCTACCCCCCCCCCCCCCGACAATTTCTGGGATGAAGTATAAGAGGGCATTCAACGTTGTAAAGTAACAGATTTTTCCGAGGTGGGAGAAACATGTCAACCGAATGTTCTGTTATTCAGTACTGCTAACTGATTTAACTTAACAGCTTGATATATAATGTAGCTACTGATATATCTTAGTTCTTAGTCAACCTGTACTTCTACAGGGGCAGATGTCCCAGCTCTAGTATGAGCTGGATGTAGCCGGGAGAAGGATTTCCTGCTTAGCGGGCTAGGCTCAAGCAGCTTAATACTCCGCTGCGTTTGAACAGTCGCTTACGGAGGGTGGTTAACGGATGTGGAGCTCATCTCAATAAACTCAAACACTAGAGCAAAGCAGACCCGCAGCCTGTTAGGCGCCATCTATGCTGCTCTAAACAAACCACCTAACCATAGCCGGTGTTAGGCCATGTCACACAGTGTGTCGCCTCTTGCGACATGCTCTCTGTGAGGCAGTGGTGCTATTCTTGTCCTTGTCATTCACAAAGATCCCGGCAGACCACTCGGGAGACTGATATATAATATCAGAATATACACTTGTTTATGCCCACAGATGGAAGTCTTGAAAAAATGACGTGTTCAGATACTCTGTTTCAGCATTCACACATCTATTTGTGTTAAGCTAAATGACAGGAGCTCGGCTACCAGATCCATTGGGGTGGGGTTTATCAACACCTGTCATCTGAGAGAATATCAATTGTCTCAGTTGTTGAACATGTATCACGTTTGGGACATGTAGTATATATAGTATTCAATTCTATATACATGTCATATTTATTGTCAACCCTTCTGATTTGTTTTATTATATTTATGAACTGTTTGATACATTTCATATCAACACATGTTGTCGCCGTCCAGAGTAGAGATGTGGAAAGAAAATGAGTTAGTGGTGTTCTTTGGTTTAAAAAGAACATGTAATATGCTCTCCAAGTTTATAAATATATGAGGAAATTGTTGTTGAATGGATTGAATACACAGTGTAATACATACCCAGTATGACTAATAGACATGTATTGTGCCAGTGCAGAGTGAAGAGTGAATGCCACAGGTGTCATGGCAAACTGCGTAGTTCATCCATTTCCTCCCTCTCTCCCGAGGCGTCAGTCTGGCTCTGGGCACGACGTGTTGCAGTTCCAAATAGTTTTGTGAGCCTGCTTTACGATAGCTGCACCAGTCAGGCAATGTAGACGTGAAGACATTTTGGGGCTGGATTTATTAGTAACTTATCTGTGTAGAGCTGTGCCACTAACTGCTTCGATACGCCCCCTCCTCCCTTTTCAACATTTATAATGATGTCAAAAATTAAAATATTAGATCTGAGACTAGGATCGTTATTACCTGACAATAGATAGATACACTAAAGCACTGTTAGCACCTGGGCCCGTAAAAGACTACCAGAGTTTTAAGTCTCAACAATGTATCGCCACTAACACTGTTTGCATTATCTGTTTCAATCTTATTTGTTATGTTGGACTAGTTGGGTTGCCTTTCATTTAAAATGATAATATTTCTCTAATGACATCTGGCTCTCTCTCTTTCTCTCTCTCGCTATTCTCATACACTGTCGTTATTGCTACCTTATTATCACTTACATTCAGCGCTGAATGAATAATTAATCAAGTAAGTACGGGATTAGGGCATGAAGAGGAAAGGGGCACCAAATGTTGTTTATAGGGTCTACATGTTTTCTAATAGTGTAACTTTATGGCCTTGTTATTGTGTTCTGTGTTTGGACAACAGCTTGTCACTTCTTGTCTTTATATTGTGTTCTGTGTTTGGGCAGCAGCTTGTCACTTCTAGTTTTCATATCCACTTCGTGTCCCTCTTTATCACACCAGCCGGAGCATAGGACTGGCACTACCACTGGCCTCCTTTACAAAGCTTGCGCCAAACAACTTTGTATGCTTTTGCAGTAGTGGTTTTGTTAACAATTTATTTTACACGATGCGGTTACTTACTAGCCACATAACTTCTTTATACTTGTTGAGAAGACTCTGCAGAGTCTGTATACAACCAGTTTATTTACATTCACTTGATCTAAAAATGCCTATGCGCCTTCAATTTATTCATGATTATGAGTTTGTAAGTAAGATGGCCGCGCCTTATAGGGGCTATGTTTTCGACTCGCTCCGGTGTTTGTGTCGAATTTTCCGATGTTTGGTAGTTCCTGTTCGGATTATATTTCACAACTCCTTCACCAGGTCGTATCAAGGACGTTATTATGTGGAACTGTTATGCTTACCATCGGTTATCCTGTTTATTATGTTGCATTTTGCTGTATTTCATGACTGGCTCAAGCCGTGGGAGACTAGTCCATGACGGAGTGCAACGTTCCGCTTAACTGCACACCGGAATTCAGTCTAGATTATCACTAATCAAGCACCACTCTGCTCGGACTGAAGCCAACTTTTTCCGGCCCTCCTTCCACCGGAGGTCACGCTGACCAAAAGGTGAGTAAAGCCAGAAGCCTCGGCGGCAGGACACATACATACAGGGAGTTTGACACGGACAGACACGGAAGGCCTGACACAAACATTGGTCTAAAACACTCCACGCGGCCCTCATCCCAAGGCTGCGGAATACACAGCTCCACCTGGATAGTCTGCAGGGATTTCGATCGACAAGCTACGCATGAAGACATCATCAACAGTTGGACATGGTAGTGGTCGATCGACGCAACGGGCCTTTGACTCCTACGCGAACATTATTATTATTATAATAAATTGACATTGTCTCCGCTAATTCCTGTGGCAATGCATTCCAAGAACTCACCACTCACCCTAAAAATAAAATTACCTGTATCTAATCTGGACCTTTCTTTCATTAATATGTGGCTGTGCTTTCTTGTTCTTGTAGGCGATGGTATTGTGAAAAAAATATGTTGTGTAATTCATCCTTTCCGTTGACTAACTTATAAACCTGTATTAAGTCATATCGAATTCTTCTCTTTTCTAGACACTGTAAGGCCGGTTTTTTAAAAAGTCTTTCATAATAACTATAATTCGGGCCCTTTATATCCCTTCTCACAGGTACATAGTACTCCAATCTAGATCTAACTAAAGCTTTATACAGTTTGACTATCACTTCCATGCTCCTATGTTTAATATTTGTTATTATCATACCCAATATTGCATTTGCATATTTTACTGCTACCTGGACTTGCTCACTACCTTGCCTTTGTGATCTATTATAACTCCTAACATGCCCCTCTTTAGTTGTCTTTTACCAAATGTATGGACGCGCAGCGGTCACCTACTCCTCCCCCCTCCCCTCCCCCCCCCCCCCCAAATCTTGTCACATTTGCGAGTAAAACCTGGGTTGTGAAAGGGATGGAAGCTACATGCTTTTTGTTGCTCTCTTAAGAGCATTTATTGTGCTCGATAGAGCTTTCGTTGACCTGGATTCAGCTTCTGTTATCCTCGATATAGCTTTTAATGTCATTGATATAGATTTTGTTGTCCCCGATAGAGCTTGTGTTGATCTCGATACAACTTTGTGCTGTCCTCCATAGAGCTTTTGTTGTGCTCGATGCAGCTTTTGTTGTCATCGGTATAGCTTTTGAAAGTATAATTATTTTACTGGATTATTATAGTCGTATATGCCGTGAGGCCAGTCTAGATTAAGCATGTAGTGTATATGTCAATGAGTTTCAATAAATAGATCAGCTAAACCAACATGAATAAGCGAAACACACTTGGATTTTAACTGTGATATCTTATCTGGGTGACAGTGATATCACTTACAAGACCACCTACAGAATAACAGATTGGTGACATGTGTTATGAAGTTCATAGTAGAGGCCACCAGAAGGTCTAACATTTAAGAAAAGGCCTTGTCTCAGTGAGCCTTCGCATACCGAAAACGGACATGTCTCGCTGAGCCTTCACATACCGAAAATAGACATGTCTTAGTGAGCCTTCACATACCGAAGAATGGAGGCATCTTACTCAGCCTTCACATACCAAAAATGAGTCCATACATGTATGCAGTTCACATAACGCTACACTCTAATGATTGTAAATGATTATCTAATAATTATTTGTGTATGATCTTTTTATGAGGAAATGGAAAAGGTGGCCGAACAGGTTTGAATGTCATCTTTGACTACAATAGCATGCATTCAAATCATCGTGAAAAGCATACACGTTTCCTACCGGAGGTAAAATAAAAACATTAAGTACAGTGTGTGGCGAATGCAATATCAAACCGCCTTTATTCCATCACCTTATAAATCCTTCCAGTGGAACTCAGCAATGGAAAGAAACAATAATAGTCTTTTGATCGATTTTAACAATGAAATATTACAAACCACATAGAACGTTTTTTTGGACATCGTTGAATAGTGAAGCTAGTACACATCATGGACCCCAAACTGTATTCATAGACACTATGTCACATTCATTGTGAACTGACGTGCAGTGATGTTCGGACTATGTTCACAGCTGAACCTTTGACCTGAGACATTATATGTATTATATTGGATCAGGATCTCCACGGAATACCGACCAGGCCACCTTGTTCTCAAGTCTTTAAACGCATTGCTCATTTTCTTTACAAAAGCAGCACCCACCCCCAAAATAAACTTGTCCTATGTCGACTGAACCCTCTTAAAGTCGCCATCTGTGCGTGACTTTCACATTACATCATATCCTGAACCTTCTTAAAGTCGCCATCTCTGCGTGACTTTCACATCATACCTTAACCAGAATCCTCTTAAAGTTGCCATCTGTGCGTGACTTTCACATTACACCCTAAACCTGCTCGGTATATGTGTTGCGGAAATCGAAACAATTAATCTGATGAATGCAACTTTTCACTTTTCTCTATACAAAAATATCATTAGCAAGAATATTGTATACAGATGATGCGAAGAAGTATTTCCCTGCTCTTAATCAGATATATTTGTTTCGTTGCTTAGGGCGTGAAGGGTTCTTGAAGAGACAATATAATTGTGAGCCGGATTAGTTTACATATATCTTGTATGAATCGATCCCCGTAGTAGTGAGTGATCCACAATTGAAGCCAAGCACAGCACAACTGCATTGAAGACCCCGGTCCACCTTCATCAGCACGCTCGGGATGTGAGGAAAGCTACTGCAACCGGCAACTTAACGTCCTTTTCACGGCGCGCAAAAGATTAACCTACTCATTGCGGCCATTCAACAACATCTTGTATGAATTACAAATATGTGGCTAGTGGTAGAGAACTGAAATGTGATCTCACTTTGGATGCTTCTCCGAGAAAAAAACTGATCCGCATCGATTTATAATAGTATTATAATACAATTTTGCGTCGTATGTATAACATCGGTTCGGCATACGACCAACCGCATATACGTAACGTAGTCCATGACTTTAAAATGTTCAGAAGCCCCAATTGGGCGAGATGTATCTAAACTGAACCAAAGTAACAGCTCCCAGCACATAATCTCATGTCTATTATATACAATACAAAGTAATTGCCATGCCAGGCGTATAATGGTACAACCCATTTATTACCTATAATACAGTACAAAGTAGGGGTGTAATGCTACAATACAACTATAACCAATATTACAGTAGAAAGTAATTGTATTACCAGTCGTATAATGGTACAGCACATCTGTAACATATGTTACAATACATATGTCTTGACAGTGATAATAAACGTGAATGTTACTGTTGTATGTATAGACGTCTTGACAGTGATAATAAACGTGAATGTTACTGTTGTATGTATAGACGTCTTGACAGTGATAATAAACGTGAATGTTACTGTTGTTTGTATACACTGGTCTTTCTATCGTTATTTTAATTTGAACGTCCCCTACAAGCAAATAAAACGTTTGTCGTGTAATAGTGTATGCTTCCAACCATACGGAGTAGCATCAGACTTCGGGAATGTTGAACCGTAAGGAGTAACATCAGACTTCGGGAATGTTAAACCGTAAGCAGTAGCATCAGAACTCGGGAATGTTGAACCGTAAGGAGTAGCATCAGACCGGGAATGTTGAACCGTAAGGAGTAGTATCAGACTTCGGGAATGTTGAACCGTAAGGAGAAGCATCAGACTGGGAATGTTGAACTGTAAGGAGTAGCATCAGACCGGGAATGTCGAACCGTAAGGAGTAGCACCAGACCAGGAATGTTGAGCTGTAAGAAGTAGCATCAGACCGGGAATGTTGAACCGTAAGGAGTAGCATCAGACCGGGAATGTTGAACCGTAAGGAGTAGCATCAGACTTCGGGAATGTTGAACCGTAAGGAGTAGCATCAGACTTCGGGAATGTTGACTTTTAAACGTCGTAGCGCTTTATTTGTGTAGTTTGCTGTCGAAAATACCTTGCAGTGATGTACATCATGAATCCGAAACAGTACAACAGGTGAACTACAGTTTAGCTGAAATACAGTATTGTATGTACACTTGATTGTTTAGTCAATACATGTACTCTACAGTATCAAATATAGCGTTGCTAGGTATATAGTATGGTGTCAATACAACGTTCAATTCAAACAACGAATCGTTGACGCTAAGCGACGCATACATGTACATACGCTCTCATTATAGCACACATGTCACTTGTAACACCATCTTTGACAACAGAAATACAGTTCATGTCCTTCTCACTGTACCACTGTTCATATTAATAGGATCGTGTCCCCCCACTCCCTCACCTCTCCAAAACGAGAATTCTCTGAGTAGATGAAGCCCATAAACTATATGTGGAAATTCTTCTAGAACCGATGGGTCACGACTTCCAGTGGGGTGGCAAAGTGTTCCGCGGTTATTCTTAATTGCAATAATTGTGAAAAGAAATTTAACCATGACGATTCTCAACATTAATTTACTTCATGTTGGCTGTACAATAATATTGTACTAGTGGTTGTAACACAGAATTTTAATGAATGAAGGAAGTGATTTAGTTCCATCTCGAAAGCAATTTATTTTGGTAATCTTTTATTTATTAATGTTATATTATTGGTATTAATAGGCATATTCCTTTAATAAAGTAGTGATCCAAGTGACTAACACTCAACATGATTAACGCGACGTAGGTACTAATACATAAGTAAGTACATTATAGGTTATTTTTACTGCTTCACATTTTATTTATTGTTCCCTTGTGAATGTATTGTGAAACAGTTGTCAAATGAATGCTATAAAAATATATTATTTACGTTACGTTTTAAAATGTTTGTTACACAGTTTTGCAAACAGTTCGCACACATTTCACTAATAAGATTTTAAGGGTTTTTTTTCCGCTTCAATGGCGCATTTTGCATTTGCATATATCATTATCTTTCAATGAGGTTTTGTACAAAATGCAACCAGAGCAAAAGAACAAACAATCAACTTCAATGTTATAATAAATTTTTACATAGTATTTACAAAAATATACACGCATTCATATGTACACACGTATACACAAACACACATACATCCACACATACATCACAGTTCCAGGCAACACGGAGGCATCTCTGTCTAAAAACATTTATCTTCATCCATCCATCACTTCTGCATACAACTTTCCATACATTACTGATTCTCCCACATACATGGGTACTCATGCATACACATTTATCCACATGTACAAGCATACACACTATTTACATAAATATTTTCATCCTAGTACCCGTGTGTTCACTTACACACACCATACATTCTCGTTCACACTCACTCGTACGATAATCCATATATATATCTATCTTTTGCTCCCAGGCAGTCCGTAGGTCCTGCCCAGAATATTCACATATCGTAAAACATCTGGGCAAAGAACCTACTCCTCCCCATAAATAAAGATAGACAACTGCCTGGGTTAAAGGTGTGCCCGTGGTAGAGAGCTCTGCACCGACAGGTCCATTCTAAATATCTGAACTCTGCCAGTATTGTTAGGAGTTTGTTTTGTGTGTCTCTATCTGTCCATGGAAGTGTATGAAGCATTGTGGCTCTAAACATGTCTACTTTTATTTTAGTAAATTTGCTCATTATTTGTCTAATTTTACCTAGTGTTGTGCTGACTACTTTACAAAGATAGAATAAATGATTTTCTGTTTCTTGTATGTTTCTGTTGCAAAGATGGCATTTTTATGTTACGTGTCCTAGCTGAGTTTGGGTTTGTTTACGTATTGGTGTTGTTCCGAAAATTAGTCTGTAAGTAACTTCTTTAATGTGTGGTGATACTTTAATGTTGTGTAGATTACAAAAGTTATGTGTGTAACTAGTTATAAAATACCCGTATCCTCGTTTAATCCTATCTTTCAGTGGGGGTTCCTGTAATAATATAAGTTTTTTGTAAATCGTGTCTGGTTTTTGTGTGAGTAGTGTTTCGTTTCCTGTAATGTGTCTAATGCATTGTTTGTAGAACATTGGTATTTTTGTAAAGCAGTGTGGGATATTGTTATTTAACTTGCATAATTTAGTTATCCTTAGTCCTAAATAATAATGGGATAGTGGGTATTCGTTAGGGTATTTTATGATTTCTTGTACAAATTTGATTCTTAGTGATTGTATTTTAATTGTTGTGTCTTGTAGGGCGATCCCACCTCGGTTTTTTTCACTAATAAGTACTATTGGTAAGACGCAGCATTCAGAAACTTGCACACGTCGAATGGGAGGCGGGAGATTTGAATCCGGATTTGCCAATATTGTATAAGATCCCCAGACTGTCATAGTAAAATAAATGTTTCTCGAAATACAATAAATGTGAATTAAATATTTTCATACTCATTGAGATGTGTAAATATGCAGAAGACTATCTAACATGTTACTTTACAACCTCGACCAGTAACGGCAAATAGAAGACGTATTGTTCTCAGTGCTTTATATATGCTTAGTCATCGGGGACTCCGATGGCTGGGATACATTCGGAGGATGGGTGATGGCAGAGTACCAAAATATCTTCTGTATGGGGAATTACAGTTGGGGAAAAGGTCTCGGGACCGGGCACTACTTCCGTACAAGGATGTATACAAGCGGGATATGAATGATGCATACATCGATTTAGAATCATAGGAACAGGACGCCATGGATCGTGCTACATGGATGGACAGAATTATTCATGGAATACAGACAAAGGAGATGCTGATTGGCTAAAGACTCAAAGTTTGAGAAGACACGGCACACCATGCGATGCTGCAAACGGTCCTGACATTCCTTGCACACACTGTGAAAGACGCTACTCTGCCCAGATTGGTCTTACAAGTAACATTCGTTACCTTCATGGACTGTAGTTGCATACCTTTTTTTCAAAGCACAATTACTATCGTCTGTCAAGACGGAAAGAGCTAATGAAATATATGAAGCCGTCAAAACGCAAACGCTACCCAGAGACAACGTATGCAGAACATATTAAAAAGAATTTGGAATTCTGTCGCTGATATGAAACAGGTCGCAGTCGTCAGAGACTTGATCGTACATTAAGATTTAAAGATCTCACCAACAAACCACAGCAGTAGTGCGCGCATCATATAAAGTCGCATTGGAAATTACCAAATAAAAAAAAGCACCTTTATATGGTTGGAGAAACGTATACCAATCCCTGCACGTTGAAGATTGCGGGGTTGTAACAGCGAGATAGAAACGCGACACACATCTCTGTCCAATAACAATATTCAGAGACTCATTTCAGAATGTTTATCGACGTATCTATAGTCGTGAAAAAGCAAGTTTTGAATGACATCATGTATACGATGAAGAAGAAGAAGAATTACATCCAAGTTTTTCCATTGTTTTCTTTTCAAGCTGATGAGTGTTATATATTCATTCAGATTACATCAAGGAAGAGTTATTATATTGTAGTGCGCTTAAAACTACTACATTAGGATAACATATTATGGAGAAAAAAAAATACATTTTCTAAAACTGCAGAAGAAAAACGTGTGTGGGGTGTGAATAGATGAAGCACCACCAATGCTAGGGTTAAGGTCGGGGCTTCCAGACAAAAGGGAAAGAACTGGCTTCACACGCAAAGGACATTCACTGTATTATTTACCACTATGCTCTTTCCAGTAAGATTCTACCAGCTCCTCTGCAGGAGGCTCTTGATGTTAAGATAAAGTTGATGAATTGCATCAAATCTGGAGCAATCAACGCCCGTCCTTTTCAAGAACTATGTAGGCATGGATTCTGATCATGAGATTTTCGTGTCTACACTGATGTATGCTGGTTGTTGAAAGGACATATTGCCAATCGTGTCTTTGAGTGGAAGCATGAAATCATGTTATTCCTAAAAGTTCAAGGGGGACATAACCTTGTGGTTTACCTTTGTGATGAAACTTTGAGGAAGAAAAGAATTGCTTACCTTAGTAAGCATATTAGACCAGCTAAATAAGCTGAATCTCAAACTTCAAAGTAAGGCAACGCACATTATCCATTTTCAAGACAATCGTTAAACTGCAAAACTGGTGTCGGAAAGGCAATCTTAGAAAGATTGTAACATTAAACAAAAAATAACTAGGCAATGTCGCGTTGTAACGCAAATCCACTACCTACCCAAACAATTCCAGCTGAAATAAAATGTTTCGGGTCGAAAGGCGCATATATCGCAGCCTCGCTGCACTACGTCACAACATTCTTTTTTAGGACGAACGCTGAAAATGGAGATTATTGGTTACCTTGAATCCATTTAACAATTATTTCAGGATATTCTTTGAGCTTACAAAAGAATAAACTGCACTGGTACGAAAGGCATTCTCTGATTCCCTGAATGTAGTCGGCGTTCCAGATAATGTACAATTGGAGTTCTTGAATCTGAGGAACGATTCCTCGACATGTGTTTGAGAACAAATTGCTGACGCAATTCTGGTGTCATATGTATCAGTCATATCCAAACGTCAACATTCTTGCCTTTCGAGTTTTCCTCCATTTTTCTCAAAATATCCATACGATAGTGGATTTTCAACTCTTCTTCGTATAAAAACAGATTAAATGTCGAAGATGTCTTGAACATACACTCAGCTGGGAAGCTTGATGCTCGTTGCCAATATCGCATGAAATATTAAGTTAGAGTTATGTTCTGAAAAGTCAAATGTTTATCGGGTTTCTTTACACTATGTAATTTTATACACATATGGAAAGGATGAGAGGGGGGGGGGGGGTGAGAGTGGTTGGTCCACAGGCTACATAGCTGTTAAAAAATGAGGTCACTGGTCCAACAGGTTGAAAACACTGATCAGAGACCGGGGGATAGCTACCCCTAACAGATTTGATTTGAATCCGCTGGGATAGTTTTCTGTTTCTAAGAATCGACGTCACTGCACTCCGGGCATACCCATAGGTGCTCAGTCTCTCTCATCAAATGGCGTAAGGTATGGATGCTGATGGTCCCTGTATCTCGCTGGTTGTACACTCTCCTGCGCCGTCCTCTCGTGCGCCCCACTCCGCTCGAACCTCGTTTAATGTCGAAAATTTGCAGTCTGTGGATTGCTGCTTCACCTATTACGGTGTCCTCATCCAGCAGGCGGTCATTGATTGATTTCAAAATGTCACTTCTGTCCATCACCAATGTACCCATGATGAGAGCCCGTGAAGCCAAGATGTCAGCTCTTTCATTGATAGTTACCTTTTCTAGATTTGATGAGAATCCGCTGGGATAGTTACCTTTTCAAGATTTGATGAGAATCCGCTGCGATAGTTACCTTTTCAAGATTTGATGAGAATCCGCTGGGATAGTTACCTTTTCAAGATTTGATGAAAATCCGCTGCCAAGTGTAGAAAGATGCATATCGCATTTCAGCTGTAAAATACAGCACACCGTACGTCTCTCAGGCTTACAAAATGGAGCGAACAAAAAAAGAACAAGAAATATTGGTATTTCTGTTGACAGTGCTCATTATTTATTGACGTCATATTTAGGTGTCATTATCTACATTTCCGACCTGTTAGATTCTTGGGTCCGATCGTGGAGCCTTTCTTCTGCTTTGTGCCTTGATGTACATGGCCTTGCCAATCATCTGGTAACATAGGCGTAATCAGTGCAGCAAGTGTGATTAACAACTTTGACACGTCTAGCAAATCGCGGCAAGAATCACCATAACTGGGGCTCACTAAGTGCTTCGCCGCTTGCATTCTAAGAAAAAGGTGCGGAGGACGGAAACACAGCTGCAATTGGGTACCCATTTACGGTACGAAAAATAGAAGAAAAACACAAAATTACATTTTCGTTGGCAATGTTCGCTAATTTTCATAATGGTACACGCAACGTGAAATTGTTCTCATTATGACAAATTTCTATTAAAAGAAACACCCTAAAACCTTTGCTCCATGAGAATTGGTCTTCACCCCCATTATAACTTATGAGTCATGGAGAAAGTATCGCGACGACAATGTTTTATAAAGAGGCCTAGCCAGGCCTGTGACAAACTTGTCCAGCTTTTGTTAACACTTGGTGTCTTATCCTGTCTTGTATGTGTCATATAAGGTCATTCCTTGTTAGTTTGGAATTTGTTAGGCCATTTTGGCCAAGCACTCAACATTCAACCACAGACACAGTATTGTTAGCATGTCATGTTTCACGTCGTGAAGGCCTGACATTAACCATCATAATGACTGAATTGTTATGTATTATTATTGCTCACCTGTCATGGCGTCGGTCATTATAAATAAAAATAGATGAGCAGACAGATTAAAAAAAGAAAATGGACCAACCAAAAAAAAAAGAAGAAGTATAATTTGTCCAAGATACAATCAGGCAAACCAAATATTGCAACAAAGATATCACATCCCCACATATTTATGTGTCCCTCTCGTATACATCCTCACACATTTATGTATCCCCATGTCCATATCTGACCTCTAATTGATATGTGGGCACATGGAAAATAGCAGTACATGTAAGGAGTTCAGTCTTCATCAATACAGTATAGACTGGTGCATGCATTTGCATAATCTGTTGGTTAAATACTGGTTTCTGTTGTTTGACTCTCTTGTCTTTCTGTATGGGGGG
Source organism: Ariolimax columbianus (assembly GCA_036924085.1). NCBI lineage: Eukaryota > Metazoa > Mollusca > Gastropoda > Stylommatophora > Arionidae > Ariolimax > Ariolimax columbianus. The sequence continues at coordinate 24,019,900 of JAVGWX010000001.1, forward strand.
AGGGAGTGAAAAAAGGGATTGTGAATAACAGTATCATCTGTTGCCTTCCACAATCTGCTTCTTCTCTGACAGCTTAGTTTACCCATCTTGTCAGCGACAATGTGTTTGCAAGCAGCAACGTGAATGTGTTCTTTGATCGCTTTCGTGGCACGTTTGATAAAGTTGAAGATTGTCTGATAAGACAGAATACACAGAGCTTATTACGCAGGCCCTTCAATCTCACTCCTAAAAGTTTCAAGATTTTGCATACGCATAAGGCAGCGAATATCTAACAATTATGAAGGTCTAAGTAAAATACTTTCGAATCGTCATCTAACATTTGCTGAATTGTTTATTTTCAGGAATATACTTTGGTCCGTTTTACTTTAGATTGTCCATATTTTACATACGCCGAATTATATTTTCATTGTGCAGAATCGTACTTTAAATTGTCTATTATTTAGTTTATAAGTATAAGAATACTTTACATTGTACATATCGGACATTTGCAGAAATAAGTTCCAAATTGTCCAGAATTTATGTAGGTCCAATAATAGTTTAAATTGCCCATGATACATGTGTAAATCAAATTGTCCACATGTTATATGTCCGCCACTAAATTGCATTTGTTATTCTGTTATTCTTGATAATGCTTTATACCTGTTTCTATCTTTATTGGGAGGGGGGGGGGGTGGGGGGAGGTTAAAAAGAAGGCGGAATTGTTCAACACTGGCTAAGCCATTTTCCTTGTGAGTGAAGGGCGTGTTTCAAAACGACACTGCCATGGGTTGTACTTAATAGATAGGAGACCTGAACGGGTACCTTGCTTACACAGTTTCTTTCATTCTCTCTTTACCTTCACCAAAGCACTTATAATAGCTCTAAAATAAGATTGGTTAAAGGAAATAAAAGTTAGTCGTACAAGCAAATTTTCTATCAGAATTCCATCGGGTGTTGTAACATTCTTTAATATTTTAGTTTGTGAACCTTTCGGTGTGAACATCTGCAGACTACAGATAGTGAACCTGTCATTCGAGCTGTTGACAGCAAACGTTGGTTGGAGCCATTTATGATGATAATAACGTATCAGCCTTTCTCAATGAAAAACAAACACAACAGCAGCAGATATGGAAGATATGGGATTGTTAGCATGTCTTAGAATTTGTTTTCATCTCAAATAATCACATCTATTTCCCTCATAGACGTGCCATTCTTGTTTAAATTTCTTTCCTCGCCATACAATGTGTCCGTCAATTTGGGTTAGGGAGGGTCATGCAGTTTAACGGGCAGACGACATAGGCACGCAGCGTCTATGTCGGTTTACATTCCTTTTTTCAAATCTCTTATGACGCACAGAGCGTTACGAATTCCCAGTTTTAACTTAACGTACGTGCAATTTCAGTCCATAATCACGAGAGCCGCTATGTTTATGCGATCGCTTGATCTCAGTAATGAAGTCCAAGTTACAGGTTCACCTGCAGGTTACCGGGATAACAACCAAAGACCATTCAAGGGCGTGTACCTTGTTTCCGTATTAGAACATAACACAAATACCTGCTGTATCATGAACGTGGGAAATGGGTTAGATATAAATCGGTAAATGCGCATTCTGGAGCACCGACCTTTGGACCTTACTCGCGAATCTGTGCTTCGACTTCCACGTGACTGATGACGTAGATTCACAGCTGTTTTAAAACTGATTGTTATTTTATTGTGTGCATTTTGTGTTGTCAACATTTTGCTTACATTTAATATTCGACTGTGTGAATGTATATCTGTCCCGACACAGTAGTATGATCTATTGATTGGGACAGAAGGAGGTTGATGAGTGTAATTATTATTATCCATTGTTACAAATATCAATTTCCCCCTTCATTCTTCCCCGGACATCAACAACATGTTGAAGAGTGGTCCTTCAGCAAAACATCTGCAAGTCGTTGTAAGCTGTTCTGCTCATATATATTTGTTTTCCTTGCGATAACAAACAATCATTACCGTATTGCATAATTGCTTGATGGTGAGGGGGTTGAGATGGGGGGAGGGGGGCGTATACTGAAGAATAAAGGCGCTTGCCCATGTAGTCGCCACGTAATGAGCAAGGTACGTGTTTGTTTTACCCCGTGTTAGAAATATACACGAGCCTTACCTGAGTTCGAACATAAGTCCTTTTTTTTCCTTCTTCTTCTTCTTCTTCTTCTTCTTCTTCTTCCGTATTCTCTTCATAGGGCAGTATACCTAATAGAAACAGTGCTAAGAGACCACTCATAGTTAACATGAAGAAGACATGCGCCATCCTTTGAACTCGTGCTTAGAAAGGCAGACGTGGAAAAACTTTGGTTGACACAGGACAATCAAATAAAGAAACGATCTGAGATAGTATTTCAAGGCGCCTTACAAAAAAATCCCCACCAAAGAATATATAAAATATAATGACAGGTTGGTCAGGAGCAAGCTGACTGTAGACACAACTTGACAGGTTGGTCAGGAGGAAGCTGACTGTAGACACAACTTGACAGGTTGGTCAGGAGGAAGCTGACTGTAGACACAACTTGACAGGTTGGTCAGGAGGAAGCTGACTGTAGACAACTTGACAAGTGGGTGAGGAGGAAGCTGACTGTAGACACAACTTGACAAGTGGGTGAGGAGAAAGCTGACTGTAGACATAACTTGACAAGTGGGTGAGGAGGAAGCTGGCTGTCGACATAACTTGACAGGTGGGTGAGGAGGGAGATGACAGTTTATACAACTTGACAGGTGGGTGAGGAGGGAGCTTACAGTCGACATAACTTGACAGGTGGGTGAGGAGGGAGCTGACAGTCGACATAACTTGACAGGTAGGCGTGGAGGGAGCATACAGTCGACATAACTTGGCAGGTGGGTGTGGAGAGAGCCGATTCAACTTGATAGATGAGTGTGGAGGGAGATAGCTCTAATGAATGTTGACAGATGGATGTTATAACTCCGACATAATTTTATATATATAAAGTGGGAGCTGACAGTTGAGACAACTTAAGAACACCTGAGGCATTCTGCCTGATAAGAGTAAGTCCACTGTATCTTTCCATGCATGTAGAATAAAGTGATTAAAGAGAGCTATGTATGGGGCTAGCAACATCATCATGTGTAACCATTAACATTTAAACCGATACTACAAATGCTTAGAAACAGGCTTCTAGTATAGGCGTCAGCTTTAGTGATGGACTCAGACTTTGCTTTGAACTTGACATAAACCGCAATGATTTTGTCTCCAAATCCTTTGTAGTCTTTATATGTTGCTTGTACTCTGGATGTTCCAGATGGACGATTTTAATGTCCGATCCGTCGGCGGAGTCACGTACGCAGTGTATCACATTTCAGTTAACGGTACAGGTATATTACATATTACGTTTATCACTAGGACCGCTTATTGGTTTCCTGCGACCACCAGCGTTTTCATTTAATCTGTACGTGACTTCAAAAGACCACACACCTGAATGAAACATTAATTCATGCGGACGAACTTGATTTGGTCGTTTTAGCCTGCAAGTGTCACTGCGGATTTTGTATGTGCTGTGTCGTCTTCTTGTAACTGTTCGTCCATCGCGATCAATGAGGACCACTTAATCAGCATTCACTGTAAACTGTTCATATGAGTTCGGAGATGGCTAAATAAGCCAATCTGAGCTTTGAATTGTCTGTTGCACCTTGTACAGGGAAATAACACACCTCCTTCCACCGGGTTAAAGAAGTGTTGATGTGGGTTGACTTGCGGACCGATCGTCTCTGGATGGTCTCATCTATTCTTGATGGCTCATGTCTCTGAACACCCTCAGCAGGAGTTGAGCATAGAGGAGAACTAGTTTATCAATTCCATTTTGGCTAGAAAATGCAAATACTTTGGTCACACCAAGAGACACAACGGTCTTGAGAGAACGGTGAAGGAAGGTATGGTGCCTAGCAAAAAAAGAGGAAGGGGTAGACAAAGATATCCAGGAATCCCTGAGTATGACTGTGGGGGAGGCTGGTGTTTTGGCAAGGGAACGAGTTTCTTTCAGATAGACTATGATGGGAGAGACGTTCTACAAAGGACATGCTACATAAGGATGATGAGTATGTGCGATTTCTTTCCCAGTCTTCGGGGTTAATACCGCACTGGATCAATGATCTCATTAGTGTGTCCTTGTACATTTTCTGCTGACCGCAGCTTGCTCTCTTGCTATTTTGGAGTTCGCCATAGAGCAACTCTTTTGGTAGACGTTGATCCGACATGCGTACTCCATGACCAGCCCATCTCACCTGTGCTGCTCATATCATGGTGTGTATACTGGACATGCCCGATCCCGCTAACACATTTGTATTTGGCACCATGTCCTGCCATCTAATCCCCAGCAGTTTCCGAAGGCAATGCACGTGAAAGTGGTTTAATCTCCTGCCATGGCGACGTTAGACTGTCCAGGTGGCATATGCATATAAGAGGGTAGGTAGAACAATTGCAGCGTAGACCTTCATTTTTGTTTGAGTCCTGATCCCTCGCCTATCTCACATCTTAGTATGAAGTCTACCAAATGTCTCACTTGCCCTAACTATTATTGTATTCACCCCCATCATCTATGTGAATACCTTGAGATAAAGTACTATCAAGTTACGTGAATTTGTAAACATTTTTTAAACAGTGGCCGTGTACCTTGATTGAAGGCTCTGGACAGGCAATATCTGGAGCCGGTCTGTTTTATGAGAGAGATGGTGAGGCCGTCGTTTTCTCAAGCTGTGGCGAACCGATCCATACCTTCTTGCGTGTCAACCTCCATATTGGATCTTGTGGATTTTTGTTTTGCCTTGAACCTTCTCAGGATTGAATAGCCCTGTCAGTGCGGTAATGAAGCCCAACTCCGACGACTCAATCACTGTAGGCATTCAACATGGCAGAAAACATCATACCGAAAAGAGCCGGGGCCAGCACACATGTCTGCTTCACACCGTTAGTAACACTAAAGGGGACAGATTAGTTTCCCTGATCTGATCAATGACTTGGGCACGCATGCCATCATGAAATTGTTGCACCATTGCAACGAAGGTTGCCGGTCACCCAAACTTGGCCATTAACTCTCCACAGACCGTTGCGATTTACAATATCGAATGCCTTAGTGAGGTCCACACACGTCGTATAAAGAGAAACATTCTGTTCTTGACACTTCTCTTGGGTCTGCTTTGCAGCAAAGATCATATCGATGGTCCCGCGGTTCTTCCTAAAGCCACATTGAGTCTCAGGTAGTAACCCCTGCTCCAGGTGAAGATTTAGTCTGCGGAGAAGAATTTTTTGCAAACACTTTTCCTCCTACACACAGCGGATATATCCATCTGTGGTTATCACATATTTGTTTACTGCCTTTACGCTTATCTAAATGAACAATGGAAGCGTCTTTGAATTCTTGTGGGGTGTTCTTTCTCTTCGACATTTGGTAAAACAACTGAGTAAGTTTCTCAACCATTTTTTGGCCGTCAGCTTTATAGATCTCTGCTGGGGTGGCGTCAGCTTTATAGATCTCTGCTGGGATGGAGTCAGCTTTATATATCTCTGCTGGAATGGAGTCAGCTCCCGGAGCTTTGTCGTTTGCGAGGAGGTCAATCAGGAAGCTCGGTTGGAGGATCATCCATGCTCTCATTCAGTCCTATTTGTGGTAGATGATCAATTGCCTCTTCATTGACAGTAGAAGGTCTATTAAGGACCGTAGCAAAATGTTCGACCCATCTTACCAGGAGCTTATCTTTCTCACTGATAACAGAATTGCATCTTCACTTAGAAGCGGTGTCAGATCTGATCTGTACGGACCGTAGACGGCCTGCAGGGCACTGTACAAATTTCTCATATCATGCCTGTTAGCAAAAGTCTGAATCTCATCAGCCTTCTGACTGAGCCACGTATCTTGCATATCACGGAGCTGTCGCTGTACAGTCGCTCGAGCTCTTGTCAAGTCATTCTGTTTCGCCACAGATTGAGGATCGTTAGTGTATGCTCGGTGGGTCCAGTGCTTCTCGTCTTGCAGGGGCTTGATTAATCCACAGTTCTCAAAGCAATCTTGATGGTTGCGTTTAGAGGTACTGAGATCATCAACGGCAGTAGAGTGAACCGTTTTGATAAAGGTGGCCCAACTGGATTCTTTGTCAGTACACACCACACACGAACTCGATTATTTGTGTTAGATTCCTGCATTCTTCAACATTCCCACACTTTTCAGCTTTTCTAAAATCCATTGAATCACATGTGTGGCTCTGTCGTGTGGTTGTTCTCTACGGGCAGGTCCTAGTCAAACTAACTTCATCTCTTTGGTTTTCAGCTGGTAGGGTGGTTATACTAGCAACTCTGCCACAAGTACGTGTGTATTTTTCCTTCTGAACGTCAGAGGCTGATACATCTCTTGGCGTAAGTCTGCCGTCGGAGTGTAATATTCTTTGTTAGGAGTATACGCACGTAAACTAGTACCAAATACCGCGTCAGAACAAGAACAACAATATGAACAAGAACAATACACAGAACTAGCATAACATTAATACATTCGGGGAACTACTTCTTCTTCTGCGTTCGTTCTCAATCTCCCGCTACCAAGCCCTGAACAGGAAGTATTCCGGAGAACGGAATGCGTTGTGTCGCTAGTTTACTGCTTGACTGCAATATTTGCACCTTTCGGTCTGACACATCCGTCTTCGGCGGCATTCAGCGAACTAATCTTGAGCATGTAACTCGGTCGTTTGGCCTTTATTAATAATAGAACGTCAGTCGGAAGCCGTCTCCCGTGATTTGTTAGATGTTTTTAAGTGACTGTTTATTGTGTCTCTTAAAGGCCTTTTAGTCGTAACATAGGTTCTTGTTTCGGTATCAGAGGCAAATTTGTTTGTGTTTCTTACACTATTTATTTTATCTTTTCGTAGCGCCGGTGCTTCAGCCTTACCATATTTAAACAAAAACTATTCTATTGTGATGGAGTCCGTAGAGTGGATTGGTTTGTACTGTGCAGTGTAAATGATTGTCATGAGACAGAATTACAGAGTACCATATTGGGCAGAGAGAGATGGAAGCAAATCTCACCTAAACGTGACATGAAAACCACCGTTGGTTTTCCGGTCCCCCTGTCTATAGACTTACTGTAGCATAAGACAAGTGGCAAAATGCATACTTGAATATAAGCGTGACTCAGCTCGTTATTGTCGCCCACTGGCCAGGAGGATTTGATGACACGCCTTTGTACATTATGAAATTCACAGTTTTAAGTTAGGCTGTGTGATTTTTGTAATAAAAAACAAAAACAAACAAACATCTCAGAAGTGAATCTCAATGGCAATGCAGATGTTGAATAAAATTATGAACATATGGTTAGACTGAACAGTAACAAACAAACACACACAAACACTGCGCCATGCATATTCCCTCTGGTAACTTACAGAGGCGTAACGTAGATCATCATACAAACACCAAAGAATACAATTTAATCCTGTGAGCTACAATGCAACAGGAAAGTAATCCTAATTCCATGGATAACAACAAAAGAAAATACCACGGACGTCCTGAGGCAGCGCAATTTTAATAACACATTAGACTCACAAATAACATTGCATCTTGGAAAATAAAATAGTTTGAGCACATCAAATACCACACTGGTCCAGAAACAAAAATGATACAGAAGGGTATGGTACATAGAAAACATGTCAAAAAAGATCGCAGAGAAGGTAGACACAAGCCAACAAAGATGTTCTGAAGATGACGAGGACAGGAGAACTTGTTAAGGATCGAAAGACTTACATGGCCGTTGTGATGAGAGCGATGCTCAGCAAAGGGCCGCTGTGATGAGAGCGATGCTCAGCAAAGGGCTGCTGTTATGAGAGCGATGCTCAGCAAAGGGCCACTGTTATGAGAGCGATGCTCAGCAAAGGGCCACTGTTATGAGAGCGACGCTCAGCAAAGGGCCACTGTTATGAGAGCGACGCTCAGCAAAGAGTCGCTGTGATGAGAGCGACACCCAGCAAAGGGCCGCTGTGATGAGAGCGATGCTTATAAAAGAGTCGCTGTGATGAGAGCGATACTCGGCAAAGAGTCGCTGTGATGAGAGCGATGCTCAGCAAAGACTCGCTGTGATGAGAGCGATGCTCATCAAAGAGTCGCTGTGATGAGAGCGATGCTCAGCAAAGAGTCGCTGTGATGAGAGCGATACTCAGCAAAGCGCATGTTACCCGATGATTATGATAATCCGGGTTATAGCAGCGGAGAGGTTAGAACATTATTGTCTTACGGCAAAAGTTCCATGTTCGGTACTAATAGCGACACGCTCAAGTTTACTCACTTGTCTATAGGAACCAGACTCATAGTTAGCAGAGGCAAGACAGCGAGGGAATAAACAGGGTTATTACACGACTTAGAACATTGAAACTTCGTTCACAGAAGTCTCTAAATACGTCAACCTCAGCGTCTGCCATTAAACTAATCTACATTTGAACCCGTTTATGGTCTGTGTCGTATGCAGCCATTGCTTAAATATACAGTTCGCATATCTGACTGGAATGTCATTATTCACATTCAGCATTCAGTACAAGATTCATTAGTTATATTTGTTTCGCTTCCTAGACTCAAAAACCATTTGTTTTATCTCTAGCTGTGCAAATGGACCAATGTTTCTCTACTTTTCAGTAAATACTCAATCCCTATTAGTTGACTATGATGTTAGCCATTATTTGAACTGTTAAACAACATTCATTTGCGTCTAGTCTTCTGTTTGCTATCTATTTTATCTTGTATTTGTTCTGAACATGCACAATGGTGGAAAAGTAGAGGTTGTTTTTGGACGCCACTTCTTTCAAATTCAGTGATCTCACGATGACGTGTCTTTGGTGGTGGGTTATAGTGAATCTTCTTACCTACCAAGACTTACTTGAGAAAGTCAGCTGCGGTTTTCCTGCAAAGCGAAGTACTTCAGCAAGCTGACAACTATGGGGATTATAATGTCGATCCCCACCTTGTTGGTCAGACTGCTGTGACAGAACCTGTTTGCAAGAGCCCTAAGAGGAAGTGATGCGGGATCCTGATCAGTACATGTTTCACATGACCCTGATCTTACTCTTCGCTCTAAAAATAGTATCAATAACATAGAAGCAACTATTTTTTCCCTGTCAGTAGCCTCGTAGAATGCATCTTTGTTTATGCGTCCTGTGCTTACGTCATCTGTACACACACTGTGAGATACATCTAATGAAGATCAACCGATGGCACGTTTCAGCAGTATCTCAAACTCGAAAAAATAAACAAATTGCTAATACAATATTTGTGCCAATGGAGTTGGCCGTGTTTTGAGGGTTTGTGTGAGACTTGTTTTGACAATACAACATAATTGAAAAACAAACAGACAAAGCATGGAATAATTCTGGACTTTGTTAGACAAAATACAAAAATCCCCGTTTTTGAGCGGATTATGTTATCCATTATACAAATCTATGCGGGTCTCCATGTTGTATTTACAATATAAATAAATATTGCCGCCTTGCGTCGTTTTACAAACATTTATCACAAGAAATAAAGAATGACTTTATAGTGTTGGCACCGCTTGACCGGCGCGTCTGTAGAACAACGCCTTCAGTCTCGCAGTAAATATAAATCTATTCTAATGAAACGGATGAATTGCAGTTTTAAAGCCTTTTGTGATATTTAGAAATGGGTTGTTTCATTATATTTTTATATATCAACATGCAAACATTTAGTTTAAGTATCTTCGGTAGTAAATAACAAAATTCTCAAACATGAAAATTTATTTGTTGTTTCGTTGGCTATAATGTGTATGTGTGCATCATTAAATAATTTGCCAGCGATATCTGCGCTCTTAGATCATGAACATCTGATTTCGAAGAACCTTTTTTTCTAATAAACTCTCCATATACTTTTACTGTGACTAGTGCACATGCAAGGCAACAGATGGTTTGAACTCTAGTTTTAGTTCTCCTAGATGAACGAAAGACTCCATGTAAGCAGGCCATTCTGGTGTTTAATCAAGCCTTTCAGTCAAAGTCCTGTCTACTAAACACTTAAGCCTACAAAATATATATATGGCGGATTTGATATCATGAGACGTATTGCGCACGGCCTGAAAGAATTTGATAACTTGTCATCAATTGCATACCCAGTTATTATAGCATCCGTGTGAAGATATGTTATTGAATAGGGTGACATTGATTGCTTAGCATTGGTGATCAATTCATAGCACTTATCTCATCGAGAGACAACACATGTAACGCCATAGGCAATGGCTAGAGAAATATTGACATACAACTGTAAAGCCGAGAAGACATCAGCTGAAATAGTACAGAAAACTAATACATTTTAAAAAGACTGTCATTGAAATGTATTTTCAGGTCCACGGGAATACTATTCATAGTAAATACGGAGTAATTAGTTTGGCTGTCTAGAGAAAATATGATGTACGTGTGTAATTGGTTTGGTTAGATGGAGAAAATATGATGTACATGTAGACGACCTGCGAGCATGCCACATAACAAGAAAAACACCTGCTCATCAGTTGTTGTAGATGAAGATACAACATTGATGTTTCAACGACGGGAGACCGTAACTGGTGCACGAAACAAACGGAATAGCTATGAGTTATCTGTTCATTCCTAGGTTCATATTCCCCTTGGCATCTCTTTTTTAATATGAACAAATGCTCTCCATTATTTTGTATTTTCTAATTTAAGAGCCAAAGACCTGTATGCTAATTGTTTGTAAATTGGATGAATAAAGAAGTTGCTATTTAATAACATAGAATATTTCTCATCTCATTGAGTAAATGAATATTTATTGTCAACAATCATATGTGTCGGCTGGCGTGTTGGAAACAAGCGGTTTACACGGGCACCCACCCTGTAAATGACATTGACGTGCTAAACAATAATAATAATCATAAGAAGAATAAGAAGAAGAATATTTGTTCATCGCAAGCAACGATAGCAACTTGTGTATTTCAATGTGACTGCATATGACTGTACAGTCCGACTTTAGCACGAACAAGTGTACTGCACGTAAAGCACGCGTGGACAGCGTTAGTAATTGGGTCGTCTTGCATTCTGATTTTTCATGCAGCTCACTTTTTCTGCACCTCGGTAATGATTCTCTACTCATTGATTCGAGCACCGTGTGTGATTACATTGCTTCAGACTGAGCGGATCGGAGCAAGCAGCTGCCAGGTGACAATACCATTGAACAAACTTCAAATAAACTTTTAGTGCTAGTGTAAACTTTGTATCGTTTCTTCTGTCCCCAAGACGAGTGCATGTCTGTCCTTAGCTCGCAGTACATCATTTGTTTGGGCAGACGCTCATCTGACGTGCACATAGCATGCACAATCCATCTTATCTGGACTCTACAGCAGAGAATGCGTGCCAGAGTCTCTCGCCCTTCTGAGGACAACAGAGTTGGGCACCCTATCCTGCAGGCGATCCTGGTTACGTGGAGCAGATTAAGTTTCTTAACATGCCAGGTATAGACTCCATGTTTGGCATGACAGAGTCATAGAGACAAGTACATGGTAAATCATTGGCACTGAATATTATTAGAACAGTGTTTTATAATAGGTGTTATTTTCTATAAATGATATCCACACAAAACATGAAACCAAAACTATTTTAAACCATGATAAACGGAATCGTCTATTAAAAAAACACAAACAAAACTACACAAAACAAAATGTCTAAAACTGACAAGCCGATACAGACAAAATATACTCTCCACATAAAAATGAATACGCACGATCAATCGATAAAGTGGATTATTGATTATTCGTGGTAAATGAGGGTTGGTTGAAAAGCTTGAAATATCAAGCATCAACGTCTTCACCAAAGATGAAATGTATTCTGCACTTTAGACACAAGAAACACTAATGTCCCAGGCCTCCGATAACAATTTCTCCGGATTTAATATTGTGTGTGTGTTTTTGTTGTTCATACTCTTCCGTGCACTTGATAATAAAATTGCTGTTTCTTAATGACTATGTTCCTTAATATATCTTGGTGTAAATGCAGGAAAAACGGGCGTGCTGACCCAATCTCAAATTACGTATACAATAGGCAATGGGCACTTATTGAAATTGAAAGAAAATAAAGCCACCACTAAAATAAAAATCGTAAACTGAAAAGTTATATTGTATAGCTCTAAAACGTGTGGTCGCACAATACAGATAGCTCTAAAACATGTGGTCGCACAATACAGATAGCTCTAAAACGCGTGGTCGCACAATACAGATACCATCAGAAGTGCAGACTTTCATAAATTGTGCATGCGCAGAATAGAGGGCTTGAAATGGTATGATAAGGTCACAAATGTAGGTCAGCGGAGGATGATCGGAAAGATACCGAGGAAACTTGCCGAACACAATGAGGAGAGCTTTACGTTAGATAGATCAAACATTAACCAAAGAACTGATAGCATTACAATGCAATCTCTGTTCTGGAACCTCAGAGGCAAGAGACGTAGAGGCAGTCATAAGCATTCATTGTTTAGAGAGTTTGATGCAAATATCAAAGAAAGTGGGAAGAAATGGACTGAGCTGTCACAAATGACCACAAAACAGGAAGACTCGGTTCGTATTTATTGAAAACATTTTCTCATCAGGGAGATATGAAGGTTTTCATCAAGATATATAAAATAATGTATATATGTATTTATATATCTTGATGACCCGTTCCTCAGCGTAGCTGCGGATTCCAACTGTCTCCAGCCGACCCTGTATTGGGCCACGGAAGTTCAGTGCGTGGTAAGTGCTTCTCTAGAGACGTCTCGGATGTTGCAGCGTACATCAAGGAAGTCAGACCAATGCATTGGAGGTCTTCCCCGCGTTCTCTTCATACCTCCGGGGTATCAGACTGCTATCGCTGTGCTCCATCGACCATCGTTTCGTCGCAACATGTGACCTGCCCATCTATGTTTTGCATTGTCTGCATGGGTTACTGCATTCTTCAACAGGGACAATCGTCTTATGTTAGAATTGTGGAGACCTTGCATGAGCTGGTTCCGAAGAGTGATTCCAACCAAGCGTCTCTCGAGGGAGGCCTGGGTCACTCTGAATTTGTCCTCTAGTGATTTTGTTAGTGCCGACGTCTCGGCACTGTGGCATATCGCATAGAGTACATCAGAATTGAAGAAGGAAGCTCGTGGGTCTTGGTCATGACAACCATCTAGGACCGTGTTAATAGACGGGAAGGCTGCCCAGCCCGCGCGGCGACGTCTTGTCAATTCAACTCAATGTAACGTCTTTATACTGGTTTAGAAGACTCTGCAGAGTCTGTATACAAGGAGTTTCATTTACATTTCCTTGCTATAAAAGCTATTCACATCCAATTCATTCTTTAATGCATCAAACATGCCTCCACTACTTCCTGTGGCAATGCATCCCAAGCATTCACCACTCTCTGACTAAAAAAAATATTTTCTTATATCTAATCTATACCTTTCTTTAGTTAATTTGAAGCTATGCTACAATTCAGGTTCCAGTTTATTCTCCATATCGAGAAGACGTCCTAGATAAATGTACTCATTGACATCCTGTAATCGTACCTCGCCAAGGAAGACAGGTCACAAGTGGCGAAGCGATTGCGCAACACTTTGGTCTTTGAGACATTCATCTCCAGACACGCTTTCTTGCCTTCTCCACCGAGTAGCTGCATCATTTGGTTGGCTTCTGCTGCGGACTCTGTGATTAGCACTATGTCATCGGCAAATCGAAGGTAATTGAGGCGTCTGCCGTCTATAAGGATACCAAAGGTGTCCTAGTTGCATCGGCAAATGACTGATTCCAAACATGTAGAGATGAGGTTCGGTGAGATAGGATCGGCCTAGCGGACCCCTTATGAAATTGTACCAAAATTGGACGTTGGAATTGACGAAATGTGATAGTGTTCGTATAACTATTGGTGAGAACTCTGATGTAAACAGGATCGACACCTTGCTCAAACAGTGAACGCCAGACAAAATGTGGTTCTACCGAATCAAAAGCCTTTTTATAGGCCATGAAGGTGAGTATGAAGGGCGGCTGGAAATTCTCGGGCTACTTTAATAAGGCGGCAACAGGTAGAAACATGGTCCATTGTGCTGTAGGAACGCCGAAAGCCTACCTGTTAGACTGGTCGCGATTCTTCGAGAGCGGTGTGGACTCTGGCAAGGATGATTTTTGTAAACATCTTGTAAGTGACCGGGAGGAGAGTCATTGGACGATAGTTTCCTTGATCCTCTTTGTCTCCCTTCTTGTGCAAGAGTTGTGCCAGGCAGCAGGTCATCCCCGCCGAATGAAGATAACGTGTAAAACACTGCACTAGGGCTTGGTAAAGGGGCAGACACCAAGCACGAATGACTTCCGCAGTGATGCGATTGGTGATTGTGCAGATGGCATTAAATCGACAGCATGGCGAATTTCTGAGGACAGGAAGTCTGAAAGAAGGGGTAAAGTGGATGGAAGGAAAATTGGAGAGAGTTCTGGTGATCTGAACAGGTTGGTAAAGTATGCTTTCATTATTACTCTATGCCTAGCTTTGACGTTGTGCGAGACCCATCGGAAGCTTTCAGGCAAGAAATGATTTGGCTGTGTTCAGCATGGCTACGAGTAGCTAATTTGATGCTTCGCCGATATTCAGCAGCTTTTAGCAAACGTTAGCGGGCAAAGTTTTCAGGATCTTTTTTGAATTTTTGGCGGCAGATCTTGCTTAAGGTGGTGAAGGCTGTGTGATTGTCTGGAGAACGAGCGATCTTACGCCGCTCCTCTAGCAAAGCTCGAGTGGCAGGTGAAATGCGATTTGTGGTGTCAGTGGGTGCTGGGAGACTGGCTGCCTTTGAAATAGATGTGATTGTTGCAATTAGATTTCCATAGTCAGCATCGATGTCCACAGAAGCTCCGAGCTGCTTGCTAGCTGCGAGGGTGGTAGCAATCAAGGGGTTGATGAGCGTCTCTTGACCATGTTATGGTCGCTGCTGCTGAAACTTTACAAGTTTTAGATCGAAGTGGAAACGGACAAAGAGGAGGCGATGGTCGCTTCCAGTGCAGAAGGAACCAACCACTGGGACATCAGCTGCCGATCTACGATCAAACAACTCAAGGTCACTTTCATGAAGATGAAGTCCACTGGGTCCTATATGAGTGTACCTCTTGTGGATGGGCTTCATATATAATCATCATCATGAAGCATGTTCTTTATAGAACGTCGCTCCCATCACAGTCTGCCTGAAAGAAACTCTTTCCCTTGCAAAAACTCCAGCCTCCGCCAGTCATACCCAGGCATTTCTGGATATCTTGGTGTCATAGTCTTCTTGGTCTACCCCTGCCACCTTTGCCTGGCACCATACCTCACTGTTCTCTCAAGACCGTTGTCTCTTGATGTGACCAACGTGTTTACATTTTTTGGGCAAAGTGGAATTTATAAACCAGTTCTCCTCTATGATCAGCTCTTGCTATTTGTCTTTTACTCTGTCCATGATATCAACAATATCAGCCAGATTGATCAAGAGTTAGGCCGAAAACAGTTCGAACGGAGGACAGCTGTTATGATAGCACGATCTTCTCTTTGTGTAACCACAGACATCCCAATGTTGAAGATTGGCGACCATGTAAAGTCAATATAATACAAGAGTAGAAATCAAAAGATACAAAGGACGAAAATGTGACATACCTCTGTTGATTTCATATCTGTGTAAAAACACATACTATTTATATACACATAACTTCAGAGACACCATGTAAGTTAATCTGACATTAGTAGTTTAGGTTGAGTCATTATTGTTATAAGACCATTATAATGGCGAAATGCGGATAAATGGAAATGTTGGTAAAATACGCACTCGATGATTCACGAAGATGATTAACACAGCAAGTAGCAGTGATAATAGTGAGACATGGACATCGGTTAGGTGACCTTGCGTATTATGTTGGGCAGTTTGTAACACACTATGTACACTAAGACTAAACGTTAATGAAAATATAGTCAACAGTCAACGGAAGATCATATCAACTGCTGTTCCACCTCTACCTGACAGTTGAATGCAATGCAAAGAGATACCTCACTCACATGCACATGCTACGTTCCTGGCAGGACGTGACGATCCTGAGACACAGTCATACTGGACTGCCTCTCTTCCGGGATAGTACAAACTAGTACATAGTCCATCATATCATATCATTGCCAAACCCTATAGACAAGAGTGGGAAAGAATCGATAGTCCTGCAAGACAACTTCCCTAAGAGAGACAACTCTGACCAAAAACAACTGCTGCCTTGCAGTTAGGCTGGGGACAGCAAAAGGCTAAGGAGGGCATCCCTGCAGAAACGCCTGTTGAAATCGGATGCACTGAGCCACAGGCTTAACAAAATAAAACAGTGCAACGTTTATCGCTGTAAACATCGTACGATGAAGAAGAAGAATGCAATGATCTCCGGCACCATGTCACGTGTCTTAAAGCTACATTCCAAGAGATTAATGTCGATCTATCTCTTCACTTGTTTTTATACACATTCAGCACGGCATTGTTTAACAATGAGCAATCCTCCGGGACGGACCGCCAATACAAGTTTATAACCAATCGTCGGTTCCTACCATGGGGTTGCGGAGTCAACGCTGGTGACTCGGAGAACTTTGCGATGATTGTATGGCCATAGGCGCCGACAACACAAATATATACTTACAATGATAAGTGAGTAAGCCCACCCGATCTCTTAGTGTATGTTAGCGCAATGTACACCATTGCACATCGCTGGTTGCATATGATCCATTTGTGGTTGGGAAAAAGCCAGAAGTTTTCTGGTTTCTGCATCTTCTTCTGATCTTACAAAATACGATTTGTCTTTATTTTTCGTGGCAATTGTTGCTACCGTTATTTTGCATTGTCAACAGTTTTTTCCTGTGTCGTCTCATTATTTAGAAAATATTTACATTTTTAAAAAGACAATATATTTTTGCGAAATAGGAAGACATTTTTTGTTGGAAATCATATCTGGAATATAAATGCTGAGCAGCGCATGAGCTGCAGCGGTCAGTAACCCATGCTGACTGCTACCGTCAGGAGCAGCAATCCAGAGCTGCCAAGATTCTTCTACACCTCCACGCGGTGATCCTGGACAACAGGCTACAACAAAACAGACTGGCTAAGGAGAAGGGATCGAAGAGGGAAGGCTAACCCGGTACTCAAAAAATGCCTGCTGCCGAAGACGGATGTGTCGAACTGAAAGGCGAAAATATCGCAGTCAAATTGTAAACTAGCGATACAACGCATTCCATTCTCTGGACTACATCCTGCTATTTGCAAAGCCCTGTTCATGGCTTGGTAGCGGGAGGTTGAGACCGAATGCAGAAGAAGAAGAAGAAGAATAGCAGATGGTATATACCTTTTAAACGACAACTATAAACAGAAAAAGAAGACAACACCTACCGAATCTAGCAGTAAATTCAGGTATCAAAATGTGTCATGTGCGTAAAATATTAAAATAAATATGTTAAGATCTGTCGAGCTCCCTTAGGCTACTGTGTCCTTAAAAGTACACGTCGTGAAACATTCGCACTAGTAAAATATTAAAATAAATATGTTAAAATCTGTCGAGCTCCCTAAGGCTACTGTGTCAAAAGTACACGTCGTGAAACATTCGCACTAGTTGCCTCCGTGTCGTCATTGGTTTATTTATGCTTGGTTCGAGCACTTCACAATCTGTGTTTTGATAAGCCTCTACTTCTCGTGCCCTGTGGCTTCCAGAATATTGCCTTGCAATGATCTATCAGCAATCCTTAATGCGCCCCTTTCCTAGCGGCCACGACTTCTCTTCCCATCCTGTTCCAGTGTTGTCTGTCTAGTTCTGTCCAGCAGTTCCGCGTCAGTGATCTTATCACACATTAGTAAATCTCTACGTAAGCACTCATTTAAGAAAGTATGTACCTTTTTTGGTTGTTGTCTTTACTGCTGTCCAT
Source organism: Ariolimax columbianus (assembly GCA_036924085.1). Lineage (NCBI taxonomy): Eukaryota > Metazoa > Mollusca > Gastropoda > Stylommatophora > Arionidae > Ariolimax > Ariolimax columbianus. The sequence continues at coordinate 24,037,825 of JAVGWX010000001.1, forward strand.
GTTTCAGAGCCATACACTACGACTGCCATTAGATTTGACCTGAAGATGGATTATTTATGTGTTGGATTTAATTTATTTTGATTTCTAAACACTCTCCGGTAAATTGGAAGATTCTCTCACCTTTAAATTTGAATTTCCATATTTTGATCAGTACCTACTGCTTTGTTTATATTCTACAAAAAAATTGTATACCACCATATTATTGTTTTCTGTTACTACTTTTGCTGAGAAACAGTCTGGTCTTTGCTATTCTTTGGAAGCCTTATGAATTTCTTTATTTTTTCTTTGTTGGTTTCTTTCAATTACCATTGCAGCTCCGCGTGAACGTATCGCGATCTTGTGGTGCAGTTCTATTTTATAGTTATTAGAAATGATATGCTAATCTATTTATCAGCTCATTTATGTTAGTTATCACATTTTTTTGCGCATCTTTATTAAAACATTTGCTTGCTTATATTTTACTGTTCCTCTATCTCCTTGTTAATTCTTCAACATAGGGGACGGAGTGGCCTAGTGGTTAAGTGACACGGCTCACAACCAGAAGGTGCTTGGTTCGATCCCCATCACAGCACCGGCCGTTACCCCGGGGAAGCAAACCCTTAGAAAATGCAGGAGGAAGCAGACCCTTACATAAAATACATTCTGAAGTCGGATGCACTGGGCCGACAGGCGCAAAATAAAAACGCAGTGCAACACACACCGCCTTGGGGATTAGAGAAATAAGGCGAACGCAAAAAAAAATTTACAAAAACAAATTCTGCGATAAAGGTCTTTCTTATTTTTTTGTATAATTCAGCTCGAGCCTTTGCTCTTGGATTTCTGGTTGTGTTTCTTTTAAAATCTTTGTTTTTAATTGTCGTTTCCCTGATCTATTCTATTATTTCTGTTATTATCAATGATGTGTGTGTGCTCTTTTTTTCCTGAGATTTTCTGACAAGTTTCGTTCCATGTATTGTTTATAATGCTTCTAGCAATTGCTTCCAAGACTTTCTACTAATTATTGTAACAACGTGATGCTTATTTGATATCGCAACGTTACATGTAATTTGAATTTCTTTGTTCCTGTGTCATCCCACATTCATTTATTGACTTTGGTTATGTTCTATTGTCTACAATTTAATATTTATATTGGCTGTCAGAAATTGATAATATTGCCACACACTTGTACATCCTTTAGCGACACTTTAGGACACACACAAACATTACAAGAAAATAATGAACGTAATCTGTCGGAAAACAGCTTCAGAACCAAGAGAGGTACTTTTAGTCTGTGGGGATCTGCCATCTCGAACATCTGATTCAAATATAAGAACTCTAAAGAAATAAATGGTAGGATAAATTAGGAAGCTATAGAACTGCTGCGTTATTATAGTCGTAGCACGGTTCCTTTAATTTATCTGGCAATGGTGATCAGATATGGCAAGGAAAAACAAAGTAGGGAGGAAAGGAACGTGTCACCGCGGCTCTACATTGTGCTGTCGTACAATCAAACTCGTGACCAGTCGACCATAACACACACACACACATACACGCACGTGCACACATGTGTTTGAATGTGTGTGTGTTTGTGTGTGTATATGTGTATATATATATATATATATATATATATATATATATATATAGATAGATAGATAGATAGAGAGAGAGAGAGAGAGAGAGAGCGCGACAGGGGCGGCCCATATTTTGCTTTCCCATTTAAGAATTGAAATTAAAAGTCTTTGTTAATTTAATGGTTAAGTTCAAGACACAATAATATGACAAGCCACTTTTATTACCCCTATTTACCGCTTCACAAAAGGCGGGTGGGGGGGGGGGAGGAAAGACTAACGTCTGGTCAGGTCACATATACTGATCAGACATGTTAGTCAGGGTCAGGCAAAACATACTAGCCACGACCCTCACCTCAGCTTCCAATTAGCCCTCCCTGCTGGAAACGGCCTGTTTTCATGGCAGCCTGGCTAACGATGTGAAGGATCGACGTGATCCCCGTAGTAGTGAGTGACACGAAGATGAAATCAAGCATAGCACACCCTCCTGGAGGACCCGGTCTACCTCCATCAGCACACTCAGGATGTGAGGAAAGCTACTACAACCCGCCACCTAACGTCCTTTTCATGGTGCACAAAAGAGTAAACTACTCATTGTGGGCATTCACAAGCGCCAGCCCTTTTTCACGACATGTTCTCTTGACCTGTCTGGACACATGAGCTTGAATTGCTTCCCAACTGTTGTGGTTGTGTTTAAACTACTGGGCGGCCCCGACCTTACTGACGCATCGAAAATAATAATAACTATTTAATTGCGAAGTTTGTTAATATATTATGAAATGGGAAAGAGACTTACGAAAGGGCGCTATATATACGACGCGTGTTCAAATGACACCGGACCAAACTGCAATATCACCTACATACTTTGTTATGCTGATTGCAATTGTACTTTAATAATTGAAAACGTGTTTCCCATATGGAAGGCACTGGCAACATTGTTGTTAATACCTGCCAGCGAGAAGACCACCTTTATTTATCGCTAGCTAGACGCGCGTACCTACACAGACCACTAAAGAAAACTCCAAATGTGTCGCCTCAGATTAGATACCAGCCTCTGGATGTAATCGGGCCTTTGTCCCTTGCAGCGGCTGCTTGGTACTTTGATCTGAGATCAGACGTACCGGCTCCGAAACCAAATTAAGCCATTCTCTGAAATGACGCAACTCCGTCCCCTTCCGTCGCGGCATTGTACTACTATGGCGCTGCGCGACTACACATCCACACACAAATACCAACCAGCGACAGCTGACCGACTTGACACTTTTTCTGTGATACATTTTGGTGAAAGTAATAATAGTAGCCGTCCATTGCAAGTGATGAGGACAAAAGCAGTAAAGACATGTTGTGTTGCACCTCACCGGTGAGTCCAGGTGCCTGTATAGTTCAATTCTGGGACATAAACCAATTCAATACATCCAACATATAAGGTCAGACTTTAGGACATAGGTATCAGTTGTTTTGTTTTCCGCATGACACGTGTTCTCGTAGTCTCGGCGTCCAGACGTTCCCCAGCAGTGCAGGCGCCTCAGATGATGGCTTTACGTCATGCCTGGTGGACCTGGTACAATGATGAACTCACATCGACGTTTTTAGGGAGTCATTGGAGTGCCTCTTTTGCCATCGACCAGAAGTAGGCCCTTTTTAAGCTCCCCGTACATTTGTTGTTTGTGAAATTTTTCGTCTTCTTTTTCTTCTTCTTCTTCTTCTTCTTCTTCTTCTTCTTCGTCGTTCGCTCTCAAATAATCGCATCTATCTCACTCGTAAACCTGACGGTCCTTCTTAGACTTGTCTCATCGCCATTCAGTTTATCTTGCAATTGGGTTGTGGAGGGCCGTGTTGTCACTTTGCTCTTCTCGTGGAGCCGGCAGACCTACAAAACATGTTCCCCTGTTTTTTCTCCACATGGCCAGATGCCTGTGTGTCCAATTTTTTATTTATTGAACAGATGATTTTTCAGTCTGCAGTGACCTGTTCACAGTCAGTATATTTTCACTTGATCTCATTGTATCGTTGTTTTTAAATTCTTTATACGTAACTCTGTCGTCAGTTTGTGGTTTGCCACCTCCCTCTTTTGTCAGTCCACCTGCCTCCTCATTGCCGTGTATCTTACAACGTGCAGGGATCCACTGAATATTCACTCGGTTGAAATTTGGCTTACATTTATGAGTGCCCCAAGACAGATTGTCCAGATCATTGTTTTTATGATTTCTGAGGGTCACTATGTGACTGTCAGGGAATCTGTAAAGAAAACTACCTTGTCTCTGACATGGTTCTTGTTTTCCACGATGACTGTCAGGGAAGCTGTAAGGAAAACTACCTTGTCTCTGACGTGGTTTTTGTTTTTCGCGATATCTATTGCAGCTATTTTTAATGCCTCAGCCTCAGCTCTCAAAACGTTTGAGAATTGTCCAGTAGCCACTGAGATATGGATTTCCTGTCCATTATTTAATTTTGTGTAAACGTCTCCTCCTCCATTATTTTTATATAGACCTCATTGCTGATTCATATGTATATATGCTGGTCTAATCTGTGGCTGGATATGTTTCTTGAATATACTCTAAAGCGATATGGTTTCTCTCTAGTTTTGTTTGTATGCCTTTTTCCATTACTTCTAAAATGTTGTCTTTAATTTCTGAGAATTGTGTTCTCTTCCATGGTGGAAATATGCTGCTTGTCAATAGTGGCTCTGCCTTTATCTTTGCAATGTCTAGCATAGAGTGGGCTAGTGTTTTTTGATTTTTGAGCAAAGCCGTTTCTCTGGAGTCTGCGTAGGCCATATCATTCCAGTCTTTTATTCATTGGAAGAATTGGGAACCGTTTGAATTTTTCTGCCACTTGTAGTACTCTGTAATCTTTTCTGTCAGGCATGGGTTGTAGCTTAGTTATTTTCCTCATTTCTTTTATTGGTGTTGATTTCATTGCTCCTGAAATAATTCTTTCAGCTTTGTTTTAGATTGAAACTGTTTTTTTCATAGTTGGATTTTGATGCTGTTACCAGGCTGGCGTCCCATATTATATAATTGGTCTAACATCTCCTGTGTTCAGCACATTCAGAATCTGATGGTCTGCACCCCATGTAGTTCCTGCTAATTTTTTCATTAGTCATTCGCTGTTTAGCTTTTTGTTGGCTATTTGATTTGTCCGTGTTAATCTGCTGTCCAGTGTTATGCCTAGATATGTGAGGTTCTTTTCTTCTGGTAGCTCATGTCCATTTAGTTTCAGTGTCATTTTGTTTGTTTTATTTGACAGTGTAAAAATGTTGTTTTTCTTCTCATTCGTGTTCACATAAACCATTTCTGAGTGCACTGATCTTCTTCTTCTTCGTTCGTTCGTTCTCAATCTCCCACTACCAAACCCTGAAAGGGCCTAAGTAGCAGAATGTAGTCCAGAGAACGGAATGTGTTGTGTCATAGTTTACAACTTGACTGCGATATTTGCACCTTTTGGTCCAACACATCCGACTTCAGCAAGCATTTTATGAGTACCGGGTTAGCATTCCCTCTTTGATCCCTTCTCCTTAGCCAGTCTGCCCTGCTGCAGCCTGTTATCCAGGATCACCGCGTGGAGGTGTAGAAGGGTCTTGGCAGCTATGGTTCGCTGGCCCTGACACTAGCAGTCAGCTACGGGTCGCTAACCACTGCAGCTCATGTGCTGCTCAGCATCTTGATCCCGTGCACTGATCTAATCTTTGTAAGGCTTCGTGCATTCTGTAATTTGCTGTTTTTGTGTTTTCATTAGCTATCCACAAAGCTAGATGATCAGCATTTAGCGAGATGGGGACCATCTGTTGTATTTTATCCACTATGCTGTTGATGAAGACCAAGAACAGTGTAGGTGATAGCATACTACCCTGTGGCACATAAGCCATAAAATGAAATTGGAACAAGAGGTTCCACAGGGTTGTTGTTGTTTGTTGTTTGCGAACGCCCACAATGAGTAGGTTACTCTTTTGTGTGCCCTGAAAAGGACGTTAAGTGGCGGGTTGTAGTAGCTTTCGTCACATCCCGAGCGTGCTGATGAAGGTGGACCGAGGGTCTCCAACACAACCATCATATAGCTGCATGAAATTGTACCTTTTTTAAAATTAATAGTACGAGAAGTGTTCAAATGAAATCGGTCCTAACTGCACCAAGTGAGCATACGTACGATGCGCATGATGTCGTCACTTCTGGTGCAAACAGGACATACCGACCGTCAAGTCTGCAAAATTTCATTATCTTCCGACTCAGACTCAGTTTCCTCAGCAGACCGTTGAAAACATGGCGGGTGTGATATGGAATCCGTTCAGAGTTGACCAGCGAGCGGTGATTCGGTTTTTAACAACTGAAGGATGTCGACCTGTTGACATTAATCGCAGAATGCAGGCGGTGTATGGTGACAAATTGTGGCGAACGCAAGCTCCGGCGACGGTCCACCCAAATATCTGCATCAATTTTGGGGATGGCATCTTCTGATGCAACAATATGCGCCTGACCTGGTCTCAGAAGGTCTTTCCTTAACTCATGTACTTCTTTCAACATCGTTGTCCAGTTCTTCACTGTTGTCTTCGACACACTTTTGTCATCATACACTGCCTGCATTCCGCGATGACATATATATTATATTTTTCATATGTGAGTCAACAGATAGATGATATGTAGTTTCAGTCTCTTCAATTTCCTGGTGGGAATAGCTATCGTGTTTTGCCGTCTCATGACGATTTCTTTATGTATAAGCCATTTTGAGTGTACTTGTCCAGCACTTTACACATATATCCCGACATGCTTGCACAGCACTCCGCTGTAGGGTGCCTTGTATCATCAACTTGCTTTTGTTACTTTCTTGACACCCCCCCCCCCCCCCCCCATGCCGATGGATGTAAGTTATGGTTCTACATATCCTCTCTAATTGTTCTATTTATTTAATTCATAAGTGTATACATTTAATGTTATTAGTCATTTTGATTTAACCGTTATATGTAGTTTAAAGCTGTTTATTTAATGAAACAATTTTAATCATTGTCTGCCACTGCACACACATTTAGACTGTAAATTTTCCCGAAAATGCTACTTTAATTTTTCAAATATCAGCGATGTTGATCTCGCGTTGAAATCTTTGTCATGATCTGAACTTTTGCCTTTTCGTTAAAATGATTTGTTTGAAAATATTATCAGGTAAATCAACATTTCTCCTCTTAACGTATGAAACGATCACAACTTCTTCCATAGTTATCCCATCCATTAAAATCTGTAATCGTTCAGTAGGGCGCGATGTATCCTATGTTAAAGATATGTTACATAGTTTACGCTGGGGGTATTAATCACACGGACCTAGACCCACACTTGAATAGTTTTAGTGCGTGGCAAATGATAATTGTAGTATAATGTAGATTATTACTTACACTAAAAGAGGGAATCTGCAATTGTCTACAATTAAATCATGATTAAACTAAAGGCAACATATAATTTCTATGTGAGTTCACGGTACAAAACAAAAATGGAAACAAGTTAAAAATGCCAGTGACAAACTCTCATCAGAGAAGGTGTTCACTTTATAGAATAAATCAAGAACGAAACTGGACAGCAGTGCTAACGGATGTAGGCTTCTAGAAAAGAAACACCAAATAAACAGCAGCATGGATACGGTTCTTGGACACAGAGCAGAAGTAAGACTGTTAGTACATGCGTCCGGTGTTTTCTTCTTGCAGGATGTAGAACTTTTTATATTTCGTCCACAGGTACAATCCGTCCTCGAAATATGATATTAACTGTCATAAGGGACTGATAAAACCATCAATTAAGGATACAGTTTTTAGCTACTAGCTGTAATGTGTTCTTCATCACAATAAAGCATGACATCAAATCTTTTGTTTGAGGACTATTGATCAGTATTTGAATCCAAAATTAAATCGTTTTAAAAAGGGAACTCTCGGAGAATGCTTTCTTCCCCTGGTTCAATGGAAGAAAGTGTATATTGACACAGGAGTTTCCTGTCGTAGTGGAATGCTTAATTTGTTCCTAAACAATAGCGAGAGTAAAAGAATGTTACTTTAATCGACAATACGATACGAAGCATGGTGTGACTTATAAAGGGTAGCAATCGAAAATGAGAGGAAGTCCCTAAACCGGAGGCAAGCAATTAACATACAACGGAATGTCTTATCGGGCATTAAGTACCGACAGTCGAGGGTAACCACAGACACATGAATGAGTGAGATGTGGTGTCTGACGGACAACTCGTAATATAGATGTGGTGTCTGGTGGACAACTAGTAATAGAGTTGTGGTGTCTGACGGACAACTCGTAATAGAGGGAGTTGTGGTGTCTGACAGACAACTCGTAATAGAGTTGTGGTGTCTGACGGACAACTCGTAATAGATTGAGTTGTGTCTGACGGACAACTCGTAATAGAGTGAGTTGTGGTGTCTGACGGACAACTCGTAATAGAGATGTAGTGTCTGACGAACAACTCGTAATAGAGTGAGTTGTAGTGTCTGGCGGACAACTCGTAATAGAGATGTGGTGTCTGACGGACAACTCGTAATAGAGTGAGTTGTAGTGTCTGGCGGACAACTCGTAATAGAGATGTGGTGTCTGACGGACAACTCGTAATAGAGTGAGTTGTGGTGTCTGGCGGACAACTCGTAATAGAGTGAAGTGTGTTTATTGCATTGGTCAGAGCATAAATATCTCGGTCTTCTACTCCCGGCACGGCGTTTGACCGAGCCAGTTTAATCGACATTGCGCACAAGTTTGTCCAAACCACAACGCTATTAACCTTTGTTAGAAAACTGTTTTCAATAATCTTCTCGAACAGTAATCTTTGTTTTTTGTTTAAAAAAAACGTATAGCATGTGTTCCTTCAGGAGAGAATGCTATTTTGGAACAGAACGATTCTCTTCTTCTTCTTCTTCTTCTTCTTCTTCTTCTTCTCCTTCTTCTTCTCCTTCGTTCATCCTCAGATTAAGGTCCCGGTTTCTTTTGCAAAGGACACCGTTGTTTGTAAGGCTGTTTTATCTCTACACAGATTTTGTTTCATATCTGTCTAGCGAGGCCAGTATTGTTCTCTTTCTTTCTTCCTGTGTGAGCATGCAGCTTTGTAGGATGTGTTCCACGGTCATGGTATGCTCCCCACACGGACACCTGTCGTCTGTCCCAATCCTCATTTTGTTGTAAAGATGACCATTGAGTCTGTTATGCCCCGTTCACAGTCTGCAGATGATGACTTGCTCTTCTCTAATTAAATTAAAGTTTCTGTGTTTTCGAAAGTCGGGGTGTTGATCAGTCCATTTGCCCCTGAAGTTTACTTTATTTATGGTCTTGGCCTCATTATGTGTGATTCTCAGGTCTGTTTGTGGGGATGATCCTCTACACTTTGGTAGACCAGCAGACGGTTCTAATGATAATGTCATCTCAAAATCACACGGACATGGGCATTCAAAAAGAAAGAGAACAACTACTACTGTTCGAATTGTCATACAAAGTTGTCAGTTATAATCATTTCATGAGTTTGGATTGGCTCTTTTTTTTACTCACCATGTATATCTTAATTTGATATAATCATATGGTTATCTTTCCTGATTTCTTAAGCTCCCAGAGCATTATAGTTATCTTCGATCTTTTATGAGCTCTTTAGTCGGGGAAGCGAGGATATAAAATCATTTGACGATTTGCAGGCTGCAGATGTTGTCTATATTCTGTATTTCATCAATATTCTGTGTTGAAAGAAAAACATTTCTTGTTGTTTGATATGGTCAGCAGTGAGGAGAAAATGGGGAGGTTGGGGTTGTCGACAAGGACAGGTAGGAGAGATTTGGAGTGAAAGTGTAACTGAGATGGAGCGAGGTATTTAATGCCTAATAAATGTGGAACCCAGCCTTTTTTTAAAAGTATCCTGGCGCCAGTAGACTCTTGCACTGGCTGTTGTTATTTGTTTTACTTTTTAAACATATTACTCGCTTGCAAATGTTAATATCACGTCCTAGTTAGAAACGTCTATTTGCGTCATACATATTCACTTCCTGGTTCATTAATGTGTTTAATATACACCACAACCAAGCTGACTAACGGCAAAGACATTCACTCATTATCGTGTTGTATCAATTATCTATGATCATGCTTGATATATTATACGACTGTTGATGTGGCTGATTGGCTGCTAAGAATACAGAACAGTATGTATTACGGCGTAAGCGATTGTCTGGAATGTCAATGGCAGGAACGTGTGAGTAGCGGAATAGTTAGATCGTTGATTCTCACGGTACAGCTGCTCAGCTGTAAATGGGTACCTGGCTTACAGTTAATGAAGGCAGGTCTGCGCAAAAGGGAACTAATCACCCCACCATAACTCACAAAAACGCCCAGACTTGGTGCAGTCAATGTTCTGCCACTGTTTATCCAACCGTAGCGTTGACTGCGGAACGACCTTGACCTTTGACATACGTATGCCAACATGGAATGAGATTATTTGAACTTCCGGTATGTACGAAGTGTGACCGCTATAACGCGTGGATCCCAAACCCAGTGGGGAGTCCAGAACAGAGCCACTACATTCTACCGCGCATGTCCACAAATAAAGCGTAGTATGGTTGTGCAAGCTGTTGGTGGCCTCGTCATGTCAAAGTGCCACAGAAATAATCCTGACAGGAGCACATCAATGAAAGCTTCCTGGCACGTTAGCCGTCTGTGTGAGCAGATCTGCCTTGTGGAGTGCCTTAAAACAAGTGAGAACTCCCAGGACACGTATGCAGGATATTGAGCAGACACACGGCAGTGCTAGAGAAAGAGTCTGCATTAGTCACACTGTCTCACAGGTTCCCACATCATCTGGTGTCCGGTGCTCTGCCGCACCATTGGCTGGATCATGACCAAATGTAATAATCTGTAAAGTAGGCCATGGCTGGATCCTCGATAGCTGGGGATGTACAACCCAGGAGTTACCACCGGGCAGCTGTGTGTGACCGACCTCGTCTACGCAGATGACGTATCCATACCAGGCTCCTACCCCCAGGTACAGACATAACCACTCGTCACCTGCACAATCTAGATTAGGCATCCACACCTCACAGGCACAAAAATCAAGATACAACCCTTGGCTGCAACCCACAACGACATTCATTATTATCGATTATAACCATGGCAACTCCACTGACCATGTCATTGACCCGGACAGCAAACACAACTCCTACGCGCGAATCCACCGCGGCATCATTCTAACGGTCGGCATAGCTGCCGCCTGTATGAACGCCCTTTATCGAGTCTGAAACCAGCAAAGGCTTTCACTGAAACCCACATCATTCTGCTGCTTAAGCCCTTTCAGGGTTTGGTAGCGGGAGATTGAGAACGAACTAAGCCAAGCCAAGCCATTCTTTGACCGGAACTTCAGCATGACTAAGACAGGGTTGAAGTATTATGTAGAACCAACGTGTCTTTATGGAAGGAAAAAAGTCCTGAATGATAAATAAACAACGCCGCAGGCCACAATACTGGATGATTTCGAGGACGATGAATCCTGGTTATTTCCCTATCTCCGTCCCCTACATGTACAACAGCGACCTGAAAAGTTGTGTGAAGGCTCCGAAATTTAGTATTTACTTCATATTAGTCCTTTTGTTTACCTCTAAATCCACATCTCTGGTGCCTGTTGTGTGATCTAAACCAGCCACGATAATATTCAAATAATCTGGCTGAGTCTGCGGTAACAGAAATGGTTTGTTGTCTCTTGCTCTGACAAGTCACAGTTTAATGTTGGTGCATGGTTTATGTCAAGTCAAAGTATTGCAACTGTTGTAGCAATGCTTTGCTTTCTTACTGCGTTGTTACTAATGACCATGGAGACATGTCTTGTCTAGATTCTAGATTTCCGATCATCAGTTTTTTTCTGTATTTCTTGTTTTCCATTTTCTGCACCCTGTGACCAAGCAATTACTAAGGTTCTCACAGATTAAAATCTTAAATGATCTTTTCTCCAAAAGGCATTAAGAAAAGACGGCACATAACAGCATCATTTTTTGACGTAGTCGCCATTGCGTTCGATACAAGTCTACCATCACCTACAAAGTACATGGATTCCTCTAAAAAACGTTTTTCGATCGCGCGATGCCGTCTTGTCAACTTTGGACTTAAGTCGTTCGGCATGTTGAGCAGGCGTCCAATGTAGATGTACTCGTCCACGTCGTCGTGTCTCCATCTATGAAGACTGACCACGGGAAGCGAACCGATTGCGCATGACCTTCGTCCTAGACGTATTTACTGCTTCTTCTTTCTTCTTCTTCGTTCTCAATCTCCCGCTACCAAATCACGAAAGGGCTTAAGTAGCAGAATGTAGTCCAGAGAACGGAATGCGTTGTGTCGTAGTTTACAGCCTGACTGCGATATTTGCACCTTTCGGTCCAACACATCCGACTTCAGCAAGCATTTTTTGAGTACCGGGTTATCATTCCCTCTTCGATCCCTTCTCCTTAGCCACTCTGCCCTGCTGCAGCCTGTTATCCAGGATCACCGCGTGGAGGTGTAGAAGGGTCTTGGCAGCTAGATATGGGTCGCTGACCACTGCAGCTCATGCGCTGCTCAGCATCTTGATCCCGTATTTACTTCGAGTTCCGCTTTCTTTCCCTCTCGGTGGAGCGCTATTAGCATTTTAATTGGCGCCTGTGGCTGCCGTGATGAGTACTAGATCATCTGCAAAGCGAAGGTCATTTAGCAGCCAGCCATTCACGTTGATGCAAATGTTTATGAAAAACCAAATAAAAACCAAAAACGCTGAGCCATTTTAAAAGTCGGTTTCCTACTTTGCAACCTCATTCAGAATGCGCCAAATCTGGCAGTACGCAAGCACTTCGTTTCGGCAGTGTTTATTCTTTCATGAAAATGAATAAAACACATCATAAAAGCAGACATAAAACTTCTGTGAACTGAGAATTAAAATAGAAAAGGCTATATCTGTATTTTATGTACCGAATGTCGTTTCAATAAATATGGCACTTTATGTCGAAATTACTTAATAGAAATATTTTTACTAACACACGTCCGTCTTTGGGCGGACTATATGTCATTTAATATTTTAAAGCCAGCAAATTGTAGCGTCCTGAAAATAATCCAAGATCCTCCAATACACTCAGGTATCTTGACTGACTACATCAGACGTGATGGGCGCGAGTCTCTCACACTCGACGTACATCCAACATTTTCTCTTCCCTAACTCCATTGAATGACTGCGCATTCTCTTTATAGAACGTTTGAATGTGAGTAATCTGACATAATAGCTGAAGGAGTAACGTGTTTTATTGTGCAAGTCAACATGAACTGCTGGATACTTTCCTGTGCTCTGTGATGTTTTGTGTCCATACAACATGTGTCAAGTCCAGTTCTGCCAACATTTGAACATCAAACATTTGAACATCAAACATTTGAACATCAAACATTTGAATTCAGCATAGTTTCATCAGCAGCGTTCAACAATTTGGTGATATAATCGAAACGATCGTGCGTTTGTAACAACTATTCCTTTATCAATTTGGTGATTTAATCGAAACGATCGTGCGTTTGTAACAACTATTCCTTTATCAACATTTCACGCACGCTTTCTCTCAGTGTACATCAATCTGCAACGTTCGATACAGATTTGAAGTCAATGAAAACCGGAATGTTAACATTTTCCTACACTTGTCTTGCTAATCAACAATGCTCCACTATGCATGCTACCGCCAACATCATGTATTCATTATCCATGCATCTCTTCCCTCTCTGGTGATCTTTCTCGAGTATCCAGACAGTTCATAAAAAAGTTGGGCTTCCGCGTCTTACTAAGAGATTTAACAAAACACTTGTTCTCTCTGTACAATACACACACCAGCTCTGTACAATACACACACCAGCTCTGTACAATACACACACCAGCTCTGTACAATACACACACCAGCTCTGTACAATACGCACACCAGCTCTGTACAATACGCACACCAGCTCTGTACAATACACACACCAGCTCTGTACAATACACACACCAGCTCTGTACAATACACACACCAGCTCTGTACAATACGCACACCAGCTCTGTACAATACGCACACCAGCTCTGTACAATACGCACACCAGCTCTGTACAATACGCACACCAGCTCTGTACAATACACACACCAGCTCTGTACAATACACACACCAGCTCTGTACAATACACACACCAGCTCTGTACAATACACACACCAGCTCTGTACAATACACACACCAGCTCTGTACAATACGCACACCAGCTCTGTACAATACACACATCAGCTCTGTACAATACACACATCAGCTCTGTACAATACGCACACCAGCTCTGTACAATACACACATCAGCTCTGTACAATACACACATCAGCTCTGTACAATACGCACACCAGCTCTGTACAATACACAAACCAGCTCTGTACAATACACACATCAGCTCTGTACAATACGCACACCAGCTCTGTACAATACACACACCAGCTCTGTACAATACACACATCAGCTCTGTACAATACACACATCAGCTCTGTACAATACGCACACCAGCTCTGTACAATACGCACACCAGCTCTGTACAATACACACACCAGCTCTGTACAATACACACATCAGCTCTGTACAATACGCACACCAGCTCTGTACAATACGCACACCAGCTCTGTACAATACGCACACCAGCTCTGTACAATACGCACACCAGCTCTGTACAATACACACACCAGCTCTGTACAATACGCACACCAGCTCTGTACAATACGCACACCAGCTCTGTACAATACGCACACCAGCTCTGTACAATACGCACACCAGCTCTGTACAATACGCACACCAGCTCTGTACAATACACACACCAGCTCTGTACAATACGCACACCAGCTCTGTACAATACGCACACCAGCTCTGTACAATACGCACACCAGCTCTGTACAATACACACACCAGCTCTGCACAATACACACACCAGCTCTGTACAATACGCACACCAGCTCTGTACAATACGCACACCAGCTCTGTACAATACGCACACCAGCTCTGTACAATACGCACACCAGCTCTGTACAATACACACACCAGCTCTGTACAATACGCACATCAGCTCTGTACAATACGCACACCAGCTCTGTACAATACGCACACCAGCTCTGTACAATACGCACACCAGCTCTGTACAATACGCACACCAGCTCTATACAATACACACACCAGCTCTGTACAATACGCACACCAGCTCTGTACAATACACACACCAGCTCTGTACAATACGCACACCAGCTCTGTACAATACGCACACCAGCTCTGTACAATACGCACACCAGCTCTGTACAATACACACACCAGCTCTGTACAATACACACACCAGCTCTGTACAATACACACACCAGCTCTGTACAATACGCACATCAGCTCTGTACAATACGCACACCAGCTCTGTACAATACGCACACCAGCTCTGTACAATACACACACCAGCTCTGTACAATACGCACACCAGCTCTGCACAACACACACACCAGTTCTGTACATGTTTACATACTAGACCGCGCGAGCACGATGCACACCAATACTCCTCAACCCCCTTTCCCCAGCGAAACCTCTTCTGGGCCAAATTTGTGTAATCCGAGCCCAGAGCAGAAATCTTACAGCTGCGGGATTGACCCAATTTCTATCCAGTTTCGGCCAATTCTGTCTGACTTCACAGGGTGACTGTTATCGACTGACGGATCTGGGGTATGTTTGGGTAATCTGCGATATGAATGATTTATGTTGCCCGAAAACATGCCGTACGGTAACTGTAACAGGTAGTGGTCAGAGAGTGCCTCAAGGGCGGATGTAATGTGTGCTTGGTTGTGTGATGGCGGTGAAATAGGGGAGGGGGGGGGGGATAGATTGAATGAGATTCTTTTTCTCCGGCGCTCGCTTGAAATAAACGTTGTGTCGTGGTTTACCACGCGGAGCGGATTAGGGTCTTGGTCAGCTACGATTTGCTAAGAGAATAGGAATCGCTGTGGAAAGCAAACCTGTTATCGCAAACGCCAGTTGAAACCGGGTGTATCTGGCCGAAAGACTCTGCAATGGCATCCTCAACACAATGCCCTTTTTTTAGAACTAACTCCGCAGAAACAAAATGAAGAAGAGGAAGAATCAGATAAAGTAGGTAGCTTGTCCTTTGCAGAACGTGGCTTCTTACGACTGCCAACCTACTTGGTTGTTATAAGTTTCATGGCATGTGTGCAGTACGGTAGATTTCCATAACTTTCCGTCCGCCGAGGAGCAAAAAAACAAAACAAACCATGCCTGTCAAACTGGACACGAGCGTGATTCGAACCGAGTGCGCTAGGATTGTGAGACTACGCTTCTCTCCTAGGCCACGATGAAACTGGGTTAAAGTGGAGTTCCAAGTGTGGTTGCAAGTCAAGTGATGTAAGCAGTGTTAATTACAACTGTGGCACAGTTAATGTTAACTCACTTGGGAAGACGCACACGTCTGTGATATAGTCACAATATTTCATGGACATAAACGTGGAAGTATTTACAATGAAGCAAAACCATTATGGTTTGCACTGCACATTTCCACTAGAGCTTTTCGTCGCAAAGGCAATACAAACTGGCCCAATAAATTATCGCACTCCAACCGGATCATGTTTACTTTCAACGTTACTCATTAATGACACATCCGGACCGAAAAGTAATCAGGGTCACATGAAACATACTGATTCAGACTTTACTTCATGTTCTCGTATACTGTGTCAACACATAATGGAAGGGGAGGGGTATTCCTGAGCCTAACATATGTTGGAAAAATAACACTGTCAGTGGCAACTGGAAAATTCTCAAGCAATTTCAGAGCGGAGGCAGAGGCACTGAAAGCTGCAGTAAAAGCAATGCTGACAGGCGAAAGCAATGAAAGCCAGATAGTCCTGTTTACAGATGCCCTGGCCGTGGTTACAGCACTAAAAAGCTAGAAAAATACAGAACTTAATGATTTAAGAGCAGTACTCTGTCAACTATGCCAGCAGTCCGCACCAAAAAGAGTAGTGGTACAGTGGGTTCCATCCCACTGTATCATTCAAGGCAACGAGGAGGCAGATATACTGGCAAAAGAAGGTGCAAGATTACCACAATCAGATTCTAGTGTGACCTACGAAGAGTCTAAAAGGATTATTACGGCCAGATACAGGGCCAAATGGGAAACAGAACATACTGGCTACACAAAAAAGGATGCCTATTACCAGTTGAACAGAAAAAGAGCAGGTCGTGGTCTTCAGACTCCGCAAAGGCCACAACAGACTGAGGTACCATCTATTCAATAAACTGAAGATAGATGGCACTGACGAATGCACCTGTGGTACAGGGAAAATGATCGCTGAACATCTGCTGCAAAATTGCCGACATACGAGGACCAGAGAAAGCACATGTGGCCATCACCAGTGCCAACACTAGACAAGCTCTATGGCAGTGTCGACAGCCTCAGGATGACATCTGCTTTCTTCGAACAAATTCAAGTTGACGTCTGACAGCGTATGAAGAAGAAGAAGAAGTATACTGTGTCACAGCAGTTTGGTCAATACGGTGGGGATCGACACTTATCCCGATAGTGATGAGTTTACTGATGAGCCTTGCATTACACTACAGCCATGAGGTCACCTGTCTACTTTCTCAAGACGATGTAAGGAGGGCCACTATACTTGTTGCCAAAGAAACTTCGGCAACAGTTAATGAACTCAACACGAACAAATTCCAACAACCAATGACACCTTTCATCCAAACAATTACTCAACACATACAGTTTTCAACAACCAATGACACCTTTCGTCCAAACAATTACTCAACACATACAGTTTTCAACAACCAATGACATTTCGCCCAAACGTTGTAATCTGTATTGTGCATGACTTAATGTGTTTTATTAAATTACTTATTTAGTCTGACAATCCTTCATTGTTCCTTTAGCTAAATTGGAGACATTTTTTTCTGTGCCGTTTTCGTTCTGTTCGGTCATTTACAAAGACGTTAATTGTGTTGATCCATTCCTGTTCAAGTCATTTAATAAAGATGTTTCAGTTGTTCTTCTTCCCAATGTTCCACCCCCATATTCGCCCAGGTCCTGAACAATACCGGAAAAAGACTGACGGTTGTTTTAAGTTGCGCTAAATATTCTAGCGACTGATTGTCTGCCTCCAGGAACCGTGAATCGTATATAGAGAAGTGACCACATCAGACAAATAAATAGCAAAGTCAACAAAGAGGAGTTGCTTAAAATTAGTTCAGTGAATATAGCAACAAATCAATTCAGATGTTCGATTATAATAACAGACCAAGTGAGAGATTACAATATAACAAAGTGAGATATTTCAATATAACAAAGTGAGATATTTCAATATAACAAAGTGAGATGTTTCAATATAACAAAGTAAGATGTTTCAATATAACAAACCAAGTAAGATGTTTCAATATAACAAGCCACGTGACATGTTTCAAAATAATAAAACACGTGAGATGTTTCAATATAACAAGCCGCGTGAGATGTTTAAATATAACAAGCCACGTGAGATGTTTCAATATTTCAAGCCACGTGAGATGTTTCAATATAACAAGCCACGTCAGATGTTTCAATATAACAAGCCACGTCAGATGTTTCAATATAAGAAGCCACGTGAGATGTTTCAATATAACACGTCAGGTGAGATGTTCAAATATAGCAAATTAATCCTGTCTTCAGACAACGTGTTGGATCTTATTCTATCCACTCTTGCACCACTCGTGGGTATACGTATTTAGTAGTTAAAATGTGATTGTGTATTGTACATTGGGTGGCTTTCTCTTCGGTAAAGCTGGTACTGGACAACATCAACGACCAGAGTCTGCGCTCCTCTCTATTCAATTTCACAGTACTACCTGCAATATGCTATGCGGTGGAACGTGGACACTCACGAAAGAGATGGAGTCCAGAGTGACCCAGGCCTCCCTCGAGAGACGCAAGGTCGACTTCACGCTTCATAGTCAGCGCACGAAAAGGTTTCATGACTCGGGCATACGTCAATTGTCCCATGTGGAAGATGCGGTTCTCCATGCAGACAAGATGAATCAACGCGGGGAGAGGGGGGGGGGGAGGAGACCCTTATTGTATTGTGAAGAACGGACGATCGTTGGAGCACAACGACAGTAATATGGTACCCCAGAGACAAGATGCGACCACCAACACGTTGGTCCGACTTCCTTGCATCCCGCAACAACATTCACGATGCCACATATGGACGACTCATTATCCACTGGCCCAACGTGGCCCAAGACAGAGACCGTTGGAAGAGAAGTTCAGACCCGCAACGGTGTAACCGCCGCTAAAGAACGGGCTGTCCAGTAATAACCCTGGGCAGTACATGATGGACAATAACCACATCTTTTATACAATCAGTCACATGAATAGTTGATTTTACTTGAAGAAAACAGACACCATCATATCGGTCTTATTTTTTTTATTTTTTAAATCCGGAAAATCTTGTCCATTGGAAGTGTGGTGTAATCCGCTATAGTTTATAGGGTTTAATAGGCGCTTGGTCATGTGTGATCAAAGATGATGTGTACAGTAGCAGCTTTGAACTGCGAACTTTGAAAACATGTATCACTATTCCATGAAGACCAACAACCTCTTATATGAATGCAGCACACACGGCTGGAGTGAATGTCATCACGTAACGAAGGCTATCTCAACCAGATTGCAGACTTTCGTTAACAAGTGTCTTTGTGTTAGAGGACCAGAGGTAATGAAAACTACAGATGTTGGGGTGGGGGGGGGGGGGGGGGGGTAACAGGACAACAACCAATACAGCAGAACACTGAGGATGGATAGGACATACTAAAAATAAGCAGAACAGCGTAACTAGACATGCGGTGGATTAGAAGCCACAGGAAAAGATAAGAAACACCGGGCAATGAACGGTCGAAGATGAAGTTAGTTCTTCTTCTTCTTCTTCTTCATCGTACGCAGTCAGACATCAACCTTTATTTTTTCGAAAAAAGCAGCGGTCATCCTGAGGCTGTTGACACTGCCATAGAGCTTGTCTAGTGTTGCCACTGGTGATGGCCACATCTGCTTTCTCTGATCCTCGTATGTCGGGCAGTTTTGCAGCATATGTTCAGCGGTCATTTTCCCGGTGCCGCACGTGCATTCGTCAGTGCCACCTATCTTCAATTTATTGAATAGGTGGTTCCTCAGTCTATTGTGGCCAGTGCGAAGCCTGAAGACCACGACCTGCTCTCTTCTGTAATGAAGTTAGTTCGATTATAATGTCATGTGCGGAACTTGAGAGGACGGCACAAAATAATAACAGATGAAAAGTATCGGTTGTGATCCTATGTTCCAAGGGGAGCCAGATGAATAACGGATAATGATGACACCACTCACGTGTTTCCTAGAGCAACAACAACAACAAACAAACACAATTACCGGGCTTTTAGAAAAAGGACAACCAGACAGAACAGATAGAAGAGCCATAACAGTAAAACAGATAGTAAAACACTACCCATGCACATGCTGGATCCATGTATATACAAACGAATCATCAACAAATACAACAAAGAATCGAGTTGGAGGAACGTGTCTGAGCATAAAGAAAACAATAGTTCGTTTTGGATTAACCGGCGTCGTTGATCTACGTGTAGAGCTTAGGTCGACTGTCCTGTGCAATAAACCGTACACAAAGTCATGGGCAATAATCCGTACACAAAGTCCTGGGCAATAAACAGTACACAGTCATGGGCAATAAACCGTACACATAGTCATAGACAATAAACCGTTTACAAAGTCATGGACAATAAACCATACATAGTCATGGGCAATAAACCGTACAGTCATGGGCAATAAACGGTACACAAAGTCATGAACAATAAACCGTACACAAAGTCATGGCCAATAAACCGTACACAAAGCCATGTGCAATAAATCATACACAATGTCATGGACAATAAACCGTACACAAAGAAAACTAACAGTAGCAACTGGAAAATGTTTAAATGACGTCAAGAACAGAGACGGACATTTAAAGTTGCAGCAGAAATTCTAATACCAGAAAAAAACACATTGAGACAAGTAGTTATTTCACAGACTGCCGGCGGCTGCAGCACTGGAAAATCAAACTATACAGACCTAAAAGTGGTTCTCTAGAAACTAGGAGCTCTAGAAACTCGTATATCATCGGTTTATAAGAGTTGTGATACATGGAATTCCATCGTATTACAACATTCTTGGAAATGAAAAGACTGACTTACTATCATGAGAAGGTGGGATACTAACGCATCCTTATTAAATATGTATAACCTATGAGAAGGCCGTGAGGCTTACCGGACAGGAACAAGTGTCAACTAGGTCACCCAGATCAAGTACCAAACAATGCATACTACTAGATGAACAGAGTAGTTCATGTTTACACTCCACGCATGTCACATCGGGTTGTGATACCATCTCTTCAACAAATTAATATAAGAAATACTGATGTGTGTTTGCGGCACTAATAAAATGTTTTCTGAGAATCTACTACAAAGGTATCCAACATACAATGATCATAGCAAGCTGAAATTACCATAATCTGTACCATTCCTGGACAGGCTCTATGGATCTGCCAGAACATAAGCATAATATACACCCATAGATGGAACTCAGCATCTCAGACCTGAATTCGAGCAGTTTCAATATCGTCATGTGACCCACAAAGCAAACCCCGCCAGGTCATTTCTTTCTTTCACTTCATGTCTCGGGCTTATTTTAGTTTGCTGGTCTATTCGGCTGTCTTTTCTATTAAGTATGAGCGCCTTTATGTGTTGGGGCAGAATCTCAAGTCTATTCGAGCCGTATGTAAGATTCTAGCAATCTGTTTGCTGTATACTTTAATAATTTTGTCGATTTTTATCTTTAAAACATTCGTTGCATTGTACGTGGTATTTTTGTTGTAGTTGCTGGTTCTCTTCATTTGGTCACTAGCAAAAGAAACAGCTAGTTGTTATTTAAACATGTGCATTTGCTTCTGTGTCGTATTTCAACAACAACAACAAAAACCTATCGAACTCGCATCATCTTTTCTGATAATAATTGTTGGTGTGCAGTTCTTGTTGAGTTCCCATGCTAATTAGATTGCCTCCTTCTCATGTTTATTCCGGCTATATATTAGGAAAGGCTGTCCACTTGTTGCTGGGAGAGAGAATCAACAAGAGAGGTAAACGTGAAAGGTAACTTGAAGCAAGGTGGAGAGAATCAACACTTAAACAAGAGAGGTAAACATGAAAGGCAACTTGAAGCAAGGGGGAGATAATCAATACTTAAACAAGAGAGGTAAACATGAAAGGGAACGTGTAGCAGGGGGAAAGAATCAATACTTAAACAAGAGAGGTAAACATGAAAGGCAACTTGTTGCTTGGGGAGAGAATCAACACTTAAACAAGAGAGGTAAACATGAAAGGTAACTTGTTGCTTGGGGAGAGAATCAACACTTAAACAAGAGAGGTAAACATGAAAAGAAACGTGTAGCAGGGGGAGAGAATCAACACTTAAACAAGTGAGGTAAACATGAAAGGGAACTTGTAGAAGGGGGAGAGAATCAATACTTAAACAAGAGAGGTAAACATGAAAGGCAACGTGTAGCAGGGGGAGAGAATCAACACTTAAACAAGAGAGGTAAACATGAAAGGCAACTTGAAGCAAGGGGGAGAGAATCAACACTTAAACGAGAGAGGTAAACATGAAAGGCAACTTGTTGCTGGGGGAGAGAATCAATACTTAAACAAGAGAGGTAAACATGAGAGGCAAATTGAAGCAAGGGGGAGAGAATCAACACTTAAACAAGATAGGTAAACATGATAGGTAACTTGAAGCAAGGGGGAGAGAATCAACACTTAAACAAGAGAGATAAACATGAAAGGCAACTTGTTGCTGGGGGAGAGAATCAATACTTAAACAAGAGAGGTAAACATGAAAGACGACGTATAGCAGGGGGAGAGAATCAATACTTAAACAAGAGAGGTAAACATGAAAGGCAACTTGAAGCAAGGGGGAGAGAATCAACACTTAAACACGAGAGGTAAACATGAAAGGCAACTTGTTGCTGGGGGAGAGAATCAATACTTAAACAAGAGAGGTAAACATGAAATTCAACTTGTTGCTTGGGGAGAAAATCAATACTTAAACAAGAGAGGTAAACATAAAAGGCAACTTGTTGCTGGGGGAGAGAATCAATACTTAAACAAGAGAGGTAAACATGAAAGGCAACTTGTAGCAGGGGGAGAGAATCAATACTTAAACAAGAAAGGTAAACATGAAAGGCAACTTGTAGCAGGGGGAGATAATCAATACTTTAACAAGAGAGGTAAACATGAAAGGCAACTTGTAGCAGGGGGAGAGAATCAATACTTAAACAAGAGAGGTAAACATGAAAGGCAACTTGTAGCAGGGGGAGAGAATCAACACTTAAACAAGAGAGGTAAACATGAAAGGCAACTTGTAGCAGGGGGAGAGAAATAATACTTCAATAAGAGAGCTGGACAAGACAGCGTAAAGAGTGTTTGTTTTATGGTATGTAACCGCTTCTCTCAGACACCCAACTGTAAATGTGGAGTTCGTAGCATGAATAGGAATGAAGGAAACCATAACAAAGATGTAATATATAAGATATAATATGCACAAATCAGTGAAGTGCATGCGAACATTTAGCGTACGCTTGTAGGGCACGGGAGAGGCAATGTAATGCAAACAGTGTTCATATAAGATCGATTGATGCGCTGGGCAAATTAGGAAATGCTGACAACTTGTAGCATAGGGAGAGAATCAATACTTAAACAAGAGAGGTAAACATGAAAGGCAACTTGTTGCTGGGGGAGAGTATCAATACTTAAACAAGAGAGGTAAACATGAAAGGGAACGTGTAGCAGGGGGAGATAACCAATACTAAAACAAGAGAAGTGGACATGAATAAGCAACTTGTAGCAGGGGGAGATAACCAATACTTAAACAAGAGAAGTGCTCATGAATAGGCAACTTGTAGCAGGGGGAGATAACCAATACTTAAACAAGAGAAGTGGACATGAATAGGCAACTTGTAGCAGGGGGAGATAACCAATACTTAAACAAGAGAGCTGGACATGAATAGGCAACTTGTAGCAGGGGGAGATAACCAATACTTAAGCAACAGAAGGGAACAATGATAAGAGTTCACAAAGACAGGTAGAGAAACGATATGAGCGTCAGAGGCAGCAACTGCGTTAAAACGGTTCTGGAGTACGAACACGGTCCTGGTATCAAACTCAACGTTCTAGGCTCAAACCATGTCGCGCTGTTTGACAGATTGGGTAACGTGCTGTTTTTTATTTTTTATGGTATGACCGTTTCTCCCAAAGACCTAGCTATAAATACGTACCTGATAAGACAGAGGACAACTTTAATGCAGTCGAGGGATCTACTGAGTTCAATCTCCGTCGTTAGCACTTTCAGCAATGAATGAGACTGAGTGCATATTGGAACGTCCTGGTGCACTGAAGGGTAATGAGTGCATATGCGGGCGTCCTGGTGCACTGAATGGTAATGAGTGCATATGGAGGCGTCCTGGTGTACTGAATGACTGAGTGCATATTGGGGCGTCCTGGTGCACTGCATGGTAATGAGTGCATATGGGGGCGTCCTGGTGCACTGAACTGGACTGAGTGCATATAGGGCGTCCTGGTGCACTGAACGGGACTGAACACATATGGGTGCAGCCTGTTGCAATGAAGTCGCTTCTATGAGCCATTTTCCATTTCCGTTAGGTTTACTGATTTCTTTAACAGTTTTTATAGTTAGTTAAATGTACTGGTAATAAATAATATATTTTATATGTTGGCATTACTTGTACAGTTGGCTTCGTTTGGTCCTCAAGTGGACACCCAATGAATGCCTCTGTTAGTTAACTTTTGTAGACACGAGTAGACTCACATTTATCGTTCTACACTGACACATTGAGACCCCCGACTTTGATACGCGAAACAATATATAACACACAGGCGTCTATATTCAAGACGATCCTGTCTGTGGCAGAAGGGTGGTGTACAAGATATTACTCTACGGCGTTTACTCTTCACATTGGTTCTCAAATGGTCCTTATCTGGTAAGAATTATCACGCGTCACACACAGCTCACGGTTTATCACATAACCTCGTCATTAAAGCCTTTTTGTCAGAATAATAAGCAAACAAGTGGCTCCACGACTAAAAACAATAATGATACATGTTTACAAAACCTTGAACGTTTCGTTTACCTGACGTAGGGAACAAAATACCACCTCAGTGAACCAGGATGCGGCGTGACACTGATTGCACGTCCTCCATTCATTCTTGTAACCTTTCATCGCCTTGCATGCAGCTCTTCAATAATTTATGTGTTGTTATGAACCAGCTTTCTCATGTTGTGGAATATGATGGTCCGTGTCATGCTAATATGTCCACATTTTAAACCTCACCGCAACCATTTTTGGATGTCCACGTTATTGCAACGTTGCCTTTGCTGTCATGATATCTGTAGTTTTTCCCGTTTCGCGTTTCATCTGTGGATTGCGATATGCTTCCGATCTTTATAAGGGTTTAGTTCTTTTTATGTTAATTGTTTGCGATATGTATAAGAATTTGATAAGAGCCACTTTCCATTTATGTGTTTGGTTTGCAATGTGTTTCAGAATTTTAAATGGATTTCCTTCCATTGCTATGCCTCAGTTGTTTATATAGTGCTTCTGTGTAAAGTTTGCAGTATTCTTCTTGTCCTTATATGAATTTATTTTCATTTCTGTGTGTGGTTTTCGAAATGCGTCAGATTAATATATGTGTCTATCGAATCCTTCGAGTCAAAATGTTACAGAAAGATCCTCAGAATACCCTGGACAGAGAAAAGAACAAATGTAGACATTCGGCAAGAGTTGAGCATAGAGGAGAACTGGTTTATCAATTCCATTTTGGCTAGAAAATGCAAATACTTTGGTCACATCAAGAGACACAACTGTCTCGAGAGGACGGTGATGGAAGGTATGGTGCCAGGCAAAAGAGGAAGGGGTAGACCAAGAAGACGATGGCACCAAGATATCCAGGAGTGCCTGAGTATGACAGTGGCGGAAGCTGGAGTTTTGGCAAGGGAACGAGTTTCTTTCAGACAGACTGTGATGGGAGCGACGTTCTACAAAGGACATGCTACATGAGAGATTTTAATGTATGTGTACGGTTTGCAATATGTGTCAGATCTATATATATATATATATATATATATATATATATATATATATATATATATATATATATATATATATATATGTGTGTGTGTGTGTGTGTCTCTTTCCATTTTCACACGTTTCGTGTATTTCTAAAAAAACCTGTTTAAACCATGCAAATCGTTTGACTCTCTTTCGTTCGTTCTCAATCTCCCACTACCAAACCATAAAAGGGCTTAAGTAGCAGAATGTAGTCCAGAGAACGGAATACGTTGTGTCGTAGTTTGCAGCTTGACTGCGATATTTGCACTATTCGGTCCAACACATCTTTCAGCAAGCATTTATGAGTACCGGGTTAGCACTCCCTTTTCGATCCCTTCTCCTTAGCCAGTCTACCCTGCTGCAGCCTGTTATCCAGAATCACCGCGTGGAGGTGTAGAAAGGTCTTGGCAGCTCTGGATCGCTGGCCCAGATGCTAGCAGTTAGCTATGGGTCTCTGACCACTGCAGCTCATGCGTCTTGATCCCTTATAGAAGTAGAATACTCTGTCTTGAAATTAAGTGTTTAGTCTTTCATTTTTTGTTTTTTAACAGAAATGTCTGGAGTTGGCCTACCTTTCGGTATTGCTTGCTGTTGTTATTCAAAGCTTAGGGTTACAAACGAGGGTGGGGGTTGAGAAAACAGCATTGCGACACGTGCTCGTGCTACACCCCTTTGACCTACTTATACTAACTTGTTTCTGTCAAGTTTTGTCGTGTGGTAACAGTTTTCAAATCCGAGTCCCCTTCTGCATTACACCCTTTAAGACACTGTCAAACTGTATGACCAATCGAACACTTAAACACTTCACAAGATCTCTATCATTAACAGGAACTATTACATTAGCTTAATAACCACAACACTAACAATACTAAGAATCAAACGGAAATTATAATTTACGCCTACAGAACACCAAGAGTCTAGCATATGTCTCATTGTACAGAGGGACTAGCTTGGCTTCGGTGAGAACCGCTAAGACTCAAGCGCTTGCTTCAGTGAGAACCGCTAATACTCGACCGCTTTAAGTACAGCAAATAGCGGGAATATCGTTGAGTATTTTCACGCAAGTTGAGACACGGTTAGTGAGGAATACTAACGCTGTTTACTCAATGTTTTCGTGGTATCCTTTTATGTTCCGTGGAAATTGAACTCAAAATAGCTTAACTAACATGCCTGAGGCACTTGCCCAGTCGCACTACCCCATTGACGGCACACCACTGTCTTTCTCTCCCCCCCCCCCCCCTCCCCCAGTCATTATGTCTGGATATCTTACAAAATATTAATGCTAGTGCCACATCACTTCTAACGGACCTCCTTAATGCTAGTGGCACATCACTGCTGAAGAACCTCCTTAATGCTAGTGGCACAGTCTCTCAGTTATCAATGACTTAATTACCTCTGTTATTAGTTAGTCTTTCAGTTATAACTGACTTTATTGCCTCTGCTATTAGTAAGTTTCTCAGTTATCACTGACTTTATTACCTCTGTTATTAGTTAGTCTTTCAGTTATAACTGACTTTATTACCTCTGCTATTAGTTAGTCTCTCAGTTATCACTGACTTTATTACCTCTGTTATTAGTTAGTCTCTCAGTTATCACTGATGTATTACCTCTGTTGTTAGTTAGTCTTTCTGTTATCACTGACTATATTACCTCTGCTTTCAGTCTCTCTTATTTATCACTGAGAATGAGAGTCTCTGGATGTTACGTAGAACCAGTACTAACATATGACAGTGAATCGTGGACACTGAGCAAGCAAGCGCGTAGATATTTGGAAGCAACGGGGGTGTGGTTTTATAGATGAATGCTGCGGTTCCCATGGACTGCAAGGGAGACGAATGATGCAGTAATCAAATAGGCACATACACAAAGACAACGCATTGCAAAGATCACAACATGTTATGAGAAGTTGCGGCTTGGAGCACTTTGTGACAACGGGAAAGATAACAAACAAGAGAGACAGAGGAAGGGAGAGAGAGAGAGAGAGAGAGAGAGAGAGAGAAGATGTTGGACAGCCTGATAGAATGGCACTTGCGACAATCAACAGCTGAGTTGGTAAACGACACACGTGATAGAAGCGACGAAAGTCCATCATCGCCAGCGCCCAACGATGATGATGTATCACTGACTGTGTGACATCTGATATGACTAAATAAGGAATCGTGCAGCGTAGCGGTTCTGAGCGTTGTTGACTAACCCACCGTACCAGATTATATAACGACGCGATAGATGACAGCGTGTGCATGTCCTAGGTTTGGTTTATGGTATGCCGGCTGAGTTGACCCAGCTGTAAATGTGTAACAGATGAATCATGCTATAATTTCTTAACCGCCACGGGAGCTACTGAGTTCGTGCTCTGCCGTTTGCACTTTTATCAATGAAAGTCATTGAGAGCATATGGTGGCGCCAAGGTACAATCACGAACATTCAATAAGTAATTTTCGATTTGATTTTTAAAAGTATCTACAGTGCAAGTATATCTTGCCGTGACCATGGTGCAAAGATGGTGGGTATCTCACAAGTCTGAAGTCAATAAGCTGGATGAAACAAATCGAAAACAGATCAGTAATGACACACGGTTTTAGGGTCATTTATCAATATAAAGCCAACAGATCCAAGTATTGGGAACTAAAAGACGGGATAGTTGTAATTAATGTTCTATTGAAATGTATACACCTGTGTATAATAAGGAACCATACATAAAATTATGGACACCAATTGCAAAGACACGTACGTGTTAAGTGTTAGAAAATCATGTAACACAAGAGTAGATAGGTCATTGGCGTCCTAGGTCATTGGAGTCATAGGTCATTGGAGTCATAGGTTTAGTGGAATCGCACATTGATAAGTTCTTGACATGCACATCTGGGATCTGATATTATCCAGCATGAATAGTTCTTGTCATGCACATCTGATCTTATCCAGCATTAATAGTTCTTGTCATGCACATCTGATCTTATCCGGCATGAATAGTTCTTGTCATGCACATCTGATCTTATCCAGCATGAATAGTTCTTGTCATACACATCTGATCTTATCCGGCATGATTAGTTCTTGTCATGCACATCTGATCTTATCCGGCATGATTAGTTCTTGTCATGCACATCTGATCTTATCCGGCATGATTAGTTCTTGTCATGCACATCTGATCTTTTCCGGCATGATTAGTTCTTGTCATGCACATCTGATCTTATCCGGCATGATTAGTTCTTGTCATGCACATCTGATCTTATCCGGCATGATTAGTTCTTGTCATGCACATCTGATCTTATCCGGCATGATTAGTTCTTGTCATGCACATCTGATCTTTTCCGGCATGATTAGTTCTTGTCATGCACATCTGATCTTATCCGGCATGAATAGTTCTTGTCATGCACATCTGATCTTATCCAGCATGAATAGTTCTTGTCATGCACATCTGATCTTATCCGGCATGATTAGTTCTTGTCATGCACATCTGATCTTATCCGGCATGATTAGTTCTTGTCATGCACATCTGATCTTATCCGGCATGATTAGTTCTTGTCATGCACATCTGATCTTTTCCGGCATGATTAGTTCTTGTCATGCACATCTCATCTTATCCGGCATGATTAGTTCTTGTCATGCATATCTGATCTTATCCAGCATGATTAGTTCTTGTCATGCACATCTGATCTTATCCAGCATGATTAGTTCTTGCCATGCATATATGATATTATCCAGCATGATTAGTTCTTGTCATTCACATCTGATCTTATCCGGTATGATTAGTTCTTGTCATGTACATCTGATCTTATCCGGCATGATTAGTTCTTGTCATGCACATCTGGTCTTATCCGGCATAATTAGTTCTTGTCATGCACATCTCATCTTATCCAGCATGATTAACTCTTGTCATGCACATCTGATCTTATTCGGCATGATTAGTTCTTGTCCACATTCATGAAACTTGTGGAGTCCTAATGGTTTCTCGTTTCCGAGTGAGTGCTTCAAATATACTGGTCTCTGCGGTAGTTATCATTACTTTGTTGACACATTCAGTGATAGCCATATGTTGTTGACACATTTACTGATAACCATATGTTGACACATTCACTGATATCCATATATTGTTGACACATTCACTGATATCCATATATTGTTGACACATTCATTGATATCCATATGTTAACACATTCACTAATATCCATATTTTGTTGAAACATTCTCTGATATCCATATGTTGACACATTCACTGATATCCATATGTTAACATATTCATTGATATCCATATGTTAACTAATTCACCGATATCCATATGTTGTTGATACATTCACTGATATCCATATGTTGACACATTCACTGACATCCATATATTGACACATTCACTGATATCCATGTATTGTTAACACATTCTTTGATATTAGTGTGTTGTTGACACATTCACTTATATCCATATGTTGTTGACACATTCTCTTATATCGATATGTTGACACATTCACTGATATCCATATATTGTTGACACATTCTCTGATATCAGTGTGTTGTTGATACATTCACTGATATCCATATGTAGTTGACACATTCATTATCCATGTTTTGTCGATCCATTCACTGATATCCATATGGATCGGGTGGTAACATCTATCAACTATCGTTACAGTGTTTATCCCCATCCTTGAGGTTCACAGTTAGGATTTACAGGGATGAGGACTTATATGGCGATCGCTCATTCAGTCGTCGCGCGTTGTACAGATTAATTTTTTTTTTAAATTTCACCTGTCTTAGAAACTAACAAAAACTTGTTCTGCCGAGGATTTGAACTCATGTTCTCGCAGTCAAAGATAAACAACCAAACCGCTCGGCAGCCGCACCTCGCGTCGTAATATCAATATCAACTTGATTTAGTAATTCTAATAATAAGTGCTCACCTTGTTACCGCTCTAGTTAGTTATACTTAACTTAACGTCTTTATACTGGTTTAGAAGACTCTGTTGAGTATGTGTACAACTAGTGTCATTTAGTTTTTCTTGCTCTAAAAACTATGCGCATCCAATATATTCTTGAATGCATTAACTGTCCCTGCTCCCACTACTTCCGGTGACAATGCACTCTCTGACTAAATAAAAATGTCCTAATATCCTATCTGAACCTTTCCTTAGTTAATTTGTAGCTATGCCCTCTTGTTCTTGTAGGTGTTTGTATTTTGAAAAAAACTTGTTTTAGTCTAATTTATCCGTTCCTTTGATTATTTTATAAACCTGAATTAAGTCACCTCGAATTCTTCTCTTTTCTAGACACTTTAGGCCGGGTTTTTTTCTGAGTCTTTCCTCATAACTGTAGTTCTGGAATCCCAACATCAGTTTTGTCTCTCTTCTTTTTATCATTTCCGGCAATCAACATATGTATATCCCTTCTACGATAAGAACTCTACACCTGTACACAGTACTCCAACCTAGGTCTAACTAATGCTTTATACAGCTTGACAATTTCTTCCCTGTTCCTATGTTTAATATTTCTTTTCATCATGTCTAACATTGCATTTGCCTTTTTCACTTCTACCTAATCTTGCTCACTCACCTTACCTGTGTGATCTATTATAAACACTAGGTCCCTTTTCTTTTCTGCCTGTTTAATAGTGTTCACTCAATTCGATAATCTTTTTACATATTAGATATATCCATGTAGGTGACTGTACATTTATCTTCCGTGGCGAAGTGGTCAAGCCGTCGGCCTCGTGATAAGATGGTGTGGGTTCGACTCCGGACTCCGCCATCTTTTTCTCGGGTGGTTGATGCGGAGTCCCCTGCATCTCGTAGTCGCCCCCTAGTCGTCTTGTCTTTTACTTGCCACTAGGGTAGGGCTGCACAAGGCGAGAGAGTGAGGATAAAAAGTAGCTCAGTTAATCCTTTCTAAAAATAGCGCTAGCAAAATAAATTATGCCATCATCGTCTGCGATGTACGACGGCCTTTGCCTTATCTACATTAAACTCCATTTGCCAGCTCTAAGACCATTATCATATTTTATCTAAATCCTACCTAAAAATATTCCCTTCTGCTTTATCCGAGACACTACTGCATAGTTTCGTGTCAATCCCGAATTCTGCAATCATGGATCCGATATCATTGTCCATATCATTTATATATATATTTTAAAAAATTAGTCCCAAAAACCGAGTCATGTGGCAATTGACTCTTTATTTCATACCAGTCGGAGTACTCCTTGTTTATGGCAACTCTTTGCCTTCTTCCCGTTTACCAATTTTCAATCATTTTGGCAACTTCGCCATCTTTTCCATGTGATTTTAATTTTCGAAATAATCTTTGGTGAGGTATTCTATGAAAGGCCTTTGCAAAATGTAAATAAATAACATCCACTGGATCCCTACCATCTTTAACTTTAGTAACATACTCCACGAATTCTAATATATTTAAGTACGACCTCCCTTTACGAAATCCATGTTGACTATTTCTGAGTAGATTACACTTGTCTTAATGCATTACAATGTTTTCCTTGATTATTGACTTTAACAATTTACAGACTATACTCACAGGTCTATGATTTGATGGATCTGTCGTTTTGCCCTTTTTAAATAATGGATAACTCCTACATCTTTCCAATCTACAGGAACAATCCATTTCGCTAGTGATTGAGAACATAATATAGCTAACGGTTTTGCTAGCATGTCTCTAATTTCAAACAGCATGAATACCATCTTGACCTGGACATTGATCCTCTTTCAACCCCTCCAATTTAAAAAAAAAAAAATTTCCTCCGTAATATAGAGTGATTTCACTGTATCCATGTCTCTTTGGAAAAGAGATATAAGCAAGTTGTTTTTCGAAGTATTTTTACAATTTTATTCACTTTCTGAGCTATGTTTTGCTTGTCTAGATATTTTTAATATATTTCTTTTGATTTACCTTTTTTTTTGTTGCATGCTTTATTTTCAACTCTTCTACATTTAACTATCAATCTAGTAATCCACTTTTTATGCCTGGATTTGTCTCCCTACATCAAACACATTCCTCTTTTTGCTTCTCTAGAACTATTTTGAAACTCTCCCACTTTAGTTCGACATCTGTTCCACAATATCTTTCCAGTTTATGTGGATCACTGCTTCGTTTATTCTCTTAACATTTGTCTTAGAACAGTTACATCTGTCTTAGAATAGTTACATCTGTTATTGAATAGTTACATCTATCTTAGAATAGTTACATCTGCCTTAGAATAGTTACATCTGTCTTACAATAGTTACATCTGTCATAGAATAGTTACATCTGTCATAGAATAGTTACATCTGTCTTAGAATAGTTACATCTGTCATATAATATTTAGATATGTCTTAGAATAGTTACATCTGTCTTAGAATAGTTACATCTGTCATAGAATAGTTAGATATGTCATAGAATAGTTGCATCTGTCTTATAATAGTTACATCTGTCATAGAATAGTTACATCTGTCATGGAATAGTTAGATCTGTCTTAGAATAGTTACATCTGTCTTATAATAGTTAGATCTGTCATAGAATAGTTACATCTGTCATAGAATATTTAGATATGTTTTAGAATAGTTACTTCTGTCATAGAATATTTAGATATGTTTTAGAATAGTTACATCTGTCATAGAATAGTTACATCTGTCATAGAATATTTAGATATGTTTTAGAATAGTTACATCTGTCATGGAATAGTTAGATCTGTCATAGAATACTTACATCTGTCTTAGAATAGTTAGATCTGTCATAGAATAGTTACATGTGTCATAGAATATTTAGATATGTTTTAGAATAGTTACATCTGTCATAGAATAGTTACATCTGTCATAGAATATTTAGATATGTTTTAGAATAGTTACATCTGTCATGGAATAGTTAGATCTGTCATAGAATAGTTACATCTGTCTTAGAATAGTTACATCTGTCATAGAATAGCTACATCTGTCATAGAATATTTAGATATGTTTTAGAATAGTTACATCTGTCATAGAATAGTTACATCTGTCATAGAATATTTAGATATGTTTTAGAATAGTTACATCTGTCATAGAATAGTTACATCTGTCATAGAATATTTAGATATGTTTTAGAATAGTTACATCTGTCATAGAATAGTTACATCTGTCATAGAATATTTAGATATGTTTTAGAATAGTTACATCTGTCATAGAATAGTTACATCTGTCATAGAATATTTAGATATGTTTTAGAATAGTTACATCTGTCATAGAATAGTTACATCTGTCATAGAATATTTAGATATGTTTTAGAATAGTTACATCTGTCATGGAATAGTTAGATCTGTCATGGAATAGTTAGATCTGTCATAGAATAGTTACATCTGTCTTAGAATAGTTACATCTGTCATAGAATAGTTAGATCTGTCATAGAATAGTTAGATCTGTCATAGAATATTTAGATATGTTTTAGAATAGTTACATCTGTCATAGAATAGTTACATCTGTCATAGAATAGTTAGATCTGTCATAGAATATTTAGATATGTTTTAGAATAGTTACATCTGTCATAGAATATTTAGATATGTTTTAGAATAGTTGCGTTTGTCTTTGAGTGCCACTTTGTTGTCGTCGCAATTTTCATTCGCTAAATGATATGTGTATGTGCGAGTACCGGAATGAAGTTAACATGTTTCAGTAGCATGTAAGTAGGTATAGTATGTAGTATTGTTGAATATTTATGTGAAAAGAACACACTGGAACAGAGTGTACAGCCGAAAACCAAATATAAACTCTTGCATGAGATTTTATAAAAATGTTTATAGTAAATATAGTATCATCAACGTCATGTTGCATATCCTTTATAGAATACCGCTCCAATCACAGCTCGTCTGAAACAAACTAGATCTCTTGCCAAATCTCCAGCCTGCTCCAGCCATACCCAAGCATTCCTTGCCATCTTTTGTGTCATCGCCTTCTTGGTCTGCCTCTGCCTGTTTTGCCCGGCACTATATTTTCCATTACCGTTCTCTCAAGAGCGTTGTGTCTTTTGATGTGGCCAAAATATTTTAACTTTTTCTTCATGATATAAGTTATGACCCAGATCTCTTTTATGCTCAACTCTTGTCAAATGTCTGTGTTCTTTTTATTTTAATTTAAAATATGCTACATCGGTGATATACTATATTGAGAAGGTTCTTTATAACATTTATTTGTAGGTATTTGTAAAATACTATCTTCGTTATGCAATTCCAGAAACCCAGTAATTAACAGAAAATGCAGCGTTAACAAAACAACTGCGGACGTGCTCGCAGTAATAAAATAATGTAACGAACGTCAGCTCTTGTCACACGTCACATTATTATGTAGTGTTTTATTAAATACTTCAATGGCATGTTACGCATCGGCTCCATTGTTTCTTTTAATGATTATAGAATAACTGCCATTACTCCAGACGGAAGCATGACATGTGAAATGAGCACAAGTTATGTTTCTATATAACAGATATATCAATACGCCGGACGCCAACAAATGTATTTGTGAACACTTTACATCGCCTGGTGTGGATTCATAATACTATATCTGTAGTAAGCCGCCAACAGTGATATATAAAGATACGTTCTAGGCACCGTTTCTGTCATTGTGCTGTGTTTTCCAATTACATCTAACCAAATACGTTGGCTCCAATTATCGGAAACGAAGATCGTGCAAACATTAAAATCAACATCGTAGAACTGTTTCTTCATCCTACTTTCACCTCTCGAGCGGGTTCGCACAGTATTGCTATACCATCACTCAATGACCAAATTAGAAATGAATTCGTACTTCACCAACTAGCTCATTACCCGGTGAGCTAGTTATTTCGAACACTAAATTGACCTACTTAACGCTCCACATCATGTTGATGCGTCATTGAATGATGTAGGCCACAATGACCTCGTCAGGTATGCTCGTCCAGTGGACAGTATTACTAGAATATGTCTTTACACTGTTCTGTTTCATGGAGATATGTAGAATACCCCGTTCCAGCTTCGCCATTAGTGCACTTACACAAGGGGCAGCCAATTAAAGCAAAGGGTAATTGGGACAGAGGGACAGAGACCGAAGTAGTAAAACCAACGACCCTACTCAAACTTGGCCCACTGATTAATAAAGAGATGACTAATTCCAACCCCAGAAACAACAGCCCAGACACCTTCAGTGCCAGCAAGATTGTGTGGAACGAGTTCAGGGAACATAAACAACCATTCGTCCACTGGTCACTTGTGAGAAGATTACACCACACAGGATTGGAACCCTCAAAACATTAAGGACCTTGTCTTGGAACAGGTAGCTTATAACTTATAATAACATTCCAAGCTCTTTTTTTTATAGTTATGTCAGATAAACTTCATGTTGAGAGTGAATTGTTTCCTATTTAAAGTAAAGTAAAGTAACCCATAGCAGTACTGCCGTAGGAGTGTGGGGTGTTAGCGATCTCACATTTAAAAGGCTCGGCTATATGAGCGCGGTAGCCATCTCCTCTCCCTCGCCGCTTTTACTTCCTGAACTGAACTGGTACCTATTTAAGGCTGGGCCGACCTGGGTGCCATTTCGGTCTGAAAAAAACATTACCGCCTCAACTGGGGAATGAACCCAGGACCACTCAGATGCGAAGACAGCGCGCTGACCACTGCGCTACTCTCCTAGTTACTCAATTATAAAATGAGATATTGCTATACGTTGTGTTTGTGACTTGTAAATACTTAGATGTTCATGTCGTACATTGCCATGTATTATGTCAACAACAACAGCAGCAGATAATATCAACATAATACACCGCTTTTCGGTGTGACGTTTTTATTTAATCATTAATATATTTATTTGAAAATGTTAATGTCCAATTAAGATTCTGATCTTGTTTATGACATATTAAGGTTCAAAGTCTTGTTAATGGCAGATTAAGGTCCGAATATTGTTAATGGCCGATTAAGGTCCGAATATTGTTAATGACCAATTAAGGTTCAAAGTCTTGTTAATGGCCGATTAAGGTCCGAATATTGTTAATGACCGATTAAGGTCCGAATATTGTTAATGGCCGATTAAGGTCCGAATATTTTTAATGACCGATTAAGGTCCGAATATTGTTAATGACCGATTAAGGTCCGAATATTGTTAATGGCCGAATACGGTCCCGAGTCTTGTTAATGGCCAAATACGGTCCGGAATCTTATTTAATGACCGATACATTTCCGGAATCTCTCTCTGTCTCAGAAGTTGGTAAGTGTACATGTACATGCTCCGGATAAGATCTGTATATGTGGCACTGGTGACAGTGTTTCCCTGGGCACGTATTGCTCTAACATAAGGCCCCGTTCATCCCAAAAAAGAGTCAGAATAACCCCCTCCTACAGATTGCTGTTCTTCAGTTTCGGCGAGGAGGTATGAGGCCATTCCTTGCTCGCTCTCTTAGTTTCAGGCTCGTGGTAGTGAACCCAGGTCCCATCTCCAATAACAATTCTTGCTAGCGAGGCATCACTTTCAGCATACAATCGTCGCAAAAGTTCCTGACAGGCATAAACGCGTCATTGTTTCAATTCTGAAGTAATCTGCCGTGGCACCCACCTTGCAGACACTTTTTGGTACTGTAGCACATCAGGGATGATGTGGTGAACCTTGACTAGTATCCAGATGTGCCGCAATTTAATTCACAATAAATCTGCGATGTTTTTTACGAGGTTGTAAACAGCTGCAATCGACTTTAGGGTCACTATTCGGTGTGCCTAACTCGATCATGAACAGTCTGTCACAGAACTAATGCCGTTTTGAACCTCCTACTCCACTCATACACTTGCTGAAGTGACAGGTATACATCACCGAACTATACCTTCATTCGCCGATGAAATTCAATAGGTTTCACCACTTCGCTGCTAAAATACAAACGGATAACAGAATGCAGCTCTTCTTTGGTGGATGTGGATAGTGAGGTGGCCATCTTTTAACTGCAAATGTGACGTCATGTTGTTCGTTTGCACTGTAATGGCAAGATACTCTTGACATCCTTAGCAACCATATTAATAAGTTACAATAAAAGGAATGGTTTTTTCAAATTTCTATCCCAATTTTAAGGTTTTAATTTGAAGCCCCCTCGTACCACAAACGGTCTCATATAGTTGTCGACTGTAACACAATTGTTTAATGTGACATGTTCTAATTCGTTTTTACTAATTTCCTGATTGAAATGTGTCAATTTATGTTTTCAATTTACTTTCAAAATTTGGTGATCTGAACCTTTTTTCTCCTGGCGTAACTACATTTAATTTGACTTTAGTCCTCCTTCATTTCTTGTCTCCTCCTGCACACCCCTATTGTTATTTAACTTTCCTCTCTGGTACTTCTGCTGACAGTTTCAAATTATATAAATGAAATATTAATGGGAGAGCAAAAGAAATAAAGCAAAGTCAATACAGAACATGCTCACGAGACACTTCTATTGTTATTGCCATTTGCAACAAAAAGAAATACAATCAAATTCCAAACTGTATTTTGTCGACGATAACAGTTGAAGAGCTCATCAATATTTTATCATATGCTTCCAAACACATGCACACCACACACTCACCACATACACACATACATCTACATCACACACTCACCACACGCACACACCAAACACGCACCACACGCACACACCATACACGCACGCCCACAACCACACACGCACCACACAACACACACGCACAACACGCACATCGCACACCACGCACGCACGCCCGCACAACAAAAACACACGCACCACACACACCACATAAACGCACCACACATACACCACACACATACACCACACACACACACCACACAAGTACACACCACATGCACTCATCACGCACGCACACATACACCCACCACCCATATACCACACACCCACACACACACACACCACCCCCACGCACAACACACATACCACACAGACACACTATACACATACACGCGTGAGAGCTACGGAGTTCGAACTCTGCCTCAATCACGTTCAGCAATGACTGGAACACAACACATATGGGGCCTAGGCAGGCGTACTGATGCCGCTATTTGACATTTGCCCTATATTTTTGTATAGTGTTGATAATGAAAACTAAATTCACGAAGTAATCATTTCTGGTTATTCAATACGATTAAATTCAGTCAAATGTAATGAAGATATGTTCCCACCAATTCTAGTGCATTTAGTACCAGCAATAAAAGGTATCCCATCTCCCTCCCACCCACAAGGGTATCGTAAGGCACTTGTTTATAGTTGAGGCTTGACGTGATCTGTCAGCATGAGGCTAAGCTCTGATGTCTCGCTTTTAGACATTATCTGTTCTCGTTGTTACATGGGCAGACTAGGACAAGCGATACTCATATTTATAAGCATATGTGAGATATACGGACATCTAATAAGATATATTAACATATGATGAGATACATAAATATCTCATGATATATATAAACATCTAATGAGATACATAAACGTTTAATCATATAGAAATATATATATATATATATATATATATATATATATATATATATACACACATTTAATGATATATATAAACAGACATCTAATGAGATTTATAAACATCTAATCAGATGCATAAACATCTAATCGGATGAATAAACATATAATCAGATATATAAACATATCAGATCTATCAAAATTTCTTCTCCTTCTGCATTCGTTCTTAATCTCCTTCTACCAATCCCTGAACAGGACTTTGCAAGTAGCAGGATGTAGTCCGGAGAACGGAATGTGTTGTGTCGCTAGTTTACATCTTGACTGCGATATTTGCACTTTTCGGTTCGGCACATCCGTCTTCCGCAGCGCATATAAATATCTAATCAGATATATAAACATCATACAACATACGCAGTATAAAAATAAGACAGGAATGACTTACATTTTGTCTAAGAAAATAACGTGTAAATTATGAAAATGTGGCCACAATCTCTAATGTCTTGTGTGCTGGCCTTACTAAATAGAGAGAACAATTAGAATCGTCAAAAGTCAGACGGAGACTTGCTAACAAAATCTGAGAGAACTCCGTTCGAGTAACATCAGCTTAGAGCAGGACATAATATTGGCAGTTCAGTTTTCACATTTGAGCGCTAATATTGTTTATGTTAGAATCTCAGGTTTCTCATACATTCCACTTAGCACCTATGATTACTTCATCCATCTCTCGTTAAACATGTATTTTTTGCACTCGTTAAACTTATACACATATTAACATAAAAGAAAAAGACAATCTCAAATCGAACCAATGTTTGACTGAAATTCTCATATTGGATGATCAATGTTCGATTCTGAATAGCCAAATGCGGCGCATTTCTTCCGTTGCTCGGTGTGTATGTTTTTCGAGTGCAAATATATTCGTCTGTCTGAGCATTGTCAGCACTCGTCTACATTGTTAAACCTTCATTTTCTACAAAACACATACCATTCTGCAATGCACTTTAAACGTGGCACTCGATACCTTAACCAGACGACCACAATAATAAATTGTTTTGTATTGAATTTTCACACCAAGTTATTATGCATTACTACTCATTTTCATTGTACATGTTGTCGGGTATATCAGATTAAGAATGGTGTTCAAGATGTGGCACTGAATGAGCCGACAGCAGCCAGTGTCTTGCATCAGGGTGAGTGAGTAATAACTAGCTAAGACTCTATTCCGCTTCCACGATCCTGGAGACATCTGCAACGATGTAGCCTCGCTAAGAGATTAGGAGTCAAAGAAGGAAGGCAAATTCGTTTCCAAAAAATACCGTGCTGAAATCGGATATGTCGGACGGAAAGATGCATATATCGTAGCCTCGCTGTGAACTACGACACAGTTATTTCAGGCCTAACGCTGAAGAAGATTATAAATATCGTCTAGTTTGTTTGATATTAAGGTAGCACATTAACCAAAAGATATGATTGTGGTTGAATGACTGAATTGTGGTTACACGGCATTATTAGCATCGAGTATAACATGACCGATGGGAGCAGCATATGTGCACTTGAACTTGTGTCTGTACGATATCTAGTGTAGGTAGTAATGATAATATTTCAGGGGGGACAAACAATGCATGCTTTAAAACGTGTTTATTCGTCTCCTAATTTGAGGTTTTAGTGATACTAGGCTGGTTACCTGTTCTCTTGTGTGTTGTTGTATAATAATAATTGTCCATCGTCGTCTTTGAAGACCACAAACATGATCCGATGTGACACTACATCCTTGAGTCTGTAGGTGTGAAAGTTGTATTCCATGTCTAGCGAACACATCTGCCCGTAGCTATAGCTGGTTTTGGTTCAGCTCTAGACTTACTGATCTAGCATCTGCTTCTTCTTCTTTGTCGTTCGCTCTCAATTAACCGCATCTATCTCCCTCATAAAGCTGGCGGTCCTTCTCAAGCTTCTCTCGTCGCCATACAGTTTATCTCACAATTGGGTTGGGTAGGACCATGTAGTCACTCTGCTCTTTTCGTGGAGCCGGCAGGCCTGCAGAACATGTTCCACTGTTTGTTTGTTCTCACCACATGGACATATGTTCGTGTGTCCAATTTTTAACTTATTGATCAGATGCATCTGATCTGGTCTGCTTGCACACGGAGACACTCGCTGATTACAACGCCATTCCACCCAGACATTTCTAGGCTGAACGATTAGGAGTCAGGTTTTTTTCCTAGGTGCTAATGCCTATTTGACAGCACGTAAGAGACTCATTCAGACTGTCATTGAAACGCTTTGTGGACGCCCCGGTGATTGTCTGTCTTCACTCAGCTCGCTATGTAACAGCCTTTTTGGGAGTCACTTGGCATTCGAGCTAGGTGAACAGTCCTTCTCATGTGGGCTTTCTCCAAGATTGCGTGAATGCCAGTTGTGCTGACTCTGGATATGACTACATTTTTTTGTAATATGGTCCTGCCAGCGAATATGGAGTTTGCATCTCAGACAAGTCATGTGGAAGTGATTTAGCATCCTGACGTCTCCAGAGTAGACAGCCCAGCTCTCACACGAGTTGAACAAGGATGGGGAGAATGGCCATAACGAATCTACATTCCTTATGCTTTCTCGATGCTGAGCAGCTAATGAGCTGCAGTGGTCAGCGACCCATAGCTGACTGCTAGCGTCAGGGCCAGCGAACCAGAACTGCCAAGACCCTTCTACACCTCCACGCGGTGATCCTGGATAACAGGCTGCAGCAAGGCAGACTGGCTAAGGAGAAAAGA
This sequence comes from Ariolimax columbianus, assembly GCA_036924085.1. Lineage (NCBI taxonomy): Eukaryota > Metazoa > Mollusca > Gastropoda > Stylommatophora > Arionidae > Ariolimax > Ariolimax columbianus. The sequence goes on from JAVGWX010000001.1 coordinate 24,079,742, forward strand.
TCGAAGAGGGAATGCTAACCCAGTACTCAAAAAATGGTTGCTGAAGTCGGATGTGTTGGGCCGAAAGGTGCAAATATCGCAACCAAACTGTAAACTATAACACAACGCATTCCATTCTCTGGACTACATTCTGCTAATTACCCTTTCAGGGTTTGGTAGTGGGAGATTGAGAACGAAGAAGAAGAAGAAGAAAAAGAAACTGAGCCACATTTAGTTTTTTCATGTTCTCTTTATAATACCTTACGCTACAAAATATGAAAAATGAATACACATAAGCATAACAAATAAAGCAATAAAACAAACTAAACACATACGATTTCTATGAACCGAATGAGAAAACAGCTTTCTGTGTGATACTAGCAACGGCTTGTTTGTTAAGTCCATCAACAGTATTTTGGTAACGTAATTGTGTGCTCTCTGAGAACATCTACAATACGGAATCTATACCCAGCATATGCTTGCATATATCTAATTATTTCTCAAATGTGCGTTTGTTTGTATTTTCCAACGTTTGTGGGTGAGATTTGAATGGCTAATGAATCACATGACGGCATCATAAGTTGGTTAAAATGGAGCTTCGCGTGAGGCACTACAGCGTGAATAGTAGGAGGAGAAGAGGGCAGGCGGTAGAAATGAGCTGGAGTGGTACACTGGTTAACGTGATATGCGGCATTGATAGGGGAATCTATTGACCGGATTGGAGCAGGTAAGAGAGGAACCGTTAGGAGAAAGAGGCGGACAGATTACGAGTAGACAGGGCATTGCTTTAATGTGGAGATGGATGGGTTGAAAAGTGGGCAAAGAGTGCGAAAAATATAGAAGTACAAGAAAACATTGACATGTGCTCTCTAGACTACAAAAAGGCATTTCACAGAGTCCAGCATGAGAAACTAATTACATGTCTAGAAAACGTATGTAAAGAGGGTACATGCACACGAATACATAATAACTTGTGCTTGTAGCGAAATGCTCTATTTAAGATCTAGCAGGCATTGTTCTTCATGTAAAAAGAGACATGCGGCAAGAATGTATAATGTCCCTTTGTCTATTTAACATCTACACAATACATTTTCAGAAAGAGGAAATAACAGAAGTCATTATCAATGGAATATCTATAAAACTAGTCATTGGAAATATGCGGATGACGCAGATCAAAAGTCTGACAGTGAACAAGAACTACATGAATTTGTGATTCGACTAAAGTAGAAAAATAAAGTTTAAGTATTGAGAAAACACTATGGCATACTGCTCACAGAAAGCTCAAATTAGTGAATTAAAAATATTTCAAAAGACAAAGTAATTGACATCAGCTGATTTATTCCGTTGCACAAGTAAACAGGAACCTCACAACGAAACGTTTATGGCAAAAAACCATGATATAGGTTTAGGTACGTGGCTGTAGTCCCTAGGACAAAAAAGGAAGTGTCGGTACTTCATTTTCACAAGTTTCCAATGTTCCTAATACTGCACAGGTCCTCCGTTTGATGCTAAACAGGCAGCTCAGCGACGTCTCAAATTGCGAATACGCGTTCAGGTGTCTTGTGGAATTATTCGTTCAGGTGTCTTGTGGAATTATACGTTCAGGTGTCTTATACGTTCAGGTGTCTTATACGTTCAGGTGTCTTGTGGAATTATTCGTTCAGGTGTCTTATACGTTCAGGTGTCTTATACGTTCAGGTGTCTTGTAGAATTCTCTGCTGAAATGCAACTGTTGACTCCAGAAGGGTCTGAGGAGCGGCTGGACGTTGTCTACCGACGTTTGCTGAGGAGGTCAATTGGAGAGAGGTCAAGGGCCATGGTAACATCCAGACATGTTGCGTCTGAAGGTGATCATGCGCTATGAGAACACAAGAAGGATGTGCATTGTCATCCTGAACGATGGAATCAGGTCCGTTCCGCTGTGCAAATGGTACAACGATACACTTGATGATGTTGTCACGGTAGTAGAGTCCTGTCACGTTGGTATCATATAACCTCCTTGTGGTGTGGTGACATGGACAAGGCAACATGCGGTCGGACAGAGGCCAGTTGCACCTCGAGCAAACGGCTTTTGTACTGTCTATGTGGAGATCCGGACCCCATATACTCCTGGTTGAGTAACATTTTGAGTCCGGGGTCTAAGGATCTGAGCAATGAGAAGTCGGTCTTGTTGGCGTGTTGTGACTCTTGGACGGCCAGTCCAGGGTCTGAGGATCTGAGCAATGAGAAGTCGGTCTTGTTGGCGTGTTGTGACTCTTGGAAGGCCAGTCCAGGGTCTGAGGATCTGAGCAATGAGAAGTCGGTCTTGTTGGCGTGTTGTGACTCTTGGACGGCCAGTCCGGGGTCTGAGGATCTGAGCAATGAGAAGTGGATCTTGTTGGCGTGTTGTGACTCTTGGACGGCCAGTCTAAGGATCTGAGCAATGAGAAGTCGGACTTGTTGGCGTGTTGTGACTCTTGTACGGCCAGTCTAAGGATCTGAGCAATGAGAAGTCGGTCTTGTTGGCGTCTTGTGACTCTTGGACGGCCAGTCCGAGGTCTGAGGATATGAGCAATGAGAAGTCGGTCTTGTTGGCTTTTGTGACTGACTCTTGGACGGCCAGTCCGGGGTCTGAGGATCTGAGCAATGAGAAGTCGGTCTTGTTGGCGTGTTGTGACTCTTGGACGGCCAGTCCGGGGTCTCAGGTTCTGAGCAATGATAAGTCAGTATTGTTGGCGTGTTGTGACTCTTGGACGGCCAGTCCGGGGTCTGAGGAACCGAGCAATGAGAAATCAGTCTTGTTGGCGTGTTGTGACTCTTGGACGGCCAGTCTAGGGCAAATCAACAACTGTGTCGTTATCGAGGTTCCGAGGAACACCCACCTGCCGACTTCCGGTTTGCAAAATGCCTTCGCCTATCCATCTCTGCTGTCTGGCAAACGCTGCATGGCAACAACAAAAAATAGAAATATTATCAGCTGCTGAGTCATTGTATGCCTGTTCGTCATGAGTAGTGCTTAACGAACACGAGTTGCACACATTTGGATAAGAACAAAAAAACTGTGTCTAATTTAGTAATGGACCATACCTCTGTTTTTAGAAGTGGCTTGCTCTATACACGACCAAACAGCATCAAATTGCACGGGCAGTGTGTCTGTCGTGTCCATATAAATATCGTAAACTAAAAACCACATTGTTCTGTAATAGCAGTTCCCAAATTACAATATCTCGTGCTTTCTGAGCAGTATAGTTAGCAAAGTAAACTCGACATTTACTCTGCAGATAAAAATTGACTTTCAAGTACTGGAGCATATCATGAGCTTCTACCTTGGAAACATAATAAAGTAAAACAGGAGATGGGAAATGGAAATTAGAAAGATAATAGGGCTGGGCAATACAGTTTTTACCAAGATGAGTCATATATTGACATTCAAACTGGCTCAAAGTGAGGAACATCAAGTGTTATACACACTCGTGTTTAGTGCATTCAGCAGACACGTAGACAATGAACACTAGACTGGAGAAGAGAATTGATGCCTTTGAAATGTTGATATAGAGGAGAATTCTTCCTGAAAATAAAAGAAAAGAGATTGGAAGGAAAGATGAGGTCAGGATGCCAGAGGTCTTAGTCGACCTGTACTTCTACAGAAGCACAAGCCCCTGTCGATGTTCCATCTCTGATGTGAGCTAACTGTAGCTAGGATGATGATCTCCTGATTAGCGGACTGACTCGTGCAGATTATTACTCCACTAAGGAGGGTGGTTAACTGATATGCGAGTCCATTTTAATAGACTCAAACACTAAAATAAAGTAGACCCGCAGCCTGTTAGGCGTCATCCATGCTGCTCTTAACAAACCCCCTAACCATGGTCGGTGCTATGTCATGTGATCCAGTTAGTCGCCTTCTACGACATGCTCTCTGTGTGGCAGTGGTGCTATTATTGTCCTTGTCATACACATAGACCCCGGCAAAACCACTCGGTTTGCCAGAGGTAAATATAAGGTGGAAGGATAACATCAAAAGATGGACGGAAAAGCCTAGCTCTTTGTACCGTCAATGCAAGATGCAGATAAATCTATAGCAGCTGCTCTTCGATGTAGAGATGGCACGTGAAGTGAACTAAAGTTTCAAGCAACGTCTCATTCCAATGTGTTTGGACGGCGTGGGCTAGTGGTTAAGTGGCAAGGCTCACAACCCGAAGGTGCTGGGTTCGCTCTCCATCACAGCACCAGCCATTACCCCGGGAAGCAAACCCTTAGAAACTGCAGGAGGAAGCAGACCCATACATAAAATGCATGCCGAAGTCGGATGCAATGGGCCGACAGGCGCAAAATAAAAACAAAGTGCAACGCACACTGCCTTTGGGAAAAGAGAAATAATTCGAACACAAAAAACAATATTGTGTGAAAAATGTTGTAAAGAAGACAGCATTTGTCGACAGGCTAGGCTCTTTCTACTTTCTCTCTCTCTCTCTCTCTGTCTCTCTCTCTCTCTCTCTCTATATATATATATATATATATATATATATATATATATATATATATATATATATATATATATATCTGTCTCTGTCTCTCTTTGCGTATGTGTCTTTGCTATTATAAAGTTTTCAAGCAGCCATTGTGACTCAGTCTAATATATAAGGAAAGAGACATCTTGGTCATCATTGGAGATTTCAATGCGAAAGTCGGAGAGGAAAGAGCCGAAGAGGAGAGATGTGTTCGAGGACCTTTTGGTTTTGGGACACAGAAATGAGCGAGGAGAAAGACTGGTTGAATTCTGCACGGAAAACAACCTCTCCATTGCCAACACCTTCTTCAAACAACATCCACGAAGACTGTACACGTGGACCTCCCCTGATGGCAACAGCAGAAACCAAATAGACTACACCCTAGTGCAACAAAGATGGAGATCAAATGTGCTGGCGAAAAAAACGCTGCCAGGAGCAGACTGCGATACGGACCACGAATTACTGTTTGCAGTTTTCCAAACAAGACTACGTAGGATCAACAAAGGTTGCCAGCCAATACGCTTCGATGTATCAGCAATACCTATTGAATACAACATCAAAGTAGAAAACAAATTTGAGGCGTTGCTTGCTATAAAGGAAGAGATGACATCTGAGGAGTTGACAACGTACGCAAGGGAGATTTTGATCTCGACAGCAAAAGAAATGATTCCAAAGATATTGCACAAGACACAGAGCTATATAACACAGGAAACACAGAAACTCGTTGCAGAAAGGCAACAATTAAAACAAATGGGAAGTAAGGGGACCAACACAGCATATAAAAACTGCGCAAGAAAAGTTAGAAGAGAAATAAGAAAAGATAAAATAAGATTCATAGAAGAAACATGTAAGGATATAGAAAACCTACAACAACAAGGCAGAGAAAGAGATGCATTCAAAGCAATAAGAACACTGACAAGGGAATTCCGTCCGGTTCCACATGTCATAAATGACGAAGAGGATAACACATTAACAGAAACCAAAGACATACTGAATAGATGGAGAGAGTACTGCAGAACCATGTATGGAGATAGCACAAAGCGCGCAGTTACAATCCTACCAAAGGATGAGAAAGAACCTGAACCAACATTGGAAGAAGTACGCTCTGCAATTAAAAGCCTGAAAAAGGGAAAGTCCCCAGGATGCGATGATATCCCAGCAGAGCTAATACAAGCAGGAGGAGAGGCATGTGCTCGAGTCTATCACAAGCTGTGTAAACAGATATGGCACAGTGCAGAGTGACCAGAAGCATGGAAGAAATCAATTTATATTCCCCTCCCCAAAAAGGCAACCCGAAGCTGTGCACGAACTACCGAACTATCGCACTGATCAGCCATGCTAGCAAGATGCTCTTGCGAATCCTATTAAGAAGGATAGAGAAAAGATTTGAATCTGAAATTCACGTAGTCCAGGCAGGTTTTAGGAAAGACAGAGGGACCCGGAACCACATATTCCATTTAAGGAATATCTATAAAAAGGGAAAAAAGAGTTCAATGTAGATCTGTACACATATTTCATTGATTACACTAAGGCCTTCGACACGGTAAAACATCAAAATTTGTGGAGAATCATGAACGAAATGGGGTTTCCTTTGCATATAGTCCATCTCACTGAAACATTATACGAAGATCAACAAGCCGCTGTCCGAGTGTCTGGGCAAACATCAGATTGGTTTGCAGTACAAAAGGGAGTCCGACAGGGATGTATCCTCTCACCTTATCTGTACAACATATATGCGGAATGTATAATGAGAAATGTACGAGAAGATAAGAACATTGAAAGTTTCGACCCATTTACGATTGGGGGGTACGAGATTCCAGAGTTACGATACGCAGATGACACAGTGATACTATCAAGAAGTGCGGAAGGGCTAGAGCAGCTACTTTCAGCCGTTAATGGACATAGTAAAGATCAAAATCTGTTCATAAAAATAAACAAAACAAAGATAATGACCACCGATAAAACACAATGTCAGCATAAATTGACAGTGGGTGGTGAGGGAATAGATCAGGTTACACATTTTGAATATCTGGGCTCCAGAATTGACAAAAATGGTGACTTCTCGAAAGAAATCAGAAGAAGACTAGCTATGGCAATGCAGAGACTGAACAGCCTGAAGAAATTATGGCAGGGCACCAACAAAACGATAAAAGTCAAAGTCTTGAGAGCCTGTGTTTTTCCTGTGGCAGCTTATGGCTGTCAAGTATGGACGATTACCAAAACTTCTAGACAAAGAATCGAATCCTTCGAGTCAAAATGTTACAGAAAGATCCTCAGAATACCCTGGACATAGAAAAGAACAAATGTAGACATTCGGCAAGAGTTGAGCATAGAGGAGAACTGGTTTATCAATTCCATTTTGGCTAGAAAATGCAAATACTTTGGTCACATCAAGAGACACAACGGTCTTGAGAGGACGGTGATGGAAGGTATGGTGCCAGGCAAAAGAGGAAGGGGTAGACCAAGAAGACGATGGCACCAAGATATCCAGGAGTGCCTGAGTATGACAGTGGCGGAAGCTGGTGTTTTGGCAAGGGAACGAGTTTCTTTCAGACAGACTGTGATGGGAGCGACGTTCTACAATATATATAAATATATATAAATACAGTTTAGTTCAGTTCACTTCAAGTCGTTGGGGCACACTTGAAGACACTCCCACACCTCCCGCCATCTCTCTCTGTCCGTTGCCGCCAGTCGTTCCTCGCCTGGACGAAGGTTTGACCACTCAGTGATCTTGGGCGTCCCTGCCCTCTCTTTCCTGGCACGGAACCATGCTGTATCAAATTTGTAATTCCGCTAGACCTCGTGACGTACCCATACCAAGCCAGCTTTCGCCTTTTGATAGCCGTGAACAGATCATCAAAAGGCCCAATTGCGTTTTCCCCTCTTCGTCGTATTTCTACGTTCGTGACACGATCCATATATGTAACATTTAAGAGTCTTATAAAACACTTCATTCCCATTGCATGTATTTTGTGCTGTATATCCGCAGTAATGGTCCAAGTCTCGCAGGCATACACAAATATTGAGAGCACCAATAAGCGCATTAGTCTTAACTTTTATGCTGAGGGCGAGCCGCTTATCCTGCCATTTGTATTTCAAACGCGTTAGCGACGCTGTTGTCTGTGCTGTTCTGGAAACTATCTCAGGCTGCGATCCCTCGTCACTAATCAGTGATCCCGTTTACTTGAACCGGTGTACAACTTCAAGTTCCTGTCCATTTGCTTTTATCACAGATGTAAACCCTTCCGTGTTATTAGTCATCAGCTTTGTATTCTTGTATTTATCACCATGCCATAGCTCTGCGCCGCTCTGTCCAATCTAGTAATCAGCACCTAGAGTTCCGTTTCCGTGCCTGCTAGACCAGCTATATCAGCTGCAAATCGTAAGTTAGTAATTGTCTTGTCATCTATTCTGACCGCATGAACACGTCCCTACAGGGCCGCCTCCATTATTCTTTCCAAGAATACATTGAGGACCTTGTATATGCCTTACTAGGTCCTTGACTATGTTATATATAGTTAAGTATGTATATATTTTAATCAATGTGTATACACTATTTCATGACATCGTTCACATCTTTCCTGCACCCATCTCAATGTATAATGTTAATATGTTCTATACAGATTACCAATAATGCACGGCTCCAAGCGTGTTGCGGTACGGGACTTGAACCCACACATTCTGTGTGCTCTTTGTGGGGGCTATCTTATTCAAGCTACAACAGTCATTGAGTGTCTGCATTCCTGTGAGTAATATTTAATTATCCTGTCCTTGTCCACATCCTTCTTATTTCCCTCCTTCTTTCCCTTCACCTTTTCATCGCCTTCTCAGACTAAAATTGCTATCACATCGCTAGTACTGTCGGTATAACTACGGCTCCCCACATCCTATTTAATAAAGAGCTTCAGCCGTAATTCGGTCCTGGAATAACCTCTTATCTACATATATCACTAGCTTGTTTGTGGCACTAGTTCGGAAAATAAGGTGGTCATAATTTTATTAACACAACTGCAAAATGACAGATATATTTAAAGCTCAATAACAATAGATGAAGCTGTTTTCTCTTCATAGACGTACCTTCTGAATAGCGCGTTGTAGGGTTGTGTTGTAGACCTCTCAGCCAGGCTGCATGACCTGCACTGTTTCCAGGGCCGCCACTTGGGGGTAGAATAGGGTCTTGGTCAGCTATGGCTGACTAACCCTGATGGTCAAGCAGTTATCTATGTATGAGTAGTTGGCTGCTGTCAGCTCATTCGCTGTCGCATCATTAACTAACCGCTATGTTTAACATATAAAGGCATGTTCTCTCAAGTTAATGGAAATTGTCATATAAGGAGCCATCGATAACGCAGCTGACGGACATGAACGTATGTTGACCAAGCTGCTGTTTGGAAAAATGACCTTGATAATATCTTACTTAACACGTCTTCGAACTACTGAACATGTTCTTCTGCGGTCATATATGAACATATATCATTTATCATACTGAACATATCCTACTGTAGATCTTGGACCACTGGTTGTGTTCTCACCTGGGCGTGTTCTCACCTGGTTGTGTTCTCACCTGGTTGTGCTCTCACCTGGTTGTTCTTTCACCTGGTTGTGCTCTCACCTGATTGTGTTTTCATCTGGTTGTGTTTTCACCTGGGCGTGTTCTCACCTGGTTGTACTCCCACTTGGGCGTGTTCTCACCTGGTTATGCTCTCACCTGGTTGTGCTCTCACCTGGTTGTGCTCTCACCTGCTTGTGTTTTCATCTGATTGACCGGTTAGATACAGGCTGAGACCACTGACGAAATACTTTTTTTCAGATTATTGTCAGGATCACCGTGTGGATGAAATGTCGTCACTGATTTCCAACCCTATTGCCCCTCCTAGACAGGCCGACATACTAGTTAGTCACATTATAACTACATCAGCAAATAGTTAGGTCCACCAGTACTGCTCTTGTGAAGATAAATATATTTTTCGAAACTAATCCAACTAAAGTTAATTAATTATTGTTCCATTTTCAAGTTGTGATATTTTTTGTCAAAAATGATCTCCCAGAGAAGAGACTTGGGCATCAAATCGTTATTAATGTATAAAGCCATTTTCCTGACAATCGACTGCTCCGTAAAAACATTTTACCGCGGCGAGCGGCATTATAAAGCTAGTTTAAGTAATACATACACACGACTTGTTGTCTTGTTGCTAATATTGGCTATTTTTGTGTCTCCCTTGTTGTTTTTATTGTCAGTGTTATATTGCTTGAATAATAAACGATACTGTTTCAGTTTGCCGGTCGTGTATTGTCAATTTCCTTGAGACCAGCAGAGTGTGTCCTATCTGCGACGCCCAGATTCACAAGACAAGGCCTTTACTTAACATTCGGTAGGTTTCTGGAGGCAGTTGTTGTCGTCTCAATGGTTGTAGTTGGTGATGGTTATAGTCAAGTGATAGAATGGAAGACAGTTTGGGTTGTGAGCTGTGTTACTAGCCGTTTCTACACGCCCAACGCCCCCCTCCCCCTCCATAAAGGTGGGTCCTTGGTTGGAACAGAATAGGACCACTGTAACCTTCCAAGGAAGTTGTAAATGACGAATTAAGAGGGTTGTATAATGAGGCTAGCAACCTCACCATGTAAAATCAATGATATTCAAACTGGGGCTGCAAATTCACGTATACAGGGATATACATGTTTTAATACCATCAGAGGTAAGCAAATCATTTTGAAAATGTGTGCTGAAATCAGATGCACTGACCTTTAGGGCTGACAAGAAAATCTACCTTAGGAAACACTGACGAGTAAGAAATAAATATATAAAACAAACAAGGTATTAAAATAGTTTTACCTAAGCTCAATAAAAATGTAGTTTTACATCAAATTCGTAACAAGTGTTCTAATGTGAAACTGCAGAGTCCATCATGAAAATCTCATTGAGAACCTTCAATACCTTGCTATAGATGGGAAAAGACATGAAACCACTCGGTAACTTGTAATATTAACAGTTAGTGACAGTCTTATGTTGGGCATTAACAGAAAACGAAAGACACAGTTGGCCCACTCAAAGGTAACACGGGAAGGATAATACTTCTCAGCGTTGAAGCTGCAAGTCTTCTCAGTACCTTAGCTCAGTCTTCCCGAAAGAAAACTGCCCAAGATCGCAGAGCCCTTAAATATTTTCCAAAGGGACACGGGCACAGAGGGATTACAATCATTCTGCATTTCTGAAGAAATTGGTTTTAAACAGTTGGTCATGTTGAAAATGAATAGATGTCCTGATCAAGACGGTTTGCGTCCAAAATTACTGTTTGAAATTAGACACGTTAGTATAAACGTTGGCCATATTTTATTCACATTTTCTCGACAAGAAGATTTTATTCCAAGGGATTGGAAAGATGCAGGCGTGATCACCTTGTTTAAAAGAACAAGAAATCAGATCCAGGCAGTTATAGACCAGTGAGTTTGATGAGCATACTTTGCAAAAATTGTGGTCATTTATAACAAAAAAACATAGTAATGCATTTGGACAAGTTTAATCCCATCAGGAATTGTCAGCATTGGTTTACTAGAGGGAGATTGTGCTTAACAATAGAATTCATGTGGGAGGTTACTAAAATGTTAGATGCTGAAGAGTCGGTAAATGTTATTTATCTGGATTTTGTAAAGGCCATTGATAAAGTACATCAAAGGTTGGAGTCACATGGTATATGTGTCGGGGTTGGAAATTGGATAGAAAATTGGTTAACGGGTAAAGGCAGAGTATTGGACTAAATAAGGAGTACTCTGATTGGTGTGATGTAATAAGTGGAGTGTCTCAGAGATCGGTATTGGGACCAATTTTGTTCTTGGCATATATAAACGATTTAGATAATGATATCGGGTCCATGATTGCACAATCCAGTGATGATACTGAAATATAAATTGGATGCTCAGTTATTTTGAGTATTCTTTGAGTGGAATAAACTGGTTGTATCCAGACTCTGTAGAGACTGCTAAACCAGTATAACACAATTAAGTTAAGTTAAGTAAGATCTGAAAAGAACTGCTCACAGTACATGTATATTGATATAAAAAGAGGTGTGAGGCAGGCTGAAACGTGAACAGCGAGCAAGCAGTTCTAGGACAAAATTGAGGCCCTTTAGTGTGGAGATACAGAAGAATGGTCGCATTTCGAGAAGAGAAAAACAAACAAATCAAGAATGGCTGACCGGATTTGGAATAGGAAGGAATGTACCGAAAGACTTACAAATGTGACGAATAAAACATTATGGACATTAAAGAGGCACAATACAATGCTGGAATCAATACTAGAGAGATAGGTTGAGAGCTGGCAGGGAAGAGGAAGACAGGGCTATAAGGGAGAAAGCAACATCAAGAGATGGACTAATAACAGTCTGTCGAAATGTACCAAGACAAGAAACAGATTATCTTGGAAGCCATTGTAGTTGACCTTTAATGTGAAGATGCAAATAACAGCATCATATCTATGGATGCCTTGTCACGTACTTGTTACTGTATTCTTAAGTTACCATTAATGATCAGTTTTAGCTGTACTGATCTTACACACATATTATATTTAAATAGGCAACATTGCAAATATGGTTGGGCATTGGAATAGCTGCCGCAGCCTTTGAAATGTAATGTCATAAAAACTTACACAGAAGAGGGAGGTTAATATTTGATGAATATTTGTTGAAGGCATCTCGTCCACATGGACCTAAAAAGGGATTGATTGATTAATGTGCACATGTTAACGTGAATGTGATAAGTTAGTGCACGTGACACGAATTTGATAATTAGTCTACGTGTACGTAAATGTGAAAAGTCAGTGCACTTGTACATAAATTTGATAACTTAGTGCACTTGTACATGAATGGGATAAGTTAGTGTACGTGAATGTGATAACTTAGTGCACTTGTACATGAATGTGATAACTTAGTGCACGTGTACATGAATGTGATAAGTTAGTACACTTGTACGTTAATGTGATAAGTTTGTGTACGTGGATGTTATAAGTACAATTCAGGCTCAGGTGTGTACTAGATGTTGTTTGAAAACTGTATGATAGTTAATATATGGAAACTTATCTAGAAAATATTTGAATGTATATTTTTGTTCATCTTGATTGCAGACCCGACCAGACGTTGCAAAGTCTTGTATACAAGTTGGTACCTGGACTGTTTCAAGGTAGTTCTGAAATCTTCTAACGATAAAGTCCATTTATGATACAACTTTCCTGCAAATATGGCTATTAATACTGATACACGGAACTAAAAATATTTACACTACTTTTATCTAACAAATGAATACTCTAGAAAAAGCTCTACATTTCTTTTATCTACCAACTCAAAACACTAGAAACATCTCTTGCACTATTATCTAACAACTCAAAACACTAGAAAATATCTCCTGCACTATTATCTAACAACTCAAAACACTAGAAACATCTTCTGTACTATTATCTAACAACTCAAAACACTAGAAACATCTCCTGCACTTTTATCTGCCAATTCAAAACACTAGAAACATCTCTACTACTCTCTAACAACTGAAAACACTAGAAATATCTCTACTATTATCTAACAACTCAAAACACTAGAAACATCTCTCCTATTATCTAACAAAACACTAGAAATATCTCTACTATTATCTAACAACTCAAAACGAGCATGTAACTTCATCTTAGCTGTCAACAAATGTCGTTAGGCGTTGGAGAAGTAGGTGCAGTCTTCCTCCATGCATCGTATGTATGACTTGTTTCTTTCAATCCATGTTTAAAAAATATTTATGTACCACTACGAATCCATCTTAGTCTTCCTCTTGCACTGTAAGAAGCTACATTAAAAACATAGAAGTTGATTGTATATAAATAACATCGCATAGAATATACAAAGAATAGTCCACAGCTCCATGTTTGCAGACGATCTGGCTATGTGGACCTCTGAAAAGAATCTCACCATAGCAAGTAATCGGATGCAGCAGGCCCTAACATCGTTGGAGGAGTGGGCGAACTCATGGCTGGTCAAAATAAATGAGGAAAAAACAACATGTACGATATTCTCGCTTTCAAACAAACCACAAAACACCAAAATAAGTCTTAACGGCAAATATTTGAGGCCAATCGACAACCCAAACTACTTGGGAGTCACATTTGATCGGCGCATGACATGGAAAAGTCAGATCGAGAGAAACCGAATGAGATCCAGAGAAAGTATGGCAATCATGAGGAAACTTGCTGGCACAAGCTGGGGAGCAGACGAAAGTATACTAAAGAAACTATACACCGGAAGAGTGAGACCAGTTCTCGAGTATGACATTGCGGCATGGACAACAGCAGCAAAGGCGAACTTTGACAAAATTAGCAAACTCCAAAACCAAGCCATGAGAGTTATAACAGGAGGCATGAAGTCAGCGTCAATTGTAGAACTGAAAAAGATTACAAATCTGCAATCCATGACCGACAGAAGAGACTGCAAAGCCCAGCAGCAAGCAGAAAAACTCAGAAGAACTCCAATGCATAAGAGAATAAATAATTTTGGAAATGGGAAACTAAAGCGGAGAAACTTTGCAGAAATAGCCAAAGCAAAGATGAACGAAGACCCTATGAACGCATTAACAACACCAAAGCCCACCCCTACTGTACGCAAACCTACCTGGAGGCAGCATATATTTCCAAAGGTGGTAGAAAATATACCAGGTATTGGAAAAAAGAACAGCCAGACTGAAAAAGAAAGAAGAGACATAACCCTGAGGTTCATAACGAAAAACTACCCAAGCATGGACTGGACCCATACATACACCGACGGCTCTGTAACAAAAACAACACATAACGGAGGGGCAGGGGTATTCCTGAGCCTACCAAATGGTAGAAAAACAACACTATCAGTGGCAACTGGAAAATACTCAAGCAATGTCAGAGCGGAGGCAGAGGCACTGAGGGCTGCAGTAGAAAAATAGTGACATGCAAAAGAAATGAAAGCCATATAGTCCTGCTTACAGATGCCCTGACCGTAGTCACAGCACTAAAAATCCAGAAAAATACTGAACTCAATGATTTAAGAGCAGTACTCTGTCAACTATGCCAGCAATCTGCACCAAAAAGAGTAGTGGTACAGTGGGTTCCATCCCACTGTAACATCCAAGGCAACGAGGAGGCAGACAGACTGGCAAAAGAAGGTGCAAGACTACCACAACCAGATACTAGTGTGACATACGAAGAATCAAAAAGGCTTATTAGAGCTAGATACATGACCAAATGGGAAACAGAACATACTGGCTATACAAAAAACGATGCCTATTACCTGTTGAACAGAAGAGAGCAGGTCGTGGTCTTCAGACTTCGCACTGGCCACAATAGACTGAGGTACCACCTATTCAATAAATTGAAGATAGATGGCACTGACGAATGCATGCGCGGTACTGGGAAAATTACCGCTGAACATCTGCTGCAAAACTGCCCGACATACGAGGATCAGAGAGAGCAGATGTGGCCATCACCAGTGGCAACACTAGACAGGCTCTATGGCAGTGTCGACAGCCTCAGGATGACCGCTGCTTTTTTCGAAAAAATAAAGGTTGACGTCTGACAGCGTACGAAGAAGAAGAAGAAAGAAGGATATTGGAATCGAAGAAATTGGAGAGGAAACATTATATTCAGTCTCATCTTAAAGATAATTACAGATAATATTGTATTATTTAATATTATTATTATTTCAGATGAAATGCGCAGACGAAGAGAATTCCATGCCACATTATCAGATAGTAAGTTTACTTCTATCATAGTTGCTTTTATTATTTTTTTTCTCTTTCTCGCTTTCCCTCTGTGTCTCTCTTTCCCCCATTCTCTACACCATCTCTCTCCCCTCTCCCCCACTCTCTCCCTCTCGTCTCTCTCTCTTTCCCCCTCTCACTATCTCTCTTTCCCCCACTCACTCTCTCTCTTTCCCCTCGCTCTCCTCTCGCTCTCTCTCGCTCTCTCTCGCTACTTCATCCTTGTTTGTCCAATGGTCTTCATCATTACTGTCGTTTTTTCATGTTTAGAACATAAAAACATGACCAACCTTCTGTGTATCTATTTTCTCTGTCTCACTCTTATCTCATCAGACTTTAACCAACAACATTAGTAGCTTCCACTCAAGCCAGCACACTTCCGAAAGCTTATCATAATCTAACCAACAACATTAGTAGCTTCTGTTGAAGCCAGCACACTTCCAAAGGCTAATCAGAATCTAACCAACAACATTAGTAGCTTCTGTTGAAGCCAGCACACTTCCAAAGGCTAATCAGAATCTAACCAACAACATTAGTAGCTTCTGGTGAAGCCAGTACACTTCCAAAGGCTTATCAGAATCTAACCAACAACCTTAGTAGCTTCCACTCAAGCCAACAGTCAGATGAGGCCGGTTTGAAGTTACAATGTTTAAGACTCGGTCACTACAATGAACGTATTATCGAAATAGTGTGGTTCCTACTGACTATTCGATGTTGAAAATGTTTTGGTAAATGCGCTTCTTATTGCTAGCACGTTGCAATGATGTTCGTATACAGTGATCTTCCACGTGGTCATCAACGTAAGCCATCATAGTGCTAATGTATAGTGCAAACAGAGAACAGTTTGGTGATGAGTAGGGATGTTGTTGTTGTTTTTTTTTGCGTTCGCCTTAGTTCTCTAATCCCCAACCGGTGTGCGTTGCACTGTGGTTTTTATTTTGCGCCTGTCGGCCCAGTGCATCCGACTTCAGCATGCATTTTATGTAAGGGTCTGCTTCCTCCTGCATTTTCTAAGGGTTTGCTTCCACGGGGTAACGGCCGGTTCTGTGATGGGGATCGGACCCAGCACCTTCCGGTTGGGAGCCGTGCCACTTAACCACTAGGCCGCGCCGTCCCCGAGTAGGGATGTAACTGATGTCAAGTGACTTTTGCTCCAAGAAAGTGATATGCAAGTGGATGATTTCTAATTACTCATGGTCTCCGGTCGCCAACAATTTCAAAAGTCTTGAAAACCAGAGGAAGGTCGAAATCAGGCTACCCTGTTTTCTGACTTCTGCTTCTCTGATAATCTGAAGCAATTTTGTACCTTTCCGTATACTTCTTTGTCAATTCCTTACTTTCACTCTCTTTCTCTTATCTTTCTTTCTCCCTCCCCCCTCTCTATCTCGTTCTTTCATTTATGTATCCGTATATTTGCATGTACACGCATGTCTGTGCATATGTATGTATATGAATGTATGCATATGTATATGCGTATGTCTGTCTGTTCGTGTGATGTGTATGCGAGTGTGTGTGTGTGCCTCGATATATATTTATATATATATATATATATATATATATATATATATATATGTGTGTGTGTGTATATATATATATATATATATATATATATATATATATATATATATATATATATATATGTGTGTATATATAAACATAAACGAGGGCGATTCGAGGAGTTTTGCCTCTGGCTCCATAACTATGGCAACATTGCTCAGAGACACCTGACACAGATGTGTAATTAAGTGACTACATTGGAATATATTGGCATGCACCCGGAACTTGACGCATGCGCACAGCTGGCACGAAATTGGCGAACAACTTTTCAGAAACTGCGAAAACGATTGCCTGGTGTGGGCAAGCACACATCATCATCATGAGAATGTTCAGCCACACGAGTCGACAAACAATAGCTGCATTGTTTAGCGTTGCTAATTTAACCTCATTTTACCAGACACATCTTACAGCCCCGATCTGGCACCTTGTGGCGTCTTCCACTTCCCGAAGCTGAAGGGACACATCAAGGGACACATGAAGGGACACATCAAGGGACACATCAAGGGACATTGTTACGCTTCTGGCGAGGAGGGACAAGCAGCTGTGCGTACCTGGTTTTGGGAGAAGATCTTTAACTGTTCCCTCGACATGATGTAACAACTTGTACGACGTTGGAGTCTGTCTGTGGACCGGGAGGGTGACTGTCTGTGGACCGGGAGGGTGACTACTTTGACAAATAATGACCCATCACCTAAACAACATTCCAAGCTTGAAGAGAATGTATAGCTCATATGTCAGTCTTGCACATTAATGAAATTATTTCCTGGTCAGATTTTAAATAATCATTGCTTATACGCGCTCGTATCTTTTTATATGTTGTCCAGTCTACAATTTGTTTTGCTTCTTGTCTATTTTTGTGTGTACAGCTAGTTACTTTCTCGCATATACATATTTTACAGTATCCAGAATTCCATTGTGTGTACGAATCATTTCATAAGTGTCTACGACACTCTTATATTTCATATTTATTAAAAGAAAAAAACTCATTTTCCGAAAGTGAGCTTCTCTCTGGCACATTCTATTGTTTTCTTCTCTTGCAGCAAATTTTGTTCTTTCAGTTTAAAATTGTTGACAATATTCTACTGACTGCAAATATTCCAATATGAATTTCTTGGGAGGAAGAGAGAGAGAGAGAGAGAGAGAGAGAGAGAGAGAGAGAGAGAGAGAGCGAGAGAGAGAGAGAAGGGGGAGGGGGGAGGGATTATTATGCTATTCGTTCATAATTTTCTGACAGCGTGCTTAGGTTTTTTTTTCGTTTCAATCTGGAACCAAAGGTCGTACGTGGCATTGTCTTTATGCTTTCACTTTGAGTCGATCATGCTCACTTCCAGCACTGTTCCTTCATTATCTGTCATAGACTTTGTCGGCCTGTACTTCTACAGGGGCGGATACCCTTGTGGAGGTCCCAGCTTTGTCGTGAGGTAGATGTAGCCATGAGTAAGTTTTCCTGCTTAGCAGGTTAGGTTCGGGCAGATATTACTCTACTGCGTTGGGGGGATAAGTGCCGCGGAAGGTGGTTTGTTAACCGATGTGCGAGTCCATCTTAATAGACTCAAACACTAGAACAAAGTAGACCCGCAGCCTGTTAGGCGTATCTATGCTGCTCTAAGCAAACCACCTAACCATGCCGGTGTTATGTCATGTCACACAGTCGCCTCTTACGACATCCTCTCTGTGGGGCAGTATTATCTTCGTGTCTGTCTGGCTCCGGGCTATTGTCTGCAGTTGGTTTTATGTTTCATTTTGTGTTTCTTAATTCTGGAATCTCAATTTTGTCTTTTCCTATATTATTTGATCAGGTAATCGTCTTTTCCTGCTTGTTTATCCCATTCTCATTCACATGACGACGAATCATTCCCTCTTTTATCCATTTATCTAAATGAAATAATTAGCATACAACCGTCATCTAAGCCCAAACTGCTACCCCACACTCAACCGACTATTGACAGAGTGTATAGTGTTATGCTTTTGGAGAATCGTATACCCATGGGACGTGAAGCCAGATAACCTATACTTATTGTAAACCCATTTTTGTTTTTTTACATTTATTAATGCTGTTTTTATGAATGCCCCATTTACCACTGTTCTCTAGAAATGTGTCTGCTTGTTCTTTCTGATATATTGGCACCGAGTGGATCTTGCGCCGTGTGCATCTTTGCCTCGTTTTAAATTCACGATGATTATATATCTTCTTCCACACAATTGAAATATCCCTATTCTAACCAAATAAGTGTTAATAAATTGATCACACAATTAATGATTGGCCTCATCTCCTGTTTAGAATGTCAACAACCAACAATCACTGGTCCTCATTCAATGTAACCCTTTTACTTATGCTACAGACTGTCTCATTGGCCTAGCAAATGTAAATAAAGAGGGAGGAGGGTGGCAGGGGGTAAACACGTCCATGACAATAGCTGATCTAATTTATTTGCCTCCAGTTCGGGCCCCTAAATCCACACAGGTACAAAGTAGCAAAAACCGGAAACTGCATTTCTACCACATACGTTGGCGGCTCTCGTTAATGAGGCGGGGGAGGAAAGGATGGGGGGACAAATAAAAGACGTAAGAGCTCCTTCCCCTTCTCTGTTCGACCTGGAAGTGACGTTTTTGGCGTTGTATTGTAGTTTATCGCAAGGCTGTGGTATCTGCACCTTTTTGCCCGATATTAGCATGGCACATGTTTAGGACCATGGGAAAAAAACATGAAAAAAAAAAAAAAACTAGTAAAGTTGATTAAGGTTGAGCTTAATCAAAATTTAAAAATGGGTATGGTCAGATACCGCACCGAGACGAGAACACAAACAAAACCTACGTTACGACCAATAGGCCTTCATCAGGGACAACAACACTGAACTAACAAATCAACATATAAGAACAAATGGTCAACTCATCTGTTTCAGGTGGGAGACGCTTTCTGTCTAAGCGACCGGTTGCGCCAAGTACTCGATAGAAACTGAAATAGGAGCGGTCAAACAAAAAGTGGCGGAATATGCCTGATAAGCCAAGCGTGGCCAAATAGTGGTCCAGATAGGAGAACAATGAGAAGGCAATATAAGCCGGGAGGGCGTGATATTGATATAAGAGAGGGGGGAAGAGAACTGATGGAAGAATGGGGGAGGCGGGGGTGGGGGGGGGGGAAGGAAGACAAATAGATGGGGGCCAGTGTTAGGGTTTAAGAAAAAGTATGGAAGATATTTATACCATGTGGTTGGAGACAGCCCATACTCGAGATAAGTCTGTTCTCAAGGGCGAATCGATGACGATCGTCAGAGAAGCACGAAACTAGACCAGTGACACTGACGTCAGCCATACCCCGGTGCTGAGGACCATTGAAGTGGCTGGCAATTGGGGAACCAGTGCTGTTGCGGATGTCGTTGAGGTGTTGGCGGAAACGCTCCCGTAGTTCCATACCAGTTTCCCCAATGTAAGTCATACCACACTGGCGGCAGATGATGGAATAGATGAGGTTACGAGATTTGCATGTGAACCCCTCTTTGATGAAGAATTCAGCCTTAGGAAGGGTAATGGAGCGAGAAAGGACCAGTACTGCCTGTCCTCTTTGATCCATATTCTCTCGGTCAGCTTGCACGAATGCAGTCGTGTTTCCAAGGCTGTCAGATGTAGACAAAATATAATCTAACAGCTATGGTTCAGTTGTATTGACAGCTGTCATCTCGTTCGCTGAATCTTTGACCCCGGGCAGACAAACTAGTTGTAGGGATTATCCTTTCACTGAAGTCACAAAGTGCACGAGAAGCAGATGTCCAAACTGTAACAGAGTGGACACTCATTCAAAACCTTGGTAAGTCCAATTATTTATGTGTGTTCTTGTTGTGGTGTCTCTCATCTGTTGGAGTATCTGCTGTATGCAGTTGAAGCTATGGTCGTTCTAAGGCCTGGAAGGTTTCCACATCAATATTGTGGGTGGCATTGATTTCTTTGTGCAGGTAAACGTAGGAGCTGACATTCAGTATGATTTCTTTGTGCAGGTAAACGTAGGAGCTGACATTCTGGATGATTTCTTTGTGCAGGTAAACATAAGAGCTGACATTCTGGATGATTTCATTCTCTAGCTTTGAATGCCTGCTGTAGGCAGGGTTTCTCAGACATTGTGTTATATTGTCGTCTTAGGTCTATCAGCTTTGATTCCCTGCTGTAGGCAGGGTTTCTCAGACATTGTGTTATATTGTCGTCTTAGGTCTATCAGCTTTGATTCCCTGCTGTAGGCAGGGTTTCTCAGACATTGTGTTATATTGTCATCTTAGGTCTATCAGCCTTGATTTCCTGCTGTAGGCAGGGTTTCTCAGACATTGTGTTATATTGTCGTCTTAGGTCTATCAGCTTTAATTCCCTGCTGTAGGCAGGGTTTCTCAGACATTGTGTTATATTGTCTTCTTAGGTCTATCAGCTTTGATTCCCTGCTGTAGGCAGGGTTTCTCAGACATTGTGTTATATTGTCATCTTAGGTCTATCAGCCTTGATTTCCTGCTGTAGGCAGGGTTTCTCAGACATTGTGTTATATTGTCGTCTTAGGTCTATCAGCTTTAATTGCCTGTTGTAGGCAAGGTTTCTCAGACATTGTGTTTTATTATCGTCTTAGGTCTATCAGCTTTGATTGCCTGCTGTAGGCAGGGTTTCTCAGACATTGTGTTATATTGTCGTCTTAGGTCTATCAGCTTTGATTGCCTGCTGTAGGCAGGGTTTCTCATACATTGTGTAATATTGTCGTCTTAAGTCTAGGTGCTTTGATCATCTCATGCAGGTCGTTCAAGGGTAGTTGAGCCCAATGTCGTCTGCAAGTCGTGAATGTGTGGGCCTCTCGGTATTTCTATTTACGCCTCTTATCGATCGAATATCTTAGTCATAGTCTTAGTCGGCCATGGGGATCTTTAAAGGCATTAGCCCTCGTGCAGGTTCCAAATCTTGTGCGACGGTAGTAGCCGTGCGCATTTTTCTGCTTAGCGGGCTGGGATCGAGCAATGCTATGTTGTTGTTTTTTTTGTCGCGCGGGTACCACAGAGTGGTTGGTGTGCTCCAGGTACTACAGGGTGGTTGGTGTGCTCCAGCGTTCGTCTTTCTTTCTGACTACATGACCAGCCCAGCGGTGCTTGGAGTTGTTGGCATGATGGATGGCATCCTTGACGTGTAACAATGCCTGGATTCACTGTTGTGTAACTCCACCCGGCGCTGTTGCCTAAGTGATAGGCCCACGAGACGACTCTCAAGCGAGGCATGGTTTGTCCTTAGCTGGTTCTCCATGACTTTTGTCAGAGACCAGGTTTCACTTCTCCATGACTTTTGTCAGAGACCAGGTTTCACTTCTCCATAGCATAGCACTGGTAGCATCACTAAGTCGAATAAGTCTGCTCGCAGGCTGGTGTCGCTTGTGATGTTTGTTGCCGACCTAATTGAGTTGAAGGCGACCCAACCTGCTAGACGGCGCTTGGCCATCTCAGACTTCATGTTATTTTACATATTGAGGAGGCGGCCGAGGTAGATGCATTCGTCGACATCCTCCAGTTGTGTATCGGTGACACTGGGTTGGGCTCCACAAAACGGTCGCTTTCGTTTATGTTCTAGATTTATGATGATCGACCCAATGTAGCTGTCGGATATCTCTTGGAGAGCTGCTGAAGATAGTTTGGGAGAAATGACCTCGCCCTACCGAACTTATCTTGCTATCGGAATTTATACTGGACGATGGCGCTCATTTAACGTAATTGCCACATTGCAGCCCTAGTAGATTTCCTCGGTCATGTTTGTGGAATATATATACATACATACTCGCTACAGGATATACATACATACACGCATACATACAGGGTGGTTCACTCGCTACAGGATATACATACATACACGCATACATACAGGATGGTTCACTCGCTACAGGCCTTTGGTTTCCCCTAATAACTTTTAAACCAATGAACGTAACTCAATGACATTTGACATCTGGAACTCTGAGTGTATATACGCTGCTTGAACGGAGCCCTTATGGAAATGTTCTCTGTGTGATGATGTTGTGTTCCTGGAATAAAGAATTAAGGGAAAAACAGGAGCCTACAGACACACACATGCGCGCGTCCACGCACACGCTTGCAACATTTATTATGAGCTCACATTGTTTCTCACACACCAAGGTATGCCCATGTAAAAAATTATTGAATAACGTTCATTGGTTTAAAAGTTATAATGTAAACCAGGAGCAGTTAGCGAGTGGACACCGTGTATGTGTATACATATGGGGAAGGCTATGTGATAGTCTGATTTATTATGTATAGTATCTTGTATTGAGTATTTTCTGTGTTCTGCCAATGATTTGATTCATTTCTATTTCTGAAGGTGATATTGAGGATCTCAGTCTAGAAGAACGAGGTGAAGCGAGTCTAGAGAAGGAGTTTAAGCCAGGGGATGATCACGTTAGTTTGGTGCTTCAGCTAGCATTCAGGTACATTGTCAGTATTCATAAAACAGTTGTCTTACTTGTCCACATAACCATTACATTATCCAAATTCCGATCAGGAATCCTTGTGGGATTTGGTGTGACATCATGTGACAAGATACGTCAGATGTCACAGAATGGAACACTCGCAACCAAGGAGATTATTTCAATTGGTCAAACAGCACAAACGAAACAAAGAATAAATTAGGATCTTTATGTTGAATTTCGTCCCTTTACATTATGATTATTCAAGTGGATGCTTAGATACTTTAAAGAAACATATAACAGTTCAAGAAACATATAACAGTTAAAGAAACATAAAACGGTTAAAGAAACATAAAACAGTTAAAGAAACATATAACAGTTAAAGAAACATATAACAGTTAAAGAAACATAAAACGGTTAAAGAAACATAAAACAGTTAAAGAAACATATAACAGTTAAAGAAACATATAACAGTTAAAGAAACATACCACAGTTACATGTCTGACCACCCCGTCGGATGAACACCGCTCCTTTTGACGTTTCGTGGCACAAGGAAAATAAATTGCCAAGGACACAAACAGTTTGAACTGCCGCTGATAACGAAATTACTCGTCAGTTGATTGTGACAGAACGTGTCACAATAAGACAACTCTGCACGGGTTTTTTGAATTGTTGAGATAAATGTTATATAAGTTTCGTAACAACTGGAGCTATAGATGTAGCCGTAAACTGCTGTGTTAATATCATGTGATGGATGACTGCCATGGAAAGACAAGATTGGCCGATTTTGTTCACAAGGATCAAATCTGAACGGAATTACAAGTACATGCAAATTGTGGTTATAAGAGACAGGCAAAATCCATATTTAAAATATGAAGTGAAAATGTATACAAGAGATAAAGAAAACCAAAAGAAATGGTATTTTGTAGACAAGTCTTCTCGTGAAGACTCACACCTATTTATTCCATCCATATCAATTCTTCTGAAAGAACGTATACCTTGTGTTCATTTCTTCATTGAACTCTGTCCTCTACAGCTTTCTTCATAGGTTCATAATGTCTCTGCATGTGTGAGATGTAAAGGTGACTCTTTGTTTCCTTTTCTTATTTTCTCTTTATATCTGCCCTCTTATCTTCTGTATAGAACTGTCATGTCACATATTGTGTTCCAGCTAATTCAATCTTCGTTTCTGTATCATTTTCAATATTTGTCTTTGTTCGTCTATCTAACTGAGGACGTTGTCATTGGATCTTTCTGTCCAACTCAATCGTTCCATCCATCATAGCACCACATTTGAAACGCTTCCAGGCTGTTTTCATTCTGTATTGTTAGACTCCAAGTATCAACGCCATGAAGATTATTCTTTTTCTCAGTTCTCTTCTGATATTCTTTGATGTTAACAATTTATGTTTTTTTAAAGGAATTTTTGCCAATACAATCCTTGTCCTAATTTCTGTCTTACTGTGGGTATCTTCTGTGAAGATTTGCCCTAAATCTGTAAACTTCTGTACTTGTTCGATTGTTTCTTCGTAGATGATTATATTAAATTGCATTTGTTGCTTGTCTATTACCATCATCTTTGTCTTGAACATGTTTATTTTCATGCCAAACTATTTGCCAGTGCTCTGTTAATTTTATTCTCAGGAAACTGTACTTGTATTATGGCTTGATCATCAGCAATTTGAAAGCATTAACTTTCATTTTTTATACCATTTACTTTGATACCCCTATTGCAGCTTCTAACTACTCTTTCCATCATCATGTCTAAATATACGTAAAAGAGACTTGATGAAAGCAAACAACCTTGTTATACCCCGTTTACTTCAACTGGCTATGTTAGCCTTCCTTTCATCGAAACAATCGCAACTTGGTTTTCATACAGGTTCTGGATTGACCTAATTATTGGTCTCTCGATGTGTTGCAGCATGTCAACAAAATTCTTTCTTGAAGGGACGTCGATCAGAGACTTTCACATAGTATATAAGGCAGATAAATAGTGGTCGTCCTTGTAGTTACATATTTCCTGCGAAAAGCTAGAATGGTTGCTGGGACATTCCTGAAGAGGTGTTACAGTATGTCTTTCTTTAGTCTGGGAACTGCACTACATTTCTGTTAGTGCAAAATAACAACATTAACACAAAGGCAAAGACTATGGCCTTTATTTCGGTTACGTCTGCTTGACATGGACAATAGCTCATAGAACCAACGACATAAAGGTACCCACATGTCTCTGTCATTGCTCCATAAAGGCCCCCAAATGTCTCTGTCATTGCTCCATAAAGGCCCCCAAATGTCTCTGTCATTGCTCCATAAAGGCCCCCAAATGTCTCTGTCATTGCTCCATAAAGGCCCCCAAATGTCTCTGTCATTGCTCAATAAAGGCCCCCAAATGTCTCTGCCATTGCTCCATAAAGGCCCCCAAATGTCTCTGCCATTGCTCAAAGTGCTACGACCAAATTTAAACTCCATAGCTCCCGCTGCGACTCCGAAATGTTCTCCTGTCTTGACAGGTACCCATCTACAGCTGGGTCGACTGAGAGAAGTGGTCATACCATGACAAATTCAAGTATATTCTCACTGGGAAACAGACGCTGGTCCGGTCATTCACAACACACTGACCAGGACGCCATAGATTGGCGGAATAAACTTCTCTTCTCAAACTTGAAGGACCCCCCCCCCCCTTCCCAGTCCGCCCCACCTTCATTAGCACGCTTGGGACGTGAGAAAAGCTACAACAACCCGCCACTTGACGCCATTTTGCTGGGTTCATAAAAGTGTAGACTTACTCACCGTCAGTATTCAACAACAATAGTAACAACAACAACGATTAGCAACAATAACAACAACATCAATCAAAACAACGATAACAACAACAACATGACCAGGTCTGTCAAACCAATCACAACAGGATTTTATTTTTTTTCGTTCGCCTTATTTTCTCTAATCCCCAAGGCGGTGTGCGTTGCACTGTTGTTTTAATTTTTGCGCCTGTCGGCCCAGTGCATCCAACATCAGCATGCATTTTACGTAAGGGTCTGCTTCCTCCTGCATTTTCTAAGGGTTTGCTTCCCCGGGGTAACGGCCGGTGCTGTGATGGGGATCGAACCCAGCACCTTTGGGATGTGAGCCGTGCCACTTAACCACTAGGCCACGCCGTCCCCTACAACAGGATTTTGAACCTGGTACGTTGTGATTGTAACCCAAGCTCACAGTTCCTAGACCACACAGTGCTCAAGTAAAAGTCTACTTGATCATCAAAAAACGTCAATATCTGATAGTACACAGACAAAAAACAAACATGCGATATCATCAACAACTAAAATTATCAACAATTGTTTCTTCTTCAGAGCAGACAAAAGCAAGCCATTTGAGGTAAGACCACAACTGTCACATCTGAATAGTGTTTGCAGAAGACAGAGAAACAAGCATTCATTTCCATCTCTCAGAGATATACTGAACTTTGATTACTTAAATGCTCAGTTTAAAAAAAACATCATATCACAGAACAACTATAGATATCATTTAAACTCATCTAAAAACTGTAAAAATCCTTGAAACTTATCTAAAACAATTATTCTTGAAACATAAAAAATCATTTCCTTGAAACTATTCTAAAAAAACTAATAATCCTTGAAACTCATCTAACAAAACTATAGTAATCATTGAAACTCATCTAAAATATGTATAATATTCCTTGAAACTCATCTAAAATATCTATAGTATTCCTTGAAACTCATCTAAGAAAACTATAGTAATCCTTGAAACTCATCTCAGGTGGCTATATTAATCCTTTAAACTCGTATCTCAGGAGACTATATTAATCCTTCAAACTCATATCTCAGGATACTATATTAATCCTTCAAAGTCGTATCTCAGAAAACTATATTAATCCTTTAAACTTGTATATCAGATAGCTATATTAATCCTTCAAACTTGTATATCAGATGGCTACATTAATCCTTCAAACTAGTATCTGAGGTGACAATATTACTCCTTCAAACTTGTATATCAGGTGGCTATATTTATCCTTGAAACTCGTATGACAGAATGCTATGCAAGTGTCTGTTTAAGCGATTGTACATCATATGACACCCAGAAGAGCGAGCGATCAGCTCTCCCATTGGCAATATGTCTGTTAGAGCATTTACATGAATCACGAAATCCATTGTTTTCTGCATTTTCTTGGCACAACATTTCAGATAGTCCTGTCTTGTCTGCTCTTGTTTTATCTTACATGTTCTTGTCTTCTTTTGCTTTATCTTCCTCTGTTTTGTCTTCCTTTGTTTTTTCACTTTCTGTTTTGTTTTCCTCTTTTTTGTCTTCCACTGATTTGTTTTGTTGCCATGTTTTTCTGTATGTCTGCCTTTGTATTGTCGTCCATTGTTCTGTTTTCCTCTGATTTGCCCTCCTTTGTTTTGTTGTCATCTGATTTGCCCTCCTTTGTTTTGTTGTCATCTGATTTGCCCTCCTTTGTTTCATTTTCCTCTGCATTGCCCTCCTTTGTTTTGTTTTCCTCTGATTTGTTTTTCTCTGATTTGCCTCACTTTTGTTTTGTTTTCCTCTGCTTTGAACTCCTTTGTTTTTTTTTCCTCTGATTTGCCTCCTTTTTCTTTTGCTCTGATTTGCCCTTCTTTATTTTGTCCTTTTCTGTTTTGTTCTGGATCTTTCTCGCTTGGACAAGATTTGCCAGGTTAGCCTGCCAAAGTATGTTGTATATGAATTTTGCTCATCCGCTCTTGCGTTTTGCTCTTTGATGTATAATTATGAAACGTGTGTCCTGAAGATCTTATTTTATCTGTAGCTGTAACGGGATTGGCAAATAATTTACGCAGAAGTCATATTTATATTTTGCTGCAATTGTTATTAAGATTTATGCACTTGTATGTGCAAGACCCGCATTCAGACAATTGCATTTTCTTTATATATAAAACTATCTTCTAATCACGTGTAATGTTCGTTGACAAAGACTTCTGCAGCGATGACTTTATGAATTAATTTATATACGTGTTACTTCATGTATCGTTTATACTTATGTTCAGTAATCCTGGCTCCGCTTTCTTTTGTATCGTTTGTCTGGATCTTGATAATGGCATATATAAATTTTAAGTCAGAATACCATTTTTTTTCCATTCATCACTAATACTACTTAATTGTTTGTTGTTAAGTTTTGATTAATATTATTCTCTGGAAGCATGCATCATCTTGTTATTCAGTGGCTTTTGCATTGAAATTTCCATATTATATATATATATATATATTAAAAATCTGGCAAAGATGGCGCCATAACTGGCTGCGAGTCTACATTTCTCTACTGTTTTGGATCATTATGGATGTAGATCACGGATTTGCCTGGAATTCACACTAGTCGGCGACTTACACTTGTGTTCACTGAAACGTGGTGTTGTTTTCCGTCTGGACTTGTTATTTCGTTCTTTTTTTGTGATTTCTTCCATCCGTTTATCCTGGTCTGGACGCCGGCTGAATGGTACTACGCTTATACCTGTGACGTATTTCACGGGTTAGTTCTGCCGGTTCACCTTCACCAATTTGGCGTGTGGGAATTTTAGATGCTACTATGATGAGATGGACAACTATTATTATATATATATATATACACACCTCTTTTTGCTTACTTTGACAGACATCATCATTTCATGTTGAATTGTTGCCCTCTCTAGTGATATATTGTCCATGTTTAAAAGAAAAAAATTGACTGATGTGCAAACATCATTTCTACATAAAACAAGTAACAGACATGTCAACATTGAAATGCACATATTCGTATGTTCGGTTGAGTTTGTAGATATTACTGTACTATCTAACTGTCATTTGTAGATCCATGACCGTCGCTACTTGCTGTGTCCATCGGAGGTTACCGTCAAACACCTGAAGAAATTTATCAGAATGAAATTTCAGTTGAAAGAAAATCATAAGGTAGGTAGTCGGTCCTGTACATTGGTAGTTACAATCAGTTCGTGAGGTCTCGTTGTTGTTGTTGATATTGTTGTTGTTGTTGCCGTTGTACTCAACTACTCGTGCCGAAGTCTACTCTTGGTGATGTGGCTCTGGTAGCAGGTTACAGTGATTCTTCTCATATCCAGAAGTGCTCTGAAGTATGTAAAACTGGGTCCTGCTCGCTGCTGTGCAATACGAAGTGGGTTCACGACAATTAGCTTCGACCTTCCCACATGGCTTGCGAGCCAGCAATAACACGGCCAGATTTCCGCCAATTTCCAAAAGAATGGCCGGAATATCTTCTTCTTTTTTTTCTTCTTCTTCTTCTTCTTCTTCTTCGTTCTCAATCTCCCGCTACCAAGCCCCAAAATTGGCTTTGCAAGTAGCAGAATGTAGTCCAGAGAACGGAATGCGTTGTGTCGTAGTTTACAGCTTGATTGCGATATTTGCACCTTTCAGTTCAACACATCTGACTTCAGCAGGCATATTTGAGTACCAGGATGCCTTCCCTCTTCGATTCCTTCTCCTTAGCCATTCTGCTCTGTGGCAGCCTGTTATCCATTATCACCGCGTAGAGGTGTAGAAGGGTCTTGGCAGCTCTGACCCTGACGCTAGTAGTCACCTATGGATCGCTGACCGCTGCAGCTCAAACGCTGCTCAGCATGGGTTAGGTCTAGATCAACGGCCCTGAGAGTAATTGGCGGGAGCGGTTTGAATCTTAAACAGACTTGTTTGTCTTGTCATAGTGGAGGGCGCTGTGTCTGTGATAGAGTCGAGAGCTGTTCAACTGCCACACTTAGAGTGCGTCATAAGAGGCAACAAACAATACAGTTTAGTCTTCGAGGATAGAAAACTATGTTTGTTTACGACCATGTTGCAGCAGTCCGACTAACGATACAGCCTAGTCCTCTATTGAACGTCTTTATACTGGTTCAGAAGGCTACAGAGTTTGTATACAACCAGTTTCTTGGATGGTAATTTTTTTCCAATGTGCGAGTCCATCTTAATATACTCAAACACTAGAGCTAAGTAGACCCCCAGCCAGTTAGGGGGCCATCTATAGCTGCTCTTAACAGACCACCTGGGGAAAGGTACGAATAGCTATGGTAGATTTATAATTTGAATTTTGTCCAGGCAGTGGCCGTTAAGCCTACTCTATTCGATTTTCAACTGCCAAGAATTTTTAACGTGCTCGACACTGCACACGGGAGTCTGATCTCACTACCCAGAGATCAGGTGAACTTTTACCGGAAGATCCACGTGAAAAAATTCCGGTCTCCACCGTTATTTGAACACGCCACCTCCGCACCCGAGGCGGACACCCTTCCTCGAGATCAATGAGGCCCCCCCCCCCCCCTCAGCCCCCAGGATAGAAAACTGTCCAACTTAAGGGGTTGCTCAAGCCATAATTCACGCAGACCAAACTCGAGTATCCTTCAGAATCAGAAAGAAAACCCGAAGGATAAAACGTCTATTGGTTACAGTAGTAGCAGATTGAATAACTCGTTTTTTTCTGGCTTTCAGAAGGAGATGGAACTTACCTGTTGTGGTTTGG
Source organism: Ariolimax columbianus (assembly GCA_036924085.1). NCBI lineage: Eukaryota > Metazoa > Mollusca > Gastropoda > Stylommatophora > Arionidae > Ariolimax > Ariolimax columbianus. Next base: position 24,110,463 of record JAVGWX010000001.1, read on the forward strand.
CTGTTTTTTGACGTTGAATAATATGTAACATCATATAATGATCACTTGTACCAATGTCAGCCTTATACTGATATCAGCTTTATACCGATATCAGCTTTATACCGAAATCAATCTTATACCAATGTCAGTCTTATCCAATGTCAGCCTCATACCAATGTCAGCCTTATAACAATGTCAGCCTTATAACAATGTCAGCCTTATAACAATGTCAGCCTTATAACAATGTCAGCCTTATACCAATGTCAGCCTTATACCAATGTCAGCCTTATAACAATGTCAGCCTTATAACAATGTCAGCCTTATAACAATGTCAGCCTTATAACAATGTCAGCCTTATACCAATGTCAGCCTTATAACAATGTCAGCCTTATACCAATGTCAGCCTTATAACAATGTCAGCCTTATAACAATGTCAGCCTTATACCAATGTCAGCCTTATAACAATGTCAGCCTTATACCAATGTCAGCCTTATACCAATGTCAGCCTTATACCAATGTCAGCCTTATAACAATGTCAGCCTTATAACAATGTCAGCCTTATAACAATGTCAGCCTTATAACAATGTCAGCCTTATACCAATGTCAGCCTTATAACAATGTCAGCCTTATACCAATGTCAGCCTTATACCAATGTCAGCCTTATACCAATGTCAGCCTTATACCAATGTCAGCCTTATAACAATGTCAGCCTTATAACAATGTCAGCCTTATAACAATGTCAGCCTTATAACAATGTCAGCCTTATACCAATGTCAGCCTTATACCAATGTCAGCCTTATAACAATGTCAGCCTTATAACAATGTCAGCCTTATAACAATGTCAGCCTTATAACAATGTCAGCCTTATACCAATGTCAGCCTTATACCAATGTCAGCCTTATACCAATGTCAGCCTTATACCAATGTCAGCCTTATAACAATGTCAGCCTTATAACAATGTCAGCCTTATAACAATGTCAGCCTTATAACAATGTCAGCCTTATACCAATGTCAGCCTTATACCAATGTCAGCATTTTACCAATACCAATAACAATGTCAACAACAACACACTGTGATATAGCAATATCGTAGGTAAAGGTTGTGTGACACCATATTTAATTAAGTGTCAACCAACTGATACCATGGCAGACAAAACAAGACCACTGTCAGCATTGCCAGCCAATACAATCAGCCGCTGCAAAAGCTTGATACAAGCTTCCTGTAAAGGGACAAGCTGCAGTTAAAACATATGTTACATTTGCTTAACTTTAAAGCGGATATGTGAAGGAGTGGAAATGATTGAGAAGAGTCTTCATTTAAATAGGTCGGCTGCAGTGGGGGCAAATGCTTAATATTGAATAAAAATGGTGAATGAATTAGGGAATGAAAGAATGAGGGAATGAATGAATGAATTTGGGATGTGGTGCTAGAGACTCCTCAGCTGTTGTGACGTGGGGTGACCAGTACACTTCATATTTGCCATGGCTCGAACTGAAGAGCAAGTCAATGTGTAAACTCTGAAGTAAATAAAGTATGCTTGTAGTACTCAGATAGACTTATAGTGGCATTGATCAGATAGACTTGTAGCGACATTGATCAGATAGACTTGTAGTACCATCGATGAGATAGACTTGTAGTGACATCGATCAGATAGACTTGTAGTGACATTGATCAGATAGACTTGTAGTAGCATCGATCAGATAGACATGTAGTGACATTGATCAAATAGACTTGTAGTAGCATTGATCAGATAGACTTGTAGTGGTATTGATCAGATAGACTTGTAGTGACATTGAACAGATAGACTTGTAGTGTTATTGATCAGATAGACTTATATTGATGAGATAGACATAGTTGTATTGATCAGATAGACTTGTAGTGATATTGATGAGATAGACTTATAGTTGCATTGATCAGATAGACTTGTAGTGACATTGATCAGATAGACTTGTAGTGAGATTGGTGAGATAGACTTGTAATGACATTGATCAGATAGACTTGTAGTGACATCAATCAGATAGACTTGTAGTAGCATCGATAAGATAGACTTGTAGTGACATTGATCAGATAGACTTGTAGTGACATTGATCAGATAGACTTGTAGTAGCATTGATCAGATAGACTTGTAGTGGTATTGATCAGATAGACTTGTAGTGACATTGAACAGATAGACTTGTAGTGTTATTGATCAGATAGACTTATATTGATGAGATAGATATAGTGGTATTGATCAGATAGACTTGTAGTGACATTGATGAGATAGACTTATAATTGCATTGATCAGATAGACTTGTAGTGACATTGATCAGATAGACTTGTAGTGACATCGATCAGATAGACTTGTAGTGGTATCGATCAGATAGACTTGTAGTGGTATCGATTAGATAGACTTGTAGTGACATTGATCAGATAGACTTGTAGTGGCATCGATCAGATAGACTTGTAGTGACATTGACATGTATTTGCTGCACCCGGAAAACAAACAACAAAAAACAAAAACTTGACTTTCTTTTATTATGTTTGTCACATATGTTGTCCAAGTGCTAAATATACATGTCACTCGGGAGATAACTCTAAGTGAATAAGTACGACAGTTTCTGGATATGTGACAGAACTGTGGCGCACAACCAGTCAGTGTTCACGTAAGTTCCAATCGTTCTGATGTGTCCGGCACTAGAACCTCCAGATTATATCTTACCACTTCCAAATATCTGAAGATTGTCATTTCTTTCATGATCCATGAAGCCAGCTGCTATGTAGAGTGTCTTCTTCTTCTTCTTCTTCGTTCGTTCTCAATCTCCCACTACCAAACCCTGAAAAGGCTTAAGTAGCGGAATGTAGTCCAGAGAACGGAATGCGTTGTGTCGTAGTTTACAGCTTGGCTGCGATATTTGCACCTTTCGGTCCAACACATCCGACTTCAGCAAGCATTTTTTGAGTACCGGGTTAGCATTCCCTCTTCGATCCATTTTCCTTAGCCAGTCTGCCCTGCTGCAGCCTGTTTTCTAGGATCACCGCGTGGAGGTGTAGAAGGGTCTTGGCAGCTATGGTTCGCTGACCACTGCAGCTCATGCGCTGATCAGCATCTTGATCCCCTATGTAGGGTGTAATCTATTGTGCGTCCTATTCATTAACACACGCCTTCGTTCTGGTTATATGAGGACATGGTCCATCAATTAATGGTATCTACGACTAAATTCTTGTGCTGCGTAACATAGGTACGCTCTGACAAGGGTTGTATTCTGTAGAAACCACTAGTTAGAAAGTAGCGATCTGCCCGGACAGCCATTCTGTCAATTCCTGTTCCTTCTGTAAAACTGTAGATGCTGGAGAGACCATGTGTCTTATTTCAGATCCATTTGATATATCAGTAAATCCTAGTGTTATATTTATTGAGAGAATATGCATTTGTATCATTGTAACGGTGGTTTTATACTGGCGTGTTATTTGTCCTTGTCTAGATTGAGATGTACAGAGCAAGAGAAGAACTGACTGACGATTTGATGCTGCAGGATATAGCTCTGATCTACTCATGGCGCGGAGTAAGTAGCTCCATCTGATTGTTGCACGTGCCTTGTTTGGTATTGAACTAGCATCAAGTGCGCTGAATAGCTGGTCTAGCGCAAATGGCGTGTTCTGTTACATAGTCTTATTTATATAGTTTGAGGAGAGGAGACACACACACATACACAGAGAAAGAGAGAGAGAGAGAGACAGAGAGAGAGAGAGTTGTGAAAACTAAGTTCCGACCTCCCTTCCTAGCGACATAATGAATAGACTAGGTCTGCCTTGGTTTGATTGGACTCTTCTGCAACACCTGGAACAGGTATGGGACAGTAACACACTACCAAAATGTCGTCATCACCGTTGGCAAGGAAAACGAGAGAACAAACCACAAAAGTGCACAACGGACAAATGGTTACTTTAAGGTGGATGACTAGTAACATGTGAACAGAGTGTGTTAGTGCACAGAAGTCTGAGTGTGGTTTCTGTGATAGAGAGATCAGTGTGTGTTAGTCGACAGAAGTCTGAGTGTTGTTTCTGTTTCTGTGATAGAGAGATCAGTGTGTGTTAGTCGACAGAAGTCTGAGTGTTGTTTCTGTGATAGAGAGATCAGTGTGTGTTAGTCGACAAAAGTCTGAGTGTTGTTTCTGTGATAGAGAGATCAGTGTGTGTTGATCGACAGAAGTCTTGAGTGTTTGTTGTTTCTGTGATAGAGAGATCAGTGTGTGTTAGTCGACAAAAGTCTGAGTGTTTGTTGTTTCTGTGATAGAGAGATCAGTGTGTGTTAGTCGACAGAAGTCTGAGTGTTGTTTCTGTGATAGAGAGATCAGTGTGTGTTAGTCGACAGAAGTCTGAGTGTTGTTTCTGTGATAGAGAGATCAGTGTGTGTTAGTCGACAGAAGTCTGAGTGTTGTTTCTGTGATAGAGAGATCAGTGTGTGTTAGTCGACAGAAGTCTGAGTGTTGTTTCTGTGATAGAGAGATCAGTGTGTGTTAGTCGACAGAAGTCTGAGTGTTGTTTCTGTGATAGAGAGATCAGTGTGTGTTAGTCGACAGAAGTCTGAGTGTTGTTTCTGTGATAGAGAGATCAGTGTGTGTTAGTCGACAGAAGTCTGAGTGTTGTTTCTGTGATAGAGAGATCAGTGTGTGTTAGTCGACAGAAGTCTGAGTGTTGTTTCTGTGATAGAGAGATCAGTGTGTGTTAGTCGACAGAAGTCTGAGTGTTGTTTCTGTGATAGAGAGATCAGTGTGATCGGCGGTCAGTACGCATCTTTCTTGACAACAACCTGTAATATAGAAATGAAGATTGAGGTACGTTTTCCATCTTTGATTTGGCTTTCGGATTCCTAATTAAACAGGCATTTATGGTATGGTTCTGTCTATGTATCCTTCAGAAGTTGCAGAGCGGATGGATAGGGGCACGAGTGGCTTGCTAATGTAGAGATCCGAGGCCTTCAGAATTCGGAATTAGGTTTACGACCCAGATCAGGTTTGCCGGCCACGCCGAGCGCAAGCCAGTCAATCGCATCCCGAAACATTAGATGTAGGGCAAGCTGAAAGAGAGATTGCGTCTGGTCGGTGGACAAAATAACCGTTTCAATGACTCCCTGAAAATATCTCTTGACATTCATCAATGTCGATGTAAACTCATGGGAGTACCTATCACATTACCGCCAATCATGGCATAGAACCACCATCAGAGGCGCCTCCATTGCTGATGAACGTCGGATATCCGAGACGCGGAGAAAGCGTATTATGAGAAAAACAAAACAAAAAACAAAAACAAAAACTTTAAGCGGGGGCTCGACTTCATTGCTTCGGGTTTTTTCCCCATTTTAGCTCAGTCTCTCTGGGCAGATGGGTACCACTTCTGTCGAGAGCATCGCACAAACTCCGTAGCTCCAGCGATGAACCCAGGGATCTCCTGGAAAAAATTGACATCATGGACCGACCGTCGCAGCTCGAAATCGAACCCCGGCCGTCTGAACACGAAGCAAGCGGCTTGACCACTTCAAACCAACTGATACTCACCTGTCAAATTCTGACCTTATATGACACATATGTCGTAGGTGTTTCTGTGCCAAAATTGGACTATACAGCTACTTCTGGATTTACCAGTGAGGTGCATCACAACATGTCTGACTGATGTTGATCAGGTTCACACCTTGCAGACAAAATTAGGTGATATTTTAAGAAAATGTTTTTTAGTCTTAGGTTTAAAAATAAAAACATTTGTATCAAACTGTCACATACTGATGTTTATTCTCTGTCCTCTGTTTCTGAACTAAACTCATAATTTAAAAAAAAAAAAAATTTTAATTTAAAAAAAATAAAAATATATCAAGAATTCACACTTTTCTGCCATTTGTGTCCTGATTTTGTGTATTGTTTGTATGTCGTATTCGGTTTGAAACTTTCAACTTGGCCTCTAACGCGCATTCAGTGTGAGTCACAAACTGCTGTTTCTTTTCCCAGGAGATGCCAATGAATCTTTGCTACACAATTGCCGAAGCACCTGCAGTCAAAAGTCGTGATTGGCTCAAGAAGCCGCCATTGATTAAGAAACAGTCAGATTTGAGTCACACTCGTAATGGGCCTCCCATGGAATGTTCGACGGTAAATTCTAAGAAGTCAGAAAGTAAACATTACACGTTGTCTGTTCATAAAGATACACATGTACCTCAAATGCAAACCAAACCAACAGTCGCTCCCACAGCAGTTAGTACGTGTAAGGGTTCAGACTCTACACATGTGTCATCGTCCGTGACATCATTATCATTATTCGTGCCGACATCAGCACAATCATCTTCCATTATATCCGCAGCTTCAAGTGTTGTCGTCACAAATGCACCTTCGATAACTGTCTACAACAGTCTTGGCAAATTGTTATCAAAAGACAAGCACTCAGCAATAAATGCTCCAATGGTCAGCAACATCAAAGAGTTCAGACCTCCATCCATCATTTCAATAAATTCAGAACCAAAACGTCACGCCGATACTGCCATTGTCTCTTCTTGTGTGCCATCTGCGATATGTACATCAAAGTCAAAGTCTGCCATCTCTCAACACGATGCCAGTAAGCTCATGCACAGCGTTGAATCTATACTTAATAAAACTCCCAAGAGATCACATCATAAAACCAGCACAACAACTCTTCCGTGGTCATCAGTCTCAGAGTTGCAGTTATCTCCTCCTGCTAGTGTTAGTCAAGCGAGACAAGATAAGACAACTAGTAAAGCCACAAAACATTGCCATTTGAACCAACGTGCAAGTGACACGCCAAGACAATCTCTAGATAATATCATTGCAAATCCTGAAAATATTAGTTCCGTTATGTTTGGAATAAAGAGATCACAGAGCGTTATCGACACTGTCAGCTCAGCGACAGAAGTTCATGGCCATACTTTGAAGCCCCAAGAAACGGTCACGAACGACCATACTACCACCGGAGATGGACTGCTGCAAGCTGATAGTGCGTGTGACGTTTTTGCATCCTACATTCCTAAGTTTCAGAAGCATCTAAAGATGTGTGCAGTGAAACGATCAGCATCATATGAAGGGCCGTCCTTGACACCTGTGTCAATAGCTGCATCGTGCGGGGACGCTATGGAGAAGCGGAACTGGAAGAAGAGAAAACTGTCAACTTTCGACCTTGATGTCTCAAAGGGCATTGCGATTGGCAGGGATACCATTAATAGCAATAGTATAATCGATACTTCAAATTGCGATACCCAGTACAATAAACAACAAGAACCGATTCTTAAAGGTCGCTTGACCAGCCGAGAGCGCCAAGTTTTTGAAGACATGACACCAATGTCGCTCCAAAGTTCTGTGTTCCTAGAGTCATCTGTTAACAAACACATAACACCTTCTGGTATCAATCAGACTGTACCTTCCTCTGACTGTGGTTTGCCTGTCTTGTTGTCGCTTGATGAGTCTGCGATCAATTCTCTTGGAAGTTTGGAGTCAAAATGTCCCACATCAGAAACGAAAGTCAAATCCTGTTCTAGAAAAAGCAATTTTGTAAATACGTCCAGCTCTTCGCCTGCAAGCAAAAACAACAATACAATGTCACGTGATAAACAACATAATGACTCTGCACAGATTAGTCAAGTTGATCAAATTAAACCCCTGCCTGCCAAGAACCAGAAACGTGAACCATGGTCTGACAGTACTTCAGTCAAAATATGCTCTACCAAGGATCAGTCATGTGTGCCAGCTTCTAGTAGTGCATCAGTCAACACCTGCTCTACCAAGGATCAGTCACGTGTGCCAGCTTCTAGTAGTGCATCAGTCAACACTTGCTCTACCAAGGATCAGTCACGTGTGCCAGCTTCCAGTAGTGCATCAGTCAATACATGCTCTACCAACGATCAGTCACGTGTGCCAGCTTCTAGTAATGCATCAGTGAACACTTGCTCTACCAAGGATCAGTCATGTGTGCCAGCTTCCAGTAGTGCATTAGTCAAGACATGCTCTACCAAGGATCAGTCACGTGTGCCAGCTTCGAGTAGTGCATCAGTCAACAAATGCTCTACCAAGGATCAGTCACGTGTGCCAGCTTCTAGTAGTGCATCAGTCAACACATGCTCTACCAAGGATCAGTCACGTGTGCCAGCTTCTAGTAGTGCATCAGTCAACATATGCTCTACCAAGGATCAGTCACGTGTGCCAGCATCTAGTAGTGCATCAGTGAACATATGCTCTACCAAGGATGAGTCACGTGTGCCAGCTTCCAGTAGCGCATCAGTCAACACCTGCTCTACCAAGGATCAGTCACGTGTGACAGCTTCTACTAGTGCATCAGTCAACACATGCTCTACCAAGGATCAGTCACGTGTGCCATGTTCAGGTAGTGTATGTGTCACCACGTCTGTTGGAAATAACCAGTCACGTGTGTCGTGTGCCGACAGTGTATATGTCAATACATATGTTAATAAGAGCCAATTAGGCGTGTCAGGCTCAGACCGGATGCCTGTCAACACGTGCGTTACTAAGAACCAGTCACGCATGTCACTTTTCGACAGTGTATCTGTCAACACGCGTGTAGACACGAATCCGTCCTGTGTATTAGCTTCTGATAGTGTACATGTCAACACATGTGCTACCAAGATTCAGTCACGTGTATTCAGTTCGGAGAGTTTATCTGGCCACCCGCGTGTCAGCCAAAAGGCTGCTAGATCCATCCAGAGCAAATCTGGCATGGCTGTGAGTAATAAATGTGAGAGTACACTATCTAAAGTGTCTACAAACAGCAGACAAGTGGATGACATCTCTGTAGACATCAGTAGTAGCTCCAGCGATGTATCGAACGTGACATCCCCAACCTCTTACGTCACTTCCCCGGGAACAGAAGACAGAACGGACGGCTCTGGTTTGCCTGAGATCCAGACTTCCTGCGAAAACAATTGTGTCGTGACCTTTGCTGGGAAAGTTGTGCCTTTAGATCTGTCAGTCAAGAACAAGAAATAGTTGGTGTTGTTCCAGGCTAAACTAATTGTACAAATGGTGAGTGTGTTGCATACTTTCCTGTCTTAGTTGAGGCTGACTATATCGTCTATTTATATAGTTCATTTAGTCGTTATCAGCAAGAAGTTGTTAGCAGATTGATGGAGAAGGGAGGATTGTTACCATTAGACTTGAGTATATGTCATCTTTCTGATCCTTGATTATGTAGACTTTTGGTAGATTAATGCTAATGGCAAAGTGGGCATGTCGCCAATCGTTACCTGTCAGACTTCTCATTTGTTGAATATATTTCTGTGATTTAGTAGGATCTATGAATGTTGGGAATACTGCACATCTATTTATTTCTTGGAATGGAACTGCACTGAAATGACGGGGATTTGATAGCCAGATACTTCATGTGGTCCTTACATTAATTAAGGAGACTCTCAGATTCGAACTATCAGTTCACAACAGTTGGGAATCGGACATATAATTACATGGACTAGTACATAAGCTTTAATGGGTAATTACAGGCGTATAACATCCGGGTAGCTGATAATCGTTTACTGAATCTGTAGACCTGTCTGTGTCTGTTTAGTGTTTTATGACAACAGTGATTTAATGGGTAGTGAGAGTAACATGCAGCTGCACTGTCTCCGTTTGTGTACTAGCCAGAACCAGAAGGACGCTTACATGAAAAACTCAAGGAAGCCAATTGCATATAATCAGGACTATGAACTGGGAGGAAGTTATTATCGTGAAAAAAAAACTCTGTTCTCAGGCCAGAAATATTAGATTAGACATCGTCTCCAGGTGCGTTTATTTTTCCTTTCAGCATTTTCCGTTTCTGGCCTTGTTCTGCATGCACTGAAAGAATATACTTTGTGCAACTCTTTTATGTTACTTTCCCACTTATGACATGGCCTTCCATGCCTTTCCCTTTTTTGACCATGGCCTCCATGCCTTTCCCTCATATGACATGGCCTTCCATGCCTTTCCCACTAATGATATGTCCTTCCATACTTTTCCCACTTATGACATGACATTTACCTGCATTTCCTTCTTATGACCATGGCCTTCCATACCTTCCCCACTAATGACATGGCCTTCCATACCTTCCCCACTAATGACATGGCCTTCCATACCTTCCCCACTAATGACATGGCCTTCCATACCTTCCCCACTAATGACATGGCCTTCCATACCTTACCCACTAATGACATGGCCTTCCATACCTTCCCCACTAATGACATGGCCTTCCATACCTTACCCACTAATGACATGGCCTTCCATACCTTCCCCACTAATGACATGACCTTCCATACCTTCCCCACTAATGACATGGCCTTCCATACCTTCCCCACTAATGACATGGCCTTCCATACCTTCCCCACTAATGACATGGCCTTCCATACCTTCCCCACTAATGACATGGCCTTCCATACCTTCCCCACTAATGACATGGCCTTCCATGCCTTTCCCACTTATGAACATGTCCTTCCATGCCTGTTTAACTATCAGTTCTTCTTGCTAACACAAAGTGAACGATGTTGCTCTAATCCTTTTTCATTTTCATTATTCGAAATTAAATACAATTTAAAAAAAAAAAGATTTTTTTCAAAGACTGCAATGTCTATCAGTACACTTACATCTTACAATTAGCTTACATTATCCAAACAGAAGGTTTTATTCCAAAATCAGATTTATCACGTGCAGGGAATTTTGAGGTAAAAATAATATGAAAGATGTTTATATCCAGGATAGAATGATCATTGCTCCCATCTAATTTAGTTGCATAGAAAGCCAGTTGTATTGTAGACATAGGAAGGACAAAGGAAACAATTGGAGTCAGCAACAGTCTGTAGGGGTAGCGCATAAGGCTGAGTTGGCTCTGCAGGGGTAGCGCATAAGGCTGAGTTGGCTCTGCAGGGGTAGCGCATAAGGCTGAGTTGGCTCTGTAGGGGTAGCGCATAAGGCTGAGTTGGCTCTGCAGGGGTAGCGCATAAGGCTGAGTTGGCTCTGCAGGGGTAGCGCATAAGGCTGAGTTGGCTCTGCAGGGGTAGCGCATAAGGCTGAGTTGGCTCTGTAGAGGTAGCGCATAAGGCTGAGTTGGCTCTGTAGGGGTAGCGCATAAGGCTGAGTTGGCTCTGTAGGGGTAGCGCATAAGGCTGAGTTGGCTCTGTAGGGGTAGCGCATAAGGCTGAGTTGGCTCTGTAGGGGTAGCGCATAAGGCTGAGTTGGCTCTGCAGGGGTAGCGCATAAGGCTGAGTTGGCTCTGTAGGGGTAGCGCATAAGGCTGAGTTGGCTCTGCAGGGGTAGCGCATAAGGCTGAGTTGGCTCTGCAGGGGTAGCGCATAAGGCTGAGTTGGCTCTGCAGGGGTAGCGCATAAGGCTGAGTTGGCTCTGTAGGGGTAGCGCATAAGGCTGAGTTGGCTCTGCAGGGGTAGCGCATAAGGCTGAGTTGGCTCTGTAGGGGTAGCGCATAAAGCTGATTTGGCTCTGTAGGGGTAGCGCATAAGGCTGAGTTGGCTCTGTAGGGGTAGCGCATAAGGCTGAGTTGGCTCTGTAGGGGTAGCGCATAAGGCTGAGTTGGCTCTGCAGGGGTAGCGCATAAGGCTGAGTTGGCTCTGTAGGGGTAGCGCATAAGACTGAGTTGGTTCTGTAGATGTAGAGCATGAAGCTGAGTTGGCTCTGTAGGGGTAGCGCATAAGACTGAGTTGGCTCTGTAGGGGTAGCGCATAAGGCTGAGTTGGCTCTGTAGGGGTAGCGCATAAGGCTGAGTTGGCTCTGCAGGGGTAGCGCATAAGGCTGAGTTGGCTCTGCAGGGGTAGCGCATAAGGCTGAGTTGGCTCTGTAGGGGTAGCGCATAAGACTGAGTTGGTTCTGTAGATGTAGAGCATGAAGCTGAGTTGGCTCTGTAGGGGTAGCGCATAAGACTGAGTTGGTTCTGTAGATGTAGAGCATGAAGCTGAGTTGGCTCTGTAGGGGTAGCGCATAAGGCTGAGTTCGCTCTGTAGGGGTAGAGCATGAAGCTGAGTTGGCTCTGTAGGGATAGAGCATGAAGCTGAGTTCGCTATGTAGGGGTAGAGCATGAAGCTGAGTTGGCTCTGTAGGGATAGAGCTTGAAGCTGAGTTTGCTGTGTAGGATTAAAGCATGAATCTGAGTTGGCTCTAGGCTTAAAGCATGAATCTGAGTTGGCTCTGTAGGATTAAGACATGCGGATGAGTTGACTCTGTAAGGGTAGCATACGGCTGAGTTTGATCTGTAGGGGTCTGATGTCGAATCCAGCCTCTTTTTAGTAATAATTGTACTCCTCTCCTCAACATGACCTCACCTTTCACATTGTCAACAATATGATCTTTGTCCATCACTATCTTAGAAACAGTCGAAATATTTCACAATCTATTCCAATTCCTGACAGGAATATAGCGTATGGATACACCTTATTTATTTTACCTTTTGTTCTAATGCATTTGTATATCTATTTTTAGCTTGATTATTTGTGCGTTATTTGTTTCTTTTCGATGGCGCGTGAGGACACTTGGTCAGCTGCGTAGTACCGCATATGTATTCATGCGCGCTAGTATTTTGCACCTTCGGCCCGGTGCATCCTACTTCGGCATGCATTTTATATAAGGGCCTGCTTCCTCGCGCATTTTCTAAGGGTTAGCTTCCCTTACTGGTGTTAATATGAGGAGCGAACCCAGCATCTTCGGGTTGTGGGCCTTAACCACTAGCCCACGCCGTCTTCCTCTGGTGGTACTAATACACCAGTAAGCTTCCACGCCCGCAAGAAGTGCTCATAAGCGCTCTATTTATTTGTGTGGATTGCTGGTGACTCTCAGGAGTCTGTGTATTTGTGTGGATTGCTGGCGGCTCTCAGGAGTCTGTTTATTTGTGTGGATTGCTGGCGGCTCTCAGGAGTCTGTTTATTTGTGTGGATTACTGGCGGCTCTCAGGAGTCTGTGTATTTGTGTGGATTGCTGTCGTCTCTCAGGAGTCTGTTTATTTGTGTGGATTGCTGGTGGCTCTCAGGAGTCTGTGTATTTGTGTGGATTGCTGTCGTCTCTCAGGAGTCTGTTTATTTGTGTGGATTGCTGGTGGCTCTCAGGAGTCGGTGTATTTGTGTGGATTGCTGTCGTCTCTCAGGAGTCTGTTTATTTGTGTGGATTGCTGGCGGCTCTCATGTCTATTTATTTGTGTGGATTGCTTGCGGCTCTCAGGAGTCTGTTTATTTGTGTGGATTGCTGTCGTCTCTCAGGAGTCTGTTTATTTGTGTGGATTGATGTCACCAATGTGCTCTGTTTATTTGTGTAGATTGATGTCACCAATGTGCTCTGTTTATTTGTGTAGATTGATGTCACCAATGTGCTCTGTTTATTTGTGTAGATTGATGTCACCAATGTGCTCTGTTTTTTGTGTAGATTGATGTCACCAATGTGCTCTGTTTATTTGTGTAGATTGATGTCACCAATGTGCTCTGTTTATTTGTGTAGATTGATGTCACCAATGTGCTCTGTTTATTTGTGTAGATTGATGTCACCAATGTGCTCTGTTTATTTGTGTAGATTGATGTCACCAATGTGCTCTGTTTATTTGTGTGGATTGATGTCACCAATGTGCTCTGTTTATTTGTGTAGATTGATGTCACCAATGTGCTCTGTTTATTTGTGTAGATTGATGTCACCAATGTGCTCTGTTTATTTGTGTGGATTGATGTCACCAATGTGCTCTGTTTATTTGTGTAGATTGATGTCACCAATGTGCTCTGTTTATTTGTGTGGATTGATGTCACCAATGTGCTCTGTTTATTTGTGTAGATTGATGTCACCAATGTGCTCTGTTTATTTGTGTAGATTGATGTCACCAATGTGCTCTGTTTATTTGTGTAGATTGATGTCACCAATGTGCTCTGTTTTTTGTGTAGATTGATGTCGTCATCCATCCACTATCTGGCTATTTAGTTGACCTATAGATAATGATAGACCTTCTCGCGCACAAGACAAAGGTTCGGATATATGAGGGCGATAGATGGCTAATACAAATGGCTGATACAAACAGTCGAGAATAGGAGCAAGATATATGAACCATGTAAATGTGTGATCCCATGACACACACTGCTGTCGAGGACAGACTTCATTTGACTAGGGGCTAACTTTTTATTAGGCAAGATTTACTAATTCATTTCCCTAACCCAGGCAACCATTTCCACCCAGAGCTAGTGTTGATATGAGGGATGAAACCAGGTTAGTCTGTGCGAGTGGCGCCCGCTGCTACTCGACAGACAGACACTCGAGATTTTTTTTTCGGTTGTAAAGTGTTTGCCTCCATGTAATCTACTGGCGGAGGCACGCTCTTTCGCAACCCGGGCCGCAGCCTTTTAGGTGATATCAGGACATATTAACCAGTGCGTGGATACATGTGCGAGTCTGTATTTACCTATGCTATGTTGGGCACTCTCACGGGTCAACCCAACCAAAGTGCAATGGAAGGGCCTCACCCTGAGGGCGCGTGTGAAAGTTGTGTAAGAGTATGGTTATTGGACATAATAAAGTGAAACAGAGTGTGAGATGACCCGCCTCGTTAGATGTCTGAAGTTTACTTTATGTTGTTTACCTTAGAGAGGATGAATACATATTTTTGTGTTTTATAATGTCTTTCTCCCGAACTATTTGGCAATCTGTGACATTTTCTATGTGCCTATATTCATGATATGTATAAACTGCATACATTGAAATACCCACATATACGTTGTTTCCTTTTGGACCCAATAAACTGGTATGGGATGAATGAAGAGGATTGTACACCTTCTATGTTTATGTATGATATGTTTTGAGCATTTATGATAATTAATGGATTTTATAAATAGTATTAATGCATTTTCGTGTGTAGTGTTTTTCGATGTACTTAATAGATCCAAATAGATTGTGATTCACTGATGTAAATATCGCTTGTTGTGCCTTCATCATTTGATCCACAGGGTATGTTAGTACAGCTGTTTACTCTTTTGTTATGTACATATTCGCAATAACACTTTAGACTTATCGATATTTAAAACACGAAGTGTTAAAATAAAGTTGTTTTAAAGATCCGTAACAGATCAGGACAAAACGAAAATATCACCGAAAACATCAACTGTAATACATGAATAACAAATGGGTAACTTTGGATGATAATTCAACAAAATCATTGATAAATGCTGAGCATTATATTAAAGATAGTCCTGCTCATTGCAGTGTCCATGGTTTCCTTCATAGCACCAGATTACATATGGGCCGATGTATATAGTTCTTTATTATGCAATGTTTACTTCGTGCGACTTAGCAGGTCTGTGGAGAATGTAGATTACACATTGGGTGGGAATGTCATAACATTTTCAGAGTGTTGCCCGGACAAGGGCTAAACAGCCTACTCTTACTGATTACCAATTGCCAAGGGTTATTCCACGTGTGCAGTGTGTACACGGACTCTCCTAGTTTTTAATCTAGTCTTGAATATGACCTGACTCCCACCTCCCTTGAGACCAAGGAACTTTTGAAACGTGTGAGATTCCAAAGCGCCCTGTCACGCCCCATCGTTTCTTGTGATGCAATAGTCTTTACCTCCCGGCATACATGCATACACACACACAACACAATATATACGCTCTGTGTTTCTTCTTCTGCTTCTTCTTCTTCTTCTTCGTACGCTGTAAGACGTCAACCTTTATTTTTTCGAAAAAAGCAGCGGTCATCCTGAGGCTGTCGACACTGCCATAGAGCTTGTCTAGTGTTGCCACTGGTGATGGCCACATCTGCTCTCTCTAATCCTCGTATGTCGGGCAGAAGTTCAGCGGTCATTTTCCCGGTACCGCACGAGCATTCATCAGTGCCACCTATCTTCAATTTATTGAATAGGTAGTACCTCAGTCTATTGTGGCCAGTGCGAAGTCTGAAGACCACGATCTGCTCTCTTCTGTTCAACTGGTAATAGGCATCATTTTTTGTGTAGCCAGTATGTTCTGTTTCCCATTTGGTCATCTAGCTCTAATAAGCCGTTTTGACTCTTCGTATGTCACACTAGGATCTGGTTGTGGTAGTCTTGCACCTTCTTTTGCCAGTCTGTCTGCCTCCTCGTTGCCTTGGATGTTACAGTGGGATGGAACCCACTGTACAACTACTCTTTTTGGTGCGGACTGCTGGCATAGTTGACAGAGTACTGCTCTTAAATCATTAAGTTCGGTATTTTTCTGGCTTTTTAGTGCTGTGACTACGGCCAGGGTATCTGTAAACAGGACTATATGGCTTTCATTTCTTTTGCATGTCACCATTTCTTCTACTGCAGCCCTCAGTGCCTCTGCCTCCGCTCTGAAATTGCTTGAGTATTTTCCAGTTGCCACTGATAGTGTTGTTTTCCTACCATTTGGTAGGCTCAGGAATACCCCTGCCCCTCCGTTCTGTGTTGTGTTTGTTACAGAGCCGTCGGTGTATGCATGGGTCCATGGGCTTTGCAGTCTCTTCTGTCGGTCATGGATTGCAGATTTGTAATCTTTTCCAGCTCTACAATTGGCGTTGACTTCATGCCTCCTTTTATAACTCTCATGGCTTGGTTTTGGAGTTTACTAATTTTGTCAAAGTTCGCCTTTGCTACTGTTGTCCATGCCGCAATGCCCTACTCGAGAACTGGTCTCACTCTTCCAGTGTACAGTTTCTTTAGTATACTTTCGTCTGCTCCCCAGCTTGTGCCAGCAAGTTTCCTCATGATTGCCATTCTTTCTCTGGCTCTCATTCTGTTTCTCTCGATCTGACTTTTCCATGTCATGCGCCGATCAAATGTGACTCCCAGGTAGTTTGGGTTGTCGTTTGGCCGCAGATATTTGCCGTTAAGTCTTATTCTGGTGTTTTGGGGTTTGTTTGAAAGGCTCTGTGTTTGAAAAATACATTAATTGACTCATCATCTGTTATTGTTCTTCTGTAAGTCGATATGTGAACTCTGTGTTTCTCACAATGACCATTTGTTATATCACAATAGTGATATCTTAATTGGTAATTCAAGTACTTGCAGTTTGGTCCGGGTTTAATGGGACAGGGAAGGGAGGGAGTTGGATGGGACAGGAGTGAGGCAGAACAATTAAAGTACTCAGTTGTTAGATTCAGCAAAGTGAAATTTTGGGGGGGGGGGGCGGGGGGTGGGGGGGGGGGGGGTAATTTTTGCCAGCACAATAGACTTGGTAAATAGACTTGAGATTGGAAGACATAAATTTATTTTGGGGGAGTTCAAGAAAATATCCAAGTATTGAGGTAATCAAATGATGTATAGAGAGCAAATTTGATATTGCTAGAAGGAAATTGAGTTTGAGTTTGTTATATTTAGGACAATAGCTTAATGTTAAGGTAATCAACTTAAATGTTAAGAGCAAACTTGATGACGAAATAACACTGGTATTAAGGGACGTGTTGGTTTCATGGCCGCTCTTAATGAATGTTCTCCTGTAACATGTCAGCACTGGCTCTTCTTATTAAGACTGATCAAATATTACAGAGGATGATTAGTGATTTCAGTGTAGATTACCTTTGCTAAATACAACACGCTAAAGGAACTCTATACTGGTCATGGATACTCAGCCAGTCAGCCATTGTCTTCTATCAATCGGTGAAATGATCTTTTATAGAAACAATTACTGACGTCCATGATATGATTTCAACCAAACAGTTGAAAACCCCCAATAAACGCAGTTATATACACATGTTTTAGTCTTACTTACTTAGTCGCTCCTCTTCTACCGTGAGGTATATTATATCTCCCGCCTTGGTGGTGCAATCTTATAGGTTTTTCCTCTATCCATCTCATGATTTTCTCCTCCAACGTAGAACATTGCCTTCATTTTAGACACCTGCCATTTACTCTTCCTTTCAGAATGTTCTTTTTAGCAAGAGCGAGTCTTTTTTTTTCAATGGCCACATCATCTTTACAATCTGATTTCGCATGAATTCTTTGGTCACCACTAACTTCACCAAGATTCCTCCTTATTTGTTTTCTTGTCTATCTACAACAAGCTTCACACTCTTCTATGTACATATTTTCACATTTCTCCCTCTAAACTTAGCATTGCCGTATTTTGAAAGTGGCATTTTTTTTTTAAGAATAGTGGCGTGCAGTCCCGTGTCTAAAGACCACCTTACAATGAATGAAACCATTTGGCTGTGACCAGGTCCAAATCTAGGAGAGGCATATCTCAGATCGTGGGAAGAAATAACCAGCAAACCATTCACACGTTCACGACTCACTGCTTGACCCATCTCAGACCGAAATAGACTTGGGATTGAAGCATAAAGCTGTCTTTATAACATTTAAGTCCTTGACTTCTGTCACGTCCGTCTCCTGTCTGTTTGTATTGTGCTTTCTGAAAGTCCTCTTTGCAAACCAAAACCATCTCGTTAAAAAAAGAAATTGAGTGTTGCACATTTCTGAAAGTATTCTTGTGATGAGGATTGAAGAAAACCTGACCAAGGATTTAAAAACGTATGTTGCTAAATAGCTTCGATATTGAGATAATGTGTGCAGACGTTCTGTTCCATCAGAGTTTCAGAAACAATCATCATCATCGTGTGTCCTTATTTACTCTAAAAACTGAATGGGAGTACGTCTAGAGACGGTCTCCTTGCAGAAAGTCTGGTCTATTTTATCTCTCATGTGACCATCCCTGCTCGATCCACGATCGATTAAAAAATTGTGCAGAAGCCACATTGCCAGTTCATTCTTTGCAGCGTCGTCAACTACTACACGGTCATTGATCACAGAATGTCACTCCTACGGAAGGGCAAACTTAGTGGAAACAAGCAAAATATTGTATATAAATATAGCTAACAATTGTTGGACTTGGGAATCACAATGCTACCATGATACAAGAGAGATGTGCTGGATCTTCAGACTGAACTGAGCGACACGCGCCCAGTGAGTGTGTGCATCTATAAACATCAGTTGAATTGTTGTCGTTGTGTT
This sequence comes from Ariolimax columbianus, assembly GCA_036924085.1. Lineage (NCBI taxonomy): Eukaryota > Metazoa > Mollusca > Gastropoda > Stylommatophora > Arionidae > Ariolimax > Ariolimax columbianus. The sequence continues at coordinate 24,129,376 of JAVGWX010000001.1, forward strand.
CCAACACGTATATGTTTGACATTGAGCGTGTTTGTGATATTTTTTGTGGACTTGTGATTTGGCCTAATTTTGAATGTAGGATATATGACTAGTGATAATAATAATTTTGTATGTACGATATTTCACGCTGTCTAATTATTATTCACTGGATGCTATGACACGTGACTTATATATTCACGGCATCTAACTGTATGTATATGTTGTGAAATTGAATTGTATGTCGCAGATAAGAGGAGAATCGTGAACTGTATATTGAACAAAGAAGTGGAACAAAGTTGACACATCGTCATCATTTAGAAATCTATTTATCCATGTGTGCCATTCCCGTGTTTGTGTTCCCCAGAGGCACTCCTTCTTGGTTATATCATGTCGATAATGTTGTTGTTGTGATTCAGTAGCACTGCTCCTGACATTTCGTGTGTTCAATTGTGCTGTGGGTTATTTATCAATGTGATGAGACGCCAATAAGTTTGTCTCCTCCTGACAACGCATTGATTGTTTTCTCAGTTGATTGGGGCAAGGAGAAAACAAGCTAGTGGTAAAGCCATCAAGCATGGATGTACATGTTCATATAGTTTAGTTTGTAAAGTTTGCATTTAGTTTCACCGAATGTTGACAATATGAAGAATATCACAAGTCTCATTCTATGAGAAGACCGACCAGTTGCTGTAATCAAAATGGTAAATTTGTGTATATATGACTCGTATGTAATCCCACGGCTTATGTTGTGCGTCATCTGTATAAATAGTATTGCAGATAAATCATAGAAGTGTCAAATCTGTCGACGTTGTATAATCATCATATGTCACGTGATAATCATCATAAATGATTTCACGTAGCATTGACTAATCAATTACCTCCACAGCCGCCTGTTCTTTTGTCATTTCAACACTTTAGATGTTGACACGATATATATTTTAAAGAAATACATGTAAAATGTAAAATGAGCATTGTGATGATAATATCCTGTATCACGCTCCCGTGCAGCCAGCTGTATATCTGAACCTGACTATGTTACAACAGGTAACATTACAAACACAACTTGGGCTAATGAGCCTAGCCCTTAGGTGTAATATCACAGAAAATGTGTAAGAACATATTTCTGAGTCTAGCAACAGCCTCACGGACAACCGATCGTAGCATCCAAACACAGATATCAAGGAGTAGACACCCCATATCCAGTCCTGTACGTCATGGGAATCATACAAGGGGACATTATTAGCTGTCTTTGATAGTTCAAATATTGGGCATGCATGTGTGTCCTGGCAGCTTGGGCTGAAATACAGAATTATTAATTGAATAATGGTTCAAAAAGAAACAAGGATTAAAAAAACAGTTTGACATGAAAACAGCAATAGTCCTACATATATAGACGTTTCTGTTATTTCTTTTTTCTTCCTGTTCTTCGTTCGCTCTCAATCTCCCACTAGCAAGCCATGAAAAAGGCTGTGAAAGTAGCAGGATGCAATCCGGAGAACGGAATGCGTTGTGTTTTGTTAACAGCTTGATTAAGATATTTGCACCTTTCGGTCTGACACATCCATGGCATTTTTGAGTACCGGGTTAGCCTTCCCTCTTCGACCCCTTCTCGTTAGCCAGTTGCTCTGTTGCAGCCAAGACAAGAATCACTACGTGGAGGTATAAAAGGGTCTTGTCAGCTTTGGGTCGCTGACCTCGACGCTAGCTGTCAGCTTTGGGTAGCTGACCTCGACGCTAGCTGTCAGCTTTGGGTCGCTGACCTCGACGCTAGCTGTCAGCTTTGGGTCGCTGACCTCGACGCTAGCTGTCAGCTTTGAGTCGCTGACCTCGACGCTAGCTGTCAGCTTTGGGTCGCTGACCTCGACGCTAGCTGTCAGCTTTGGGTCGCTGACCTCGACGCTAGCTGTCAGCTTTGGGTCGCTGACCTCGACGCTAGCTGTCAGCTTTGGGTCGCTGACCTCGACGCTAGCTGTCAGCTTTGGGTCGCTGACCTCGACGCTAGCTGTCAGCTTTGGGTCGCTGACCTCGACGCTAGCTGTCAGCTTTGGGTCGCTGACCTCGACGCTAGCTGTCAGCTTTGGGTCGCTGACCTCGACGCTAGCTGTCAGCTTTGGGTCGCTGACCTCGACGCTAGCTGTCAGCTTTGTATCGCTGACCTCGACGCTAGCTGTCAGCTTTGGGTCGCTGACCTCGACGCTAGCTGTCAGCTTTGGGTCGCTGACCTCGACGCTAGCTGTCAGCTTTGGGTCGCTGACCTCGACGCTAGCTGTCAGCTTTGGGTCGCTGACCGCTACAGCTAATGCACTGCTCTCGTCATCTTTATCCCGAATACTTGTTTAATTTCCACGAATTAAAATTTATGACAAAAATGTCACATGAAATTGTACACGTAAAAATTAATTCACATAATTATTCACACACATTTTGATTCAACTATTTTGATAGACTCACAATGAAAATGCAGAACAAAAACAATTTGTAAGCAATGCAGACGTATGTTGGTTTTTTTAAAACTGAAATTAACAGGATGGCCAAACAAGAGCAATGTCTTGTAGTATGGGAACGATCAACTGACGAACTTTGACCCGAATCAACCATAGTTCGCGATTGTCAGAATCCAACATGTTCCGACGCGTATGTTGTTGCTGAATGCCTACAATGAGTAGGATTACTTTTTTGTTCGCCCTAAAAAGGGCGTTAAGTGGTAGGTTGACGTACCTCACCTCAAATCCCGAGCGTGCTGATGAAGGTGGACCGGAGTCCTCCAGGCAGTTGTGCTAAGCTTGGCTTCATCTGCGTGTCGCTCTCTGGTGCGGCGCTCACGTCGATCCGTCACCTCGTTAGCCAGGCCGCCATGAAAACAGCCCGTTTCCAGGAAGAGCTGCGTGGAAGCCAAGATAAGGGTCTTGGCTAGTATATTTTGTCTGACCCTAACTAACGTGTCTGAGGACTATGTTGTACCTGACCAGATGTTAGTCATCCTCTCCACGTGTATGTAAGAATCCAACACGTATCGGTGAGTCCCGTTTTGACGTTTATTGTGTTCCTTTGTTTTCCATGACCTCTCGATTTTTGTGTGTACTGGCTTCTGTCTTCGGGTCGATAAAGTTGACAGAGTGATTTACCATCTTGTGAGTCACGACAGGAAATTATCTAATTGCGTTGGATGAAATAACAGAAAAGGTACAACGTCAATTTTAATTCGGGTGAATTAAACGCTAACTACGACATTTCTTCTAAATTTGTCATTATCAAGAACTGGACAAATGAAGCAAGCGCACATGACAAAAAAAAGTTGTCAATTAAGCGAATATCGTTGTTAAAGAGAAGGCAAATCAGAAATATAATCTAGCCATTGATGACATTAAGGACAACTCACATTAGTAAACCGGCCAATTAGGGCGAATATATATATGGTCTCCAGAGAAGGGCAGCGGGTTCTCATAAAGTGGGAGGCTATTACCAACCGAGGAGAGGGGAGGGGGAGGGAAGAAGACACATTCAGTTGGCGTAGGATTATTATAAATTCTGAATGTGTGTTAAACATGCATGAGTCATATCAAGCAATCAAAGCCTGCTCGACTCCCTGTGTAGCACATGCCTTCCACAGATACGCGTCAAGTCACCGGCAACTGGTGATGTCCACATCTGGTGATGTTTTTGGGCTTTTCTATCCCGTCTGGAGGGTATAGCCCTATGCCCAACCCTAATGACCGATACGGTATGCCTGACAGGTTACAGTGCTACTAATATTTGCTCGTCTTTCGGACGCCGATAACAATAGCATCAATACTTAACATTCACAAGTCACTTCGTACTAGCTCAGTGGTATAGGCACGCTAGTTCATAAATAAAGTAAACATCCCGTCACCCCATGCGGCGCATATGACATGGTGTTAGGCCCATACTATTTTGTAACCCACGGCACTTAGTGGATGATGTGGTCAGCATCACGCTGACCGCCTTTACTTCCCTAACTGAAACGGTACCCATTTAGGCTTGGTCGACCCGGGAGCCCAGGAACCCAGGAACAATCAGATGCGAAGCCAGCTCGCTAACCACTGCGCTACGTGGCTTCCTAAAGTAATGATGAACACATAAACAGAAACTTAGCTGGTATTTCTCTGTGATAACCGTACTGCCATATTGTACGAAAGTGACAGGCTGGCCAGAAATGCACGAGAAGTGGAAACGGTGAAGAATAATGAACAGATAGGCCAGATAAGCTTTAAGAGGCCAAATGCAAATAATCAAATGGTTATGTAAGTATAACAGTATAAACACATATACATATAGACCGGGAGAAGATTGACACGTAAAGAGAGAGGAAATGATAGAGAGGATATGACAGCATTAATCAATGTATGAAATAGGTTGTTGCCGTGCGGTTACAGGCAGCCCATGAGGAAGGTTAACCTATTCTCCAGCTCGAATCGATGCTGTTCACCAGAGCAGCAAGACAATATGCATTTGATATTTATGTCAGCCTTCCCATGGTATTGAGGACTGTTGAAGTGGTTACCGATCGGGGACTCAGCGATATTAAAAAGGAAATTGAGATGCTGCCGAAGGCACGCACAAAGTTACCTGCATGACATAAATCGTCATCTGAACGAAACTGTGTCTGTATGTTTCATATGCGTGGCCTCAGTATCGCCTCATTCTCCTCATAGTACGATTTTCACAAGCAAGAAACATCACTATTGAGATGACACGAGAAAAATCAGTAGGCTGTTTACATTCTATGAATCTGCTGTCGTGTTTCACAAGCCTAGTCGTATACACTACAAATGCGTTGTCCTATCTCTTTCTCTTAGGAACACCAAACGTCTGAATATGATATACGAACCGAACACTTTGTCTTGACCATTTTCAGTTATGTTGCCACTGTATGCTGCCCACACCTCAGTGTGTCTCACGGCTAGGTGAACATGTGTCTAGCATCTGTGTCTTAATATCGCATAGACCTATCAACTATTGTATACATTAGTATACAATCTTTGTTGCGCACCTAACGTATGAGTTTTATATGCATTATATATATGTGTGTGTGTGTGTGCGTGCGTTCGTGTATATATATATATATATATATATATATATATATATATATATATATATATATATATATATAGAGAGAGAGAGAGAGAGATATTATATAATGTTATTCATGTACGTCTAGCGCCATTCGTTTATAGAATACATTGTTATATTTTATTAATGCATTTGGCGGCTTGTGTTTCCTAGCTGGCTTGTTGCTATTTATATATTTATCACACTTAATCATGATATGCCATGCCATCTTGTGAATAAACAAAAACAAGCCCAACACACGCACACATGTGACTTTAATAAGATCACACTGTTTTACTAGTGCCATGTGGTTGTACTGATAACTACACACATACACAATGAGCACGCTCTCACATGATGTGTTATCAGCGAGCAGATAGACTTGCATGCCTGCACAGTTTTGTCCTACTGTACACAGCTCAAGCTGTAGAATACCACAATGCTATTGGCTTCTTCCAGCTTTCGCTCGTGCACAGAACACTAGTCTGCGCTGCAACATGTTGAGAGCATGATTGATGAAAGATTGAGATTCTACGGGGATCATGTATGATTGTGTGAGTGGCTTTCCACTTGCAAATAAAGAAGTGTTGTTGTTGTTAAAACTGCAAATAAAAAAATAAAGTTTTTTTGTTGCTTTTAATTCACATTTTGAGTTGTCATATTTCGTTTCTTCTGTGTTCTCGTTGTTATTACTCCTGCTAAGTTGTTTACTTTTGTCGAATATTCTTTATTATTCCGGAGTCTACCCGAGGAAGATAAACCTGGACCTTCCTGATTGTAGTGCAATGCTAGGCTCCCCATCAGGCGGTGATATTCATGTCTAACAGTTAATGTGTCTGTACTGGCTTCCTCTTCAGTTACTATTGTATTACTATCATTACGAGGTTTCCCCATTTGCTGGATCCTGTAGAGATGGGAGTGAGGCAGCGTGGCCTAAGGGTGGGACGCCCGCTTCACAATCCCGACGCATCGGGTTCGAATCACACCGTGTCCAGTTTGGCAGGCACGGAGGTTGTGTCCGTGTCTCCGCAAACCGAGAGTAAAGGCGACCTACTCTACTATACACTTTCCATAAACCTTAAAATAGATAAACATGTTGGCGGCTGTAAGAAGCGACGGTCTGCAAAGAAAATACTACTTGCAGTAGAGAAGAAAAGAATTTATCGGGGCTGAGAAACATAGGCCCTTGTACTGGCAGTCAGCGAGTAGTGTGCAGATTAGGTTTATATTTGACCTCCGATAGAAAAGCTAATCGTAGATTCGTGTCTGTGTCTTAACTGTACACAGCTCAAGATGTAGAATACAATCGATATTCTAACCGCTCAGCCATCCATCACATATATTGCTATTATTATCCAGGTATGTATCCCCCCCCCCCCTTTTTTTTATTATCTTCATATGTGGTTTCCAGTTGTTGGCTTGTCGTATTTTCTTTGTTAAGTGGTGTATTCTGTCTTTGCCTTGTTGTATAATTTCTTGTCAGGTTACCATTCCCTGGTATGGGCTCGTTATTTGTTTCTGTCTGCTAACCATTGACATGAATGGGTTTCTTATTACTTCTGTCTGCTAACCATTGACATGAATGGGTTTCTTATTACTTCTGTCTGCTAACCATTGACATGAATGGGTTTCTTATTACTTCTGTCTGCTAACCATTGACATGAATGGGTTTCTTATTACTTCTGTCTGCTAACCATTGACATGAATGGGTTTCTTATTACTTCTGTCTGCTAACCATTGACATGAATGGGTTTCTTATTACTTCGGTCATCTGATAAATTCGTGAAGCTCAGATCTCATTGACGCTTCGCTTTGCTTCCAAACTATATTGAAGAACATATTTGTTTCCTTTAAGGAGAACATATTTGCTTCCCTTAAGTAGAACATATTTGTTTCCATTATCCAGAACATATATTTTTCCATTATCTAGAACATATTTGTTTCCACTCCCTGTGTCCTGATAATGGCGTGACCGTATTGTTAATGAGGCTTCTCAGCGTGTGGTTTATATAATTGTTTATTTTTTGTTTGTTTTTGATGTTCGCCTTATTTGTCTAATCCCCAATGCGGTGTACGTTGCACTGTGGTTTTTATTTTGCGCCTATCGACCCAGTGCATCCTACTTCAGCGTGCAATTTTATGTAAGGGCCTGCTTCCTCCTGTATTTTCTTAGGGTTTGCTTCCCCGGGCCAACGGCCAGTGCTGTGATGAAGATCGAACCAAGCACCTTCGGATTGTGAGCATTGTCCCATCACCACTAGCCCACGCCGTCCCGTGTTCATATCACTTATATGTGGTCTACCATCAGCGATATCGTGGACCATCAGAAGAACTCAGCCAGTAGGACTTGCTTATCTGCTGAACATTCCAATATGTTCATTGAAATCAGCATCAGGTCGAATATGGCGTTTTGGATCTGATTGTTTATGTTGTTGTCGGTGGGGAAATGATTTGTCAATTACAATAGTTGTTTCAATGGGACGTCCGACTGCTCTATCATGTATCACAATCTTCGTGGGGAACATTGCAATAGTCTCTGGATGAACCATACAAATGGTCAGACGCGAGATGAAATCCTGGCATCTACACTATACAATTTTTAAATCAATTATCACCGATCAGTCTAGGGAATTCTAGGCAATTTAAATATGCAGACGACACGGCAGTTGCTGCTCGGGGAGTGTATACTTCTTCTTCTTCGTACGCTGTAAAACGTCAACCTGTATTTTTTCGAAAAAAAGCAGCGGTCATCTTGAGGCTGTCGACACTGCCATAGAGCTTGTCTAGTGTTGCCACTGGTGATGGCCACTTGTGCTTTCTCTGGTCCTCGTATATCGGGCAGTTTTGCAGCAGATGTTCAGCGATCATTTTCCCGGTACCACAAGTGCATTCGTCAGTGCCACCTATCTTCAGTTTATTGAAAAGGTGGTACCTCAGTCTGTTGTGGCTTGTTCGAAGTCTGAAGACCACGACCTGCTCTCTTCTGTTCAACTGGTAATAAGCATAGTTTTTTTGTGTAGCCACTATGTTCTGTTTCCCATTTGGCCAATGCAGTGGAGCCCAAACTCACTAACCCGCTTGACATATTGGCTGAGTACAATGAGGATAACTATCTGAACATTAATCCCAGCTAAACTCAGGTAAGTCCATTTCACCTGAAGAACAGAGAAGCGAGACGGACAATCTGGATTGGGTTGGCAGGGGCATGAACTTCAACATAACGCTGCACCTTAGTACATAGGAATTACAATGGTCGAGGGGTCTCTGTGGTGAAATGGTCAAGCCGTTTGCCTCGTGTTCAGACGGTCGGGGTTCGATTTTTTTTCAGGAGATCCCTGTGTTCATCGCTGGAGCTACGGAGTGCGTACTTTGTGCGATGCTCTCGACAGATTGGGTACCCATCTGCCCAGAGAGACCGATCTAAAATGGGGAAAAACCCCGAGGCAATGAAGTAGAGCCCCCGCTTAAAGTTTAAAGCTTAATTACAATGGTTCACACATTATCCTACATCCGACTTCAGCAAGCAGTACCGGGTTAGCATTCCCTCTTCGATCCCTTCTCCTTAGCCAGTCTGCCCTGCTGCAGCCTGTTATCCAGGATCACCGCGTGGAGGTGTAGAAGGGTCTTGGCAGCTCTGGTTCGCTCAGCATCTTGATTCCGGCGGTGAAACAAAAAGTTAGCGCACGAAATAACATACTGTGGAGGCTACCAAACACTGTATGGGGAGCATCACAAACAGTGTTGCGCACATCGGTCATTCATTTTGTATTTCTGCTGAAGAATGCGCCAAGCCAGTATGAAACGAAGTAGCACACACGAGACACGTCCCTGTGGCAGTAAACGAGGCAAGTCGCATTGTAACAATGCGCTTTAAGTCAACACCAAAGCGGAAAATGTATGAAATCACTGGAAAGCACAACCAGAAATCAGGAGATGTTTTGCATCAGAAGTCGAACCGAAGAAGGAGTCATGTGATCAGAGACACACCTTTTTTTTTTTTACATAATCCAGAAGTGGTACGACTGAAATCAAGGACAAGTTTCCTTCAAACTATACAATTAACAGACCAGTAACATGAGCAAAACGCCATCCAAATATGACGTCAAAGATATGGTGAGGAATGGGTGGAGATCAAAGAAGAACTTATGACAGGGCATAATATGCCATACCTTGTGTGGAGAACCCTGAACAGATTACGAACGGGAGTATCCAAGAGTTGATCGAACATTAAAAATTGGGGATGCACTAGAGACGATGCCTGCAAATGCTGAGCCACCCAAGACCTCGAGCACTTGTAACTGCCCAAGAATGCAAGAACCGTGTACTATGACGGATCTCATGAAGCAAATGAAATAGCTCACAGGGCAGCTGGTATCTGGTTCCAATACGCTGTGAGATTTCCGGACACGGAAATTAAGTAAAACAGTATTAGTTTCCCATAAGTAGAACATATCTGTTTACTTTATCTAGAACATATTTGTTTTCTTGATGTAGAACATGTCAGTTTCCTTTTGTAAAACATATTTGTTTCCTTTACGTAGAGCATATATGTCTCTTTTGTATAACATGTTGTTTCCTTTATGTAGAACATATATATTTACTTTTTTAAAACATATGTGTTTCCATTATGTAGAGCATATCTGTTTCATTTTGTAGAATATATGTGCTTCCTTTATATAGGACATATTGGTTTCCTTTATGTAGGACATATTGGTTTCTTCTACGAGAGCATATTTATTTCCTGTTGTAGAACATATTGGTTTACTTCATCTAGAACATAATGTCACCTTTATGTAGAACATATGTGTTTCCTTTACTTAGAACAGGCCAATTTGATTTTCTCGAGTGACTCGTCTAAAATTTCATTCCCTTCTTGTTCAATGTTGACTCCAGTCGAAGTATAGCACTATATTAGATACGCTGAAGAAGCCTGCGTCAAAGCACTTTGCGTAGTTGCGCAGTGGTGGTTTCTGCAACAATTTATTTTGTGCGATAAAGCCGACATATCCATACACAACTCTCTTTAGTCGCCTATTAGGACATATCTTATATGGATCAGTGGGCCTATTATTTGCTTCTCAATCAGTTAATGACTCCGGAATCCAGTTGGGAAAGGGCTTCATGTTAGCTTCCTCAGATTTTGCGGCGTTGTTGTCTCATTGGTCAACACTACGAAGCAGAACAAGTGTGCACATCATCTCCAATGACCAAATGTTCGGAGAATACAAATATTCAAAGTTATAACTGATCAATCTTACAGTCGACTCAAATCTAAATTTAAGACAATTCCGCGATCGACCGTGTTTTGAATGTTTTTAAATACTACATTATTGCGATACCGCTGGAATTAAGCTGGACACACTGGTCTGCGTTACCTGGACCCAATAGGACGGTAAAGAATAGTAACACTAACCAGCCAGGTATGTTTTAAGGGGCAGCTAGGGAGGGACGTAAATCTCTTAGACGCAATGTGCCACAAGAACATGTAATGAAAGGTCTACCTTTCATGGTAAAAGATGTTACAGTCCATGGCAGAATAATCACGACGAAGTCAAGTCTATTTCTTCCGCTTCTTCTTCGAGCCACTGATGCTTTGCTTCTAGGCCAATGAGGTTCGCAAAGGAGACTACGTTTCAGGTCTTCCCCGGTCCCCCGCAGCTTTTCAAACATGGTCACTTCCCCCGGGTCAGACTGTTTATCTTTGGTCTACATAAGTGGAGCAGTCCTGCAGGTTATTTTAGGTATTTGCTTGTGTGCTACGGAATCACAAGCAGTGGTGTATCTAAGACCCATTCTGTGAAGGTGAGCTTTGAGTCTGCAATATCATTGTATAAGTCTAAAGAAGTTTGTCTGGCCATCAATGCTAGTTTGGCTTTTCTCATTTTCTAATTTGTATTCTTTGTGCTCGTCTCTCTCATCCGTCCTCATGGAACGTTTGATAAGTGTCTTTACTTCTTTATAGCTCTTTGAATCTGCTTGCCACCATTTTCGGATTTTGCGAACTCATCTGCCTTCTCGTTTCCAAGGATCCCAAAGAGATCCGGAATCCACTAAAGGACTAAATTTGCCTTTTGGCAACAGCAACTCAATGTTATATTTTATTTCGTGTGAAAGTCTATTTTGTTTGGGGCTTGAGATGGCTGGAGTCTGTAAGAATGACCGTTTTTCCTGTAGTTATGTTTTGGTTGATCTGAGTTGCTGAGTCAAGACAGCAATACAATTATTGCTGGCATGCTATATCTGGACGGTCGTTGTCATGTCCATAATGCAATGTCTCTGCGTGTAAGGTTAGATGTCCAATTCAAATGATCGCACAAAGATGAAGTACTAGAACCGCCAAAACTAGAGCTGCGGCATTTAACAAGGCAGTTGATACGTTCTCTCTTTCTTGACATATAGCCAGCCATTGACACCTATTAGGTAAAAAAAAAAAAGTGGCACCTGACGATGAGGGGGCAATGTACCTATACAAAAACCCGACATGTCAGTCATCTCATAGCCTCATAGAAGTGAGGCAGATATGACGATGAGGGGCAATGTACCTATACAAAAACCCGACATGTCAGTCATCTCATAGCCTCAGAGAAGTGAGGCAGATATGACGATGATGGGCAATGTACCTTTACAAAAATCCGACATGTCAGTCATCTCACAGCCTCAGAGAAGTGAGGCAGATATGACGTTGAGGGGCAATGTACCTATACAAAAACCTGACATGTCAGTCATCTCATAGGCTCAGAGAAGCGGGCCAGATATCACGATGAGATAACAATGTACACATAGCAAACTAGTCGTGTCGTCTGATTGGTTAAAAGAAACGTAGCATTTATGACGACGAGGCGTCGTGTACATTTCGAAACCCTGATTACTCTCCCATAGGGTCGGTGAGGTATTGGTGGTTTATCAAATACAACTATCGGGGGGTTAGGTGTTGAAGACTTCATTTGATCAAGTTCTCAGCTTTTTCTGAGATCTGGTAACAGCTGACTTTGGAATCAACTAAGGTTATCATGGTAACCGCCTCTTTCAAATCGTCAATTCCTTTGTTTTTTTCGTTAAGAAATTGTTGCAAGCACTTTCAGTCTTTGTTAGCTTCTCTTGCCGAAACCTGACCCTGTAACATCAACACAATTAGAACCATCACGGTGGTTACCTTACGGAGTGTCTGACACTGTAACATTAACAAAGTTTGGGTCATCACCTCATGGAGTGTCTGACACTGTAACATTAACAAAGTTTGGGTCATCACCTCATGGAGTGTCTGACACTGTAACATTAACGAAGTTTGGGTCATCACCTCATGGAGTGTCTGACACTGTAACATTAACAAAGTTTGGGTCATCACCTTATGGAGTGTCTGACACTGTAACATTAACAAAGTTTGGGTCGTCACCTTATGGAGTGTCTGACACTGTAACATTAACAAAGTTTGGTCGTCACCTCATGGAGTGTCTGACACTGTAGCATCATCAATGTTAAAGCAATCAAGGTCATCCGCTAATGGTATTTCTGGGTCCCCACCTCTGATGGTTCGTGTCACGAACGTAGACATCCGTCAGAGAGTTGAAGACGCTATTGGTCCTTTTGAAGATCTGTTCACAACTATCAAACGACGAAAGATGACCTGCTGCGAGGTCCCACGGAATTCCCAACTCGATACTCTTTGGATCCGTACCGGGACAGAGAGGGCGAGGACGTCCAAGGAAGAGATGGGTGGACAACATCGCTGAGTGGTCAGGCCTTCGTCACGGTGAGATATGTCAGGCGGTGACAGACAGAGAGAGCTGGCGTGGGATTTTCATGTCTTCGTGTGTGCCCCAACGACCTGATGGGTTACGGGATGAACTGAACTGAACTGAACCTCTGATGGCCGTCAGCAACTGTGGAACAAAGGGTACTGTTTAATGACAAATAATGTGCTGTTTCTGTTTTTCTTTTGCTTACAATAATTTAAAAAAAATTAGGTAACACTGTTCGGTTTGAATTCGACTTATCAAGTCCCTACTAAAATTGAAATATAACGAGGTCAAGGTTAAGCAAATAATTTAATATTTAATTTTACCTATAAAGAAGCGTGTCCCAATGTTGAGAATTGAATTAATGAAAGATGTCACGTCAAATGGTAAGTATGAAGACAAAGTCCAAAGGTACATATGACATAGATTTCTCGTTTACTAGCCATCAAAATATAGGAGAGTTGTTAGGCATACAGCCAAGCTGTGTTAAATCTGAAATACACTATCTTGCAGTTTGAAACTCCGCACAGTTAAGTCTATCCGCGGGATCAAGATGCTGAGCAGCGCATAAGCTGCAGTGGTCAGCGACTCATAGCTGACTGCTAGTGTCAGGGCCAGCGAACCAGAGCTGCCAAGACCCTTCTACACCTCCACGCGGTGATCCTGGAAAACAGGCTGCAGCAGGGCAGACTGGCTAAGGAGAAGGGATCGAAGAGGGAATGCTAACCTGGTACTAAAAAAATGCTTGCTGAAGTCGGATGTGTTGGACGGAAAGGTGCAAATATCAGTCAAGCTGTAAACTACGACACAACGCATTCCGTTCTCTGGACTACATTTTGCTACTTAAGCCCTTTCATGATTTGGTAGCGGGAGATTTGAGAACGAAGGAAGAAGAAGAAGAGGAAGTCTATCCGCTAGAAACATCTGGTCGAGCGTAATGATTTTGACATCGTTTATGTGCTTTTATTCTGAACATCAGGATACTGAACGAGGCGTGTAACCAATGAAACCAGCCGCTAGAAACGAATGCCTTCTGCCTTCACCCTCCCGTGTTGTAATCAAGTCACTAGTGCAGAACACCTGTCAACAGGCAAACGAGGTCGTAAAATGTCTGTGGCGTGATGTAACTGATTTTGTTTATTTCGTCTCCAGGGCTGCCTATTCTTTCGTGGTTTCAATTCCAGCAGGCGTGTTTTGTTTACCCAGGCCCACTGTTTTTTTTCTTTCAAGTCAGCCGGTTCACTCCAAAAACTCAGAGTGTTTCAACCGGAACGCGTTTCGTCAGTCCTCCCTGTTTTTGGAAATCGCATTGAGTCAGTGGCGCTAGCCCAATGGCGTTGTAGCACTCGTCTGAAACGGACTATCGCTGGTAAACATGTAAACTCCGCCTACTGAGTCACGCGTTGCAGCTAATTGTATCAGCCATTGCCCCGGGCTGTTATCCTGGAATATCAAGTCCACAGTGAAGCCCCGCCCAGTTTTGCTAAATAAGTTTACAAGTGCATATCTGATGCTAGTTCTCCGACATCATTTTGTGCAAGTTCTCGGCATTTGAGAGGTTTGCACATCGTCAAACATTTATTTAGACAACACGTCACAATGTGCACTTAAAAACCATAAGTGTGCATCTGTGAGTGTGCACAGGTCGTACCACAAATGTCCTTGATCCAGTAATACTGCCTGGCGTCCACCCACCCGCACAGCATCGGCATATCCAAAACGAGGTCGCACTGCGCAGGACTCGTCTCATTGTTGATTGGTAATGGCGGGCAAGATACTGTTGCTTAGCAACATCACGCCTCCACAGAGACGGGAATATCGAATTTCGACAGGACGGTTTGTGCAAACTGTCTCCAACACACAGTTGAACTTCATCAATTAGGAGCAAGAACAGAAGATACACACGAATAGAGTTTCTATATATATATATATATATCATTACCACGATACACAAGAATCGAAAAAAGTTGATCTCTCTCCCTCTCTCTCTCTCTCTACGTCTTACTACATCAATGGCACAATACACACGAATCGAATGAAGTTTCTCTATTTCTCGCTCTCTATCGCTCTCGCTCTCTATCGCTCTCTCTTTCTCTCTCTCTCTCTCTATCTATCTCTCCCTCTCTCTAATTATTTCATGATACGAACGAATCAAATTGAGTTTTTTCCCTCATTCTCTTTCTCTCTCTCTTTCTACGTCAATAGCACGATACACAAGAAGCGAATGGAGTTTCTCTCTCTCTCTCTCTCTTTCTCTCTCTCTCTCCATCTCTCTTAACATCAGCAGACTCAACAGAACATTAAACGTTTCACACCGCTTTTGGGATGTGCTAGACAGAGAAACGATCGCCCTATACACCATTCTCATTGGTGTAGCTGAACGTGGATCTGCCCGACTTCCTGTCTTAAGTGTTGCTAACCATGTATGCCATTGACCATCTCTCACAAGACATTGTGTCAAACCGTGCACCATTGTCTCATCTTATGTCTGCCCTCTATCTCCAGCAAATGTGCCGGTTATCATCCAGTCCACCAGTTCCCGTAACTCGTCCATGAAATAACATGGTCGTATCGTCATGTCATAAGTTGCTCAGCGCATAAATCTTCCCTATCGCAGTATCTGATGTCAATGGCATTCTTAACATTCTTCTGTGCAACCACATTTTTGTGGCTTACAGTTATCGTTTTTGTTTGTTTTATGATTACCCGTTTTTCACATAAAATGTATGCTATTCAACAGATGATAGCTGTTTCCTTTGATTCGCTTTTATATCCTTAGATTTTGTGGAATGTTGTCTGTTCCTTGAATGCTTTGTTCTTTATGCTGGAGTAGGAGCGAAGGTCAAGATGGTGATTTAATGCAACATACTAAGCTTGACCCCTGCTTCACATACACGTCGACTCCTATGGACAGGTTGTGACACTGCAGCCTAGTCAATGAGGTGGGGATCTACACTGTGGTTAGCCTACAAGTAAACCCTGTATTTCACTAACAAGAAGTGTCCAGGTCCACCTTCTACAGTACGGCTCGGAATAAAACAGGAACCGCTAAACAATTATACTGGGACCGAAAAGGCAGCAGTCAATGAGTTGACAGTGTCCAGCGACGCATAGCTGGCTGCTTGTTTTAAGGTCAGCCAATCATAGCTGACCGAGACGGTCTTCCGGCTCCAAGTAACAGCCCAGGAAACAGGCTGCATCCGTGTAGTCTAGTTAAGAGAAAATAAATCAAAGAGGGAGGCAAACCTGGCTCTAAAAATGCCGTGGTGAAGTCGAATGTGACGGACTGAAGAGTGCAGGTATCGCAGCTTTGCTGTAAACTTCGACACAACGTAACAAAATGTCCTCTTTAGGGCAAACACCGAAATAGAAGAACAAGGGGAAGAAGAACAATAGAAATTTTTTTTCCAAAGAAACATCGCCAGTAGTGAAGAGCTCAGTACGAGTAGTTTCCAAAAACAACACGAATAACAGAATTTGTTGGAAGCATTATCCTCCCTTGTCAGAGAATGAGAATTTTATTTCTGTTCTTGAGTGTAGCTATTTTGTCAATTCATTAGTAACCCTATGTCACCAGGACACTATCCTCTTGTCAGTTAGCCGCACGTGAAATGTCCTCTTGCAGTGATGTTGTCTTTGAATTTTCATATACATTCAGAGGCTGTCCACCCATTGCACATCCTTCGTTAGTAGACTTTGGCAATATGCATAGTAAGGTATGGTTTTATCTTCTTTCTTGAACGCTCTAACACATTCCAAAACAAAGACAAAGGGACAGTCAAAAAGTGATCGTGGCCGTCTGATTGTACATTGCCACGTAGATCTACTAAATGAATATGTGCTTGTAGAAGAATCCGTATTTATAACCAGCAGAAAGAGGCATTACATGAAAGGTGTCATGTGTCATGAGTACATAATAGAACCCTGGTAGCGTTCGTAGCCTGTCATAAAGTGACTAAATAGGAACGGGCGCGAGGCTAAAAGCCCAACCATGTCAAACAGATGTTTCAGAAAGCGTCCGCTTATAGTACGACACTTTGATAACAGAGTTATCGTAAGGGTACGTTGTACTGTGTTTTTGTACATTACTGCTCAGTATTTCTCCGACTTCAGTACATGTTTTTAAAATGGGTTTATTTCCCATAGGCTCACAATCTTGATGAATGTGAACATCCGGTTGAGTGGGTTGTGAAGCCTGTCGATAACCACGCGGAGTAGCGCAGATGAGCAGGAAGATAAGAGATGGAGGCAGTGTTATCGCGCATTCATCCTTCGTCGTTATCTAGGAGGGTAAGTCAGCAAATAGGTCACATACTGAGATAGGACAAGTGAAAAATGTAGGTGGCAGAAACATGTGATTACTGCAGGTAGCAGATGATATATGTCCTACGTACTTGCGCAGTTCAGATACACATGAGCAGTTCAGATACACATGCGCAGCTCAATTACAAAATTGAGTAATTGTGTCCGTGCTCGCAAAGTATGCAACCAAGAACAAACTGCTGATGTGTGTTGTTTGTGTGGGCAAAAAGACTTTCTACAAAGAAAATGTATAAGGAAATACTTCATGTTTGCGGTGAGCAGTCTTTGTCGCGTGAAATGGGGCATAACTGGGCCGACACATTGTCTCAATGACACTTTCCAAAACGGTGATGACGCCCAACCTCGTTGATTTATTCAGCTTGCACTAGAAACGTTTGTGGGGTGGCTGGGTTGGAGTTGACACGCGAGTAATGATAGACAGTGTAGCAACTGCCTTAGGTTGGAGTTGACAAACAAGTAATGATAGACTGTGTAGCAACTGCCATAGGTTCTTCGCATGGCTTAGCCTACATCATAATTCAGAATTGATTGAATTTCCAGAAAGTGTGCTCACAATGGGAACAAACACAACTTCAGTCGAATGGGTCTGTCTTTGTAGCATTTATGTCCGTGTGCAGATCTTTTACTTCTTCTTCTTCTTTTTCTTCTTCTTCTTTTTCTTTCTCGTTCGTTCTCAAACTCCCGCTACCAAGTCCAGAAACGGACTTTGCAAGTAACAGGATGCTTTGAATGCTTTGTGTCGGGTTTTACAGCTCGACTGCGATATTCACACCTTTCGGTCTGACACATCCGACATTTTTTAGCACCGGGTTAGCCGTCCCTCTTCTATCCCTTCTCCTTAGCCAGTCTGCCCTGCTGCAGCCTGTTATCCAGGATCACCGCGTGTAGGTGTAGAAGGGTCTTGGCAGCTCTGGTTCACTGGCCCTGACACCAGCAGTCAGTTATGGGTCGTTGACCGGTACAGCAATGCCGGCAAGCAGATACAGAAGAAGGCATGTTGAACAGGCTTGTTAGTAAAGACGTATCATTGGGGTACCACTACCAACTCGGATCACATCGGGCTTTACTGTGTTTTGGAATTCTTGATGTGTGCTGTTAATTACTCTTCAGAGATCAAGATCCTGAGCAGTTCATGAGTTGTAGTGACCAGCTAACCACAGCTGACTGCCAGCGTCATGCCAGCTCACCAGAGCTGCCAAGACCCTTCTACGCCTCCACGCGGTGATCCTGGATTACAGGCTGCAACAAAGCAGACTGGCTCAGGAGAAGGGATCGAAGTGGGAATGCTAACCTGGTACTAAAAAATGATTGCTAAAGTCGGATGTGTCGGACTGAAAGGTGCAAATATTGCAGTCAAGATGTAAACTTCGACACAACACATTCTGCTACTTGCAAAACTCTCTTCATGGTTTGGTAACGGGAGTTTGAGAGCGAACGAAGAAAAAGAAATAATTTCAAGAAGGAATGTGACAATGTGAATGCTACTTTGCTATATAAAGTCATGTTGATGTTTCGGGATGCAATTTGAAGAAAACGCACATGACTGATGACTGGAGGAGGACTGCCCCATCATGACAATGTCAGACCACATATTGCTAGATTTCTACTAGGAGCAAATTACCCAACTAAGATGGCAGTTAATGTACAGATAAAAGGTAGAAGTGTTTCAACGCTGCATATTACAGAACATTGGCTTTTATAGAACATCGCAAGATGAAAGCTTAATGTCATATGACGCGACATGGCGGTCTGGAGAAAATGATAATAGAGGTAATGGTTCCTGGCAGGGGGTGAAAAGGTAGACCCTGACGAGGATGTCATCATGACATTCCAATTTGATGTCTTTGAATGATGGGAGATTTCTGATAAACCGAGATGCATTCAGAGCTGCTGTGTCGGAGTTGTGGGCCGACATGCACTAAACCGAGATGCATACAGAGCTGTCATGGCGGAGATGCGGGCCGACTTGCCCTAAACCGAGATGCGCACAGAGCTGCCGTGACGGAGATGCGGGCCGACTTGCCCTAAACCGAGATGCGCACAGAGCTGCCGTGACGGAGACTACGTGCTGGGGAGTAAATGTTCCATGATGATGGTGGTCGTTGTCATTAGCTCTGAGTGATTTTCACCTGTTTGGTGCACTAAAAGTCCGGCTTGGCGAGAGACGTTTTACGAAGGACGAAGAGGTTGAACGAAAAGTGCCCATAGTGTTGAGACAGCATAGCAAAGACTTCTATGTTGCAGGTTTTGATGGTTGAGACAGCAGAGCTACGACTTCTATGTTGCAGGTTTTGATGGTTGAGACAGCAGAGCTACGACTTCTATGTTGCAGGTTTTGATGGTTGAGACAGCAGAGCTACGACTTCTATGTTGCAGGTTTTGATGGTTGAGACAGCAGAGCTACGACTTCTATGTTGCAGGTTTTGATGGTTGAGACAGCAGAGCTACGACTTCTATGTTGCAGGTTTTGATGGTTGAGACAGCAGAGCTACGACTTCTATGTTGCAGGTTTTGATGGTTGAGACAGCAGAGCTACGACTTCTATGTTGCAGGTTTTGATGGTTGAGACAGCAGAGCTACGACTTCTATGTTGCAGGTTTTGATGGTTGAGACAGCAGAGCTACGACTTCTATGTTGCAGGTTTTGATGGTTGAGACAGCAGAGCTACGACTTCTATGTTGCAGGTTTTGATGGTTGAGACAGCAGAGCTACGACTTCTATGTTGCAGGTTTTGATGGTTGAGACAGCAGAGCTACGACTTCTATGTTGCAGGTTTTGATGGTTGAGACAGCAGAGCTACGACTTCTATGTTGCAGGTTTTGATGGTTGAGACAGCAGAGCTACGACTTCTATGTTGCAGGTTTTGATGGTTGAGACAGCAGAGCTACGACTTCTATGCTGCAGGGCTTGATGCACTAATAATGCGAAGATAAAAGTTCATTAATTGTGATGGACAGTATCTTGAGAAATGACGAACAAGGTAAGTGCAATAATAAATAGGTTTCAAGTTCGTATTTCCTTTAGATTTTTTTTGATATAGCCATTTATGACCTATCTAACTGATTTGTCTCCTACAATGTGATCGTTATTGTAATGTAATTGACACTTTTTAGCAGATTGTGGAGGCTAGTATACACCCATCAGGATATAAAATAACACATTTACTAGTTTTACCCTTAACTGGTACACACGGGATAAGAGAAGATTGAAATGGTTGTTGAACATCTTACAAAGAAAAGTATATGAGGATGTCAAGGAAACTGAAAGAAAATGGAAGAAAGCTGACGGATCTGTGACGTGCTCTTTGTGATCCTGAAACGAAACGATGAAAAAGAATTGAAGATCTACATCAATGGTCTCAGATACATAGCCAACGTGCAGCAGGTGGACTTCCGTGCCATAACCCCTGACCCGCAGCGTTAGTGAGATCGTAAAGCGGGATTCAATTGAATAGCAGCAGTGAATGATAAAGTAATTGAATGGAGGATAGCTTTATATAGGTAACAATCAAAGTTCGTGCGACGATCAATAGACAGGTATATCGTTATCATAGGAGTAGCATACTTAACCGAGGTATTAGCTACCGACTTTCAAACGTGCCTTTCTGTAGCCCTTGGTTCATTTAATTACCCTAAAGCGGCCTTCGGAGTAATTTCAGATGTAGGTCACTGATCTGTTTAGTTAGTTAGCCATCGCGAGCGATTATTGTGACATCAGATGTTCTCGTCACAATGATGTCACTTGGGCCAAATTTGGATAAAAGTGAGGAAGAAATGCGCTGATCCTATTAAAAATTAGGTAAACTTGAATTGTATCTTAATTTGTATGCGTCTTTCAATCCCGATGTCACAAAAAGGATTGACAGCAGCCCAGGCTACATGCACTACGATATGGGTAATTTATTTTATTGTTGAATGTCCACAATCTGTTGACTCTTTTCTGCGCATTGACAAGATCGTTAAGTTCCGGGTTGCGGTAGCTATCCTCGCATCCCGAGAGTGCTGATAAAGATACACCAGGGTCCTCCAGGCGGTTGTGCAATGCTTGGCCTTACCTGCCTGTCGCTCCCTACCACGTGGATGTCATGAAATCAGCTTGTTTCCATAGAGACCTGCGTAGACGTGAATTGGGGGTCTTGGTCAGTGTATTTGACCTGAACCTGACTAACATGTCCGATCAGTATGTGTTGCCTGACCAGACGTTAGGCTCCTCTCCTCATAAGAAGTTATAAATACCTTAATTGGAAGCTGTTAACAGAGTAGCAGAGAATCGATAGGACATTTTAAAGTCGACCTATAAGATCCCAAGGGGAAACCTGATTACGGTAGGGACGTCAAATATTTGCAGATGTAAGTTGAAATCTGGAATAGGAAACAAAATGCAAACAGAAGAAAGCATAATTCACCCAAGAGACAGGCGTAAAGATAATGTAAAAAAAAACACAAAGAAAATAAGGAATGGGTGGGGGGGGGGGGGGGGAGTTGCCTTAATTAGTATAAACAGAAGAAACGAATGTACGCATAGATTAGGGACTAGATGTGCACAAACTAGATGTTTCTGTGGTCAGGAGGTAAGGAACTGACCTATCAAAGCGATAAACGAATTGTTGGCGATCAAATCCCACAAATGTCAAGCGAACACTGGTCTCAATGGAGGTAAAACCATAAGTTACCCCCAGACGTCTTGACTGATAGTCTTGCCACTGGTCCAAGGTGGTTTGGGACAATAAAGTGAGGCTGAGGACCAGCGCAGTTTCTTCGGCATTATAACCCAAACAAAGAGCAAGTTACATCATCAACACATAAATACCGTCTGATGATGTCACCATCACCTGCTTACGATGGGCAACTAACTTTGTTATTACAGAAACAGACAAGAATAGTTGAGATGCGGCGTTGAACATGAAATGAACCTTTGTGATGCTAAAAACAATGTTTTCATCAGGGACAAACAAATAACAATGCAGATCTCAACAAACGGATACAGCTAGCAGATCATAAGAATAACGATGAACGCATAGTAGGTACAGATTAGGAACGAGCATCATATAAAAACTACAGCAGTAACATGTCAGAAGACGGGGAAAAAAACCTCACACATTTACAATACCAACAAATAATGCTCGAAAACATACATTGCAAATAACTGGAATCGGTCTTTACTAAATTCTGGCTCTGATAAGTCAAATGGCTGGAATCGATCTTTACTCAATTCTGGCTCCGATAAGTCAAATGGCTGGAATCGATCTTTACTCAATTCTGGCTCCGATAAGTCAAATGGCTGGAATCGCTCTTTACTCAATTCTGGGTCCAATAAGTCAAAAGACTGGAATCGGTCTTTACTCAATTCTGGCTCCGATAAGTCAAATGGCTGGAATCGGCCTTTACTCAATTCTCTGGGTCCAATAAGTCAAATGACTGGAATCGGTCTTTACTCAATTCTGACTCCGATAAGTCAAATGGCTGGAATCGGTCTTCACTAAATTCTGGGTCCGATAAGTCAAATGTTAGTGTGGACCAAGAAAGGTAGAGACTGGATAATTTTGTCCCTAGCAAAAACTTGTACTAGGAAGTCGACACAAGGTCAGAGCAGAATGACGAAGTCACCACAGAGTGAAGACTAATCATGTACCCAAAAATGCCTACTGAAGTCGGATGTGTCGGACACGAAAGGCGCAAATATCGCAGTCAAGCTGTAAACTATGACACATCGCATTCCGTTCTTCGGATAACACTCCTGCTACTTGCTGAGCCCTTTTCGTGGCTTGGTAGTGTGAGATTGAGAACGACAGAAGAAGAAGAAGAAGAAGAAGAAGAAGAAGAAGAAGAAGAAGAAGGAAGAAGAAGAAGAAGAGAAAAAACAAAAACAATACATTCTTCTCGACTTAACGCTAGAGAAATCAGAAGGACAGTACATTCAAGTGGACTTAAACCACAAAGACAGTACAATAACTCGACTTAACTTTAGAGAAATCTTCTTCTTCTTCTTCTTCTTCTTCTTCTTCTTCTTCTTCTTCTTCGTTCGTTCTCAATCTCCCGCTACAAAACCCTGAATGGGCTTAAGTAGCTGAATGTAGACCAGAGAACGGAATGTGTTGTGTTGTAGTTTACAGCTTCACTGCGATATTTGCACCTTTCGGTTCAACACATCCGACTTCAGAAACCATTTTTTGAGTACCTGGCTAACATTCCCTCTTCGATCTCTTCTCCTTAGCCAGTCTGCAATGCTGCAGCCTGTTATCCAGGATCACCGCGTGGAGGTGTAGAAGGGTCTTGGCAGCTCTGGTTCGCTGGCCCTGACGCTAGCAGTCAGCTATGGGTCGCTGACCACTGCAGCTAATGCGCTGCTCAGCGTCTTGATCCCAGACAGTACTTTCAATTTGACTTAAACCACAAAGACAGTACATTAAGACTCAACTTAACTTTAGCGAAACGACAAAGACAGTACAATAACTCGACTTAACCTTAGAGAAATTCAGATATGTATTTTTCTCACACACACACACAAAAGTAGATCAAAAGGTAAAACCAGCTCAACGGGAAAAGGGGGGACGAGGGGGGGGGGGGGGGGGCGGGGAGAGCTCAGTATATGTAGCCCCGTCTGTGTAGGTCAGTCTGTGTAGCTCAGTATATGTAGCCCCGTCTGTGTAGGTCAGTCTGTGTAGCTCAGTATATGTAGCCTCATCTGTGTAGATCAGTCTGTGTAGCTCAGTATGTGTAGCGCAGTCAGTGTAGCTCAGTAGATGTAGATCAGTCTGTGTAGGTCAGTCTGTGTAGCTCAGTATGTGTAGCACACTCAGTGAAGCTCAGTATATGTAGCTCAGTCTGTGTAGGTCAGTATGTGTAACTCAGTGTGTGTTGCTCAGTATGTGTAGCTCAGTCTGTGTAGCTCAGTATATGTAGCCCCGTCTGTGTAGGTCAGTCTGTGTAGCTCAGTATATGTAGCCTCATCTGTGTAGATCAGTCTGTGTAGCTCAGTATGTGTAGCGCAGTCAGTGTAGCTCAGTAGATGTAGATCAGTCTGTGTAGGTCAGTCTGTGTAGCTCAGTATGTGTAGCACACTCAGTGAAGCTCAGTATATGTAGCTCAGTCTGTGTAGGTCAGTATGTGTAACTCAGTGTGTGTTGCTCAGTATGTGTAGCTCAGTCTGTGTAGCTCAGCATATGTAGCGTAGTATATGTAGCTCCTAAAACAAGAACAAACAAATATTATGTAAATATAAACTCATATAAATACGTTGAACTTTGATATTTTGTGATCAGTGAGCCAGACCCTAGTTGCTCAAATGTGAGCATGCGGGAAATAACAGTTTGGCTTACTATGGTTCTCAGCATACAACCGTTGTCAATGAACCAATTGGGAGACAGGAGTTGAGTCTGCAGTGCTATTAAACACTAATATGTGTCGTATTTTTTCCTCCCGACAATGTCCCGCACGCGCAGCACGCCCATATCCGTGAGATGTAACAGCTGTTTTAGTTCGCACTCGTAAATCATTCTCTGCAGCGCAACATGTTCAGTTCCACACGTTTTTGTTTAGTTTGCATGTACGTGAAATGTGCTTTTTATTTAATAATCGCACATTTAATCTCGTCTATTTAATCCCTTTACATTTAATCTGTGATATTTGTTTGTCTTTGTGGTACCAAGAACAAGCGCTTTATGTAACAAAGATTAAAATGGAACCACTGCCACTTTCTGCACATAAGCGACTAACAATATAATCTATTATATGCTTTCTAGAGTAGAACATTAGCCAACAATATAATACATTATATGCTCTCTAGAATAGAACATAAGCGAACAATATAATCTATTATATGCTTTCTAGAGTAGAACATTAGCCAACAATATTATATATTTTATGCTTGCTAGAGTAGAACATTAGCCAACAATATAATCTATTATTTGGTCTCTAGAGCAGAACATTAGCCAACAATATAATCTATTATATGCTCTCTAGAGTAGAACATTAGCCAACAATATAATCTATTATATGCTCTCTAGAGTAGAACATTAGCCAACAATATAATATATTATATGCTCTCTAGAATAGAACATAAGCCAACAATATAATCTATTATATGCTTTCTAGAGTAGAACATTAGCCAACAATATTATATATTTTATGCTTGCTAGAGTAGAACATTAGCCAACAATATAATCTTTTATATGCTTTCTAGAGTAGAACATTAGCCAACAATATTATATATTATATGCTCTCTAGAGTAGAACATTAGTCAACAATATAATCTTTTATATGCTCTCTAGAGTAGAACATTAGTCAACAATATAATCTATTATATGCTCTCTAGAGTAGAACATTAGCCAATTCACACTCCACATTTATGCTGAGTGTTGAGTAGGTTTGTGTATTTTAACGAAAGCTCTAAAACAATACCATTATAAGTTACAGGACTAAACGAAAGATCTAGAAACAACACCACTATAATATACAAGAACAACAGAAAGATATAAAAACAATACCACTATAAAATACAGGATTAGCAGAAAATTCTATACTTACTTAGTCGCTCCTCTTCTACCGTGATTTGTAGAGCTGTTGACTTGTAATCGTTTTATAAGACAAACAGGTGTCTTTGCATGGTGGAGGGGCTGCCTCATTACAGCCTCCATGCCTGCAGACCCGTTTTTGTCCACGGCTGCTTATTTATTCGCAGCTAACCACCAAATTAGGAGGCCTTTCAGCAATCCGCAACCCTGCTGACGCGCCTGGTAGGAGGTAGGTTCCTCCCCCAGGAAAAAGTTCTAGAAACAACATCCATCAATTTTGGAATAATAAAAGAAAGATCTAGAAACGACATATATTCTTCTTTTTCGTCGTTCGTTCTCAAACTCTCGCTACCGGGATCAAGATGCTGAGCAGCGTACGAGATGCAGTGGTCTGCGACCGATAGCTGACTGCTAGCGTCAGGACCAGCGATCCAAAGCTGCCAAGACCCTTCTACACCTCCACGCGGTGATCCTGAATAACAGGCTGCAGCAGGCCAGACTGGCTAAGGAGAAGGGATCGAAGAGGGAATGCTAACCCAATACTCACAAAATGCTTGCTGAAGTCGGATGTGTTTGACCGAAAGGTGCAGATATCGCAGTGAAGCTGTAAACTACAACACAACGCATTCCGTTCTCTGGACTAAATTCTGCTACTTAAGCTCTTTCGGGGTTCGGTAGCGGGAGATTGAAAACGAACGAGGAACAAGAAGAACAAAAATCTCGCTCAAGCCCTGAAAATGGGTTTGCAAGTAGCAGGATGTAGTCCGGAGAACGGAATGTGTTGTGTCACTAGTTTCTAGCTTGGCTGCGATATTTGCACCTTTCGGTCCCGACACATCTGACATTTTTGGTTACCTGGTTAGCAATCCCTTCTCCTTAGCCAGATGTCTTATTGCAGTCTGATATCCAGGATCACCACGCGGAACAGAAGAGTCATGGCAGCTCTAGGACTCTGGCCCTGATGCTAACAGTCAGCTCATGCACTGCTCGGCGTCTTGATTCTCACACATATATATGATACAAGAATAAAATAACTCATTTCTAGTTTTCTTAGAGATCATGAGATGAGAGAAAATACATAATTAATCCCTGCACATTTAGTTTACTTTACTTGTAATCCCAACACATGCAATCTGAAATGTTTAATTATGGATTGATTGAACATAATCATCGGCATGTTGCATGTCTGTAGAACGTCACTCTCATGCCCGCCTGTTTGTAGGAAACTCTGTCTTCCACCAATCTTCTGACCTGCGCCAAGATCAAATCCAGCGTGCCCTTGATGTCCTGAGTCCATCGTCTTCTTGGTCGGCCACTGCCTCGCTTTCCAGTGACCATGCCCTCCATAACCACCTTTTTCCAGTCCGTTGTGTTGTTTGAGGTGTCCCCCCAAAAAAAAAAAAGAAAGTCTTTGGGTCATTACATCATTTATAAGCCAATTCCTCACCACATTCAGGTCTAGCCGGATGGATTTGTTTCTTTCTTTCTTTGGGAACAGGATTTTAATGATTTTTCTGTAGCACTCTGTCTCAAAAGTATGGATCTTTGCTCTAAGTTCTTTGAGCATCCATGTTTCACAACCATAGGTTGCCACAGGAAAAATGCATGTTCTTAGGATCTTTAGGTTTAGTGCCTTCTTTATATTGTACCATAGGTTCTGTATACTCCTTAGCATCTTCATTACCATAGTCAATCGTCTTCTTACTTCTTTTGTACGGTCTTGTTGTTTAGTATTGATTCCAGATACAGAAAATGTGCAACATTTTCTATCTCTTCACAAGCGATCTCGATTTTGGGCTGGAGTTGTGTCTTGTCAATTGTCATTATCTTAGTATTCTTTGTATTCAGGTAGAGATTCTTGGCTTCACTATGCTTCTGGACTGATTGAACAGTGTAGA
This sequence comes from Ariolimax columbianus, assembly GCA_036924085.1. Lineage (NCBI taxonomy): Eukaryota > Metazoa > Mollusca > Gastropoda > Stylommatophora > Arionidae > Ariolimax > Ariolimax columbianus. The sequence continues at coordinate 24,156,894 of JAVGWX010000001.1, forward strand.
TAAATAAGATTAAAGTCAGCACTTTTGATTTGAGAAGCGAACGCATAACCACATTGCTACTCAGGCACACCTGCATAGATGAGGTATCAACTAATGAAGTCTACTTCTTCCGTCTCTTGTCTCCCTATCAATCGGCACAAATAATAGCATCATAATTACCGCTTTCTGCAGCCCTTTTGGAAAGCTGGTAGTTTAGCCCTTACGTGTGTTCGTGTCGTGTTCTTCTCTGTATACATTCATTTTACCATGTGATTACATAGATGACTAACTATTATTAGAGTAGATATAATATGTGATGATATAAACTAGATGACGATTGTTTCAATAGTTCTCATATGTTATTAAATAGATTAGGAAGCGATTGTTATAACAGTAACCATATATGATTATATAGATTAGGTTACAGTTGAACATCTTTACCGACTAAAGATCTCACACACATATGATTTCCCATATGAAAAAGAGGCCTTAAATCCTGAAAACATTCTGCAAGAATGTTCACTTTATAATGAAAATAAAATGCCAGACTTAGCTAGAGTGCGGAGCTGAGACAAAAGCTGTGTGGCAGCCGCTTCAACCTGATGAAGACTACGATCTGACCTGCATATAGCATGACCAAAAATCCTGAACGCAAAGAAGAAGAAGACTATAATTATTATGTTGGTTATCTTACTTAACGATAATAACTATGTGCTAATTATTGTGTTCTCATAGTCACTACATTTGTTGAAGTGTAAGTCCGTTTGCAGTGTGGTTTCATAATAATTCTTTATCTGCTTCGATCAACTGGCGCCAAGCTGCCATGCTTCCTGCTCGATGAAGTTCTCCAAGGAGATTGTGTGTTTTAGGAGATGGACATTGAATCTGCGATGGCACGTTCTGAGTCCGAAGATCTTTGTCTGTCCATCTCTACCAAGTTTGTAGATACTGTTATTTTCTGGCTTTTATTCTTTGGGCCGATCTCTCCATCCCGTTCTCCTGGATCCTTTTGTGAGTGTCTTTGCTTCTTTAAAGCTGTGTAAATTCTGCTTGCCGCCAGTACCGAGTTTTGCAAACGCAACTGCCTTCTCGCTTCCAGAGATACCACAGATTGCTGAAATCCACCGTAGAACTAAATCTCTTTTTGGGGATTGAGATTGCTTGGAGTACGTTCATCAAATGATTTTTGTTTGATGCTAATCATTATGCGCAACCTTCTTTGGATGTGCAAGGAAGGAACAGTGCTTCTATTCTGTTTGCTGCAGGAGCAACTAGAGTGGTGAAAACACGATTATTATAGTACTTCGCACATTTGGTTATAAAGATTAAACGAATCAATAGTCTTCTCAGTAATTAATGACTATTCGGTACTGATGAATTATAACATAGACCGTATTGGATTGTATAGATTAAGTTCCGGTCAATATAGCTGTGACCATATTTTATTATTTAGATTAGGTTCTGATGAATTTAACTGCTCCAACTGATTAAATAGATTAGGTACCGATCGTTCTTTTTTTTAAGGAGTTATCTTATTTGAATTAAGCACGGATTATTTTAAGATTGATCATTTTAGATCCTAGGAATTAAGTACCGATTATTGTGTAAAAATGTATAATTGACTAATCGTTACAGATCTATAATAATAGTTTCCGCTGAGATTACCTTCAGAACAACAAAACCAGATTCGGCTCAAAATATGTGTGAGATATATGGCAGCAGAAATCTATTGTTACGCTTGCCATTTCCCCCTTTAGAATATATCAGGTTTAATCGAGAGTGAGAGAGTGAGTCATTAATATTGGAGAGGGAGGACTGAAACAGTTTTCTTGTTCGTACATACTGCTGTTTGTGTACAGTTTTCTTGTTCGTACATACTGCTGTTTGTGTACAGTTTTCTTGTTCGTACATACTGCTGTTTGTGTACAGTTTTCTTGTTCGTACATACTGCTGTTTGTGTACAGTTTTCTTGTTCGTACATACTGCTGTTTGTGTACAGTTTTCTTGTTCGTACATACTACTGTTTGTGTACAGTTTTCTTGTTCGTACATACTGCTGTTTGTGTACAGTTTTCTTGTTCGTACATACTACTGTTTGTGTACAGTTTTCTTGTTCGTACATACTGCTGTTTGTGTACAGTTTTCTGTCAACAACACATTTGGTCATAACAAGGCGCTGCTCATTCTAAATCTTCTCAATATAAATAAATTGCGTAAACAAAATAACATGCGCGTGCATGAGCTCCCGTGGTCATAAGCATACACGAAACCTCTTAACGAAAACGGACAAGGAGTTAAAAAACGAGGAAGGCTATTGTTATTTGCATTTTCAACGCCTAGCACAATATCTTGGAAGTGCATCGCACTGTTAGTGCCTTGCTCCCACATGCACTCTCCGCCTCTACTACACACAGTGTGACACAGAACTCGTCTGGAAGCTACCTTGCCAAAGTCACGGATTAAACAGGTATATATATATATATATATATATATATATATATATATATATATATACATATATATATATATATATATATATAAGAGGAAAAAAGTGTGATGAAAGAGAAAAAATGTGAACTTTTAACGTCTACACACTTAATAGACCAGGTGAGTACTAAACAAAGCTGGCGCTCTTCGTTAGGCACTAGCGTTAGTTTATTCTTGTTTCGATTTTCTATTCGGCAAAAGCTCACAACAAAAGCCAGCAAGCCTAGCTGACCCTCTTGGCGCAGGCAAAGGCTATGAACTTTCCCCGAAAGCCACATTCATTGTTCAGTCTCTGCTTTCTGCTTGGATCGTTCCGCGAGGGGTAGTGAAGCGTCAATAGCTGGGGGCCAATCACAGACGACTCGCGACGGCAGGTCACGGAGGAAGTTGTCTGTGATTGGACCGGGCTCGAGGGCTAAAAATACCGGCCGGTGAGAATAATGCTGATGGCTTGTATACAAATCACGTGACCTGGCCGGCGTGGAGAGGCCTTGTGGTGGTTTCATATTCAACGTTCTGGATTGTTTTTGTTTTTTTGGGGTGACGCTTGTCAGTACTGTTTTGGATGATATCTAGCACTCAGTAGGGTTATCAAGGTAAGTTTGATATGTTGTGCTTGTGAAGTACTTGTTCGTAACTATGTTCGGGTCAGAGAAGGCCGTCGTTCAAAGAGTGAAAACAAACTTTACCGCGGGTTAGTGTCTGAGTACAGACCAAGATGGCGTCATTGTGCCCACGGTCACGACCAGGCAGGCGGTTTGAATCGCCCGACTAGACGAAACACCAGCTGCCTGGCATTATTTGTCTCATTCTTGTCCTTTTCCTTTTATCCGTTAATATCCTGATCCCAATCAAGAGTAGATTATAAGATTACCAACAGAAGTTAGGACACGATTGATTGTAGATATTGAATTAGTGGCTGTGAACTAGTCTCCATACTCAGTATATAGTTTACTGATGTCAGTTTCATGATTACCGATATCGTTAAAGCAGTCTAGTGGCTAGAGCGCTTACTTCTCATGACTTGAGGTACCAGGTTCAGTTTCTGGGTTCGATAACCTCTGGTCTACCAAGCTATCAATGGGTATATGGTTTAATAAAGCGAAGGCAAGGCAGAGATGAAGGGAACTGGTCACCATAGATCAACAAACGTACAAAAGCTTTGACAATTACATTGATTCGTCAATTAAGTCGTTAAAAACCATCGCCCCACGACATTATTATTACTATTATAAAGGCTAGTTTCTAAAACATAGGACAGAAAAACTCACTTGCTACCTTAGTTATACTTTCTACCGTATCATCCCCGATTTCGACAACACATCTCAATTTAATCAGTTCGACAGTAGAACATTCCCCACTGAAACTGTGCAAGAAGTAAACAGTGGTAAAGTGTTTTCGTTATTACAAGTATATCAAGGGACATTTAGATTACCAAATGTTGTACTTGGGATGCATCAATGAATTATTGACTGCAATCAGCATCTCTAACTACGGCTGTTATCGAAATATATAAACATAATGAAATACATATTTAGCCAACAATATGGTATCCATATTATGCCACCGATAGAGGATAGATTAGGAATATCCGGAAGTGGATACTTTGCATACTGGCTCTAATTGTGTTGATCATGCAGTCTTAATAGTAAAAAGTTGCAAAGGGCTACATATAATGTTTGATAATCAGCCATTGATCATCTCTAAAAGACCGTTTTTTCATGAATCGACATGTTCTGAGAAGTCATTAGTTTTAAATATCTAGATATTCTGATATATAAAGTAGAGTAGCTCAAGCAAAAATGACATCCCAGGAAATGAAAAACATCCTAAATGATTTATAAATGCATGCTCGGTTCGATTAATGCCTGTAGTAATAAGTCTACCAGCATAACCTTGCAATACAGTCAGGAGAATCGATGTCGACCTTAGATGCACCGCTAACGACCATCGTATAGCATGAAGAGTACTGAAAAAGTAGGTCATGGGTCCTCCTGGAATCCTCCAGGCCTGAGACGTTGAGACAAGGAAGCACGAGAGACAGCGCTAGAACTGACGCCAGAGGTAATGCTAACCCGTTACTACAAAAATGCTTGCTGGTCGGATGTGTTGGATCGAAAGTTGCAAATATTGCAGTCAAGCTGTAAACTACGACACAACGCATTCCGTTCTCTGGACTACATTCTGCTACATAAGCTTTTTCAGGGTTTGGTAGCGGGAGATTAAGAACGAACGAAGAAGAAGAAGAACTGATGCCCAAGACAGGAGGATGTGGCATGTATTTGTTGAAAACGTGTGCTGCGTAGAGGGTTGGCAGATTTTCCCTGATTTAGTTTGACTTGTATTTTTTACATATGCAATGTCAGTTCGGTCAGTCCTCATTAATGATATACTGACAGAGCTTGAAAAACCTTGAGAGAACTGGACAGCAAAAAGAAGGGTTGTACTATAGTGGACACCATCACCCTGTGGCATTCCAGGAAATGAAAGAGCAGACAATTTGAAAAAAGGGAGCAACACGAGAATAAAAAGAACAAACAATCGCCTTCCGGAGAAAGAAGACCCTTATACAAACCATAAGAAAAGTCGACCAAATTAGATACTTCTTCTTCTTCTTCTGCGTACACAGTCAGACAGTAACCATTATTTTTTCGAAAAAAGCGGCGGTCATCCTGAGACTCTCGCCACTACTATAGAGCTTGTCTTGCAGTTCCACTGGCAATGGCCACATCTGCTCTCTCTGATCCCTGTATGTCGGGCAGTTCTGCAGCAGATGTTCAGTGGTCATTTTACCAGTACCGCACGGGCATTCGTCGGTACACCCTATCTTCAATTTGTTGAATAGGTGGTACCTCAGTCTATTGTGGCCAGTGCGAAGTCTGAAGACAACGACCTGCTCTCTTCGGTTCAACTGCTAATAGGCATCGTTTTTGGTGTAACCAGTATGTTCGGTTTCCCATTTGGTAATGTACCTGGCTTTGATAAGCCGTTTTGACTCTTCGTACGTCATACTGGTATCTGTTTGTGGTAGCCTTGCACCTTCTTTTGCCAGTCTGTCTGCCTCCTCGTTGCCTTGGATGTTGCAGTGTGACGGAACCCACTGTACCCCTACCCTTTTTGGTGCGGACAGCTGGCACAGTTTGCAGAGTGCTGCTCTTAAGTCATTAAGCTCAGTGTTTTTCTGGCTTTTTAGCGCTGTGACTACGGCGAGAGCATCTGTCAGCAAGACTATGTGGCTCTCATTTTCACTGTGTGTTGCCATTTCTTCCACTGCCGCCCTCAGTGCCTCTGCCTCCGCTCTGAAATTGCTTGTGTACTTACCAGTAGCGAATGACAGTGTTATTTTTCTGCCATTTGGTAGGTTGAGGAATGCTCCTGCCCCTCCGTTCTGTGTAGTGTTTGTTACAGAACCGTCGGTGTATGCATGGGTCCAGTCCATGCTTGGGTAGCTTTTCGTTATGAAGCTTAGGGTAGTGTCTCTCCTTTCTTTTTCGGTCTGGCAGTTTTTGTTTGCAATACCTGGTATATTTTCTACCACCTCTGGAAATATATTAAGAACGAACGAAGAAGAAGAAGAACTGATGCCCAAGACAGGAGGATGTGGCATGTATTTGTTGAAAACGTGTGCTGCGTAGAGGGTTGGCAGATTTTCCCTGATTTAGTTTGACTTGTATTTTTTACATATGCAATGTCAGTTCGGTCAGTCCTCATTAATGATATACTGACAGAGCTTGAAAAACCTTGAGAGAACTGGACAGCAAAAAGAAGGGTTGTACTATAGTGGACACCATCACCCTGTGGCATTCCAGGAAATGAAAGAGCAGACAATTTGAAAAAAGGGAGCAACACGAGAATAAAAAGAACAAACAATCGCCTTCCGCAGAAAGAAGACCCTTATACAAACCATAAGAAAAGTCGACCAAATTAGATACAACTAACATTGCCTTGATCGAACTGAGCAGATGATCCTGTTTATCATGAGAACAGGACGTACCAATATTGAATAGCCAATTAAAGTGACTAAAATTGATCTAAGCAGCACCGACTGCCGAACATATTTTACAAGATTTATATGCTAAGGCATCTTCGCTCTGAGCAATGACCCAGGGAAACTAACATCCACCCACACAAAGCTTTGAAGCATTGCTGACCTCCTCAACACATGAACCTTTATCCAGAGAACAGAACTTCACGTGTAGACATAATACAAAAAGATGGCAAACGAGAAGGTGAAGAACATACTTGAACTGAAGAAAGTCCGTGAACAACACTAATCGTTTATATTCGTTATCTTTTCTAATTTATATTGTCCCTAACCCTGGAAGAAGATCTTTCGGTCGTAACGTAATTTGTGCCGTTGTAGACACATTGTCATTATGAACAATTTACTGTTAACATGCAATGTTACTGTACTACAGGGGATGGCGTGGGCTAGTGGTTAAGTGGCACGACTCACAACCCGAAGGTGCTGAGTTCGATCCCGATCACAGCACCGGCCGTTACCCCGGGGAAGCAAACCCTTAGAAAATGCAGGGGGAAGCAGACCCTTACATAAAATGCATGCTGAAGCCGGATGCACTGGGCCGACAGGGGCAAAATAAAAACCACAGTGCAACGCACACCGCCTTGGGGATTAGAGAAATAAGGCGAACGCAAAAAAAATAAAAAAATAAATAGCTATCTCAATACCATTTCTGGACACAGTCCATACATACTAATAGTCTCAGGCTAATCACTGTTTTCTTTGGATATATTCAAGTTGACGACCTAAAGCGTGCGATGAAGAAGGTGATTTAGAAATTTAAAAAATGAAGAAATCTGACTGGCAGTCTAACAACAGCTATGGTTTAGAACTTGGGACACAGCGTACGAAGAATAAGAACTTGGGACACAGCGTACGAAGAATAAGAACTTGGGACACAGCGTACGAAGAATAAGAACTTGGGACACAGCGTACGAAGAATAAGAACTTGGGACACAACGTACGAAGAATAAGAACTTGGGACACAGCGTACGAAGAATAAGAACTTGGGACACATCGTACGAAGAATAAGAACTTGGGACACAGCGTACGAAGAATAAGAACTTGGGACACAGCGTACGAAGAATAAGAACTTGGGACACAGCGTACGAAGAATAAGAACTTGGGACACATAATTTGAAGATCTGCCAATCCCGCTTACAACCGTAACCTAATTCTATAATTGTAAGAGTATCGCAGAACAGATGGGGAGAACGCGTTTAGTTTAATTAATATACATTTGAGGTGCAAATAGTTGTTATAATAGAACGCTACTTTTTTCTGGGTCAGTTTGAATTTTAAATCACAGATTTAAAAAAAAATCTACTAAACATTCAACACGTTATACACTTAATACTGCAGGTCTAGTGTCGCGTTGAACCTCAGAGCATTTATTTGGAACAATCCATCCCATTGTTCGCTAAGGACAACAGTTTGTCGTGAAATGCCCGGCTAACGGAATTGTGTTTTGTGCATGTTTACCCCCCTTACGTAATTATCCAATTTATTTGACACATTTAAGAGCATTGTACTCTGTTTTAGTTAACCATCTTTACATGAAAATGCGCTGTTTAATATCGACCGAGATTCTTCACCAAATGTGTGTGTGATATTGCCAGACCAGTTCTGTGTCACATCCGTGCCTTTGTTGTTAACTTCAATGCAGCCTGACCTTGACCGCAAGGCGGACTGCCAGAACAGACTTAGATAGGACGAACAGCCTTTCCACTTTTCGCTATGTCTTGGTTATAGAGAGTGGGGAGAAATATTGGCCATCCCAGTTTCTGTGTCCGGCTACTGGAAAAAAATAATAATTGAGAAGCAGATGATTTTATCCTGGCTTTCTTCTGCTGTGACAAAGCACTGGTATTCTGAGCATGGCCGTGAACGAGAGAAATGAAGCGCCTTGTCCGTATTACTTCAGGTGTTAGAGTTCAATATCAGTCTGTTCTAGTCTGTAGAAATTCCCATGGACCAGCATCCACTTTGGCGTTTTCAGTTAACTATTATAGAAGGTTAGAATAAACAGACTGCAACTAGTTTATTACTATGTCTTGGACACGAACATTAATACAGATTATGATTGCATACGGTATATCAAACATAATTCAAGAGGTATTGTCAAAGTATATTTAGTAAAAGAAGGATATTAGCACAAACGCGTTAACAAACTCAATTATGGAAGCTATGTAGTGTTGTATAAATTATATAAAATATAATATTAAACAGGGGAGGCAGAATAACGTCTGATCAGGCAAAATATACTGATCAGAATTGTTAGTCAGGGTCAGGCAAAACATACTGGCCAAAGACCCTAACCTCGGCTTCCTAGTAGCTCTCCCTGGAAATATGCTGTTTTCGCGACAGCCTAAAGAGGTGACAGATCGATGTGATCCCCGTAGTAGTGAGTGACACTCATATGAAGCCAAGCATAGCACAACCGCGTGGAGGACCTCGGTCCACCTTTATCAGTACGCTCGGGATGTGAGGAAAGCTGCTACAACCCGCCACTTAACGCCCTTTTCAGGGCCCACAAAAGAGTAACCTACCTATTGTGGGCGTTCGCAAACAACAATAATATTAAACAGAAACTAGAACAATAAACAAGCAGTGTGGGAGATACTGCACGTATGTATTATCAGCAGGTCATCAACTTTGAACAACAAGTTTCGGAAGAAAAAGAAAGATCCACTATGATAAACAAAATCTTGCCGCAATTGAAAGTTATTCAATAATATTATTTATGTCTCGTGTTATAACCATTTCTTTTGCTTGCATATATGAAAAGAGGACATACAAATCAGGACACTGTTTGAAAGAAGCAAGTCGGAACAGACAACTAAGAAAGGTTGTCTATGGGGCTTGCCAGATATAAAAATAAACCTAGCTATATAAATCAACAAATTGTTCATGGCGTAAATTGAGTGGGGTATCTGTGAATTGAGCAATCAATACTAGTGACTCTCCTATGCTCCATAACGAGCTAGAAATAGAAAGACAAAATCCAACAAGAGTACGGGAAATGTTCACTAGCTAGGATGCCAAAGACCTTAATAAGTAACGAGACACATTTTAGTAATGGGTACTGCTGGGAATTAAACTACAGGAAGATACATTTGCTAAGTTATCAGTAGTTTAATGGCCACGACATATTGGGTGAGTTTTAATAATATTAGATGTAGTTAGAGTGGAATAATGTTATCTTTGTTAATAACGTAAACACGAGATTTTACGCAATAAGTTCATCTGAAATTAATTGACATGCCGAACTTTTCGACCTAGCCTGCTTCTCACACATTCACACACCTTCATTCAGTATAGAAAGATTTAACTTGAAACAACAGATCTAAAAAAAAGAATATAAACAAAGGCAAGGGCAAGAATGATTCGACGCTAGCGATTGGGCGACACACACTGGTCAAGGCATCAGCTTACATACGTTTAGGGCTCCCCGGAACAGTGATTCCTATAGTTGTGAGCTTGACGACGAGCCTCCAATTGCACTACAGCCAAGATGATCCCGCTCCACAATCTCAAATACGCCTTGTTACGTAAGAAGTGTCACTAACCCTCCACCAAAGAAACGGTATCAAGAGTTGAATTAACTGGTATTCAGAACGGAACCAGCTTGGACAATGATTATGTCTTGATTGTTTGTGTACATCAGGCACAAAGTAGATGAAAGCACAGTGTTTATTAATGTGTATGTTGTATCCTGCTTTCTGCCAAAGTTCGCTTCTCTGAACCACGGATGGTCATTCAGGTTAAACCAGGGCACGGGGCAATACACAACAAATCAGCACCGAAGCCTCTACAGTTGGGCAAATCTAAACAGCACATGTCCCAGACAAGGGTTGCAGTCAGGGCAGACCATAGGACTCGTTTATTGCCTTCGTCATGAAATGGGCGTCTCGTCATATTTTGCAGCGAGGCTGCGAATACTGCACTTTTCAACCCGGCACCGTCGGATTTAATCTGGCTTGAATGTAGAATAGGGTCTTGGTCAGCTTTGTTTCGTTGGCCCAGATGCAAGCAACCAGCTCAAAGTCGATAGCTGTTTCCGCTGATTGACTGCTACATCTTCGCCCCACATGACATTTTTGATGCCATATAGATCTTAATGTAATAGGGCATTGTTTTATAACAATCATTGTAGACAGTCTGCAGTTCGTCGTCCTGATAACTTGGCTTCGGAGTCGGTATAATCAATTATGCTCATTTAATATACTATTTCACGCTGTAAATTGGAGTAAGTATCTGTTATAACTTATAATGCACGACTAATCGTTAGGAACTGTTAGAAGGACTGGATTCCTGCCGATGGTACATAGCAGGTTTACACCGTAGGTCCTCATAGGGTTAGCAATAATGTCTTTATGTACAATTGCATGATGAAAAACATCAGCAGCAACCGTTATGTTGTTATACTGTCCAATATCTACTCTGCTTGTTCAACAATGGTGTTATACTGTTCAATATCTCTTCTCTTTATCCAACAATGGTGTTATACTGTTCAATATCTACTCTGCTTGTTCAACAATGTTGTTATACTGTTCAATATCTCTTCTCTTTATCCAACAATGGTGTTATACTGTTCAATATCTACTGTCATTGTCCAGCATTCTAGTCGTACCATCGTGGTACCGTAACTATCATTTTCTCATTGCTCACTTTAAAACGATGGCTATTTTCTTTCTCTAATCTGATGGACAAACAGTCACAGGAACTGTCATAAAGACAAGAGGAGCAGGATTAACGGTTTCTTACGATGAATGGGGTTCTGATAGATAATAGTGCCTGCAATGATATTTGGGAATTGAGTTTTGTAACTGCCATCAAGCCAAAGAGTGAATCAGATTGAATAGCTTGGGCGGTTATGGCATACCCGGGTACCAGGAATCACTTTCTTTGATCCCAAACAAGTTAACATCACTTCAAACAACTTGACGAATTAAATCATACGGCGAAGGAATTTAACATCGTCCTATAGAAGAAATTGCAGAAGGGCATGATAACGTACACCGTGGTGTTGGAACCACTTACTAAATCCAAGCGAAGATAGCATGCTGCCTAGTTGCCGTCCAGTGTACATAATGTCTACATTCACTTAGCCGAGAAAGTGGCAAGTGTTGTTTAATGCTTAAATTAGGAAGCTTACTATTTTGTGCAACATGAAAAGGGTGTTAAGTGGCGGGTTGTAGGAGTATTCCTAACATACCAAAGGACTGATGAAGGGGGACTGCTGTCCCCAAGGCGGTTGTGCTATGCTTGATAACGCTGCATGGTAGATAGATAGTAATCATGGTCAGTATATTGTGACTGACGCGACGACCTTGTCAATTTGTTGTGCCTGACGCGCCGTCCTGGTCAGTATGTTGTGCCTGACGCGTCGTCCTGGTCAGTATGTTGTGCCTGACGCGTCGTCCTGGTCAGTATGTTGTGCCTGACGGACTTGCGCATCAGTTCCCCAAGAAAATAGCAGTCATATGCAATGTTCTACATGAAGACAGAATGACCCAGATGATCGCTAATTCTGTTTAGATATATTTGGAATTGTCCACGAGTTTTACGATATTTTACAAATCCTGTCACGGTAATACAAGTAGTGCACATGAAAGCTAAATTACAAACACGGTAAGTGTGGTGTGATACTTCATAAGCATCTCTACAGGTGAAAAGCCTGGCAAGTTGAACTATCACATATTAAAGTTTGTCATACAATGTCGAACAAACCATGCATAGGAGATATGGGTAGGGTAACTCCTGAAACAGATGCTGTTGCAAACATGCATTCAAGACTGGTCCGTTCTTCTACAGTAGCACCATTTAGTGCTGTCACTAATAATAATAGCTGTCCATCGTTGTCGATGCGGACCGCCGACATCATCCTTGTCACAGATTTCCCTGTTGGGTGTGGGTGCGCATGTGGCTGAACAGGCCAATGCGAGCACGAAAACATCTGCTACATATCGGGCACACGAGGTTTGTAGAAAAGTGCTGTCACTAGTGGATAGTCAACTTGACACTGCCATTGTCCAGCTCACGTGTGGATGTAGCGCGCGCGGAACAAAGAAATGCTCATATTGGGTTATGTCATATATGTATGAGATTAAGTACACGTTTGAACTTATATATATACACCATTGACATTGATCCAGGCTAATGCGACTTCAATACAAATTTGAATACGGGATCGTGTCGTCTGAGTAGAATAGTGATAGAGAGATCACTTCTCATGGCAAATGTACATGTCTCAATCCCCGTTATCGATATTCTGCAGTCAACCCAGATGTAAAGGGGTTCCTGGCGTAATGCAAGGGAAGGCAAGGCAATGAGGTAGAGAACTGGCCGCTCCGCCGTTTTAAGACATGCATGGTAGTATTTTATGGGACTACCTTTACTTGGCTAAGATAGGGACTACCTGTACATAGTTGAGATGGGATTATCTTTACATAGTTGGGACGGGAACTACCTTTACATAGCTGAGATAGGGGTCACCTTTACATATTTGAGATGGGAACTACCTTTACATAGTTGAGATGGGGGGGGGGGGCACATTTACATCTCTGCGAAGAATGATGCTGTACCAGAACATCTATCACTGATGACACACCCAGTGTTTTGTCGAAATGTCACTGTTAAAGCATGTTTAATTCAAGCCATATAATTGACTATGACCGCGGTGAAATGTCCCGTTCATTCAAGCTGTTGACAAACAGAACTGCTGTTGTTTCAGTCAGAGCGTCGCCTTATATAAACTACATTTGTAGGATATCATGTGACGTTCACCTGGGGAATGAGAAGAATCCTCTATCTGAAATGATATGGTTGTCTGGGTTTTAAAAGCATCATAAAATAATCTGCTTTTTCCTCGCTCCCTGTCTTTCTTTTAATGTTAATTAATATTGATTTGAGTGTCGTATTTTTACATTTTGCGCCTGTAATTCAGTTGGCATATGAGCGGATAACATAAGGGTCTCTTTGCCAAATGGATGCACGTTCAAAACCTCACTACTGCAAGTTTTGTTTCTACCAGATGTAAAATAACATATAATGTGCAAAGTGGCGACTGCTTTATTCCTCATCCCTATACATCTTACAGGAGATACCAACAATGGGAACAAACGTCGTAAAGTAGTTTTTAAAAAAAATAGATAAAGTTCGCCTTTAAATAAAGTTCGGAAAGAACTTTATACTGTATGTTGATTTGTCTTTTCTAGTTTTGATCTTGTACCTGCTAAGCAACCTTTCTTGGCACTAATTTTTTCCACGCCATTCCCGCCCTTTACATCCATTGCACGCACACATCAGCTCGGGCCACGTGCAGCACGAGCGACGGAATCAATACTGGGAGAGGAGTGAGCTACCCTACCCCTATGTCACTGTAAAACGGCTGGTCGGTTGTTCATTCGGAGGGGACTCGTTCTCTCACTCGCAGGACTGACACAAAACCTTAGGCATGTACTTGGCTTCAATGTTCATCGTGTGAGTGTTAGAGGTTCATTGCCGAGAGCTGCCCGTGTGAACGAAAACTGTTAATTAACTTTAAAATGGTATTCTCCATTTTGTCAGAAATTCCCTTCCCTTATTTTGTGCTTTACTCTCCGTGATTTTAATATCGTTTTATTGTCTCATGTCTTTCTTCATAATAGAACCTTTAATCACATTTGCTGTTGTGAGCGTTTAATACTTGTTGATTGACTGTACTGGATTATACAGTATGGTGGCAGATGTCGTAGAAGTGAATAACAAGAAGGCATGTATAACACCTTTCCGTTTGTGCTAGAGCAGATTAATATGAACGATTCGATACATTTTCCTCAGAGGAGCGGCTGGTCGAGTGGTTTGGATGTATGTCTCTGACCACGAGGGTATTTGTTCAAATCCTCGGTAAGGCAAATGTGTTTTTAAAACCTACTAAATATAACAAATCTAGTCTGCACAGCTCAAGGAGACTGTAAGGACTAGCGGCCTTTATTCCTCAACCCTATACATCCTCCCGGTGGACCTTAGCTACGCGAATAAACACTGTAATGGTCGTTTGAAACAAATATTTCTCAGGCAATACAGCCCATACCCATAGGCCAGAGTTAATACATTACTACTGCTATCGAAGAATAAGGTGACAAGTGCGAATATAGTCCAATAATCACACTGACATCGGCGATGAAGTGTTGTAGATTTATTTAGCAGGTCTCAATTCTGTTTTTCTAAAGTAGGTGACGTTTATACATTTACTGTAAGTCGTGTGTGCATCTACGGCTGGTTAGACTGGAACGAATCGAAACGGAGATTAGAACACCCCATTTGAGGAATGACTATTCATCCCCTTTTTGCTAAATTACTACTATTTCTCTCTAGTTATTAGCTGGTATGGTTAAATAAACTGATAGCAGAAACTGCCGTCATGGATGAAGTGTTAAATACTAAACCACATCTTGTGAAGTGTGGCCAGTTCCATGTCTTTCTCACCATAGCCGTAGGTCACTTACCCATTTACAGATGGACACCCCCCAACCGTAAAACTATATTAATATCAGATTTCGTCAGTTTTCTTTCTCTTTTAGATGGTTGATTACTATGATTTATTTAGAACAATAACGCATCAACTCTTGTAGCATAAACTCGCACATGGGCATCACTTACGATGCAGCTTTCTGAGCTCGGGGACATAACAGATATTGTGGAAGATATTGTGCCTTTTGAGTTTGAAAGAAATGTCAACGCCAAAGTAAGGCCGTAACAACCTAAACATGACAAGAAAGCACTATATTGCGTCCCGAAATACGTGGCGATGGAGTCTATACATGATCTCAATAACGTATAACACAGCAGCTTGAAGTTTTGCATGTGGTCCCAATTCTCATAACGACAGTAATGTATTATACATACATATTTAGGGTTCAAGATGCTGAGCAGCGCATGAGCTGCAGTGGTCAGCGACCCATAGCTGACTGCTAGCATCAGGGCCAGCGAACCAGAGCTGCCAAGACCCTTCTACACCTCCACGCGGTGATCCTGGATAACACACTGCAACAGAGCAGACTGACTAAGGAGAAGGGATCCAAGAGGGAATGTTCAGTACTCAGAAAATGCTTGCTGAAGTCGGACCGAAATGTGCAAATATCGCAGTCAAGCTGTAAACTACGACACAACGCATTCCGTTCTCTGGACTACATTCAGCTACTCAAGCCCTTTCAGGGTTTGGTCGAGGGAGATTGAGAACGAGCCAAGCCATACATATTTAGTAGACTGCAGGGATTTATCAAAACATACGTTTTTTTGTTTGTTATTCACATAAGCCCCATAGCTATCGTTCATACACACCACATTTGACATTACTTCCGTAAATTTATAGTATACTAACCCCAGGCATATCTGTATTTATTATAAGGTTATGAGTAAATTATGTTCTTTATGATTGTTCGTTAATGTTTATAATATAGGAATTTCCTGTAATAGCTGTGTGTTAAAAGAAAATTATATGACCGGTATTTGTGTGTCAGTGTTTCTTTTTAATCAAATTTGTCTGCAAATAATGATCTTCGTCTTTCATTGCATGTTCCTCACATTTAATCCTGAATCGTTTTCCTATGCCTGAGAGGGTAGCATATGTAATTTTCCCTACATCTAATGGTTTTAAGATTTTGTTGTCACTTAGCCTTTCCCATTTGTCCAAACTAATTATATAGGATTTAAGTAGCATGGTACGGTGGCAATTTTAAACACATATGACCATTCTCCTGGATTACTTTGTCAATAGGAAATGTCTTTGTCCTGTGTGTATTTTTTACAAGTGACAACAATTTCCGTTCTATGTGCATTTCCGTAAATATGTGAGCATTTGTTAGCCAAAGTTTGAACTCATCCTTAGTGCTTGCTGAAGTCGGGACCATATCTTCCAGTGCCACTGCATGATGACAGGAAGCATTGTCCATTTAGAAAACAGGGGGCTCTTTATAATGACAGAAGTACAGTTTTCTCAATCTACTCTCGAAATATATGCCCTTTGTCAGCTCTGGAATGATAGGCTCGCTTGTCGGTACATTTTGGCACAAACTAAAGTGTTCGCCAATTTTTCAACAGTCCAGTACGTCTGCTATGGGTTATTATCAGTCATTATCCTTTATTACCTAGCACATTTCTCTTGATTGTCCCATCTGCAGATTGTCATTATTTTCATTAGTATGGTGTGCGTTTATCCATGTTTCGTCTATGTACACAATATTGTAAATGCCTTTGGGCATTTCTTTAATTTCTTGTAAATATTTACTTTCAAAAGCTACCAGGCGGAGCTTATCACAAACGTATGCTTAGAGATGGTGAAGCCAGCACTATTGACAGTTTATTCCTTAATTGTAGTTTTATAGATATTAATGTCGTTATTCTTTTACAGTAACATTTTCTATTTCCTTAGGGTCAATGTTTCTTTAGAATCCAACACGATGCATTATTCATTATTCGTTTAATAACTCCTTTGTCAAAACTATAAACTTTATTTTTTCTTCTTCGGTCTCTGGTGGTATTTGTAGAAAGACGCATGTTCTAGCGTTCAGAGTGAAATTGGCATGTCGCTGAGTATACATTGCACTTTTCTTTGGGTTTGAAATACGACACAGACTCCCATTTCCAACCTCAACTGAGAAATATTTATACATTTTTATTGTTGTTTTTCAATGGAACGAATTTAATTTTCAACGCCATTTAAAAAAAAATAACGGCACTATATGTCTCTGTTACGCCTTTACAAATTGAAACGAATTATGATAACTGCGTAGAACTCAAAACATTTGTGGCTCATCTCGATACCTTCAGTGCAATAGTATTGAGTGTTTACCATTTTCCGTAAAACCACATGCAATATGTGGTACATGAAGGACATTTCTTCCCCACACATTGCTATGGGGTTACTGTAAAACTCTTACAATCACATCCAGCGAAAGATATACCTTTTTTTTAAAAAATATACTTAAAATTAATTCAAAATGTGACAAAATGTCGATTTTACAATAGATGACAATGTCTTTTTTCATCAGTTCAATAATTGCTGGCACATATTATTTTCAAGATTGGCGCGTATTTCTGAATGCAGTGTAGAAAATATAGGCGGTGTGCTTATTATTAAGAGATACGCGAGTGAACATATTCCAGGGACTCAATGGAACAAGTCGAAGAAGGGTTTTGGGGAAAACAGAATGATGATCCTGTGGAAAACATCGCAAACGGCAATGGCCTACTATTAAAACCGAAAGGTTTGACCTGGGTATGGGACTTGGGAATGCACATTGAGGAGTAGACATGTTATCACGCCAAGAAAACCCACGGCTTATTTGCTGGATGCTGATTAGTCTCGCGCGTCTGTACTAAGGCCTCGAACCTCGACACGCGATTTGATTGGTTCGGGTTTTGATAAAGCACACTGAAGGAATAGGCCTATAGTTCAAACTGTCAGGTAGGCCGACTGTGCGCGGGGGGAGTAAGAGGAACGGTCAAGTAGGCCGGCTGTTCGCGGAGGGAGTAAAAGGACAACAGAAGAGGGTAGATAACAGGGAGACGAAAACAATGTCTTTTGTGGACAAAGTAGACGTGCTTGAAAGTTTGTTCTCGTAGAGATATCCACAAAGATACTTTATGCGTTAAGAGTGGAAAACGTCGTAAACACGGCGGCAGAACAAACAAACACGAGTTATCGCTGCGGTAGAATACCCGACACATCAGTTGACTCAAGACTCGCTGAAAATCGGTGTTAGCCGAACTTTTTGTGGATTTCTCCAGTTCACTTTTATGGACGTATGACTGTTGACATCAACCATAATATTGGCTACATAAGCAGTGTATCGTTGCTGCTGTTGCTGATCTGTTTCTTTCAATGTTTGCTCGGATTGTTTTGTTTTCTTGCCATGCTATTCTTTTCGGTCTGCTGTTTGGCATGAACTCTACTATTCTATCTGAGTTCACGTTAAATATCCATCAGGTCACATTGGTTGGTTCTGTCCCTAAACTGCGACTCATCTTGTTGACATTGGTTGGTTCTGTCCCCTAAACTGCGATTCGTCCTGTTCACATTTGATTATATTGCACCTTGTTCTCTGTTGCATTTGTCTCTACATAATTGAGTTTCTTATTGGAAATGAAAAATGGTTGGAAAGAACCGACTTGGGCGTCCTAATATGTGCTCAGTATAAGACAGACCCCGTGATCTGAAATTTTCCCCCGACTTCGTCAGCTACCAATTTACATCTGGAAGAAGCGGCCATTCCATGAAAAATTGCACGACCTGCCCGGTCTGAACACCACGTGATTTGAACGTGCTACGTACTGATACACGCACTCCCTCTAGCTTGTTTATGCTGACCATATGCTAGGAACACCCGACTGTTATCCGTGTAAACAATAATAGAGCCACTAACCTTCACACAAGCCATAAAAGGCGGCTAAAGAGGGCTGTGCATGCGGCTAGAAACCTCATGTAAAATCACTTATGACATTACAACTGCACGAGTTTGGACATATACTTCACGTTTAGTGTTCAGCTGTAGTGTTGCATCACGTTGAGTGGACGGGCAAAACCATCTTATAACAACTTCCCAGCGGTTATCATCATCAAAACATTTCAGCTCTCCCCCCTTCCCCGCGGAGCATATGTCTTCAACAAATACTCACCAAGTCCTACTGTCCTTGGCCATCTGTGAAGTTCTGTCCACGTCTTGCCAGTTTCCTGCGTTTGTCGTTTTTGGTGACTTACTAATCTTGGTGGAGCGTGTAGCCTAGTCAACAGTGAGCTGGCTGGGATTGCAGCGTGCCAAGGTTCGAATCACGGGCGGACAGAAAATAATTCCTGGCAGTGGTTCGTGTCTGGTACATCCGCCCCTCAAGTCGACCCAGCTGTAAATGGGTACTTGACGTATGAGTTGGAGGCAAAAACAGCAAGGAAAGGAACTGGACACCCCTACCGCACATAGGTTGCGATGTAGTACATGAACAGTTATCTTAATCTCCGACGACATTTGTTGCCATGGGACTGACCTTTACCTTTACTTTTTTATCTTGGCTTGGGAATTCCAAAACAGAGAATTTCTTGTAGCGCTGTCAACTTGTTTTCTTAATGTGTGTTTTTTTCCAACAGTTCCACACTATTGTTCTTCTTATACCATTTCAATCTCGTTATTCAGAGCACGCACCCATTTACGACAGTATGTACCTTTTCAGTTGTTGTTTTTGTTGTTCTTCATGTCTCAGGGCATTACAATGGAACTGATTTTACATTGGAGTGGCAGATTTGTTTTTTGGTGTGTTGGGTTGAACTTCCTTTGATTTCGATAAGTTTCTCAGTACAATTACCGCTCCTCTCGTCTATTGTATTTTTCTATTTATCTCTTTATCTGTGCCTGTTACTTAAGTTTGTATTCTTACCAAGATATGTCGGTGTGACTGCCAACCCAGTCTGATTGTCGTTAGCTACATTTTTTCTCATAATGTCTGTGCTCTTTCTTTTTATTCCACCATAATATACATATACTTATCAAATATACTTTTTGTGTGTTGCGCCTGATAGCGGTTATATGATAGAAAAGCAAATTCATATAAAAGTTAAGATAATTAAGTTGTTTTGTTAAATTTCATTGAATTATATATGTGTCGGTTGATGTTGTGTAATCATCCAAACAGTGGCCATCACAAAAAAGAAATGGTGAATGATCATCTGTGGCACCCGAGTTATTATCTAAAAGGGCACAGGAAGCTGACATTCAAATATCATTCTATTTTTAGTTTCTTCATAAATTTGAAAAATTATGTTCAGTGGCAATTCATACTGTCTGAGCAACTCTAAGTTAATTTCTGTCTAAGCTGTTCAATGCTTTTTCATAATTTCAAATCTGATATAAATTGTTGAACTCTTATTCTACAGTTTGTTCAATTAGCTTCATTCTACACTTTGTTCAGTAAGATCCATTCTAAACTTTGTTCAACTATTTATTATTCTCAGTATAGCTATTTGGGCTAAACGAAGAGGCAGATATTGAGACGATAACTGAGGCCATGAATTTGGTATTGATAGCCACGGCAACTATGGTCTTAGGGAACGAAGGGTAAAGAAGAAGGCATGGATTACAAAGTTATTATTATTATTATATATATTAAAAACTACTAAACCTGACAGAAAAATACAAGCGTATGAATAAACATCCAATGCAGGGAAAAGTCAATGAATTAACAAAAAAACCGCATAAAAAGAACAAGCTTCAATCATCTATCAAAAGCCCTTACAGCCAGGAACAGTGACATCATATCAAAATGTCCAACAACATGAGAAATGATACAATTATATGAAAATACAGACCAACAGCCCAACTTCACGGTGGAAGCGAAAATACCAGGTATCGATAGAAAGATGGAAGAATCAGACCATGCATTGAGAGAAAAAACCTTAAAGCATATTGGAGACGCCTATCCTCAACCCATGTGGACGCACGTCTACACAGATGGATCATCAGATGAAGCATTGAGGAAAGGAGGGGCGGGACTCGTCATATTTCTACAGGATGGAACCGTTATAGAGAAAGCAAGTGCTGCCGGGGAGCCCTCGACAAATCTAAGAACAGAGCAACAGGCAATAATTGAAGCAGTCAAACTATTGGATGAAAAGGGGTTAAAGGATAACAATATAGTGTTTTTGTGCGACTGCATGGAAATTTTGCAGGCCACACAAAGAAAACCACGAAATAGTATGGGAAGGGAACTGATATGCCAGCTAAACAAACTCTCAGACCACAATAAAATCACCTTCCAGTGGATTCCAGCTCACTGCGGCATACATGGGAATGAATGGGCGGACAGGCTAGCCAGGGACGGAAGACAAAGAGAACAATTCACCCACCCAGTATCACTGCCAGAAGTCAAGGCAAACATTTAAAAAAAAATAAACAAAAGTGGATAGAGAGAACAAACAGTAAATACCCACAGGACCCAATCAGTAGACTGAATAGGAAACAGTATACCACAATTTTTCGCCTCAGAACAGGTCATTGCAGACTAAATGCACACATGCATGAAATAAAAGCAGCACAGACTGCACAGTGTACATGTCAGAGAGGACCCCAGACTCCAGAACACATCCTGGAAACATGTCCACTGCACCAAGACTCCCGTGAGAAGACCTGGCCCGAGGAGAGAACCATATAAGACAAACTGTGGGGAACCATTGAGGACCTGCGACTGACGTGTCACTTCATGAATGTAGCCCATCTAGTGGCATAAAACGAGCATACGAAACCGAACGCAAAGAAGAAGAAGAAGATATATATATATATATATATATATATATATATATATATATATATATATATATATATATATATATTACGAGTTATGTGACAAGAGAAGATGATTAAAGAGGTCGAAGAATACTCTGTATGGGATGACGAAATACAGAGAGATAAATGGAAACATAAATGCCAAGATGATAAAGGCTAAGGCAGAATGGATAACTGCTCAAATCTCATATATTGAACAAAACCTGGAAAGAAACGATGCCAATGGGGCATATACAATAGTCAATGATCTAGTAAGGCCTATACAAGGTCGCAGTACAACGATTCAGGATAAGGGAGGGAAATGTTTCACAGAAGCCCAAGATATTCGGGCTCATTGGACAGAGTACTGCTCTGAATTATATAGGCATGATGGTCGAGGTGACCCAGGAAATGTAATCGTCCCCGAAATAATTGTTAGAAGAGAGGAAGTAACTGAAGATACTAAAAAAGGGAAAAGCTGGGTGTGGATAATATCCCAGTAGAGCTCATACAAGTGGGAGGTGAGATAGTAATTGAAACTCTGACATGCATCTGTAATAGAATTTGGCGGACAGGAGAGTGGCCGACCATCTGGACGAAATCAGTGATTTTATCGCTGCCTAAATCAGGGAACATGAAGATGTGTCAGAACTATAGAACAATTAGTCTCATTAGTCATCCTAGCACAGTTCTCTTAAGAATAATCCTCAACAGATTAAAACCCCAGGCATTAAATATCATTGCCGAACAGCAAGCTGGGTTTCAAGCGGGAAGAAATACCACTGAATTTAATCTACGGATATTAAAGAAAAAATACTTAGAGTATCAACAACACATATATCATGTCTTCATCGATTTCAAAAAGGCGTTCTCAATATTTGTGTTTGCCTGTGAGACTTGGACCATTACTACGGATGTCCAGCGCAGAATACATGCAATGAAAATTAGGCGCTTTAAAAGACTCTTAAATGTTTCATACACGGCGTGGCCTAGTGGTTAAGTGACACGGCTCACAACCATAAGGTGCTGGGTTCGATACCCATCACAGCACCGGCCGTTACCCCGGGGAAACAAACCCTTAGAAAATGCAGGAGGAAGCAGACCCTTACATAAAATGCATGCTGAAGTCGGATGCACTGGGCCGACAGGCGCAAAATAAAAACGCAGTGCAACGCACACCGCCTTGGGGATTAGAGAAATAAGGCGAACGCAAAAAAAATAAAAAAATATATGGATCATGTCACAAACGTATACATATGACGAAGAGTGGAAAACGCAATTGGGCCTTTTGATAATCCGTTCACGGCTATCAAAAGGCGAAAGCGCTGAACATTTGCTGCAAAACTGCCCGACATACGAGGATCAGAGAAAGCACATGTGGCCATCACCAGTGGAAACACTAGACAAGCTCTATGGCAGTGTCGACAGCCACAGGATGACCGCTGCTTTTTTCGAAAAAATACAGGTTGACGTCTGACAGCCTACGAAGAAGAAGAAGAAGAAAAGGTGAAAGATGGATTAGTATGGGCACGTTACGAGGTGCAGCGGGATTACAAATTCGATACTGCATGGTTCCGTACTAGGAAAGAGAGGGCGGGGACGTTCAAGAAAGAGATGGGCAGAAGACATCACTGAGTGGTCAAACCTTCGTCCCGGTTAGGCACGACTGACGGCAGCGGACAGAGAGAGATGACGTGGGGTTGTGGGAGTGTCTTCAAGTGTGCCCAACGACCTGATGGGTTACGGGATGAAGTAAACTATTTGGTCTGCACAGGACATATTTTTGTTTTGAAATTCTGCATGTTTCAGCTGTTTGTAAATGGTCTCTTTTAACTCTAAATATAATTATGATCACCATTTTCACAGTCTGTGATAACAGCATTGCTTCTCTATAGTGTGTAGGCAACTGCTCAAGCAATTGTTATAATATACACGCTAAAGTTTTAATGTCTATTATTATTGTTTCTGTTGAAATACTATCTTGGTCAATGATTTCACCATCGCTTAAAAGTGTTATGGCTTTCCCAATTACTTCGTTTGGTTTCTGGCAATTAACTTGCATTTCGTTTTCTGCCGACTGGGAAATCTTGGGAAGTTGGTCTATTTAAAAGTTAATTAAATGTTCTGACGATCTCTTCATCTGCTCTTTGCGTTGCTGATAGGATTTTCTTCCTTTTCTTTAATAACCCAATTACCTTGTTTATATTTTCATTTCAGTTTCTCTATGCTATTATACAGGTCTCTCAAATCTTCTTTTGCTAACTTCCTCTGTCTCTCTTTTCGTCTGGTCAATATGTTTTCTATTGTAACTGCTGTTATTTTTTACTTCTTTGTTGTCTTCGTGCATATTTCCGTAGCCTTGGTTCTAGCATTTTTAGTTTTACGACTGCTAAATCTGCCTTGTTCATTTTACGTTCCTTTATCATTGCTGTAGTTTCTGTTGTTATCCAAACTTTGTGTTTGCGATCTCTTTTCCCCAGAGTTTCTCCGGAAGTCTTGTTCGGTGTTTTTTTTATCCGTCGCCATTGCTCTTCCGTGTCTTAAAATTATTTTGGTTATTGTAACATATTGTACCGATTTGACTTTACATTTTTTAGTATGTATGTCTTTGTTTCTAAAGAATCACGCGTTAAACTGTTGTGTGTGAGAATATGTTGTTGTATATCTTTTAAGTTCATATTTATTGTGTAAATCATACAATGTTAGTAGGAGGGGGGGGGGGGGGGCGAAAACGCAGCAGGGAATGAGCTAGCAGCGGCTGCTTGCATCACGGTCAGTGAAACCTAGCTGACCAAGACTATCGTCTGCTTCAAAATGACGGCCCTGTCAACAGACTGCATCTATGCAGTCTGACTGAGAGCATTGGGATAAAAATGGAAGCCAAACCTGGCCCCAAAACTGGTATGCTTAAACCGGATGTGTCGGACCGAAAGCTGGACATATCGCAACCTCGCTGTAAACTATGACATACCGTCCTTATCAGGACGAATGCCGAAAAGATTAATAGAACAACCTTGGTCTGATATCATGTATGCTTCTCCTTATGTTTTGACGTCGTGTAATAATGACCTTCTTCTTCTTCTTCGCTCGTTCTCAATCTCCCACTACCAAACCCTGAAAGGGTAAGTAGCAGAATGTAGTCCAGAGAACGGAATGCGTTGTGTCGTAGTTTACAGCTTGGCTGCGATACTTGCACCTTTCGGTCCAACACATCCGACTTCAGCAAGCATTTTTTAAGTACCGGGTTATCATTCCATCTTCGATCCCTTCTCCTTAGCCAGTCTGCCCTGCTGCAGCCTGTTATCCAGGATCACCGCGTGGAGGTGTAGAAGGGTCTTGGCAGCTCTGGTTCGCTGGCCTTGACGCTAGCAGTCAGCTATGGGTCGCTGACCACTGCAGCTCATGTGCTGCTCAGCATGCAATGATAACCTGAACTTCCTTCTTCATAACCAAATAGTCAATGTGGATTTCTGTTCGTGGTCTGGTCACAGTCATTTTGCTGCGTGTATAAACATGCTACAATAAAAATTGCTAGTTTTTGTAAAGCACTTACATCCATGAGTAGCTTTACATGTTTCATGTTTAGTCCCTATCCCATGTTTACTCATGATATCTTTAAAACGGATATGATCTTTCCAAACATTAGCTTGGCTGTATCCAGGTTGAGGAATATAAACTACTGTTACCTTCTATGCCTAATGTAAAATTTCACTGAAGAGGCTTGTGCCTGGGGCTAGTAACCTCATAAAGTAAAACCATTGCTATTGTAACAGCTACGTCTCTGATACATGCCTCTTGTTAAGGAGCAGGCTAGTGTGTTGACCCTCTACCTCACTTGAAGCGAGAAGACGGAAGTATCTGATAAGATTGACGTGAAAGAGACATCTGTTTGTGAAAACCTGAAGCGAGGACTGGATATCCCGACAGAAAGTTCATATTTCCAAACACACAGGGAAGCAGGATTGACGTTCATTTTGTCTTGTCCAAGTGGATTTATTCTAAAGAAAGCTGTAGTTTCATATTCGCGGGAGACGAACACAAAAAAAGATAAAAAAATATTCGCGGGAAAGGGCGGAAAGCAAATCTGGTTCATTAGTCCGGTCATTGGCAGTCTGGTTACGTCATTCACGGTGTTCGTTCGAACAAAGCCACTTGTCACACATGTGTGTTATCTGTCTGGTTCGGACTCAAATTATAACATTGAAGGATGGTCTTTATCTCTGCAGACGAGTTTAGGCATTGATGTGGACTCTTGAAGGCCCACAAACTCTATGAGCAGAGTACCATCGTCACTAGGTTACACATTTGATGGACATCGACAAAGTTGATTGGTCGCCAGTCATCCCATAGTTGTCTATTGTATATCCTTCCGTTCTGTTCACCATGTCTGGCGTGCGTTGTTATTGCCGTAAATGTTTTTCCTCGTGTGTTTTTTTTAATACCTTTTCTTGACCGCGAACATTGACTCCTTATATTCGATATAGAATTCTCGAATTATTTGCTTTTAGAATAATTCTGCTAGATGCATCGTGAAAAACATTTTCGTTCAGATTATTCAATTTCTCCGGAATTATTCTGTGCATCAGCACCAAGATGCAGCAGTGCATGAGCTAACACCAGCCAGTGACCCAATAGCTGGCTACTTGCATCAGGGTCAACGAATTATAGCTGACCAAGAACCTATTCCGCCATAACGTGGCCGTCCTGAAAATAGGCTGAGCTAGTCACTAGCATAGTCTGACCAACTGATAGGGATCACAGTGGGAAGGCAAACCCGGTACTCAGAAACGCCAGCTGAAGTGTCCAACCGAAAGACGCAGATATTGAAACTTCGATATAATCTACGACACAACATTCTTTTCAGGACGACACCCAAGAAGACAAAAATAATTGTCCACACCACAGTGTAGTCTGACTGATGCATTCTAGTACTGACTGTTGCAGTTTGACGTTTATATTTGCATTTCCAAATAGTTCCTTGCAAACGACCCTTATAAAAATTTACTTTATGTGCTAGCATCGCGACATTCTACGTATTCCAGTAACTGACAACAGTTCTATATCCTTCTCTAGTTGTCGTATTTAATATGTTTTCCTCGCAGAAACGCTGATTAATTCAATGTCTCGTATGCCTGTTTCAGAGATTAGGCACTTGATATATTCTTTGGTGTCGTGAATGGCTAGTTTTCTAGACTTCTAAGAGACCGGATGGAAGGGAGAGTCCATTCAGTCATGGAACCTTTCCACTTATTAGAATGTTACGTGCAAATGTTACTTTGTATGACCAACTAATGCTCCAGTGGGCACACCCACTTTCCTTTGAGTAACAGTTGACTCGAGACTCACATGGGAACCAAAAATAGAGACAATCCGGGCATGAGTCATAAAATGACTGTGATATAAAAACTAACTGGTACATCGTAGGGAGCAAATAGAAAATCTTCAAGCATCTAGACTGGGACACTCAGACCGATTATAGAAATGCTTCTAGGAATTAGGCAACAGCGGCTAAAACAAACACAGGAAAACTAGACTTAGTCTACAATATGGGCCTCAGAATTATCATTGGGGCATTGAAAAGCACTTTTATCACAGAGCTAGAAAAAATCAGCAAATATAGAGCCCCTTGAATTAAGGATTTAATACAAACCCCTTACTCAATTTGAAAAAAACTAAAAAGGCTATCTGGTTTCAACACCAGAAAGTTCCAACAAAGAACTAAAAAGGCTATCTGGTTTCTACACCAGAAAGTTACTAAAAAGGCTATCTGGTTCATACACCAGAAGTTCCAACAAAGAACTAAAAAGGCTATCTGGTTCATACACCAGAAGTTCCAACAAAGAACTAAAAAGGCTATCTGGTTTTTACACCAGAAGTTCCAACAAAGAACTAAAAAAAAGACTACTAAGGAAAACCCCCAACCACCTGGCCAGAGAAAACCACATACAACACGCAGACATCCATGAAACTGAAATCGAAAAGTGGGATGCACTCATTTCAGAACCATGGATACGGAACCAGGACAAGTCCAAAATACTCTTGGAGGATACACGGATAACAATAAAAAGTGAACAGTCGGCAACAGAACAAAAAAAACCACGTTCAACTTGAGCTGAAGAGACAGTACTCTACCAATTCCTGAACACGGTGTATACACAGATGGATCGTCACGGAGAGTGATACAATGGGAGGAAGGGGAAATCACATACTCTAACGTTCACATAGAAAACAACTCCATACCAACAGGAGAGACTTGTACCAATTTCAGAGCTGAAGCAACATCTGTAATTGCAGAAACTCAGATTCTTATCAGCCCAAACACAACTACAAGGAAAATGGTAATTCTAACAGACTCCATGAACTTACTGTCCAGCTATCTGAGACCCCAAATAAGATACTCTCACACAAAATAAAATATAACATATATATATTGTGTGTAACAGGTTTGCCCCATCGGACTGGCGAATCAGAGCTCATTTGTATAAGCAAGTTGGTGTACTCATTAAGTGTTCACTTCACCATATTCACATTCAGCCGGTGGTTTGTTCGTACTGCATTCTCTTCGAGAAGCTGTGCTTTTAAGCGACGCAAAAGAGTTTCAGTTTGTAAGCCTACTATAATTGATGACTCAGGCTCTGATATAACCACGAAAAGACGGTGTCTGTAGTTGAAAGAATTATACCTTCGATAAGAACAAAATGAAATCCGTAACTAACAACACATTTTACACTAAGGCCACCTGGATGGTATTTGGAAATAGGAGACTGAAGCTGTAGCCGAAGGATAACTTAACGCCTATATTGATGGCATGGCATTGGGATGAAACAATAACACATATCATATTCAGAGAGAACAGCCATTGTAGTGTAGCAGAACCGTGATGCTCCTTGACTAGGAGATATAACAAGCCAAGTGGCACTATTCAGACTGTGAACAGACCACGAATACTGTTCAGACTGTCAACAGACCACGAACACTATTAAGACTGCGAACAGACCACGAACACTGTTCAGACTGTCAACAGACCACGAACACTATTCAGACTGTGAACAGACCACTAACACTGTTCAGACTGTCAACAGACCACTAACACTGTTCAGACTGTCAACAGACCACTAACACTGTTCAGACTGTCAACAGACCACAAACACTGTTCAGACTCTCAACAGACCACTAACACTGTTCAGACTCTCAACAGACCACTAACACTGTTCAGACTCTCAACAGACCACTAACACTATTCAGACTATGAGCAGACTGCTGTCACTATTCAGACTATGAATTAAACACCGGACACACCTACACATGTGCTCGTGACGAGGTAGAACAAACCGTGGACGGTATTCTACACGTTTGTAGACTACACGAAATGAGTTGAGCGTCAGCATGTCCCTCCCCTCCCCAATTAAGGTGTAATGTGTTTGGTGACGAGAGGGCATACGGCCATGTTTGTGAAGAAAATAGAAATGATTAAGAAGAAAAAGAATCGTTGAAACGTTCCCTTGTTCCGCATTGTTCACGTATCAACCAATTCCATTAACCCAAAAAAAGTCTTACAGCATTGCATCCTTTCGTAAGTTCTTAATCTTCTATGACAATGGTCAGTTCTCTTTCACACGTGCCTAGTTGCATCTCTATTCTTCTTGTTTCTTCTGACACATTGTTTGATGACCTCTTTGTCCAGTCTTCCTGGGTGATGTATTGATTAAACCTGCCGGGCAAGATACGAGAAATGTAATACGAGATATATGTTCTTAATTCTGGTTGTCATAGTGATAGCTTGAACAAAATGGACTTTTTTAATATAAACACATGACACGCGTACTGACTTCAACAGTCAATTAAAAGACCATATGATTATTGGATAAAATTGGAAACGGAGCCCAAGAGAAGTGATCTGTCAAACTGAACCAGACTTGTCTGAGATTGGCTACCTAACTTGTACGCCTGATAGTGTTGTTGTTGTTGTTGTTGTTGGATGCACACAATGAGTATGATTACTGTTTTGTGCGCCCTAAAAATGGTGTTAATTGGCGGGTTGAAGTAGCATCCCTCATATCTCGAACGTGCTGATAGGGATCAAAATGCTGAGCAGCGCATGAGCTGCAATGGTCAGCGACCCATAACTGACTGCTAGCGTCAGGGCCAGCGAACCATAGCTGCCAAGACCCTTCTACACCACCACGCGGGGATCCTGGATAACAGGCTGCAGTAGGGCAGACTGGCTAAGGAGAAGGGATCGAAGAGGGAATGCTAACCCGGTACTAAAAAAATGCTTGCTGAAGTCGGATGTGTTGGACCGAAAGGTACAAATATCGCAGCCAAGCTGTAAACTAATACACAACGCATTCCGTTCTCTGGACTACATTCTGCTACTTACCCTTTCAGGGTTTGGTAGCGGGAAATTGAGAACGAACGAAGAAGAAGAAGAAGAACGTGCTGATAAAGGTGGATTGGTTCCTTCGTGCGGTTGTGCTGTCTGAATTGAGCTGCTTTCTGCTCACTAATACCGGGATCACGTCGATCCCCACCTCGTTGGCCAGGCTGCAACTAAAACAGCCCGTTTCAAAGGAGAGATGCGTCGAAGTGAGGCGAGGATCTTGGCCTGTTGATCTGACTCTAACTAACATATCCGATCAGAATTTTGTCTGACTTCTGTCTCCTCTTCCATGTATGCCTGATAATCTATCTTGATTTATGTTTCTGCTCTCTGTCCTACATATATTCATTGTCTGCTCATCTCCTGTTACTGTATCTTTGCCATTATTTATCAGCACCTCTCTATTAACTTCTTTGAGTGTTCTTTTCATCAATTGTTTTCTATAGTTATTAAATCGTTTGTTATGTTGTTGTCTTAGACAATTTGACTTGCTCGTATTCGTACATATCTAATGTTGTAAAAAGTAAAGATCCCGTCACGCCGTACGGCGCATAGGAAATGTGGTGAGACATATTATTTTGTATCCAACGGCACATACTTTATAATATGGCCAGCCTCACGCCGGCTGCCTTTACTTCCCAGATTTTCAGGTACCCAATTTCTTTGGCTGAGTCGACCACAGGGTCCGGTCTGTGATCAGAACAACAAATCCCGCACCAGCTTGGGATTGAACCCTGATCGCCTGACTGGGATGTCAATGCACTAACCATTGCGCTACCGCATGGTGGCATGGGTGTTATTTTAGTTTTAATCGAGATGCTCTAAGTGTTGCTATCCACCCATGTTTCTCCGCTGCTGCATGCTTCATGGCTTCTCCGCGGGATTACATATTCGAACAGTGATTCTTAAACTACGACCAGAGAACTTGTTGTCGGAGCTACAAGACAAAACCTCAAATAGATTTGATGGTAACATGCAGAAAGGTGGTGTAAAAGGCATGCTTCTGTTTCAATGCATTTGAGTGGATTGTCGGAAGTCTGTATATATGGAACGAGATTGCCTTTTGTGGAAATGTGAAACATGTGTTCCTTTACACTAGACGGCCTTTTGTGGTAATAGGAAACATATGTGTTCCTTTATACCAGACTTGGCCTTTTGTGGTAATGGGAAACGTATGTGTTCCTTTATACCAGATTTCAAGTGGCACCAGAACCACTGCTAAATCGGCTGCTCTCACTGTTATTATATGTTCATATTAGAACATACCACGTTCTTACATTACTGATAATATTGTTTTAGTCATGAATACCTTCTTGCTCCTTTGTTTTGTGTGTATTTAAGCACGCCAATGGAGCATATATAATCTAGCTATGCTTATGTTGTATATACTCACATTAAAACAGAAAATATTTCGTAGTGCAGAGGCGATGTTGTAGACATATATATATATATATGCGCTGTATGCTGAAATAATTGATAGCCTGTGTTACACACACACACACACACACACACAGAGAGAGAGAAAGAATGCACATTTGAAGAGAAATATATGACATTAGGAAGTGTGTCACTGATCACGTCAAGTGATAATCAATCTATGATATTAGTTAGTGTTCGGCGTAAGAAGAAGAAGTTAGTGTTCGACTCATTCCATCAAGTGATAATCAATTTATGATATTAGTGTTCGACTCATCACGTCAACTGATGATCAATGTTTTATATTAGTAAGTGTTCAACTCATTCCGTCAAGTGATGATCAATTTTTGATATTAGCAATCATCGAAGTGTTCCAATCAAGGGTAGGAGGGAGATTTTCTCCTCTGTTGGCTCTCAGAGGGCACTGGATACCGATACAGTCTCTTGACTCAGATCTCACAGATACAGCAACAGGGGTCCTGGGATGCCACCAAACAAAAAAGAAGCCATGGGTGACCAAAGAAATTCTAGACCTTTGTGATAGAAGGTCATTGAAAAACCAAAATCATCCACCTTATGAGGTCGGCAGATATACAAAGGTCAAGAAAGCGAAACAACAAAAGATGAGAGAGCCGAAAGAAGCGTGGATATCGGAGCAATGTACAAACACCGAATAGAGATTAAACAGAAATGACGCTAAAGGAGCATACAAGGTGGTCAATCAACTGGTAACACCAAGACATGGCAGAAACTTTATGATCCAGGATAAAAGCGGCAAGTGCCTAATTGTGGACAATGACGTACTGGCACGATGGACAGAGTACTGTTCCGAGTTATAAAACTATGAGGGACGGAACGAACCTGAGAAAACAATCCGTCCAACAACTATAGAGGATAACCAACTGATAACGAAGGAAGCGATAACTGCAGCGGTAAAGACATTGAGAAGAGTGAAGGCGGCCGGCGTGGATACTATACCAGAAGAGCTCTTACAGGCAGGTGGGGAGGTAGTGGCGGAAGGCCTGACACACATCTACAACAAAATATGGGCGACATGAAACTGGTCGGACTTATGGACAAAATCAATGGTTATACCATTACCAAAGTCTAGAAACCTAAAACTGTGCCAACATTACAGAACAATAAGCCTCATCAGCCACCCTAGCAATGTCATGCTTAGATTAATCCTCGGCCGATTGAAACCCCAAGCAGAGAACATCATTGCTGAGGTGCAAGCAGGGTTCAGACAGTTAAGAAGCACTACAGAACATATATTTAATTTAGGGCTGCTAAGCGAGAAATATCTAGAATAGCAGCAAAAACTGTATCATGTGTTTGATGATTTTAAGAAGGCGTTTGATAGGGTATGGCATAAAGCGCTACGGGAAACAATGCGAATGTATAAAATCAACGGAAATATTATAAAGGAGATGAGACTGGTCTCGCACATCAGTTGGTGTGAGACAGGATTGTAGACTCTCTCCAACTCTTTTCAATATATTCCTTGAGGGAATTATGAGTGGCTCTTGGAGGTCACGTTGGTACTGTCAAGATAGGGGGCGGAACGACTACCAACCTTCGTTTTGCAGATGACACCGACGGGTTGGCTGGTTCAGAAGCAGAACTCCGGGAATGGGTCAGAACGCTCGATGAAACCGCTCTTGACTATGGTATGGAGATAAACGCTGGAAAGACACAATTAATGACCAACAACGCCAAGGGCTTCAACAGTAGGATACAAGCTAACCGTCAGGAACTCGAAGTGGTTGACCGTTTTAAAAATATTGGTTCGATTGTCAGTGATGAAGGATCAAAATCTGAGGTATTTGCCAGAATAGCACAGACAATAGCGGCGCTTGCACGGCTTAACAAAATCTGGCAAGATAAACGGTTAGCACAATACACGAAAATCAGATTAATGCGTACATTGGTCTTTTCAATATTCTCTATGCTTGTGAGACATGGACAGTTACAGCTGACCTTCAGTGAAGGATACAGGCCTTAGAGAGATATTTCCGAAGACTTTTAAACGTCACGTACAAAGATCGAGTTGCAAATGAGGACATACGAGATAGAATTACAACAGCAATATGGCCTTTTGAAGACCTCTTGGCAACTGTCAAAAGAAGGAAACTCGTTTGGTACGGTCACATATCGAGATCAAATGGTCTTGCAAAAACGATCCTCCACGGGAAGGTACAAGACAAACGACGAAGAGGTCGGCCCAAAAAGAGATGGGAGGACAACATCAAGAATGGACCAATCTTCGACCCGAAGAGACACAGGCAGCGGTCGCTGACAGAGAAGGGTGGCATGTAGCTGTGGTGATATCTTCATGTGTGCCCCAACGACCTCACCTGTTACGGGATGACCTGACCTGAAGTGTTTGACTCATCCCGCCAAGTGATGAGAAATTCGAGCTCCAACAATTGGTTAATATTAGGTGTCATGATGAATTCACGCTGTCATGAACGGCTGGACTCTTTATCATCCCGCGTAACATATTCAGTGACTGTGGAATTATTATCGCAATGTGCTATATTTGATATTAGTCGTGTTAGTGTCCATATATTTGTTGTTGTAACGTTGGACGAATATAGGGTGGCAGACCTATTTCCCTTTTTCTAATTGATATTCAACTATCTCTGGTTTAGTTTTCTAGTACCGACCACTCAGCCATAAAAAACAGCCTATATTTATTTGGGAGTCAGTTCTAATGGTATTTAGCGAAGCTGTTCTTCCCACCAATTCTCAAAAACATATCCTCATTTTAGTCAACCTAACCAGTGAAGGTTTCCATTCTCTTTTCCTGTCTTGTGCCACCTTTCACACACAGCAAAATTTACTGGTGTCAGTTGCTCCTCTGCTACTACTGAGAGCAATGAGATGTATAGTTTCCGTAGGATCCCTGGTCTAAAACCATTTTTAGTCACCTGACAGGTGGGTTTATTCGTTGCTCAAGCGTCTTGTCCTGGTACTAGGTGGACGGCTGAGCGTAGCTACAGAGCAACAACATACAAGGTATGTGATTGCTTTAATAAATTTGGAAGTTGGACACTCATGTAAATTTGCACTTTCTTGTTCTATTTTTTTCTCCATTCATTGATGGTAAATATTTAAAATAAATTGTGGCGACGGAGACAATTCATTTTGAAGTAAATATATACGCCATAGAAGCTATATTACTATCTTGTTGCACTAACCAGCACTTGCCTAAAATGATACAAAATACCTAACTAACAACAACAGCAATTTGACAATGGAGATCCCGAAGAGCATCTTTTAAAACGACTGAGTATTGTTTAATGCGCACGATGAGAGAAACCTTACAGACGGTATCATAGTACAACCACACCCAATGTTAAACAACTAATAAAGCGATAGTAAGATCCACAATGCCAGGACGACGAATCCAAATGACTATCGAGAAAGTCAACATACAAGATGACTGTTTAAAAAGATGTTGGACATTGTGCATGAGGACTATTGAAAACGCTGATATACATTGTGCATGACAATGAAATATCAAAACAGGTTTAATCCTGCAGCATTTTCGTTTCCAAAGCATGATTGCGTCATTTAAAGGATTATGTTATATTCCTTCGCGCAAATAGATAGAACCATAGAGCACTGACAGTCAGTTACCGACAATTTTCTGTAGCCAATTCAGGACAAGAAAGATATCAAAGATAAGCCATGTAATTTATATTCATCTCATTCTAGGAAATATCGGGTATAATTTATATGCCCAAACGATCACCTCTGTCCTCGATTTCTGCCGTTGTAACTAGATTTTTCGCTAATCTTAGGGTAAAGATGCGATATAGAATTGTATATTATTGTTTATTTAAGAAAACAAAGCTATATTTATAATTATTTGAGCGATTGTGCATGTCCGAAAAAATCACACACGCGCATATATAAAATTCACATTCTGCTATGATTTGTTATCTCGTTACCTTCTGTACCACTCGTTCCTTCCCTCTTTCCATTCAGATCACATCAGTAGGTATCATTAATCGATTCATCGTTGTTGGTTGTAAACTCTCCAACACCTCATCCCTGACGACACTGTCTGCTTTCGACCTAGGAGTCCGTGTTTAAAAAAATAATCTAACCACCATTTCTTATCTACTTCAGATGAACTGTACAACCAGGCTGAAAATTGGTGACATCAACAAGAACTTTATTTGCGTACTGTGCAGAGGCTATTACATTGATGCTACAACGATCATCGAATGCCTACATTCCTGTAAGTACTAGCTGGCTTAGTGGAAGTCATGAGTCTTGAATTGTTCAGTTTAGTTGAATGACCCCGTTTACCGTTATCACAGGAGAGCCCGTTTACCGTTATAACAGGAGAGCCCGTTTACCGTTATCACAGGAGAGATAGATGAAGACATTAGAGATATGGTGGTAACATCCCTTGTGTTGTCGACATTTTCAGATAGATCTCAGAAGTATGTAGCCGGCTCCGCATCGGTATTTGGACACAAGGAAAAGGCTGCATAATTTATTGAAAAATCTGGAGTCCCAGTCTAAATGAGCAATGATCTCAGAAGTATACATTATAAGATAGAAAATAATTTGGTTCGGCCATCATAAGGCTACAGCCTGATCAATTCCACCTCCACGATTAAAACACAAGAGCTTCTGGCTACAGTCACGAGGGAGACCAGGCGGTAGACAGGTATATGACGTAAGATCAATCCTTCAGCGACACGAGCTTGCAAGGACTGACAGGAACACAGTTGGCCAAAGAACGACCACGACTTCAGATCCCAAGGCGCTCACAAGCACAAGTAGATGGGCAGCTGTTGTATGGGCACCAGAACAAGGATGTTGTTGAATGCCCACAACATGTTTACTCTTCTGTGCGCATCGAAAATGGCGTTAGGTGGTGGATTGCAGTAGCTTTTCTCACATCCAGAATGTGCTGATGAAGGTGGACCGAGGTCCTCCAGGCAGTTGTGCTGTGCTTGGCTTCATTGCGTGTCGCTCACTACTACGGATATCAGGTGGATCCACCACCTTGTTAGTTAGACAACCATTAAAAGGCCTGTTTCCGGTGAGAACTGCATTGAATCGAGGTTAGGGTCTTCGTCATTATATTTCGCCTGACCCTGACTAACATTGTCCAATTGGTATGTTTTGCCTGACCAGATGTTAATCTCCTCTTTCCCTGTTAGGGTTTCGATTTGGTAGATAATGTGGGAATTCTGAAAACAATCATCTTATTTGTGTAGGTAGCTAACATCGGCTAAACAGCTATCACATGAGGTGCCTGCACATAATCCTGGGAGTTGGGTGGCAAGACAAGATCACCAACGCAGATGTGTTGGAGAGAACAGGCACTGTCACCATTTTTTCAATGTGTAGTCTTTGAAGGCTCCGATGGATGGAACACATTCGGAGGATGGATGATGGTAGAATACCAAAATATCTTCTCTATGGGGAAATACAGTTAGGGAAGAGGTCTCGGGGCCGGCCACTACTTCGGTACAAGGATGTATGCAAGCGGGATATGAATGAGGCAGGCATCGATTTGGAATTATGGGAACAGGACGCCATGGATCGTGTTACATGGAAGGGCAGGATTAAGCATGTTATACAGACAAAGGAGATACTGGTTGCTGATAGGCTAAAGACTCAGCGTTTGATAAGACACGCAACAACAGGCGATGACACAAACGATCCTGACTTTCCTTGCACACACTGTGTGAAAGATGCTTCTCTGCTCGGATTGGTTTTGTGAGTCAAATTCATTCCCGTCATGGACTGTAGTTACATACCTTTTTTCAAAGCACAATTACTATCGT
This sequence comes from Ariolimax columbianus, assembly GCA_036924085.1. NCBI lineage: Eukaryota > Metazoa > Mollusca > Gastropoda > Stylommatophora > Arionidae > Ariolimax > Ariolimax columbianus. The sequence continues at coordinate 24,194,288 of JAVGWX010000001.1, forward strand.
CTGACAAGACGGAAAGAGTTTGTATGTCGCTAACATCGATGTTAAAACAAACAGAACGAAGAGAATCATCATATTTCTTTATGTGGGAACTAGTGGCCATATGTTCAAGAATGTCTCCCTTCTGGACTCTTAGCGTTTGTTCTGTAGTTAAGGGTTACAGTAGCTCTACGTTTGTAAAATACAAAATGAAAAAAAAAGGTATAAATGGGTATGGTCAGATACCGCACCGAGACGAAAACACGAACGAAACCTACGTTGCGACCAATATGCCTTTATCAGGGACAACGAATAGCAACAATAATTAACTAACCAATCAAAGAGGATAAGTAGGGGGAATAATAGTTTACTTAACTGAGAAGAAGGATAATTCCTTTTGAGACGGGGATAGGAACCCAAATGACGGACAAAAGCGGGAAAAAGTGGCCAGGGAGGGCGTAAGAAGTGGGGAAAAGGACAGGTAAGCTAGTGGCGGTCAGATACTGAAAGACCAAAAAGTGATTTATTAGATAGGGCGAAGAGAACAGGGGTTTTAAAAATATACCTCAAGATGGGAAGGATCAGAATGCACGATAGGAAGATGACGGAATAAGATATTCCGGACAGAGACGCAGTGAGGGTGATACGTGATAACAAGTTTCACACAGTCAGAGGAAGGACGGTGAGAGGAAGGGGGATAAACCGTTGTAGGGCAGAGGAAAGAGAGTGGCCTCAGGGTAGAGTCGCTCACGGAAGAGGTGAAGCATCTCGTGGGCCATGAGAAGGAAGTCGTCGTCGTCTGACAGAGGCGGCGGAGCTGGGAGAAGTGGAGAAAGTCGTGACACGATTAAGGATGAGAAGAACTGTAAAGGAGGTAGTTGTGGTCGTCAGTAGGTTGTAGTAGACAGTGGTTAGAAGGGCAGATGGAGACTGTGATGTCGAGAAAGTGGACAGGCGCGAGGGAGATATCAGACGTGAACTAGATAGACAGATGGAAGTCTATAACAAAGTCAATGAAGCTTAAGAGGTCAAGTTCGGGCATGTCGGTGGTACGAATCCCATCGTCGATGTATCAGTACTAGAGTTTATCGATAGAGCTCCTGACTAGTGCAATGACACACTTGTTAGTAGACTGACCTTATTGGTCATGCTGCATCAACGTAGACTGTTTCCAGGCGCACGGTCTCGGCGTGTTGCACCTGACACTCCAAACTTCGTACGCAGTAGGCGGGTGGAGAAATGTGAAGAAAACAACTGTACTTAAAAAGTAAGCGAAATGATGGTATACTGTAAGGGGAACAAGTCTGATAAATTATGGTATACTGTAAGGGGAACAAGTCTGATAAATGATGGTATACTGTAAGGGGAACAAGTCTGATAAATGATGGTATACTGTAAGGGGAACAAGTCTGATAAATGATGGTATAATTAATGTAGTCTGAGGAACCAGACTGATAAAAGATGATATGATTAGTCTAGATTGTAGGGGGAACTAGACGGATACATGTTGATTGGATTAGTCTAAGTTGTAGGGGGAACTAGATGGATACATGTTGATTGGATTAGTCTAGATTGTAGAGGGAACTAGGCGGATAAACGATGATACTTATTCACCAGTTTGCTACCGGTCCCCGAAAAGGGAACAAGGAATAGTACTGTTGTATACTGCCATGCATGTTGTCGAAAAAGTCAACAAATCCGGACTGGTTATCGAACCCTGTAGAAACTAGAATACACACGACAAAGAGAACAAAGCTTGTAAACTTTACACTAGAACAGGGTTTCACAGTCAAATTGACAATTCCTAATTCAAAGTAGTCCACACGTTCACGCAGAATCCGCCACTTTCACTAACTATACTGTGCTGTGGATCCTTTGTTGTCATATTCTGCAATTATTCTCCAAGGTCTCACTGACCCCCTGGCTAGGCAATAAAGTATCGATTATACCAGAAATATATATTGACTTTGATCTGTGATGCGGAAGAATAGCGCGAGGTGTAAATGCCATGACGAAAATTGAAATGATGACAGTGGTTCTAAAACTAGTTTTTCTTAGGAACTTCAGTCGATATTATTTATAGTTATTCTTGTACTGTCAACAGTAGTTCGGACTACTGTTAATGAACTACTGATTGAGAGTAAGAAATATCACAACACTGTTTATTTTGTGGGTTGTTTGCATTGAATTATAACTTCTTGCTTCGTTGTGTCGTAAGTTACATCGAGACTTTCTGTCCGAATCGTCCGGTTTCAACAATGTACATTTTTGGGTTCGGGTTTGTGGATCCCTGTTTTTTGTAGTCAGTCTGCATCCCTGCACGTGTGGAGCCTGTGTGATGGGTCACCTCTCAGAGACCGAATAGGATCTTCGACACCTCTATTTCGCTGACTTAAGATATGGGTCAACTTGAGCAAATGTTTTCTCAATGTATGATTGGGTCAATGCAAAAACAACAGTGATGAGTAAAGTACTGAAGATGGTCTGAATAAAACTAAATAAGTCACGTGTCACCACTAGAAGTCACGTAAATCGCATGAATGACGCAGCTAAGATATACACATGACACACAACTACAGCTGCTGCTTCTTCCTTCCACTTGTGTCCTGCTCGTGCCTTTCAGCGCCATATATTAAGAGATTTCTGGACTGAGCTCTAATATGTGGTTGGTACACGGGGAGATTCACTGATTCTGCTATTTCTGATATCCATCTTGCGCGTGGGCATCCCTTGGTTTTGTATCCATTGAATCTGTATAGCATTGCTTTCTGATGGATGCAATCTGGTGTTTAGCGTGTCACGTCGCCGGGCCATTTGGTTTGGTATCCCTCGATGAAGTCTAGCAATGGTGATGTGCCAACTTGTCTTCTAATATCTTCGTTTCTGATTCGATCCATTCTTGTTATTCCAAGCATTCATCACAGGATTTCATCACTGTTACAGTGTTTATTTTGTCTTAGTTAATGTCCAAATTTGATACCGATAGCACAATGTGGTTAGGGATATCGGGTTGTACAGAGTTCGTTTTTTTATTAGGTATGACAATTAAGTTCGTAATAGAGATACTCACACATAGTAAACAATACTAACATTGAGATGCCGAATAAGAATTGTCTAAATGTGGTGACATGAGCAATCTTTAAGATAGAGAGATGGGTTATAACACGAAAGTGAACTACTAGTATTACGTCAACACAGTTGCTTTGACTGCCAAAGGAGAAGCAAGAATAGGTTTAGTACGACCGATTACCAATCATAGCTTAGACAGGGAATACACAATTAGTGCAACCAGAAAGTTTAGCTCGAAGTTAACTAGCTGACAGATATACACAGATGGATCGGTGCTATGCCTATCAGACATCAGGTACATCTACTCTGCTAGAGTGAGAGATTTATATTGAGGCTGAAGTATGAGGGGCATACACGACAACAACCTCCAGTGAGGGAATGGATATGGAAGGAAAGACCTCAGCTCTGAGATGGCTATCTGAAACCTCTTTAACCAGGGCAGTCATCATGTCAAAAACTCCCAATCCTTAATTCGGACAGTACATACGACTGGGTAAGGCATGCGAGGGTGCCAGCTGTAGAACCATAACGCCTCCACGGGCTGGTGTGGATCTACTGTGCTGGTTATGCTGGGGTTCCGCGCATCGAAAAAACTGGCAATCTTGACTTCACGTGTAAACCATATACTGGCACACTAGATGTAGATATGACTAATATATTGTAGTCTATGTATGCCCGCCTCTTGGATAACACCGCAATAGATGAATCAGTAAACCAGGTCCAAAAAAGATTCAGAAACGCGATGTGCCAGACCGAAAGGCGCAGATATTGTAGCGTTGCTGTAAACTAGGACACAATGACCATTTCAGAATTAAGCCAAAATGAAAAAAGAATTGCCACGACATTTGTGTTCATTGTTGAATTAGTCATCATCTGCTCCATTGGTACACTTGTTTTCATCAGAGATAGTTTTTATGGTGGTAGTTAGGTGGTCTGTTATGACTTTAATGTGGTTTGCACTAATGCAGTGTTTCTTAAGTGCAGTTGTAGCTTTTGTTTCTGTTAGCATATCGTCATCCTGCTTGATTGTAGTTTATTTGGTGTAAGAATCTTGATTGTTCAAGTTATTAACTACTTTTCAAAGTTTGTTTCCTTCACTATATAGGTTTAAAGTTTTTGGGAGTTTTCCAGCTTTCTCTGTATCTTTTGCTGTTTAATTGATTGCCCATTTGTAACTTTTTTGTTTTTACTTTGAGAGCGAAGTTTGCTTCATTTGACTACTCTTTCTCTGTGACATGGCTCTTGCATCTGTTAATTCATCATCAAGTGTTTTCAGATCTTCACTCTAATATGGTTTGTATTTGTTCGTTGTTCTTATGGGTATGGTTTTATGTCCATGCTTGCAGAATAGCTTTATTAAGGCAATCAACCTTTATTTTCATACTGATGCTGATGATTTCGCAAAGCTTGTCTGTGAGTATAACAAACATGTCCCAGTCAGATCATTTGTAGCCACATTCAGGCATTCATTTATAAGTATAGGGAGCGTAATCCATATTTAATGCCAACTTTATTGGTCTGCGGTCGATGTCTACAGGTTGATAAAGGACTTATCTAGCAATTTTAAAGAAAGAAGAGAAACTTGGTTAATCACCCGACCTATTTATTAGGTGGAGAATTGAATCTCTCTTTTATCTCACCTACTATCTATACCTGAATATTCAACTAATATCTATGCCTTAATATTCAACTACTATCTTTGCATAATATTCCTTTCTTTCTGAATGGATATTGAAGTCTCCAACCTTATGCATTTTGTCCATCTATTTCTATTATTTAAAGTGACAAATCTTTTCTTTGTGGACCATTTGGAATACTTGGAATCCTGGCATTCTAACAGGCATGTTAGTGTCTGCTGCCAGGTAGCCGGAGGTTTCGGCTATACGTAGTAGGTATTTGACAACTTCCTGCGGCTTATTAGGCCGGGAGAGGGGGAGGGGGGGGGGGGTGGGGGAGATACACATAATTTGGGTAGATTTTTAACTTGAATTTTTACCTGGACACCTGCCGTTAAGCCTGCTCTTCTGAATTCTAACTGCCAAGGTATTTTTAACGTGCTGGACAGTGTCACGGGAATCCGATCTCACAATCCAGAGATCAGGGGTAGGTTTACCAGAAAAATCCCTTGAAAAAATCATGGTCTCTACCGTGATTCGAACCCGTGACCTCCTGCACTCGAGAGGACACTTTACCTCGAGACCAATACAGATTATAAATACTAATGTTGGTTTTCTTACCGTAAAAGTAATGATATCTCCGTATAATTTCTGTTATTGATGTTCACTGATACTTTGGTGCTTACTATTGAATTTAGTGTAAGTAGTGTGAAGGCATGTAATGCTTCGATCGAAAATATGTCATTGCTTTTGATGTGTATGTCCTGAATAATGTACGTCAATTTGATGTTCACGTAGTTGTTGAGCATACAATTCTAAAACACCTGCACATTCTAGTACAGGTGTTTGGTCAGTAGTTCTGTCAATGTCATATTTATATGGCCTCCACGGAACAGGCGAGGATGCACATCAGTAGCATTGGTGGAGGGTCTCGCACTCTAACAGCCTGGTGGAGGGTCCCACATTCTCTCAGCCTGGTAGGTCTCACACTCTAAAAGCTTGGTGGAGGGGCCCACATTCTCTCAGCCTGGTGGTTCTCACACTCTCACAGCCTGGTGGAGGGTCTCACACTCTCACAGCCTGGTGGAGGGTCCCACACTCTCACAGACTGGTGGAGGGTCCCACACTCTCACAGACTGGTGGAGGGTCCCACACTCTCACAGCCTGGTGGAGGGGCCCACACTCTCAAAGCCTGGTGGAGGGGCCTACACTCTCACAGCCTGGTGGAGGGTCCCACATTCTCTCAGCCTGGTAGGTCTCACACTCTAACAGCCTGGTAGAGGGGCCCACATTCTCTCAGCCTGGTGGGTCTCACACTCTAACAGCCTGGTGGAGGGGCCCACATTCTCTCAGCCTGGGGGAGTTTCGCCGCACTCTCACAGAATGATGGAGGGTCCCACACTCTCACAGCCTGGTGGAGGGTCCCGCACTCTCACAGCCTGGTGGAGGGTCCCGCACTCTCACAGCCTGGTGGAGGGGCCCACACTCTCATAGCCTGGTAGGTCTCTCACTCTCACAGCCTGGGGGAGGGGCCCACATTCTCACAGCCTGGTGGAGGGTCCCACACTCTCACAGCCTATAAGGTCTCTCGCTCTCACAGCCTAGTGGAGGGTCCCACACTCTCACAGCCTGGTAGGTCTCTATCTCTCACAGCCTGGTGGAGGGGCCCACATTCTCACAGCCTGGTAGGTCTCTCACTCTCACAGCCTGGTGGAGGGGCCCACACTGTCATAGCCTAATAGGTCTCTCATTCTCACAGCCTGGTAGGTCTCTCACTCTCATAGCCTTGTGGAGGGGCCCACACTCTCACAGCCTGGTAGGTCTCTCACTCTCACAGCCTGGTAGGTCTCTCACTCTCATAGCCTGGTGGAGGGGCCCACACTCTCACAGCCTGGTAGGTCTCTCACTCTCACAGCCTGATGGGTCTCTCTCTCTCACAGCCTGGTGGAGGGGCCCACACTCTCACAGCCTGGTGGAGGGTCCAACACTCTCACAGTCTGGGGGAGGAGCCCACACTCTCACAGCCTGGTGGAGGGGCCTACACTCTCACTGCCTGGGGGAGTGGCTCACATTCTCATAGCCTTGTGGAGGGTCCCACACTCTCACAGCCTGGTAGGTCTCTCACTCTCACAGCCTGGTGGAGGGCCCCATACTAGTTGCACAGGCTGGTGGAGGGTCCCACACTCTCACAGCCTGGTGGAGGGGCCCACACTATCACAGCCTGGTGGAGTGGCCCACACTCTCACAGCCTGGTAGATCCCACACTCTCACAGCCTGGTGGAGAGGCTCACAGTCTTGTGGAGCGGCCCACACTCTCACAGCCTGGAGGCGGGGCCCACACTCTCACAGCCTGGTGGAGGGGCGGACACTCTCACAGCGTGGTGGAGGGGCCCACATTCTCACAGCCTGGTGGAGGGGCCCACACTCTCACATCCTGGTGGAGAAGCTCACACTCTCACAGCCTGGTGGAGGGGCCCACACTCACAGCCGGGTGCAGGGGCGGAAACGCTCACAACCTGGTGGAGGAGCCCACACTCTCACAGCGTGGTGGAGGGGCCCACATTCTCACAGCCTGGTGGAGGGGCCCACACTGTCACATCCTGGTGGAGGGGCCCACACTCTCTCAGCCTGGTGGAGGGTCACACATTCTCACATCCTGGTGGAGGGTCCCCCACTCTCACAGCCTGGTGGAGGGCCCACACTCTCACAGCCTGGTGAAGGTGCCCACACTCTCACAGCCTGGTGGAGGGGCCCACACTCTCACAGCCTGGTGGAGGGGCCCACACTCTCACAGCCTGGTGGAGGGGCCCACACTCTCACAGCCTGGTGGAGAGGCCCACACTCTTATAGCCTGGTAGGTCTCTCACTCTCACAGCCTGGTAGGTCTCTCACCCTCATAGCCTGGTGGAGGCGCCCACACTCTCACAGCCTGGTAGGTCTCTCACTCTCACAGCCTGGAGGAGGGTCCCACACTCTCACAGTCTGGTGGAGGGGCCCACACTGTCACAGCCTGGTGAAGAGGCCCACACTCATACAGCCTGGTTGAGGGGCCCACACTATCACAGCCTGGTGGAGTGGCCCACAATCTCATAGCCTGGTGGAGGGTCCCACATTCTCACATCCTGGTAGGTGTCTCACTCTCACAGCCTGGTGGAGGGTCCCACACTCTCACAGCCTGGTAGGTCTCTCACTCTCACAGCCTGGTGGAGGGCCCCACACTAGTTGCACAGGCTGGTGGAGGGTCCCACACTCTCACAGCCTGGTGGAGGGGCCCACACTATCACAGCCTGGTGGAGTGTCCCACACTCTCACAGCCTGGTAGATCCCACACTCTCACAGCCTGGTGGAGAGGCCCACACTCTCACAGTCTGGTGGAGGGGCCCACACTCTCACAGCCTGGTGGAGGGGCCCACACTCTCACAGTCTAATGGAGAGGCCCACACTCTCTTAGCCTGGTGGAGGGTCCCACACTCTCACAGCCTGGTGGAGGGGCCCACACTCTCACAGCCTGGTGGAGAGTCCCACACTCTCACAGCCTGGTGGAGGGGCCCACACTCTCACAGCCTGGTGGAGGGGCCCACACTCTCACAGCCTGGTGGAGGGGCTCACACTCTCACAGCATGGTGGAGAGGCCCACACTCTCACATCCTGGTGGAGGGTCCCACACTCTCACAGCCTGGTGGAGGGGCCCACACTCTCACAGCCTGGTTGAGGGGCCCACACTCTCACAGCCTGGTGGAGGGGCCCACACTATCACAGCCTGTTGGAGGGGCACACACTCTCACATCCTGGTGGATGGTCCTCCACTCTCACAGCCTGGTGAAGGGACTCACACTCTCACAGCCTGGTGGAGGGGCCCACATTCTCACAGCCTGGTAGGTCTCTCACTCTCACAGCCTGGTGGAGGGGCCCACACTGTCATAGGCTAATAGGTCTCTCATTCTCACAGCCTGGTAGGTCTCTCACTCTCATAGCCTGGTGGAGGGGCCCACACTCTCACAGCCTGGTAGGTCTCTCACTCTCACAGCCTGGTAGGTCTCTCACTCTCATAGCCTGGTGGAGGGGCCCACACTCTCACAGCCTGGTAGGTCTCTCACTCTAACTGCCTGGTGGAGTGGCTCACATTCTCATAGCCTTGTGGAGGGTCCCACACTCTCACAGCCTGGTAGCTGTCTCACTCTCACAGCCTGGTGTAGGGTCCCACACTCTCACAGCCTGGTAGGACTCTCACAGCCTGGTGGAGCGCCCCATACTAGTTGCACAGGCTGGTGGAGGGTCCCACACTCTCACAGACTGGTGGAGGGGCCCACACTCTCACAGCCTGGTAGGTCTCTCACTCTCACAGCCTGATGGGTCTCTCTCTCTCACAGCCTGGTGGAGGGGCCCACACTCTCACAGCCTGGTGGAGGGTCCAACACTCTCACAGTCTGGGGGAGGAGCCCACACTCTCACAGCCTGGTGGAGGGGCCTACACTCTCACTGCCTGGGGGAGTGGCTCACATTCTCATAGCCTTGTGGAGGGTCCCACACTCTCACAGCCTGGTAGGTCTCTCACTCTCACAGCCTGGTGGAGGGCCCCATACTAGTTGCACAGGCTGGTGGAGGGTCCCACACTCTCACAGCCTGGTGGAGGGGCCCACACTATCACAGCCTGGTGGAGTGGCCCACACTCTCACAGCCTGGTAGATCCCACACTCTCACAGCCTGGTGGAGAGGCTCACAGTCTTGTGGAGCGGCCCACACTCTCACAGCCTGGAGGCGGGGCCCACACTCTCACAGCCTGGTGGAGGGGCGGACACTCTCACAGCGTGGTGGAGGGGCCCACATTCTCACAGCCTGGTGGAGGGGCCCACACTCTCACATCCTGGTGGAGGGGCTCACACTCTCACAGCCTGGTGGAGGGGCCCACACTCACAGCCGGGTGCAGGGGCGGAAACGCTCACAACCTCGTGGAGGAGCCCACACTCTCACAGCGTGGTGGAGGGGCCCACATTCTCACAGCCTGGTGGAGGGGCCCACACTGTCACATCCTGGTGGAGGGGCCCACACTCTCTCATCCTGGTGGAGGGTCACACATTCTCACATCCTGGTGGAGGGTCCCCCACTCTCACAGCCTGGTGGAGGGCCCACACTCTCACAGCCTGGTGAAGGTGCCCACACTCTCACAGCCTGGTGGAGGGGCCCACACTCTCACAGCCTGGTGGAGGGGCCCACACTCTCACAGCCTGGTGGAGGGGCCCACACTCTCACAGCCTGGTGGAGAGGCCCACACTCTTATAGCCTGGTAGGTCTCTCACTCTCACAGCCTGGTAGGTCTCTCACCCTCATAGCCTGGTGGAGGCGCCCACACTCTCACAGCCTGGTAGGTCTCTCACTCTCACAGCCTGGAGGAGGGTCCCACACTCTCACAGTCTGGTGGAGGGGCCCACACTGTCACAGCCTGGTGAAGAGGCCCACACTCATACAGCCTGGTTGAGGGGCCCACACTATCACAGCCTGGTGGAGTGGCCCACATTCTCATAGCCTGGTGGAGGGTCCCACATTCTCACATCCTGGTAGGTGTCTCACTCTCACAGCCTGGTGGAGGGTCCCACACTCTCACAGCCTGGTAGGTCTCTCACTCTCACAGCCTGGTGGAGGGCCCCACACTAGTTGCACAGGCTGGTGGAGGGTCCCACACTCTCACAGCCTGGTGGAGGGGCCCACACTATCACAGCCTGGTGGAGTGTCCCACACTCTCACAGCCTGGTAGATCCCACACTCTCACAGCCTGGTGGAGAGGCCCACACTCTCACAGTCTGGTGGAGGGGCCCACACTCTCACAGCCTGGTGGAGGGGCCCACACTCTCACAGTCTAATGGAGAGGCCCACACTCTCTTAGCCTGGTGGAGGGTCCCACACTCTCACAGCCTGGTGGAGGGGCCCACACTCTCACAGCCTGGTGGAGAGTCCCACACTCTCACAGCCTGGTGGAGGGGCCCACACTCTCACAGCCTGGTGGAGGGGCCCACACTCTCACAGCCTGGTGGAGGGGCTCACACTCTCACAGCATGGTGGAGAGGCCCACACTCTCACATCCTGGTGGAGGGTCCCACACTCTCACAGCCTGGTGGAGGGGCCCACACTCTCACAGCCTGGTTGAGGGGCCCACACTCTCACAGCCTGGTGGAGGGGCCCACACTATCACAGCCTGTTGGAGGGGCACACACTCTCACATCCTGGTGGATGGTCCTCCACTCTCACAGCCTGGTGAAGGGACTCACACTCTCACAGCCTGGTGGAGGGGCCCACATTCTCACAGCCTGGTAGGTCTCTCACTCTCACAGCCTGGTGGAGGGGCCCACACTGTCATAGGCTAATAGGTCTGTCATTCTCACAGCCTGGTAGGTCTCTCACTCTCATAGCCTGGTGGAGGGGCCCACACTCTCACAGCCTGGTAGGTCTCTCACTCTCACAGCCTGGTAGGTCTCTCACTCTCATAGCCTGGTGGAGGGGCCCACACTCTCACAGCCTGGTAGGTCTCTCACTCTAACTGCCTGGTGGAGTGGCTCACATTCTCATAGCCTTGTGGAGGGTCCCACACTCTCACAGCCTGGTAGCTGTCTCACTCTCACAGCCTGGTGTAGGGTCCCACACTCTCACAGCCTGGTAGGACTCTCACAGCCTGGTGGAGCGCCCCATACTAGTTGCACAGGCTGGTGGAGGGTCCCACACTCTCACAGACTGGTGGAGGGGCCCACACTATCACAGCCTGGTGGAGTGGCCCACACTCTCACAGCCTGGTAGATCCCACACTCTCACAGCCTGGTGGAGAGGCCCACACTCTCACAGTCTGGTGGAGGGGCCCACACTCTCACAGCCTGGTAGAGAGGCCCACACTCTCACAGCCTAGTAGAGGGTTCCACACTATCACAGCCTGGTGGAGGGTCCCACACTCTCACAGCCTGGTGGAGGAGCCCACACTCTCACAGCCTGGTGGAGGGACCCACACTCTCACATCCTGGTGGAGGGGCCCACATTCTCCCAGCCTAGTGGAGGGTCCCACACTCTCACAGCCTGGTCGAGGGGCCCACACTCTCACAGCCTGGTGGAGGGGCCCACACTCTCACAGCCTGGTAGGTCTCTGACTCTCACAGCCTGGTGGAGGGGCCCACATTCTCACAGCCTAGTGGAAGATCCCACACTCTCACAGCCTGGTGGAGGGGCCCACACTCTCACAGCCTGGTGGAGGGGCCCACATTCTCACAGTCTGGTGGAGGGGCGGAAACTCTCACAACCTGGGGGAAGGGCCCACACTCTCACAGCGTGGTGGAGGGGCCCACATTCTCACAGCCTGATGGAGGGGCCCACACTCTCACATCGTGGTGGAGAGGCCCACACTCTCACAGCTGGTGGAGGGTCCCACACTCTCACAGCCTCGTGGAGGGGCCCACACTCTCACAGCCTGGTGGAGGGGCCCACACTCTCACAGCCTCGTGGAGGGGCGGAAACTCTAACAACCTGGTGGAGGGGCCCACATTCTCACATCCTGGTGGAGGGGCCCACATTCTCACATCTGGTGGAGGGTCCCACACTCTCACAGCCTCATGGAGGGGCCCACACTCTCACAGCCTGGTGGAGAGTCCCACACTCTTATAGCCTGGTGGAGGGGCCCACACTCTCACAGCCTGGTTGAGGGGCCCACACTCTCACAGCCTGGTGGAGGGGCCCACACTATCACAGCCTGTTGGAGGGGCACACACTCTCACATCCTGGTGGATGGTCCTCCACTCTCACAGCCTGGTGAAGGGACTCACACTCTCACAGCCTGGTGGAGGGGCCCACATTCTCACAGCCTGGTAGGTCTCTCACTCTCACAGCCTGGTGGAGGGGCCCACACTGTCATAGGCTAATAGGTCTCTCATTCTCACAGCCTGGTAGGTCTCTCACTCTCATAGCCTGGTGGAGGGGCCCACACTCTCACAGCCTGGTAGGTCTCTCACTCTAACTGCCTGGTGGAGTGGCTCACATTCTCATAGCCTTGTGGAGGGTCCCACACTCTCACAGCCTGGTAGCTGTCTCACTCTCACAGCCTGGTGTAGGGTCCCACACTCTCACAGCCTGGTAGGACTCTCACAGCCTGGTGGAGCGCCCCATACTAGTTGCACAGGCTGGTGGAGGGTCCCACACTCTCACAGACTGGTGGAGGGGCCCACACTATCACAGCCTGGTGGAGTGGCCCACACTCTCACAGCCTGGTAGATCCCACACTCTCACAGCCTGGTGGAGAGGCCCACACTCTCACAGTCTTGTGGAGGGGCCCACACTCTCACAGCCTGGTAGAGAGGCCCACACTCTCACAGCCTAGTAGAGGGTTCCACACTATCACAGCCTGGTGGAGGGTCCCACACTCTCACAGCCTGGTGGAGGAGCCCACACTCTCACAGCCTGGGGGAGGGACCCACACTCTCACATCCTGGTGGAGGGGCCCACATTCTCCCAGCCTAGTGGAGGGTCCCACACTCTCACAGCCTGGTCGAGGGGCCCACACTCTCACAGCCTGGTGGAGGGGCCCACACTCTCACAGCCTGGTAGGTCTCTGACTCTCACAGCCTGGTGGAGGGGCCCACATTCTCACAGCCTAGTGGAAGATCCCACACTCTCACAGCCTGGTGGAGGGGCCCACACTCTCACAGCCTGGTGGAGGGGCCCACATTCTCACAGTCTGGTGGAGGGGCGGAAACTCTCACAACCTGGGGAAAGGGCCCACACTCTCACAGCGTGGTGGAGGGGCCCACATTCTCACAGCCTGATGGAGGGGCCCACACTCTCACATCGTGGTGGAGGGGCCCACATTCTCACAGCCTCGTGGAGGGGCCCACACTCTCACAGCCTGGTGGAGAGGCCCACACTCTCACAGCCTCGTGGAGGGGCGGAAACTCTCACAACCTGGTGGAGGGGCCCACATTCTCACATCCTGGTGGAGGGGCCCACATTCTCACATCTGGTGGAGGGTCCCACACTCTCACAGCCTCATGGAGGGGCCCACACTCTCACAGCCTGGTGGAGAGTCCCACACTCTTATAGCCTGGAAGGTCTCTCACTCTCACAGCCTGGTAGGTCTCTCACCCTCATAGCCTTGTGGAGGCGCCCACACTCTCACAGCCTGGTAGGTCTCTCACTCTCGCAGCCTGGAGGAGGGTCCCACATTCTTACAGTCTGGTGGAGGGGCCCACACTCTCACAACCTGGTGAAGGGGCTCACACTCTTACAGCGTGGTGGAGTGGCCCACATTCTCATAGCCTGGTGGAGGATCCCACACTCTCACAGCCTGGTAGGTGTCTCACTCTCACAGCCTGGTGGAGGTTCCCACACTCTCACAGCCTGGTAGGTCTCTCACTCTCACAGCCTGGTGGAGGGCCCCACACTAGTTGCACAGGCTGTTGGAGGGTCCCACACTCTCACAGCCTGGTGGAGGGGCCCACACTATCACAGCCTGGTGGAGTGGCCCACACTCTCACAGCCTGGTAGATACCACACTCTCACAGCCTGGTGGAGAGGCCCACACTCTCACAGTCTGGTTGAGGGGCCCACACTCTCACAGCCTGGTGGAGGGGCCCACACTCTCACAGTCTGGTGGAGAGGCCCACACTCTCTCAGCCTGGTGGAGGGTCCCACACTCTCACAGTCTGGTGGAGGGGCCCACACTCTCACAGCCTGGTGGAGGGGCCCACACTCTCACAGCCTGGTGGAGGGGCCCACACTCTCACAGCCTGGTGGAGGGGCGGACACTCTCACAGCGTGGTGGAGGGGCACACATTCTCAGAGCCTGATGGAAGGTCCCACACTCTCACAGCCTGGTGGAGGGGCCCACACTCTCACAGCCTCGTGGAGGGGCCCACACTCTCACAGCCTGGTGGAGGGGCCCACACTCTCACAGCATGGTGGAGAGGCCCACACTCTCATATCCTGGTGGAGGGTCCCACACTCTCACAGCCTGGTTGAGGGGCCCACACTCTCACAGCCTGGTGGAGGGGCCCACACTCTCACAGCCTGGTGGAGGGGCCCACACTCTCACAGCCTGGTGGAGGGGCCCACACTCTCACAGCCTGGTGGAGGGCCCCACACTCTCACAGCCTGGTGGAGGGGCCCACACTCTCACAGCCTTGTTGAGGGGCCCACACTCTCACAGCCTGGTGGAGGGGCCCACACTATCACATCCTGGTGGAGGGGCACACATTCTCACATCCTTGTGGAGGGTCCCCCACTCTCACAGCCTGGTGAAGGGACTCACACTCTCACAGCCTGGTAAAGGGTCCCACACTCTCTTAGTCTGATGGAGGGGCCCACACTCTCACAGCCTGGTGGAGGGGCCCACACTCTCACAGCCTGGTAGAGAGGCCCACACTCTCACAGCCTAGTAGAGGGTTCCACACTATCACAGCCTGGTGGAGGGTCCCACACTCTCACAGCCTGGTGGAGGAGGCCACACTCTCACAGCCTGGTGGAGGGACCCACACTCTCACATCCTGGTGGATGGGCCCACATTCTCCCAGCCTAGTGGAGGGTCCCACACTCTCACAGCCTGGTCGAGGGGCCCACACTCTCACAGCCTGGTGGAGGGGCCCACACTCTCACAGCCTGGTAGGTCTCTGACTCTCACAGCCTGGTGGAGGGGCCCACATTCTCACAGCCTGATGGAGGGGCCCACACTCTCACATCGTGGTGGAGAGGCCCACACTCTCACAGCTGGTGGAGGGTCCCACACTCTCACAGCCTCGTGGAGGGGCCCACACTCTCACAGCCTGGTGGAGGGGCCCACACTCTCACAGCCTCGTGGAGGGGCGGAAACTCTAACAACCTGGTGGAGGGGCCCACATTCTCACATCCTGGTGGAGGGGCCCACATTCTCACATCTGGTGGAGGGTCCCACACTCTCACAGCCTCATGGAGGGGCCCACACTCTCACAGCCTGGTGGAGAGTCCCACACTCTTATAGCCTGGTGGAGGGGCCCACACTCTCACAGCCTGGTTGAGGGGCCCACACTCTCACAGCCTGGTGGAGGGGCCCACACTATCACAGCCTGTTGGAGGGGCACACACTCTCACATCCTGGTGGATGGTCCTCCACTCTCACAGCCTGGTGAAGGGACTCACACTCTCACAGCCTGGTGGAGGGGCCCACATTCTCACAGCCTGGTAGGTCTCTCACTCTCACAGCCTGGTGGAGGGGCCCACACTGTCATAGGCTAATAGGTCTCTCATTCTCACAGCCTGGTAGGTCTCTCACTCTCATAGCCTGGTGGAGGGGCCCACACTCTCACAGCCTGGTAGGTCTCTCACTCTAACTGCCTGGTGGAGTGGCTCACATTCTCATAGCCTTGTGGAGGGTCCCACACTCTCACAGCCTGGTAGCTGTCTCACTCTCACAGCCTGGTGTAGGGTCCCACACTCTCACAGCCTGGTAGGACTCTCACAGCCTGGTGGAGCGCCCCATACTAGTTGCACAGGCTGGTGGAGGGTCCCACACTCTCACAGACTGGTGGAGGGGCCCACACTATCACAGCCTGGTGGAGTGGCCCACACTCTCACAGCCTGGTAGATCCCACACTCTCACAGCCTGGTGGAGAGGCCCACACTCTCACAGTCTTGTGGAGGGGCCCACACTCTCACAGCCTGGTAGAGAGGCCCACACTCTCACAGCCTAGTAGAGGGTTCCACACTATCACAGCCTGGTGGAGGGTCCCACACTCTCACAGCCTGGTGGAGGAGCCCACACTCTCACAGCCTGGGGGAGGGACCCACACTCTCACATCCTGGTGGAGGGGCCCACATTCTCCCAGCCTAGTGGAGGGTCCCACACTCTCACAGCCTGGTCGAGGGGCCCACACTCTCACAGCCTGGTGGAGGGGCCCACACTCTCACAGCCTGGTAGGTCTCTGACTCTCACAGCCTGGTGGAGGGGCCCACATTCTCACAGCCTAGTGGAAGATCCCACACTCTCACAGCCTGGTGGAGGGGCCCACACTCTCACAGCCTGGTGGAGGGGCCCACATTCTCACAGTCTGGTGGAGGGGCGGAAACTCTCACAACCTGGGGAAAGGGCCCACACTCTCACAGCGTGGTGGAGGGGCCCACATTCTCACAGCCTGATGGAGGGGCCCACACTCTCACATCGTGGTGGAGGGGCCCACATTCTCACAGCCTCGTGGAGGGGCCCACACTCTCACAGCCTGGTGGAGAGGCCCACACTCTCACAGCCTCGTGGAGGGGCGGAAACTCTCACAACCTGGTGGAGGGGCCCACATTCTCACATCCTGGTGGAGGGGCCCACATTCTCACATCTGGTGGAGGGTCCCACACTCTCACAGCCTCATGGAGGGGCCCACACTCTCACAGCCTGGTGGAGAGTCCCACACTCTTATAGCCTGGAAGGTCTCTCACTCTCACAGCCTGGTAGGTCTCTCACCCTCATAGCCTTGTGGAGGCGCCCACACTCTCACAGCCTGGTAGGTCTCTCACTCTCGCAGCCTGGAGGAGGGTCCCACATTCTTACAGTCTGGTGGAGGGGCCCACACTCTCACAACCTGGTGAAGGGGCTCACACTCTTACAGCGTGGTGGAGTGGCCCACATTCTCATAGCCTGGTGGAGGATCCCACACTCTCACAGCCTGGTAGGTGTCTCACTCTCACAGCCTGGTGGAGGTTCCCACACTCTCACAGCCTGGTAGGTCTCTCACTCTCACAGCCTGGTGGAGGGCCCCACACTAGTTGCACAGGCTGTTGGAGGGTCCCACACTCTCACAGCCTGGTGGAGGGGCCCACACTATCACAGCCTGGTGGAGTGGCCCACACTCTCACAGCCTGGTAGATACCACACTCTCACAGCCTGGTGGAGAGGCCCACACTCTCACAGTCTGGTTGAGGGGCCCACACTCTCACAGCCTGGTGGAGGGGCCCACACTCTCACAGTCTGGTGGAGAGGCCCACACTCTCTCAGCCTGGTGGAGGGTCCCACACTCTCACAGTCTGGTGGAGGGGCCCACACTCTCACAGCCTGGTGGAGGGGCCCACACTCTCACAGCCTGGTGGAGGGGCCCACACTCTCACAGCCTGGTGGAGGGGCGGACACTCTCACAGCGTGGTGGAGGGGCACACATTCTCAGAGCCTGATGGAAGGTCCCACACTCTCACAGCCTGGTGGAGGGGCCCACACTCTCACAGCCTCGTGGAGGGGCCCACACTCTCACAGCCTGGTGGAGGGGCCCACACTCTCACAGCATGGTGGAGAGGCCCACACTCTCATATCCTGGTGGAGGGTCCCACACTCTCACAGCCTGGTTGAGGGGCCCACACTCTCACAGCCTGGTGGAGGGGCCCACACTCTCACAGCCTGGTGGAGGGGCCCACACTCTCACAGCCTGGTGGAGGGGCCCACACTCTCACAGCCTGGTGGAGGGCCCCACACTCTCACAGCCTGGTGGAGGGGCCCACACTCTCACAGCCTTGTTGAGGGGCCCACACTCTCACAGCCTGGTGGAGGGGCCCACACTATCACATCCTGGTGGAGGGGCACACATTCTCACATCCTTGTGGAGGGTCCCCCACTCTCACAGCCTGGTGAAGGGACTCACACTCTCACAGCCTGGTAAAGGGTCCCACACTCTCTTAGTCTGATGGAGGGGCCCACACTCTCACAGCCTGGTGGAGGGGCCCACACTCTCACAGCCTGGTAGAGAGGCCCACACTCTCACAGCCTAGTAGAGGGTTCCACACTATCACAGCCTGGTGGAGGGTCCCACACTCTCACAGCCTGGTGGAGGAGGCCACACTCTCACAGCCTGGTGGAGGGACCCACACTCTCACATCCTGGTGGATGGGCCCACATTCTCCCAGCCTAGTGGAGGGTCCCACACTCTCACAGCCTGGTCGAGGGGCCCACACTCTCACAGCCTGGTGGAGGGGCCCACACTCTCACAGCCTGGTAGGTCTCTGACTCTCACAGCCTGGTGGAGGGGCCCACATTCTCACAGCCTAGTGGAAGATCCCACACTCTCACAGCCTGGTGGAGGGGCCCACACTCTCACAGCCTGGTGGAGGGGCCTACATTCTCACAGTCTGGTGGAGAGGCCCACACTCTCACAGCCTGGTGAAGGGGTCCACACTCCCACAGCCTGGTGGAGGGGCCCACACTCTCACAGCCTGGTGGAGGGGCCCACACTATCACAGCCTGGTGGAGGGGCCCACACTCTCACATCCTGGTAGAGGGACCCACACTCTCACAGCCTAGTAGGTCTCTCACTCTCACAGCCTGGTGGAGGGGCCCACACTATCACAGCCTGGTGGAGGAGCGGACACTCTCACAGCCTGGTGGAGGGGCCCACACTCTCACAGCCTGGTGGAGGGGCTCACATTTTCACAGCCTGGTGGAGGGGCCCACATTTTCACAGCCAGGTGGAGGGACTCACACTCTCACAGCCTGGTGGAGGGCTCACACTCTCACAGCCTGGTAGAGGGACCCACACTCTCACAGCCTGGTAGGTCTCTCACTCTCACAGCCTGGTGGAGGGGCCCACACTCTTACAAGCCTGGTGGAGGGGGCACACTCTCGAGGCCTGGTGGAGGGGCCCACACTATCACAGCCTGGTGGAGGAGCGGACACTCTCACAGCCTGGTGGAGGGGCCCACACTCTCACAGCCTGGTGGAGGGGCTCACATTTTCACAGCCTGGTGGAGGGGCCCACATTTTCACAGCCAGGTGGAGGGACTCACACTCTCACAGCCTGGTGGAGGGCTCACACTCTCACAGCCTGGTGGAGGGTCCCCCACTATCACAAACTGGTGGAGAGGCCCACACTCGCACAGCCTGATAAGTCTCTCACTCTCACAACCTGGTTGAGGGGCCCACATTCTCACAGCCTGGTGGAGGGGCCCACACTCTCACAATCTGGTGGAGAGGCCCACACTCGCACAGCCTGATAAGTCTCTCACTCTCACAGCCTGGTTGAGGGGCCCACATTCTCACAGCCTGGTGGAGGGGCCCACACTCTCACAGCCTGGTGGAGGGGCCCACACTCTCACAGCCTGGTGGAGGAGCCCACACTCTCACAGTCTGGTAGGTCTCTCACTCTCACAGCCTGGTGGAGGGGCCCACGTTCTCACAGCCTGGTGGAGGGGCCCACACTCACACAGCATGGTGGAGGGGCCCACACTATCACAGCCTGGTTGAGGGGCCCACACTCTCACAGCCTGGTAGGTCTCTCACTCTCACAGCCTGGATGAGGGTCCCACACTATCCCAGCCTGGTTGAGGGGCCCACACTCTCACAGTCTGGTAGGTCTCTCACTCTCACAGCCTGGTGGAGGGGCCCACGTTCTCACAGCCTGGTGGAGAGGCCCACACTCGCACAGCCTGATAAGTCTCTCACTCTCACAGTCTGGTTGAGGGGCCCACATTCTCACAGCCTGGTGGAGGGGCCCACATTCTGACAGCCTGGTGGAGGGGCCCACACTCTCACAGCCTGGTGGAGGGGCCCACACTCTCACAGTCTGGTAGGTCTCTCACTCTCACAGCCTGGTGGAGGGGCCCACGTTCTCACAGCCTGGTGGAGGGGCCCACACTCTCACAGCCTGGTGGAGGGGCCCACGTTCTCACAGCCTGGTGGAGGGGCCCACACTCTCACAGCCTGGTGGAGGGGCCCACACTCTCACAGTCTGGTAGGTCTCTCACTCTCACAGCATGGTGGAGGGGCCCACACTCTCACAGCCTGGTGGAGGGGCCCACATTCTCACAGCCTGGTGGAGGGGCCCATACTGTCCCAGCCTGGAGGAGGGGCCCACACTGTCCCAGCCTAGCGGAGGGGCCCACACTCTCACAGCCTGGCGGAGGGGCCCACACTCTCACAGCCTGGTGGAGGGGCCCACATTCTCACAGCCTGGCAGGTCTCTAACTCCCTAACTTGGTGGGGTCCCACAGGATGAGCACAAAATGGACGACATCCTGATATAACGAAAATGACGTTCTATTAGGCTGTGACTCAGTGCATCTTATTACAACACGCGTTTCTGTTAGGTTTGTTTTACCCATGCCTTCACTGTTCCCAGTCTGCCTGCACAGGGGAACACATTTGTGTCTCAGCTTGTTTTGGCCCCTACCATTCTACCTGTCTGGCTTATGAGGCCCTGTTTGTAGCAGTGATACCACATGCGCAACTCTTAATGTCTTGTGGGAACACACGCTTCTCTACATGGTCAAGGTGTATACACAACAGAGAAGCTATGCTTTATTTAGCACTACTTTAACTATTATAAATGCCATACTTAACATACCATGCCATATTTTCTCATCTGCCTTCAGTTTGTCGCACGTGCATTGTGACATACTTAAAGACGAGCAAGACCTGTCCTGTGTGTGACACGACTGTACACAAAACACGACCACATCAGAATATTAGGTAGGTGCACATTCTTTCTAATGTTATTAATGATATATTTCTCCACTGTTAAAATAAAACGAGTGCTGCCAACCGTTGTAATACTCGACAGCTTATGTTGTTGTTGCTTATTTTGTTGTTGCTATGGTGGTTGTTGTATTAACATAACAGATATACTCAATCATGGCATTCCAACTTACGCATGGAACACGTCAGTCAAATTATGGGTCGAAAACGTGAGACACAATACATACTTTAAGGAATTTAACGAAACCTAGCTGTCGAAGCTGCACTCATCCATACCAATAGCTGTTCGTGCATGCCCATAATGTTCCACAGAAAGGAAATCGATGTTGGGGGGCTTTTTAAAAATCAGTAATATAAAATTGGCAACGCCTTGGCAACTTCATATAAGCATCATTGTAGTGTAAGCAGATCGTTGTAGTGAAAGAATATCATTGTTGCGTAAGTATATCATTGTAGTGTAAGCACAACAACTACCATACTGTTTAACTTCACCCTTACTTCCAAAGACTTAAATCACACAGTAATGGTATCAAATGAAAATAACAACCCCCCACGCAGCTGGAATACAAAGGAAGATTGTACCGAAACTATGCGGCTAACATCATAAGAGGACAAGCCAGGAGAGATGCAGATTTCTAAATACTCAACAGAGTGATATGTCAGTAGATGCGGATTTCTAAATACTCACTAGTGACATTACTGGTTTGATTACTTATTGTTCAATCAATTTTTATGAGAGTTAATTAAATCAGAGAAAGGTTTTCAAATGTGAAAAAGTAGAAGTACATGATTTTTAGCAGTCTTGAGAATCTTGTACCCTGGATTTGGGTTTGAACCACAGTTACTGTAATGCCTCAGTTGATGTTAATTATTGGGAGCAAATAGAAATCGGGGTCAGGTCAAGCATACTGATCAAGACCCACACATCACGTGCCGATTCGTGCTCCTGGAAACAGCTATCTGGCAAACCAAGGGGTGATCGATACTGTCATTTCTATAGTGGAGAGCTTACTGAAGAGCCTAGCTTTGCACTACAGTCAGAAGGACCACTGTTTAGTTTGTCAAAGTACGTCCCTGGGTGTAGGAAAGGCCAGTGTCACATGCTACTAATGAAACGTCGACAAGAATGAACTCAGCACGAGTATCTTCGAACAACAATGACAGCACGAGTATCTTCGAACAACAATGACAGCACGAGTATCTTCGAACAACAATGACATTATTTATGGTTTGATCGGGACCTGTCTTGATGAGATGTGAGACTTGTATACCTGCTTCAACATCTTATGAGAGTCGACAGTGCAATGTTTACACACATATATCTTATGAGAGTCGACAGTGCAATGTTTACACACATATATCTTATGAGAGTCGACAGTGCAATGTTTACACACATATATCTTATGAGAGTCGACAGTGCAATGTTTACACACATATATCTTATGAGAGTCGACAGTGCAATGTTTACACACATATATCTTATGAGAGTCGACAGTGCAATGTTTACACACATATATCTTATGAGAGTCGACAGTGCAATGCTTACACACATATATCATACGCAAAGGAAGTATTCTAGACAAAGCAGAAGATTCCAGACATGATCAATGGCATCGTAGATGGAACTAGCCCTGAGAAAAGAAAATTAAATTAAACACAAATACACTTGGCAAAAACAAACAATTCAACTGAAATCTTGTAACGAGTATAGGAAACTATACAGGGCATTCCAACAGGAGACAACCTGATCGTCATCAGCAGTTTTTCACTCACTCCTTCCCGCAGATCTCCTCTCTCTCACCCGAGCTAATGTATCGATCCGTTCGCTTTTTGACATGCGTGTGAGAGATGGGCTTTCGAATTTCGACTTCCTAGTTTCTCTCTCAAGTTCCCCCCTCTTCTCTTACTTGGAATCCTGGTATTCAAACAGGCATGTTAATGTCTGTTGCCATGTAGCCGAAGATAATCGGCCTTCAGTAGTAGGTATTTTAAACTTCCTGTGGTTTACTATTCCTGGGGACAGGTACAAATAATTTGTGTAGATTTTTAACTTGGATTTTGTCCGTGCAGCGATCAAAAAGCCTTTTATTTTCGATTCCTAACTGCCAAGAAATTTTTAACGTGCTCGACACTGAACACGAAGGTCCAATCTCACTACCCAGCGATGATGGGGATTTTTACCAGATCCACGTTAAAAAATGCCAGTCTCCACCCTGCGTCGAATCCGCTACCTCCGGTTACCAGAGGTGGACACCTCACCTCGAGACTACTCTTCCCAGATTTATAACTGAACCCATACCACACTTGTTCACTCAATCAGTGTCGATGACGAAACTAGAATTTTAGATGTATCTAAACGTATGCTACATTAATTTACCCATTGTCGCTGTTCCACCACCAGAAATATGCCCACGGAAACTTTGATTGTTCAACTTTGAAATTCTCCGATGAAAAGTGAAAATGATGAGATTTTAGATGCTGATAACGTTAACCAAGATTATTTCTCATTGAGTGTAACAATGATTTGGCTTAATGTCGTAAGTAAGTGGAAAAATATCAAATACATACTTCGAAACAACACTGCGTCTATCTAGTTAGGATGCAGTTGACATGTTATGTTTTGCTAATTCATTTGTAGTACATAATTTAATTTTCAGCCATGTTTGTCATCCCTATGTCTATTGTGCGATGGCAAAAGCTTGAGCTAATAAATATACTAACACACATATATATATAACCTTGACAATGTCAGAAAGATTGATATTATTTTAGTTTAAAAACACACAAATCACATGCACACGTACAGAGAGAGAAAGCCAAGGTTATAACTCATGAAGCAAAGATAACCAATTTTTAACACCTCGATCAAAGATGACCAAGCATTAACACCTCCTTTAAAGATGACCAAGGTTTAACACCTCCAGGAAAGATGACCAATGTTTAACACCTCCAACAAAGATGACCAATGTTTAACACTTCCATTAAAGATGACCAAGGCTTAACACCTCCAACAAAGATGACCAATGTTTAACACCTCCAACAAAGATGACCAATGTTTAACACCTCCAACAAAGATGACCAAGGCTTAACACCTCCAACAAAGATGACCAATGTTTAACACCTCCATCAAAGATGACCAAGGCTTAACACCTCCATCAAAGAACAGCAGGGTTCAACACCTCCTGCAAAGATCATCAAAGTTTAGCACCTCTATCAAATATGACCAACAGTTTCAACACCTACCATTCACACAGACGAGAAAGTTGCTAATTTTGTAGTTTCAAAGAAAGGGCTAGAATCCCAATTCCAAAGGTGCTACATGAACTTATAGACGGAGTAGCGAGGTTTCCTGGGGTTCAGTAGAAGACACAGAGGATGTGCCATCCAGATTCTTATGATGCGGCAGATTCTAGATCAAACTCAATAATGTTCTGGCACACTACACGTGTATTAAGTCAGCTTCTGGCTACTGCTTCTCGTGATAGAGGATTTGGGTTTTCTTCTTGGTATTGATACACCCCAGTCTACCCAGATGGAAAAATTACGTGACATAGATCGGGAAGACAGGGCAGCGACGTTGGAAACTAGTGATCACACCTTATCAAATGTAGAGATCTCGTACAGTAAAGTGGCCAACATTTCATCCCTGACAGCAGCTTCTGTTATTGAAAACTTTTACCTGTTTGTTGATGACACAAATCAGAAAAGTTATTCTAATTGTGTCAACATCTTATAACAAAATCAGGGATGAAAAGTAAAGTAAAGTATCCCATAGCATTACTGCCGTAGGGGTGTGAGGTGTTAGCGATCTCACATTTCAACATTAAAGGCTCGGCTATATGAGGGCGGTAGCCATCTCCTCTCCCTCGCCGCTTTTACTTCCCGGACTGAACCGGTACCCATTTAAGGCTGGGTCGACACGGGAGCCATTGCGGTCTGAAAAAAACATTACCGCCTCAACTGGGGAATGAACCCAGGCCCACTCAGATGCGAAGCCAGAGCGCTAACCACTGCGCTACGCGGCTCCAGTGATGTACAACAACCGAAATGGGTATTGAAAAAGAGCCATAAAGTTATAATTATCCAGTTATTGATATCAGCTGCATGGAAGACAATCAACAACATTATTGGTAAACATTAGCAACAAGTTGTGGAGATCCGCGAGGTTGTATGTGTATGCGTGTGTGTGAGAGAGAGAGAGAGAGAGAAGACGATGTTGTATGTCAGAGAGTGAGAGTTTGTCTGTGAGAGAGAGAAGACGATGTTGTATGTTAGAGAACGAGAGTTTGTCTGTGAGAGAGAGATGTCTATGTTGTATGTCAGTGAGAGGTATGTGCGAGAGAGAGAGAGAGGACGATATTGTATGTCAGAGAGAGAGAGAACGATATTGTATGTCAGAGAGAGAGAGAAGACGATATTGTATGTCAGAGAGAGAGAGAGAGAGAAAACGATGTTTTATGTCACAGAGTGAGAGGTTGTATGTGAGAGTGAGAGAAATACAATGTTGTCAGGGAGAGAGAGAGAAAGAGAAGACGATGTGTTATTTCAGATAGAGAGAGAGAGAGATGTTGTATGTGAGAGAGAGCGGTTGTGTATGAGAGAATGAGATGTATATGAGAGCATAATATAGAATGACATGTCGTATGTGAGAGAGCACGAGAGACTGAGAGGTTGTGCGTGAGAGAGCACGAGAGACTGAGAGGTTGTACGTGAGAGAGCACGAGAGACTGATAGGTTGTACGTGAGAGAGCACAAGAGACTGATAGGTTGTACGTGAGAGAGCACGGGAGAATGAGAGGTTGTACGTGAGAGAGCACGAGAGACAGAGGTTGTACATGAGAGAGCACGAGAGACAGAGTTTGTACGTGAGAGAGCACGAGAGACTGCGAGGTTGTATGTGAGCAAGAGGGAGAGAAAGATGATGTATGTGAGAGATTAAGGAAGTAGTGACAGGTATGTGAGAGAACAAAAGAGAGAGAAGGTTATTTGACAGAACAAGAGAGAAAGACGGTTGACATGCTGTATATGAGAGAGAGAGAGAGAGAGAAAAGTCGTGTGCGTGGGAGAGAGAGTAAGTACATACTCTGATATTCAGTTCAGTTGTCATCGGTTAGACAAATAGCATCTACGGTTGTGACCCAAATGAGCTTGAAATATAGAACAGTCCATTTTGTCTCCCTCAGATCAGACAAGTTGTTACAGGACCTCGTGTACAAGCTTATCCCTGGCCTATATAAAGGTAGGTCACTTGAGATGGACTTATGGAGACACTACCCGGTATGACAGTCTTAGTACTTAGTCGACCTGTACTTCTACAGGGGCGGTTTCTCCTGTGCAGGTGCCAGCTCTGGCGTGAGCTGGATGTATCCGGGAGGAGGATTCACTGCTTAGCGGGCTAGGCTCGAGCAGCTTATTACTCCGCTACGTTGGCACAAGTGCCGCGGATGGTGGTTAATTGATGTACGAGTACATCTTAATAGACTCAAACACTACATAAAAGTAGACCTGCAATCTGTTAGACGCTATCTATACTGCTCTTAACAAACCACCTAACCATGGCCGGTGTTACGCCGTGTCACACAGTTAGTCGTCTCTCACGACATGCTCCCTGTGGAGCAGTGGTGTTATTCTTGTCTTTGTCATAACAAAGATAGTTTTTGAGACATAATTATCAAAGAGCAGTCTGTAAATGCCATCACAACTGGGGAAGTGCAAGCCATTGCAGGTTACACAATACACAGTACAAGAATCATTGTAAGCTTTCAGAGAAGAATTTTGAAGTAAATGGCCTATATTTAAGTCTATCCGTCTTCAGCAATCGTCACGAAAAGGATGTTGTGTCGTAGTTAACAGCGAGGCTGCTATATGTGCTCCTTTCGGCACAGCCCATTCAATTTTAACTGTCGTATTTTGTTGTTGTTGTTTTTTTTGTTTGTTTTGGCGTTCGCCTTATTTCTATTTCTCTATTCCCAAAGGCGGGTGTGCGTTGCACTGTGGTTTTTATTTTGCGCCTGTCGGCCCAGTGCATCCGACTTCAGCATGCATTTTATGTAAGGGTCTGCTTCCTTCTGCATTTTCTAAGGGTTTGCTTCCCCGGGGTAACGGCCAGTGCTGTGATGGGGATCGAACTCAGCACCTTCTGGTTGTGAGCCGTGCCACTTAACCACTAGCCCACGCCGTCCCCAACTGTCGTATTTGCTTACTTGGATTGCCTTCCCGGTGGCATTCCTATACCTTGGTCAGACTACACTCGTGACTATTGCGGCCTATTTCCAGGGTCGTCACATGGAGGCGGAATCCGGTGTTAGTCAGCTATGAGTTCCTGACGGCTCTCAGCTCATGCACTGCTGCAACATGCTCCCGTTTCAAGTGTCTATAGAAAGGAACTCTATTGTCAGGTAGTCTATTTGAGGCAGTGTATGGTAAGGTTGCCTATACAATTGTTGAATATTGCAAAGTAGTCTATTGTAAGGTTGCTTATATACAGGTAGACTACTGCAAGGTAGTTTATGGTAAGGTTGCTCATAGAAAGGTTGTCTATTGTAAGGTTGTCTATACAAAGGTAGACTACTGCAAGGTAGTTTATGGTAAGGTTGCTCATAGAAAGGTTGTCTATTGTAAGGTTGTCTATACAAAGGTAGACTACTGCAAGGTAGTTTATGGTAAGGTTGCTCATAGAAAGGTTGTCTATTGTAAGGTTGTCTATACAAAGGTAGACTACTGCAAAGTTGCTTATGGAACGATTGCCTGTATTAAGATTGTCTAGGGGTAGAACACTCAGATATGTTGTCTATAGCATAGGGGTAGAACACTCAGATATGTTGTCTATAGCATAGGGAAAGAACACTCAGATATGTTGTCTATAGCATAGGGGAAGAACACTCAGATATGTTGTCTATAGCATAGGGGTAGAACACTCAGATATGTTGTCTATAGCATAGGGGTAGAACACTCAGATATGTTGTCTATAGCATAGGGGTAGAACACTCAGATATGTTGTCTATAGCATAGGGGGTAGAACACTCAGATATGTTGTCTATAGCATAGGGAAAGAACACTCAGATATGTTGTCTATAGCATAGGGGTAGAACACTCAGATATGTTGTCTATAGCATATGGGTAGAACACTCAGATATGAACAGCGGAAGAGGAAGTCATGGTAACTGCAGTTTAGTGGACGGATCTGAAACGTAGTGGCAAAATAATTGTAAAAAAATCAATCGAGTTTCATATTTAATTCTAGGGCCTCCAACTCCCCGAGAGGAGCAGAATGGCAACATGGCACACCCCAAACCATTTATTAGAAAAACTGTATGGGAATGAGATGCGTCTGACATGGATCGCCGAGTTTATGAGGGTTAAAGAAAGGAATATTTGAGAGCGACAACAAAAAGAATATATTTCTATGGGGCGACAGAAGAATAAAATAGAAAGTGAGATCTCATTGGTTTTAATTGGGATCTTCAATAAACTTCACCTTCCGTTGCACTTGGCGACGTATGGTCGTGTAATTAGCAATCATATTATTGGTACAGTAGCACCTTGACTAGTATCATCAACTTAACATATTGTAGTCAAGTAGTGTTTCTCTTTGTTTCAGATGAAATGAGTCGAAGAAGAGAGTTTTACACCAGCCATTACGAAGGTAAGCTGGAGTGATCGAGACTTAAACAGCAGAATCATAGTTCTATGACATCTCATATTATTTATTTATCATTTACATATAATCTGCCAACACTGGTACCTTTACTGTTTGACAGGATGGATTCGATTAGTGTTCAGACAAATGCTTTGGCTTTGATCCTCTAGGTTCTAGGATTTTTAAAACAGGGCTTATGCCCGTCTATGAAAAATAGACTGCTTTCGTATTGAAACAATACATGCAGATAATATAAAGAAACAGGGATTTCCAGGTTTAAATGATACGAAAAGTCTGAACCATAAGTAGATTTCCAGCGTAAAATGCCATGTAAAGCTACATCCGTACAGAGATTTCCACCGTAAAATGTTACATAGTGTCTGGACGGAACCAGGCATAAAATAATTATATACTGTGTTAAAGAAAAAATTTAAAATATAATTGCTAACTTGACCAACAAGAAGACAATGAAGGTTAATTACCCCAAGTGGTTCCTGGAAACAGTAAGGCAAACGGTCCTGACTTTCATTGCACACTCTGTGGAAGACGCTTCTCTGCCAGGATTGGTCTTACGAGTCACATTCGTTACCGCCATGAACTGTAGTTGCATACCTTTTGTTTTTTATCAAAGCACAATTACTATCGACTGACAAGATGGAAAGAGCCAATGATGGTTCCTGGAACAAACTGATTAGCAATACTGTTTCATTCACAGCGTGCTCTAAAAAGGGACTATAGAGAGTTGTGCATAGAGGTTAGCAACATCACCACGAAAGAACCATTTCCAATGAAACGGGCTCCACAAATAACTGCATTCCTGAAAGCTAAGTAGGGTAATCAACTGATGTGTTGGACCTATATTCCACCATCTTCAGTCACAGGAACGCGAAGACAAGGTTCAATAAAAAGATACCAAGAAAGCCTTCTGGCAACCAGAATGATCAAGAACATGAACGACTGATAGATAACAAAGGTGTGACATTTTGGATGAGGGAAAAGAAATGACAGATGGTCAAGAATGGAACTGATCGTTAACGTCATATGGCAGGACACATGGCGATGGTGACAGATAATAGATCGTGGTTATGTAATTATGCTGAAAACGATTTAACGAGATATCAGCTTGTAACAAAAGTGCTGAGCGCTTTCCATTCTCGAGGTAGCGCAGTGGGTAGTGCACTTGTTTCCCAACCGAGCGATCCAGGTTCGGTTCCTAGTTGGTGCGAGATTTTTCCGATTGCAAAATGTCACCCGACCACATCACCCCTAGTGTGCTGACGGTCAAAACAACTTTGGGCACCGTATTCTTGCGATATGCAAGACTGGTGTATTAACGATATCTTTACTGACTGACTTGGCGGGTCGTGGTGATGGTTATATAAACGTGATACTGGTGTGTGTATGTAATATAGATGGGTGGATGATGTGGGTTATGTAGACGGACGATTGGGAGTAATGGATTGAATATTTTGATTACATTTTTTATTGTGCAGGTGGGGGAGGGGGGGGGTGGAGGAAGCAAAGATAAAGAGAGATGTTATCTCAGTCAAGAAGAGAAAGATTTTCTGAACTGTTGAGCTTCGACGTCATTTCACTCCATGCAAACGTTAAGGTTGTCAGTCCCTCTCAGTAAATAGCAAAAAAGTGTGGATAATGCTGGTTCTCTTAGCTCACTGATTTTACATACTTTTCAGAAGCCCCATGCTAGACCCCCCCTTACAATTTCTAAATTTCAAATCTGTGCACTTCTGTTTCGTTGATTGAAGTGTCTCCATCCAATAGGCGGTCGGTGATCCAAAATGTCACCGCTATCCACTTGTCAATATCGTCACTAGTGATGCCCTTGGTGGCAGGGTGTCAACTCTTCCTTTCCATCATGACCAGGCCAGTATTGTCACAAGTAGCTCGATAAGGCTTGCATTAAATAGGCGATTGAGGATTTTAACACCCGCAACACCTTGTTAATACAGACCTTATTCAGCTGCTTTGTATGATAATATACTCCTTCTCTAACTCAATAATCCATGTTTCGGAAGGTACACGAGGACTCGCTATGTCATGCCATGATTGGTTAGAGAAATATGCTATATAAGGCAATAAAGAATCACATACACCATTTCCTCGAGTCTGTGACTTTTCGCAGTTTATTCTCTAGTTGTCTTCTGTGAGGATGTTAGGTTTCGTCCTGTTGTCAACAACGAATGTCTAAGTAAAAGGACAAATAGGTTGTTTGAGTGGTACTCTGGCAGGTATTGTACATCTTTGATATGCACACATTGAGGTGTCTAGATAGACTGACATGCCATCAATACTTGGACGCCATTATAGCTAAAGCATACCTCAACGTACATTCGACCCAAGCCTAGGAACAGCATCCATATATATACATGAAAGGAAGTTCTGTCAGAACATATGTCAGTGAGTCTAATCTTATCCGCTCAAGATTGTGTATGATTGAAGAAAGTTATTTCAGAACATATGTAACATTAAGTGAACTATTGCACCTGTGCTTGTATAGTTGGTTTTACTGTTAGACGTTCTTCCATCTAACTCATTCATTCCCTAAAACCAACAGCTGCCCCAAAACGACCAGGAGAGGAAAGAGGCGATGAAATGAGCGACAGATTTGCTTACACAGAGGAGGAGAAGATTAGTCTGGCTCTACATTTCTGCCCTGAGTATGTTGTGAAACCATTTTGTTTAGATTGTATTTGTGTTGTTTTATTTGGTGGCTGTTGACAGCTGTTGCCAACTAATAGTCTTACAAAGCAGACAAGAGATCTAACACAAATGTCTTGTCAAGCAGAATAATTAAGGAGAAAGGCCTTGAAGTTCACATAGTTGTGAGGAGACATTGCTACAGAACTGAAATTTGTGGGTAATTGTATGTGTTTGTGGGAGACTCTTCATATCTAAAAAACGGACAGAGCAGAGATCATTGGACACGTGCACTCAATTGTCTCTGGAATATAGGCACAATAAATAGATGTCTAGGTGGACAGTGTCACTCCCCCATCTGTCCATACTATCAAATGGCATCTGTATGTGTTTCGTAGATATTATTTCCACACAGTTGTCCGTTTATTTGTCTTCAGAAGGAAAATGATTTCCCTAATATCTTTGACATCTCAAAGAGATGATGATTGCCGGCTACGTACATGCGTGTATACACCTGTTGGCACTCTAGCTAGAGCATAGCTCGTCAACCTTTTTATACTTGGCGCCCACTTTTACAACTTTGATGAGAGTAAAGTTTCTTTAACACCCACTAAATTCTAAATTTAAAACCAATTTCTGGATCGTTCACTGAGTCGGAACGTTCTGTATGTTTTTAAAACAACATCATCATCATCATCATGTGCCATGTCTTTTGCAGAACGTCGATACCATCGCATCCCATCTGAAAGAAACTCGATCTATTCCCAAATCTAGATCCTGCTCCACAGTCAAGCCCAAGCATTCCTTGACATCTTGGTGCCATTGTATTCTTGGTTTTATTCTTCCTGTTTTGCCGGGCACCATAACTTCCATTACCGTTCTCTCAAGATAGTTGTAACTTTTGATGTGGCCAAGGTATTTCCATGTTTGTTCGTGTTGGATTTTATTAACCAATTCTCTATGCTCAATCCTTGTCGAATTTCTGCATTCTTCTTTTTTTTCATCCTATGGTATTCTGAGAACCTTTCTAAATTATTTCCACTTGAAGGACTCAATCTGATCCTCGATATTTGGATAACTGTCCGTGTTTTATAGCCGTGTGCTGTCCTGTCAAAACACATGTTCTCACAATTTTCACTATTTTGATTTGCTAGTATTCTGTCCAAGTTTCTTCAGGTTGTGTATCAGTTGTATTGCCTTAATAATAATGATATGTTTTAAATACAAAAGATAATTGTTCTGGTACTGCCCACATGTGGAGCTTTAGCACCCGGGTTGAAGAGCATCGCTCTAGAGTGTGTTGTAGATGGATTCTTTTCAGGCGATTGTTAAGTGAGGTATGTTAGGTTCATAGCTGGAAAATAGTGATGTTGTTCCTGCTTGGAAGTTAATTGATGATGTCAATATAATTAGGGCCTAGAATACACTCGTATGTCTGTAGACCTCGATCTGGATGTTTCTCAAGATCTGTTTCTTGAGGCGATGTTTCTTGCGCTGATGTTTCTTATGAGTTGTCTGACTGTTGGAAGAGTTGTTGCTACATATGGATCTTCTTGTCTTCATCTTTTATTTGCTAATCTGTCTGCTTTGTCATCGCCAGATTTATTTTAGTTTCCACGGATCCACTACATAACTATTCTGACGTGTTTGGGGGAGACTGACCAACATCTAGGGCCATTTTGATAAGAAAGGGTTATATTGTCCACCGTCTTCTAATACTTGGAGAGCGAACATGGATATATATGTTAAAAAATAACGATGTTTTGGATCTTGATGGAATGGCATGAAAAACAGTTTTCGGGTGGTGCAAGACCGTTTTCAGCGCAGTGATTTTAGTCTTCTAGTTGGAAGGCAGTTCTTTGGAGGATCTGTCTGAATACCTTATATAGAAGTCTTAACATGCTTTGTTGAATGCAGGCACATCAGTGTATACATGTATCCATTTAACCAGACATGTATCAATAGTCCTTTGGGGCGCTCATGGGAGTAGTTTAACCTGAACATTTTCTTGTTTCATCTGTTTATTTTGGTCAGAACTTCTGCTTTTAGAAATGTATATGGTGGTACTTTTTAAACCAAAAAAATATCTGCGACTCTTGTCTTCCTTCTGTTATGTGGTATCTTCCTTCTGTTATGTGGTATCTGTCTTCTGTTATCTTCCTTCTGTTATGTGGTATCTGTCTTCTGTTATG
The DNA here is from genome assembly GCA_036924085.1 of Ariolimax columbianus. Classification (NCBI taxonomy): domain Eukaryota; kingdom Metazoa; phylum Mollusca; class Gastropoda; order Stylommatophora; family Arionidae; genus Ariolimax; species Ariolimax columbianus. Next base: position 24,227,876 of record JAVGWX010000001.1, read on the forward strand.
TGGCATCTTCCTTCTGTTATGTGGTATCTTCCTTCTGTTATGTGGTATCTTCCTTCTGTTATGTAGTATATTCCTTCTGTTATGTGGTATCTTCCTTCTATAATGTGGTATATTTCTTTGATTTCAATGGCATGGTGTGGTACACAGTTTTGCTTACTTGTGGCTGCCAGTTGTCAACATGAACCCTGTTGGCACGCTCATGTTTCATTCCGCTACTACGTTCATAATGATGTGCGCATGAGTGTGTATGTGTGCTTGTGCGCATCATATTCTGATGGAAGCGGGATATATATCACGTCTTGGGGTCATTAAAATGATAAGGACACTTGGCCGCCTCTCAGTTGCATGTACCAGGTCTCACACGCAGCATATTCATGATGTCCCGAACAGTTACTGTCGTTGGGAGACAAATGCTTGAGACTTCATTGTGCGAGGCCTGACATCTTCAGACGACTTGTGTCAAAGTTTCGTTTCTTTCTACTTTGCCTTCCTAGCTGTACTTTGGTCCATATTTCCAACTGGGTAAACTGCATTGTCTTGAATGGAGAAAGCACCTTGCCAGTTTTGTAACTAATTTGCTGCACATAAGAGACTAACAGAAAACCTTTTCAATAGATTGCACTTACGGTACATATATATCAGGGGCAGAGGTTGAAGGATTGAAGTGTTGCCTGATCAGTATTAATGAATGAGTTAAGTAGTGACTGACCTTGGACGTATTTTGTGTGCTGATCAATCGCGTCATGGTTCCATCCATCTTCTCTCACAGGCTCTAGGTTTTGATAATTGCTTTTCTAGCATCAAATAGAAGATGTTCCTTTTTTAGAATAAATGTTCTCTTACATGGAAAGACGTTGCTTCTGTATAACAGATTCTCTTTTTCATAGGAAAAATGCTGCATCTTTATAATAGATCTTCCTTTCCATATAAAGGAATATTTATAATATAGTCTATTGTATCTCTTCTCTATAGAAAGGCGTTCCTGCTTTAAAATAGACTCCCGTCTCCATAGAAAGACGTTTCTTTCTTATAATAGATTCTCTCCACATAAAGCATTCCTTATATCTTCAATATGATAAATTCTCTTCTACACAAAAATACTTCTGGTAATAATATATTTTTTCCATAGAAAGACGTTCCTGCTTTAAATAGATTCTCTCCATATAAAGACGTTTATATTTTATAATAGATTATGCCCATAGAAAGATGCCTCTGTCTTATAATAGATTCTCTCAATAGAAAGATGTCCCTGTCTTATAATAGATTCTCTCCAAGAAAGAAGTCCTTTTCTTATAATAAATTCTCTCAATAGAAAGATGTCCCTTCCTTATAATAGATTCTCTCAATACAAAGATTTCCTTTTCTTATAATATATCCTGCCATTAGAAAAATGTTCCTGCTTTAATATAGATTGTGTTAATAGAGATATGCCAATGCTTTATAATAGATTATCTCCATACAAGGTGTAGGGGTTGGTTTCTAGTGTAGTGTTTGTTGTTTAATATAGTGTTTGATATCTAGTATAATGTTTGGTGTCCAGTATAGTGTTTGGTACCTAGTGTAGTGTTTGTTGTCTAGTATAGGGTTTGGTGTCTAATGTAGTGTTTGGTGTCTGGTATAGGGTTTGGTGTCTAGTATAATGTTTGGTGTCTAGTATAGTGTTAAGTATCTAGTATAGTTTTTGGTGTCAAATGTAGTCTTTGATGTCTAATGTAGTGTTTGTTGTCTAATGTAGTGTTTGGTGTCAAATGTAGTCTTTGATGTCTAATGTAGTGTTTGGTGTCTAATGTAGTGTTTGGTGTCTATTGTAGTGTTTGGTGTCTAATGTAGTGCTTGATGTCTAATGTAGTGTTTGTGTCTAGTATAGTATGTGATGTCTAGCATAGAGTTTGGTGTCTATTGCAGCTTTTGGTTTCTAATGCAGTATTTGGTGACTAATGTAGTATTTGGTGACTAATGTGTTGTTTAATATCTAATGTAGTGTGTATTATCTAACGTAGTGATTGATATATGATAATTAATCAAATTGATAACGTTGTGTTTAGTATTGTGTTTTGTGCGTTGTTATGGTTGGTGTTATGTGTGTTGTTATGGTTGGTGGCATGTGTGTTGCTACGTTTGGTGTCATGTGTGTTGTTATGGTTGGTAGCGTGTGTGTTGTTATGGTTGGTAGCGTGTGTGTTGTTATGGTTGGTGGCATGGTTGGTGTCATGTGTGTCGTAATGGTTGGTGGCGTGTGTGTTGTTATCGTTGGTGGCGTGTTTTGTTATTGTTGGTGGCATGTGTGTTTTGTTTGGTGTCTAGTGTTGTGTTTGATGCCATGTGTGTTGTTATGGTAGGGGGCATGTGTGTTTTGTTTGGTGTCTAGTGTTGTGTTTGATGCCATGTGTGTCGTTATGGTTGGTGGCATGTGTGTTGCTACGTTTGGTGTCATGTGTGTTGTTATGGTTGGTAGCGTGTGTGTTGTTATGGTTGGTAGCGTGTGTGTTGTTATGGTTGGTGGCATGGTTGGTGTCATGTGTGTTGTTATCGTTGGTGGCGTGTTTTGTTATTGTTGGTGGCATGTGTGTTTTGTTTGGTGTCTAGTGTTGTGTTTGATGCCATGTGTGTTGTTATGGTAGGTGGCATGTGTGTTTTGTTTGGTGTCTAGTGTTGTGTTTGATGCTATGTGTGTCGTTATGGTTGGTGGCATGGTTGGTGTCATGTGTGTCGTTATGGTTGGTGGCCTGTGTGCTGTTATGGTTGGTGGCATGTGTGTTTTGTTTGGTGTCTAGTGTTGTGTTTGATGCCATGTGTGTTGTTATGGTAGGTGGCATGTGTGTTATGGTTGGTGGCATGGTTGGTGTCATGTGTGTCGTTATGGTAGGTGGCATGTGTGTTGTTATGGTTGGTGGCATGGTTGGTGTCATGTGTGTCGTTATGGTAGGTGGCATTTGTGTTGTTATCGTTGGTGGCATATGTGTTGTTATTGTTGGTGGCATGTGTGTTTTGTTTGGTGTCTAGTGTTGTGTTTGATGCCACGTGTGTTGTTATGTTTAGTGGCATGTGTGTTGTTATCGTTGGTGGCATGTGTGTTGTTATTGTTGGTGGCATGTGTGTTGTTATTGTTGGTGGCATGTGTGTTGTGTTTGCTGTCTAGTGTTGTTTTGATGCCATGTGTGTTGTGTTTAGTATCATGTGTTAAACTTGATTATTAGTGCGTTGTGCATGTCGTCATGTTAACTTACATACAATGATATTAGATAACGCATACACACTTCACATAGAAGGGATTTCGCACTGATGGGTAAACAGTTGTGTATTTGTATTTAATTTGAGCCTGCGATATGTTTTCGGCTAAGTAAACTATCCTGAACTGACAGTAAATCCGGCCCGAGAATGAAAGACCAACAAGTGAATGGCTGGCTAGCTCAGACCAAACGATAAGGACGCGCACACAGGGCCTTAGCACGCCTCTCCAATTAAATCACTGACCGTAAATCTCAAGGCGTCCCTTTCCGTCGAATGGACTTTCACCGCATTTAACCACTTCCTGAAGAGCACGTATTTCTTGTAGTTGATGTCTTTGATCCACTGTGATCTATAGTCGGAAAGTAAATGTGTTGGTTAAGGAAAAAACGTCTCCACGCTATTTAATTGGTATTCGACAAAACAAGAAAAGGCGAAATGGGAACACGTTAAATTACTATTTGCGGCAGCATTTGTACTTGAGGCATGTGTTATTTTTCGCTTGTAACATCATCTTCGTCTCCTACAATCACAGCTCGCTAGCTCACCACACTTCAGTATTCTGACTCAGTGCTTGGTCAGGATGGCGGAAGGGTTATAAAGCTGTGTAGTTAATGGAACATATTGGTGATCTAGAAGGCTCAGAAGTCAGTATGCCTGTTATGTTGCCAGGGAAAGTAACCACATGATTTCAGCGAAAACACACTAACAGTATTTTTGTGGCCATTATTGGATTAGGAGGAGCGTGGTTGGCCTGAAAGGTTGGATAAAAGGCTTACAACAAGGGAAAACGGGTTCAAAACTTATGTACGGCATAAGTTTCTTCTATTGGGGATAATATTGACAGCTGCTGTGTACACTGATGCGACTGCATGTGCAAGCTGTATTTATTCCTTTGCCCTATAAATAATATCGTGGAATACATCAATGAGAATACATGCCGTAATGATAGATTTTGATGAATCAATAAACTGATCGCTTGTAAGGCTTTTGTGATCCGCTTATGGCCTACCAAACCTACTTTACTTTGAGAATCCCTGGTTTAAATATGGAAACAGCTTCAGTAGACATTATGGTAGGTGAGCTAATAATGAACTGAATCACTAGAATCTTGGGACTGTATTGATTGAGCTGAGCGGGATCAAGATGCTGAACAGTGCATGAGCTGCAGTGGTCAGCGACCCATAGCTGACTGCTAGCGTCAAGGCCAGTGAACCAGAGCTGCCATGACCCTTCTACACCTCCATGCGGTGATCCTGGATAACAGGCTGCAGCAGGGCAGACTGGCTAAGGAGAAGGGATCGAGGAGGGAATGCTAACCAAGTACTCAACAAAAATTCTTGCTGAAGTCGGAAGTGTTGGACCGAAAGGTGCAAATATCGCAGTCAAGCTGTAAACTACGACACAACGCATTCCGTTCTCTGGACTACATTCTGCTACTTAAGCCCTTCAGGGTTTGGTAGCGGGAGATTGAGAACGAACGAACGAAGAAGAAGATTGAGCTGAGCAGTCAGCGAACCATACCTCGCCGTGGCCCTATTCCACGTTTGAACTGGTGGCCCTGCAGCATTGCAAAGGAATTGGGATAGAAGAGGGAAAGCACACCTGGTCCCGAAAATGCCGTAGTGAAACCGGATGTGTCGGACCGAAAGGCGCAGAAACTACGACAAAATGTCCTTGTCAGTATGGACGCAGAAGACGGCGCTGACATTTTATGATCTGAATGTGTGCACCACTTCATTGTGTTGACCAAGTCGTCCATCAGTTCTGTCCTTCCGTCTTGAGTTTACAATCTAGTGTTAACTTTACACATCATTTTCTGTCTTTGGCCCGCTTGAGTTTACAATCTAGCGTTAACTGTACACACATTTTCTGTCCTTGGCTCGCTTGGGTTTACAGTCTATTGTTAACTGTACACACATTTTCTGTCCTTGGCCCGCTTGGGTTTACAGTCTATCGTTAACTGTACACATCATTTTCTGTCCTTGGCCCGCTTGGGTTTACAGTCTATTGTTAACTGTGCACATCATTTTCCGTCCTTGGCCCGCTTGGGTTTACAGTCTATTGTTAACTGTACACATCATTTTCTGTCCTTGGCCCGCTTGGGTTTACAGTCTATTGTTAACTGTACACATCATTTTCCGTCCTTGGCCCGCTTGGGTTTACAGTCTATTGTTAACTGTACACATCATTTTCCTGTCTCTGGCCCGTAGCCGTGGCTGACGATCCAAACGACCGACAAAAGCTAACGAGGTGTATAAGTAAACCAAAGAACGGGTTTGAATGATAAACCACCGTCATATCTCTTGTACTGCCATGGATCGAGTCAAAACAAACCATAGAAATATATATGAATGTTAAATGGGTTTGAGAATCGTTTAACAAAAATCAGCCTTACTGTTCCTACAAGGCACTAAGGTATGCAGTTGTGGAGAGACCAAATGTCTGCTACAGCATGATTACACTTGTAACAGGAGATGACTACTTGTGACTAGAGTCAAGCATATTTTCCGTCATGGGTGGCTGACTTGGATTTATGCTGCCCCAAGATGTGTGACTGTCCACAGGATGCCCATGTCTCTTTCTAGTCTTCTATGTAATGCCCGGTATTGTTTCCTTGCTCATTTCTGTAACCCATTGATATCTCTTGGAGATATACCAGCGAATTCCTTTCATACACGACTGACTATGTTTGTTTGTTTGTTTTTTGTTGTTGTTTTGTTCGCCTTATTTCTCTAACCCACAAGGCGGTGTGCGTTGCACTGTGGTTTTTTATTTTACGCCTGTCGGATCAATGCATTTTATGTAAAGGTCTGCTTCCTCCTGCATTTTCTAATGGTTTGCTTCCCCGGTGTAATGGTCGGTGCTGTGATGGGGATCGAACCCAGCACCTTCTGGTTGGGAGCGGTGTCACTTAACCACTAGCCCACTCCGTGCCCTACTGACTATATTCTATACTTATATGTACTTGTTTGCGTCACTTATTTGTTTGTTTGACAGTATATTTCTGCATGACTGACACAGAACACTCGCTTGTCTTTCTCTCTCAATCTCTCTTTCATGGACACATATTTGTGCAGCTCTTGTACATTTAATACCAACTTTGTCCTGTTTTTCCCACATGTACTCGTCGCGTGTAGTTTTGATTTCTTGCCGGCGCCTTACTATAAACTGGCATACCACGGCTGCACTTTAGGGGTGTATGTGTTTGAACAACTCATTATTAATATCCTTTTACAGAGGAGCAGCTGAGCGGGTCGACTTCCGGAGGGTATTCACGACCAAAGAGGATCTAAGAGCAAGGATGGAGAAACGACTCAAGGTAAAATGTTTGGGTCCCAGTTGTCTTATGTATTTTAAATGTGCTTGTAACGATTTTCTAATTTTGTTTGGGATGTTGTTCTGTTCTGTTTTATGATTCTGTCTTTTGTCCTCTAAACTCATCGCTCACGTGATATCTTCCGAATCGAGAATGTGTCTATTGTTTAAAGGATAGATGATTTGTTTGTGACATGTTCAGACCTATCTGGTCAAATTATCATGTCTGTGTCATGTTCAGACCCATCTTATTAAAGCAACATTTGTCTGCGTCATGTTCAGACTAATCTTGTTAAATTATCATTTGTCTGTCTGTGTCATGTTTGAACCAACCTTTTCCAAGTATCATTGATCTGTTTCCTTGCCTATAACTAGTTTAATTATTTATCCTGTTCACTATCAGGGACCTATTGATTGCCGTACGTCTATAATATTATCGCAGTTTTCTGCTGAATTTCCCTTTATTTTCGATCACAAGTACACATCTCTTTCTACATTCCCAAGAATATATCAGTTACAAACATCACTTGCAGGATCAACCCGTTTCGGTCGTGTCACACAATTCATTTGTGAATATAGACACGACAGTGCGGCAGTATTATTGAGTGTAACTTGAGAAGAACTGTCGCCTTGAGAAACTTGATATCATTACATCTCTATGTTCTTAGTGCTGACTAAACTGTCAGTTTTGATTACACATTGTTGTTGAAACAGTGGCTTTTTAGGTTAGATGGTTTTGTTGAGACTGTCACATTATTAACTTGAATGATGATGCTTGAGAATAACCCAAATAAAATACGCCTTTAATCTGCAGGCGGCAGTTGATGTCCGATATCTGCATTGTAAAGCTGCTGTCACGATTGGTCATCTCAAGAAGTTTGTCAGACTCAAGTACGGATTGCCGCTACAATTTCAGGTACGATTTCTTGTTACTAATCACATGTGAATCTCTCCCCTTTCTCTGACCTTTATCAGCATAACCATACGATGATATAACACCAGATTATTATCACATAATTAGTTAATTGTTTACTGCTCGGTGTCCGTATGTTACACTGTCTCTATACCTTTGGTAGCTGTTTAGAATACGGGTTCACTTAATAATTGTTTAAGAGATTCACAGAATGATGCCTCAATGGGTCAACAGAATGATGCATCAATGGGTCCACAGAGTGATGTATCAATGGGTCCACAGAATGAAGCATCGAGAGATTCACAGAATGAGGTTTCAATCGGTTCACAGAATGATGCATCAATGGGTCCACAGAATGATGCATCAAGAGATTCGCAGAATGAGGCCTCAATGAATCCACAGAATGAGGCTTCAATTGGTCCACCGTATGAGGCTTCAATTGGTCCACAGAATGAGGCTTCAATGGGGCCACATAATGAGGCTTCAATAGGTCCACAGAATGAGGCTTCATTTGGTCCACAGCATAAGGCTTCAATTGGTCCACATAATGAGGCTTCAATTGGTCCACAGAATGAGGCTTCAATTGGTTCACAGAATGAGGCTTAAATGGGTTCACATAATGAGGCTTCAATAGGTCCACAGAATGAGGCTTTAATGGGTCCACAGAATAACAAGTAATCCCCAAAATGACGCCAGATGGTCGGCAGAATAGCATTTAATGGGTCCGCAATGAGGCGTATAATGGGCCATTAGAATAACAGGGAAACAATCCGTTCATTGACGTAAAGTCGACCCGTAGATGGACGTTCAACTTTAACGCAGAATGATTTCCAAGAAGTTCGCAGATAAACGTCAAAGGAAAACGCACATTGACGTCTAACATTCTTTCCGTATATTGACGTCTAAGTGGACTACGGAGAATGACTTCTGATGGGTCTACAGAATAACGTTTCTGAGGTGTACAAAGTGACGTCTGAAAAGGTATGCAAAATGACGTCTAATAGGTTCCCAGAAAGAAGTCAGGGGTCATCAGAATGACGTCTCAAGGGTTCTGCTGAATTTCGTGATGTAACCACATTGACTCCATGGTTGAAGAGCGTGCCTCTCAAAAATGAAGCACAGCCGTAGCAAACAATTTTATGTTAGTACAAGGCGCCTGTTGTAGTGTATATAAAGGAATATATTTAACTACATACATGTCTTCAGTGAAAAAATATATGGGGGCGGGGTGTTCTCTACAGCTGAGCGATAAAGGCATTCGTCTCTCAAGATAATAACCAATGAAAGCGCGAAAATGTCAAGGTATCAAGGGAAGTGAGATCGGCGCCTAGTCATATCGGAGACTTAATACACTCGGAGATCAATGTACACGATTTACACGTTAAATAAGAAACACTTGACAGTTGAAAATGGAAAAGTTTTTCTGAAACTTCAAAGCTAACAAAACTCATACTCAAAAGTGAGGGGACGGCGTGGGCTAGTGGTTAAATGACACCTCTCACAACCAGAAGGTGCTGGGTTCGATCCCCATCTCAGCACCGCCCGTTACCCCGGGGAAGCAAACCCTTAGAAAATGCAGGAGGAAGCAGACCCTTACATAAAATGCATGCTGAAGTCGGAGGCACTGGGCAGACAGACGCAAAATAAAAACCAGAGTGCAACGCATACTGCCTTGGGGATTAGAGAAATAAGGCGAACGCAAAAAAAAAAAAAACCAAGAAAAAAAGTGTTCTGCATGAAAACCAACAGGAGACAATCCCTGCATCACGCAAAGACACAACAGGCTAACCATCTGTTTGACTACACACTCGATTGTAAGGATATACACATAGGACCTCTACACCCCCCAGGGGTAGAAGAGTAGCGACTAAGATGAAGAAGGTACCCACACTACGCCTGTCATCATGACCGTACATACCAACTTAAGATGGTCACTACATTGTATGCACCGCACCCACCAATCAAGAGGCCGTCAACTCACGTATGATACATAATATCCGCCTGGGCCAAAGCTAGGCCTAGAAATTGATTTCAGTCAAAAAAGTACTTAAGATGAAGGTGGGGAGGTGAACATTAATATCATGTATTGATGATGTCTTTCCCTTTTTCACCTGCCGGAGCTTAGGTCAACAACTGCTGTTCCTCAATTTCTATGTGGGGCTATCGACCTCTCTCTCTACATCGGTCTGTTTACCTTTCCTCTCCTCTCTCCCTACGTCGGTCTGCTAACCTTTCCTTTCCTCTCTCTCTTCGTCGGTCTGTTTACCTTTCCTTTCCTCTCCTCTCTCCCTACGTCGGTCTGTTTACCTTTCCTCTCCTCTCTCCCTACGTCGGTCTGCTAACCTTTCCTTTCCTCTCTCTCTTCGTCGGTCTGTTTACCTTTCCTTTCCTCTCCTCTCTCTCTACGTCGGTCTGTTTGCCCTTCTGTTCTTCTATTTCGACGTTCGTCTGTTTGACTTACCGACCAATTTTGTCCATCTAGCCTGCCTAACTACATATCTCTGTTTTAGTCTGTATCTGTTCTCGACGACAATCTTTGTTTCATTTATTTCTCCTGCGTCGTTTTTGTTTGCCCCGTATTTCTATCTCATTTATTCTTCCTGCCACAGAAAACCAAAATTATTTCCAGATAAAGCATCCAAGTATTAGCATAATCCGTTGTCTGCACTATGGCCATCACCACCTGCCAGGATTCAATCTAATGTTGGAAAGTGGTTACCACACTATTTTGAATAGTGACACATTCCAACAGTCCTACAAACCATTTATGGCTGTAAACCGGTGTTCATTATTGGCTATTCCAGATTAGAAACCATGCACCAGATGAAGGCTTTTTGGTAGTAATGTAGGTTTGGTTTTTGCTTTTGTTCCAGCGCAGTATCTGATCCTTACTTGTCTATGTTATTATGTCGTTGTTTTTTACAACTGTAATTGTCAGTACCACATGACCTAGTACACCTCTATCCAATTCACTGTTCTTGAATGCAAAGCCATTTTCAGGACTAGGTAGAGGGAGATTGAGAACGAAAGGAGAACAAGAGAAGAAGACACTACTTTTCTATTAACTTTGGTTGATTATATCCGATCAATTCTTGCCGAGTAAACTCCTGTTCGATCAATTGGTTGATTACAATCAAATTGATTCACTTTAGTTGATTGCACGCATGTCTGATCCACTCTGGTTGACCACACGCCTGGGCGATCAACTTTGGTTGACTACTCGCCTGTCCGATCCACTCTGCCTACACGCCTGGCTGATCCACTTTGGTTGACTACTCGCCTGTCCGATCCACTCTGCCTACACGCCTGACTGATCCACTTTAGTTGACTACTCGCCTGCCCGATCCACTCTGACTACACGCCTGGCTGATCCACTTTGGTTGACTACTCGCCTGCCCGATCCACTCTGCCTACACGCCTGACTGATCCACTTTAGTTGACTACATGCCTGCCCGATCCACTCTGACTACACGCCTGCCCGATCCACTCTACCTACACGCCTGGCTGATCCACTTTGGTTGAATACACGCCTGCCCGATCCACTCTGACTACACGCCTGCCCGATCCACTCTACCTACACGCCTGGCTGATCCACTTTGGTTGAATACACGCCTGCCCGATCCACTCTGCCTACACGCCTGGCTGATCCACTTTGGTTGACTACATTCCTGCCCGATTCACTCTGACTACACGCCTGGCTGATCCACTTTGGTTGGCTACTCGCCTGCCCGATCCACTCTGACTACACGCCTGCCCGATCCACTCTGACTACACGCCTGCCCGATCCACTCTGACTACTCGCCTGCCCGATCAACTCTGCCTGCACGCCTGGCCAACATTATTTACGAGACCACCTTTTGATGTGAAGCTGCTACAATGTATGGATCACCGATTCAATCACTGCAGTGTAATCAAAGAGCAGAAGACATTGAAGGTTATCAGGATATTCATCCTGTGTTGTCCATCATGTTAGCTACTGCCAAAGCCAAACTGCCACACCATTCATGGCTATAGATCACATAATAAAAAAGGCCGTACACTCACAAAAGCCCTTGAATGTTTGAGGGTTCCATCTCTGCTGTTCACACGTGCCATTTATCTATTCTGTGCATTCCAGAGCAGGGGTGAGATGTCTGTGCTCAAAAGGTCTCAGGCATCTCAGAACACATGTTACTGCTTCAATGTCTGTTCTCTTGGATTGATTGGTGAAGCCACGCTCCTTTCCACCTCAGGAAGTAGTAGTACTTTATCGATATCAGGTTTTATTGGCCTGTGTGTATGTTTGCAATGTGGTCGTAATTGGCGGTGTTAAGTCACCACGAATTCTTCTCTCTTCGAGACACTGTAGGCCGGTTTTTCTGAGTCGTTCCTCATAACTGTAATTCTGGAATCCCACTATCATCTTTGTCGCTCTTTTTTGTATTCTTTCCAGCATGTTTATATCCCCTCTATGATAAGGACTCCACACCTATACACAGTACTACAATCTAGGTCTAACTAAAGCTTTATACAGTTTGACGATCACTTCCTTGCTCCTATGTTTAATATTTCTTTTTATCATACCTAACATTACATTTGCCTTTTTCACTGCTACCTTAACTTGCTCACTCACCTTTCCTGTATGATCTATTATAACCCCTAGGTCCCTTTCCTTATCTATCTTTCTAATATTGTTTTCTCCCATTCTGTAATTATGTTCCATATTGGATCTACCCATGTGGATGACTGTACATTTATCTACATTAAACTCCATTTGCCTGCTTACAGACCATTCTCGAATTTTATCTAAATCCGACATCAATATATCCACTTCCGCTTTAGATGAGACACTACTGCATAGTTTTGTGTCATCAGCAAATTTTGCAATCATGTATCCCATATCAATGTCCAAATCATTTATATATATCAAGAACAAAATTGGTCCCAAAACCGAGCCCTGTGGCACACCACTTTTCGCTTCACTCCACTCAGAGTACTCCTTATTTATGCCCACCCTCTGCCTTCTTCCCGTTAACCAATTTTCAATCTATTTGGCAACTTCCCCACCTATTCCATGTGATTTTAACTTTCGAAATAATCTTTGATGAGGTACTCTATCAAAGGCCTTTGCAAAGTCTAGATAAATAACATCCACATGTTGTATAGATATATTTACATGTACGGTCTCAAATATGTTCTGCTCTTTCATTGTTTCCCCACTTAATAAGAACAAGAACATCGTCAATTATTGTTCCCGTTTAATGATAACATCTGCTTCGTCCATGATGTTCCTCTGTTAATGAGAACATTCCTTACTTTCATCCTTTAACAAGAACCCTGTTGGATATTTTCAATATATATTATGAATATAATAAATAATGAAAATAATGGAAATATTTTTGCTTAATTAAATGGAGCAATAATGAATGAGGTTCACTATGATTAAATGTTCGGTGTTTTCCATTTTTATTGAGAACAAGAATACTGTTCATTATTTTCCCCATTAATGTGAAGAGACGTTAGCTTTTCTCGGCAAATGTTTCACGGTTCAACTAGCGATTCAGTACCGATACGTTCCAGTCGACCAAGCTGTAAATTGGTAGCTGGTTTACGGCTAGAGATGGGAAGGCAGCGAGGAAAGTAACTGGCTACTTCATTTAAAAAAATCATGTCTTAGTACATTGAAGTCTCTAGCACTACGACCAATCGCTGTGGTACTCCCATTACCTTTTTTATTTTCAAACTGGGTAAGAACAATGCCTCTTATTTTCCACTTCAGTGAGAACAAAAACATTGTCCCTTATTTTCCACTTTAGTGAGAACAAAAACACTGTCCCTTATTTTCCACTTTAGTGAGACCAAGAACACTGTCCCTTATTTTCCACTTTAGTGAGAACAAAAACACTGTCCCTTATTTTCCACTTTAGTGAGACCAAGAACACTGTCCCTTATTTTCCACTTTAGTGAGAACAATTACACTGTCCCTTATTTTCCACTTTAGTGAGACCAAGAACACTGTCCCTTATTTTCCACTTTAGTGAGAACAATCGACACTTTACCTTATTTTCCATTTTAGTAAGAACAAGAACACGGTCCCTTATTTTCCTTTTTCGTGAAAACAAAAAAAACTTGTCCCTTATTTCCCACTTTACTAAGAACAAGAAAACTGTCCCTCATTTTCCACTTTACTAAGAACAAGAAAACTTCCTTATTTTCTCCTTTACTTAGAAGAAGAAAACTGTCCCTTATTTTTCACTTTACTGAGAACAGGAAAACTTCCTTATTTTCCACTTTACTAAGAACAAGAAAACTTCCTTATTTTCTCCTTTACTAAGAACAAGAAAACTTCCTTATTTTCCACTTTACTAAGAACAAGAAAACTTCCTTATTTTCCACTTTACTAAGAACAGGAAAACTGTACCTCATTTTCCACTTTACTGAGAACAGGAAAACTGTCCCTCATTTTCCACTTTACTAAGAACAGGAAAACTGTCCCTCATTTTCCACTTTACTGAGAACAAGAACACAGTCCCTTATTTTCCACTTTACTGAGAACAAGAAAACTGTCCCTCATTTTCCACTTTACTGAGAACAAGAACACGGTCCCTTATTTTCCACTTTACTGAGAACAAGAACACAGTCCCTTATTTTCCACTTTACTGAGACAAAGAACACGGTCCCTCATTTTCCACTTTACTGAGAACAAGAACACAGTCCCTTATTTTCCACTTTACTGAGACAAAGAACACGGTCCCTTATTTTCCACTTTACTGAGAACAAGAAGACGGTTCCTTATTTTCCACTTTAGTGAAAACAATAAAACTTTCCCTGTTCTTCTTATAAGTGAGCGACATTAACGCGTCTGGTGTTCTGGATGTGGTTCAGCTAGTATACTGAAATGAATACAAGAAATTCACAAGTGAAATGCTGAAATGCACAAGTGGTAGAACAAACTAAATATAACATATGCGGTCTTTGTCTGCTGATTACAGTCAAACCTACTTTATCTCTACAACGCTTGTATTGGTGATAACAAATCCAATGTATACTAAGATATCTCAATGGAGCAACAGTAGGAAATATACTAGGCATGTCTAACTGACAAAACCTGGCAGGAAAATGACAACAGAATGCGGAATTCCCCACTTTGGTACTTATCACTCCAGACACGAAATTGGAGCAACGCTTTTTGCCTCTCACGAAACGTCCTGGATAATTCCAGCTCGTTTCAATCTTTTTATGCAAACAGAAAAGCTTTTAAGTTTGCGCTTCTCATTGATAGTCGAATCTACCGCGGAAATGCAGGAGGGGCGGGATGGATAGATAGAATACAGAGCCACACATGAAAATGTGGAGAATGTGCGATAGATTGAGGCTATGAGGAGCCAACTGAAAGTGAGCGCAAAAAGAATATTAGAGATAACAGAAACGAGAGGGAAGTCAGAGTAATTGGGTGCCGACAGCGCAGACGACAAACACTATTGTCAGCTAGCTATGCTTATACTCAGGGGGAGGCTGACTGGGAAAATCGATAGTTTTAGACAGAAGCGACGGGTTCGCCTGGGCACTCCACTAGGCTGGCAAATAGGGAGACTGCCTGGGACTTGGACTCTGGGTTACTACACGGGTATTCATGCTGGCCAAGACACTGGGACTAATGAGAACAGCGGATTAATATTGCAAGACATGTCTGGAGTTCCCACAGAGAGATGTGGAAAGGGGCTATGGGGGACGCAGCATGGGCGGAGGAGCAGCCCAAATGACGGTGCAGCTGGGAGATCTTCGAAACGCTAAATGACAGAAACGAACATGAAATTGAAGACATAGATGAGTACCACCAAGGGAGAAACACTGATCGTGATATAAATGACATCATTGAGTAGCCCCATTCAGTCGTGGCTGACTATAGGTGTAGTAGCCCCTGTTAGTCATGAATGACTATATTAGTAGTGGCCCTTTTCAGTCGTCGCTGACAATAACAGTGGTAGCCCTTTAATTTTAACTATAGTAGTAGCAGCTCCTTTCAGTCGTGGCTGACAAGTAGTAGCCCCATTCAGTCATGACTATTGTAGACTATAGTAGCCTATTTCAGTCATATAGGACGATGCCACATTAGAGTAGTAACTCTAAAGCCATTTTTAAATGTTATTTTATCTTGCGGCGTTGGTTCACTACTCCGTGTAAAAGAGCTTCCTTTCACCAGTTAGGTTGCTCTTCAGGGTACCTCTCCACTTGGATCGGTCTGCAGATACGTCTTCCCTTAATGTAGGCCCCTTGCCCAGTGCCTTCACGTCCTGCTTGCACACAATTTTGAACCTCAGCTGTGGTCGGTCGATTGTTCTTTTGCCACCCGTCAACTGTCCACAGCGAATATCTTTACAGAGAACATGACCAAGCAATCGTCGGATTCGTCTCTTATATAGAGTGTTCATGTTTTGGAATCAGATGCAAAATTGCATATGTCATTCTTTTCTTCCGTCTAATTCCAAGGATGGTTGGTAGGCGCCGTAGAAGAAAGGTATTACATTATCTATAACATTTACAATGAACGAATAATAGACGAGATAGTACATAGAATACAAACCGGATTACGTGAAGACAGTTCATGTGCTGCTCCTCTCTCTCTTTCTCTCTCACTCACTCACTCACTCACACAGACACACTCACGAAAAAACACTCACGAACACACAAACCAAATATCAGTATACAGCGTGTCACATGATCATACTGAGAAGCAGGGTGGTCGTGAGCTCTTGCCTGCCTAGCGTAATCCTCTACCCTGACTGATCGATAACTGTTAATCATTGTGTGAGACGTCTCAGCAAAAGGCAGAGCAGGTTGATGGTATTACTCGTTATGGTGACGTTTATGCAAGACAATCCACTGTCGCTGAAAGTGGCCATTACTTCTATGACATGTTATCTTATCTGTAGTTGTGTCTATTACATAGAACATGTCATCCAGCGGGTTTCATTCCATCCAGGTTTAGTGCATTACTTGAATGTCAGTTCCTTTGTTATGTCAACCATTACACAGAGCCACTATAACGATCGCATTCACTTGGTCAAGATTTTATATCGGTCTACATAACAGAAACTAAAGTCATGTGGAATTTAGATGTGAACACAGTCCGCTGGCGAATGCGTATATAACTATTGCTTCCTAAAATTCCTACCCAGCAACGTAGGACAAACGGTGGGTATGATGCTGGCGTCCATGAAAGACATTTGCAGTGTTACATCAGGAAATAATATAAGATGAGAAGAAAGGAGCAAACACTGTGGTCAGATATTATGCATCTACAGACGCCCATCGCAAATACAAATACTGGTTATAGTACTAGACAACCGTGTGGTATCTATTCATCTCTTCAAAAGGAGTGTCTCTTCTCCAAATGTAGCGACTATCGTGTCAATAATTATGCAGCGCTGTGGCAGGGTCATGTACATTGCTTGAACACAACAGATCAGTTATCGCTACTGTCCCATTACTAACAAACAACGTGGGATTAGTTTGTCAGAAAGTATCACTTCATTATGTGTCTTATTAATCGTGTACTGTAAGACTGATTTATCTCTGTACGTCCGAGAGGAAAAGTTGTCTCGTGGAGCGGGAAATACATGCCATCCCATTCCAGTTAATACAGGTTTATAAGATGATCAGAGGAATCGATAAATTAGACTATAACAAGTTTTTTTAAATACAGCCACCTACAATAACACGAGGGCATAGCTACAAGCTGACTAAAGAGAGGTCCAGGTTAGACATTAGTAAATATTTTTTTAGTCAGAGAGTGGTGTCTGCTTGGAATGCATTGCCAGGGGAGGTGGTGGAGGCAGGGACAGTTAATGCATTTAAGAATAAACTGGATGCGCATAGCTTTTAGAGCAAGGTGATGTAAATGTAACTGGTTGTATACAGACTCATCTGGGGTAGTTGTCTCGCCGCGGCGACTCAATTTCATCCAGTGTTCGTAAAGCGATCTCAGTCCCGCCAGGCGGAGCGATAGCGCGGGCTTGCGGAAAACGCTCGCCTGCCTTTCCCCGTAGTGCGAATTGGGTGCGGTTTGTGGTAGTGGCTCCTCCACCGAGGTGCGCTAGTCTGGTCCGTATCAGGAAACGTGGTCCGTCCGTGGTGATTTATCTAAGGCTTATAGCAGAGCTCGACAGTACGTCTCGCTGGTGGTCCGACTCTCGCAAAGAGCTTGTGACCGGCAAATGGAAAGCAGGAATCGTTGCCTCGAGGCCCTGCGTTCTCCCTACGGAGAAGGGCAGGCCAAATTGTGTCTCTAGTCCCAGTGAAATTCATCGCCGAGGTCGTTGGGATCCGTTCTGCACAGAGCGCTGCCATCCCTCCTCGAGCGAGCCCGGTCGGTCGGTCGTCTGGTGCGTGTGGGAGGCCCCTGTCAGGCGGTCCTAGGTCGACGGAGTGAGGGACGGGTGGAACAAACCGTCCGTCCCGTCAGTCGGTCCCTGCGGCCGTCGTCCCAGCGAGGCTTTTTACACACCCTTCCTCCGCCGACCGGTGTGTGCTGTACGTACGTCTCCGACAGATATCTGGTTGATCCTGCCAGTAGTCATATGCTTGTCTCAAAGATTAAGCCATGCATGTCTAAGTTCACACTGTCTCACGGTGAAACCGCGAATGGCTCATTAAATCAGTCGAGGTTCCTTAGATGACACGATCCTACTTGGATAACTGTGGCAATTCTAGAGCTAATACATGCTTACCAAGCTCCGACCCTCGCGGAAAGAGCGCTTTTATTAGTTCAAAACCAATCGTCGTTTCCCCTCGCGGGGTTGCGGCGTCCCCACTGGTGACTCTGGATAACTTTGTGCTGATCGCATGGCCTCATGTGCCGGCGACGCATCTTTCAAATGTCTGCCCTATCAAATGTCGATGGTACGTGACATGCCTACCATGTTTGTAACGGGTAACGGGGAATCAGGGTTCGATTCCGGAGAGGGAGCATGAGAAACGGCTACCACATCCAAGGAAGGCAGCAGGCGCGCAACTTACCCACTCCCGGCACGGGGAGGTAGTGACGAAAAATAACAATACGGGACTCTTTCGAGGCCCCGTAATTGGAATGAGTACACTTTAAACCCTTTAACGAGGATCTATTAGAGGGCAAGTCTGGTGCCAGCAGCCGCGGTAATTCCAGCTCCAATAGCGTATATTAAAGTTGTTGCAGTTAAAAAGCTCGTAGTTGGATCTCAGGCGCAGGCGGGCGGTCCGGCTCGCGCCGGTTCACTGCCCGTTGTCTCCTGCCCTACCGTCTGCCGGCTCTCTCCCACGGGTGCTCTTCGCTGAGCGTCCTGGGTGGCCGGCGCGTTTACTTTGAAAAAATTAGAGTGTTCAAAGCAGGCCTCGGCTGCCTGAATAATGGTGCATGGAATAATGGAATAGGACCTCGGTTCTATTTTGTTGGTTTTCGGAACTGGAGGTAATGATTAACAGGGACAAACGGGGGCATTCGTATTGCGGCGTTAGAGGTGAAATTCTTGGATCGCCGCAAGACGAGCTACTGCGAAAGCATTTGTCAAGAATGTTTTCATTAATCAAGAACGAAAGTCAGAGGCGCGAAGACGATCAGATACCGTCGTAGTTCTGACCATAAACGATGCCGACTAGCGATCCGCAGGAGTTGCTTCGATGACTCTGCGGGCAGCTTCCGGGAAACTAAAGTGTTTGGGTTCCGGGGGAAGTATGGTTGCAAAGCTGAAACTTAAAGGAATTGACGGAAGGGCACCACCAGGAGTGGAGCCTGCGGCTTAATTTGACTCAACACGGGCAACACTGAAATGATTGACATGCCGAGACCACTCTTCTGGAGTCTAATATGGAACTGGTGCTGGACTTAGACCCCCAGAAATCTGGGGTTATGTCCCCTGTGGCTCGGTTTTGTCTGCATCCAGTGTTTGATAAAGGAATTGACGGAAGAGCACTATCAGGAGTGGAGCCTGAGACCTAAGTTAACTTACCACGCCAATACTGCAGAATGACTATCAAAAAGTACACCTTAGTGGGGTCTAATAGAGAACATGTGCTGGAATTAGACCCTCGAAAATCTTTGGGGCTACCCTTTAAGAAACTTGATTGTCTCGCTAAGGGAATTGACGGAAGGGCACCACCAGGTGTGGAACCTGCGGCTTAATTTGACTGAACACGCCAATACTGTACAACAACTGACAAATTGAGAGCACTGCCGTTTGGGTCTAATAATGAACGTACGCTGGTATTAGACTCACGGACGACAAGTCAGCTCAAATGAAAGAACGCTACGGAAATCGTGTTTAACTCTGCAGATCTCAAATACCTGGTCATTGACAAACAAAAGCCCTCAATAAATTCGTCTGACAAAATAGTGAACGGGTGCTGGAAATAGATCTGAAGACAGGTCAGTTTTACCCTACAAATGACAGGGCGTTGCTACGGAAAACCAGCTCAAATCGAGAGGAGCCGCAGACACTTTGGTTCACGTACCAGGCTGATAAGCCAAGGGCGCGAGGCTACCATGTGGGGGATTACGGCCGAACCCTTGAAAGCCGCAATCCCGCCCAAAATCTCAGCACCACTGCAATGGGAGGCTCCTACATGCTCGGGACCTGGGGCTTGCGCCCCAGCCCTATCAGGTAGAGCCACAGTAAGAGGTCCTTGCCGCCCGCAAATCAAAGCGGGCGGAAAACTGCTTGATACTCACCCTATACGGCGATGGGGTGCGAAAAACACCAACCAAAGACTTAGAACCTGGTCGGGGTGTCGAAAACAGTAGAGCAGCCACCACACTGTGAACTGTCAAGACTCAACCACTGACCATGAGAGTTGTCCGCACACCAGGCGATCAACATCTCTGTGACATTACCAGGCTTGTCCTCTGGCTAAATGCACTCCGGTTACGATATCTACCTCTGTACGTTATCAGCCATAACTATCATGCTGGACGCAGAAGAGATGCAGACCAGCGGACATTGCACACCTGCCCCACTGTGTCAACACCCCAGGTGGCGGGGAATGCTAGGCGTACCATCCCTGCATAGAAGCCAAGAAAATAAAGGGAAAAAGAGATACCCCACTCACATGCAAATGCTACGTTTCTGGCAGGACGTGACGATCCTGGGATACAGACACACTGGACTGCCTCTCTTCCGGGTAAACCAGTCCATCTCATATATCACATACCATCATTGCACCCTATAGACACGAGTAGTGAAGACTCGATAGTCTGGTAAGACAACTTCCATAGGAGAGAAAACTCTGATCGTAAACAACTGCTGCCTTGCAGATAGGCTGGGGACAGCCAAAGGCTAAGGAGGGCATCCCTACAGAAACGCCTGTTGAAATCGGATGCACGGGGCCGCAAGCCTAACAAAACAGTGCAACGTAAATCACAGTATGATGGCAGCACAACCTATTCGAAAAACGTATGGCGCTCATCCTGAGGAGACCCGCCAGGCAGCGATAGCGCCGGGCCCCACGCCTCGAAGGGGCCCACCCTTGGCTACTGGTGGTCACCCACCCATGTGTCGTGGAGTCAAGGCACATGGCTATGGGGAAACGACTATTGGCCAAAACTTCAAGACCCTCAGAATATTACAGTGGAATGCGGAGGGAGTCATTAACAAAAAACTTTCCCTAACACATCACCTGCATGAAGGTAAGATTGACGTGGCATGTATCCAGGAAACGCACCTCAACAATAACCATAAATTCTCAATCAGAGGATACCAGACTTTCCGTCTAGATAGAGAAGGCCACAAAGGAGGGGTCCTGATACTGACCAGAAACAGCATACCGAGTAGCGCGGTACCTGTCAATCACACCGGACAAGCAGAAATTGTAGGAGTTGACATAATGGCTCAAGAGACGAAGCTCCGCATTTTCAATCTGTACGGACCACCAAACAGAGACCTATCGCTCTCGAGTATGGAGGTCAGAGACTCCAACTGCATAGTGGTTGGAGATTTCAACAGCCACTCGGAGAGATGGGGATACTCTGACACAGACAGCAGAGGTGACGAAGTGGAAGATTGGGAGATAGATGCAAATCTCTCCCTAATCAATAGGCCGGAGGATAGCCCTAGCTTCTATTCAAGAACATGGCATACCACCTCGACTCCAGATTTGGCCTTCTCCACACAGGACATACACTATAAAATAGACCGCCAGGTGCTAAACCAACTGGCAGGTAGCGACCACAGGCCGATCAGGCTAACCATTGACATGGAAGCAGGCCCACAGGAAACAAAACCGCTCCCACGTTGGAATTACAAACGAGCCGACTGGGACAGATTTGCAATCCTGACAGATGGGCTGTGTGAAACCATCAACACACGAAACACCAAAATGAAGCCCATGGTAGAGAGCCTAAGCAAGGCAATAATGCAAGCCGCCACTGAAACCATCCCAAGAGGAGCTAGGAAAAACTATAAGCCCTACTGGAATGATGAGTTACAGAAAGTGGAAGATGCAGTAACAAATGCTAGAAACATGGCAGAACGAGAAAAATCCGTGGAGGCAAACATCGCCCTCAAAGCCGCCGCGGCGAAGTACAAACACACTCTCAAGCAAACAGCAAGAGAAAGTTGGAAAAATAAAACGGAAAGTTTAAACCTGGACAAAGAAGGGAACAAGCTATGGAAGCTAGTCAGAGCCATGAACGACGAAACCCCGTCAAATAAACAAATTACTATCAAGCAAGGCGAGAACTTGATCACAGGTAAGAAAGCCGCAAACGCCTTTGTCGATCACTATGCCAGAGCAAACCACATCGAGGTCCCTGCAGATAAGCATACAGACATTAGCGAAGAGCTAAAGGGGCACGAAAACAAAAATACGGCTCCTGAAGAGCACATGATGGCCAAACTAACAATGCGCGAAATGGAAGAGGCTATGAGAACACTAAAGAGAAGGAAATCTCCCGGAAAAGACGGGATAACAAACGAAATGCTGATGGGGCTGGGCCAAACAGCGAAGGAAAAACTACTGTCAGTCCTGAACCAAAGCTGGAAAAGGGGTATTGTACCCCAGGCATGGAAAGATGCAATACTGGTACCAGTACCAAAAACAGGAAAGGACAAAACAGATCCGAATGGATACAGGCCCATAAGCCTACTGAGCTGTGTCGGCAAGCTGATGGAACGGATGATAAACACCAGACTGATGTGGCATCTGGAAGAAAAACGAATACTAATTCCACAGCAAGCCGGCTTTAGACAGCACAGATCCACTGAGGACCAGGTCATCCTCATAGCCCAGGAGATAGAAGATGCCTACCAGGCACAGAAACACACAGTAGCTGTTTGGGTGGATCTGGAAAAGGCATTTGACAAAGTCTGGAAGGATGGACTTAGAGTCAAGCTAAGAAGAAGTGATGTTTGTGGGAAGATGTACAAGTGGATCAACCACTACCTCAAACAAAGAACGGCCAGAGTCCAAGTACAAGGGCAGATGAGCAAAAAGGTGACACTCGAGCAGGGAGTACCCCAAGGGGGAGTACTATCACCCACACTCTTCCTGGTATATATAAACGATATTACAGAGAATATACCAAGAAGAGTCCATAGCTCAATGTTTGCAGACGATCTGGCTATGTGGACCTCTGAAAAGAATCTCACCATAGCAAGAAATCGGATGCAAACGGCCCTAACATCGCTGGAAGAGTGGGCGAACTCATGGCTGGTCAAAATAAACGAGGAGAAAACCACGTGCACAATATTCTCGCTCTCATTAAAACCCCAAAGTACCAAACTAAGCCTAAATGGCAAAATCCTGCAGCCAAACGACAACCCAACCTATCTGGGAGTCACATTTGATCGGCGCATGACATGGAAAAGTCAGATTGAGAGAAACCGAATGAAAGCCAGAGAAAGAATGGCGATCATGAGGAAACTTGCTGGCACAAGCTGGGGAGCAGACGAAGGCATACTAAAGAAACTGTACACTGGAAGAGTGAGACCAGTTCTCGAGTATGGCATCGCGGCTTGGACAACAGCAGCGATGGCGAACTTCGATAAAGTTAACAAACTTCAAAACCAAGCTATGAGAATCATAACTGGTGGCATGAAGTCAACGCCAATTGTAGAACTTGAAAAGATTACAAAACTGCAATCCATGACCGACAGAAGAGACTGCAGAGCCCAGCTGCAGTCAGAGAAACTCCGAAGACTGACGGACCATCCAATGTACCAGAGGCTAAACAATTTGGGAACTGGAAAACTAAAGCGGAGAAACTTTGCAGAAATAGCCAAAGCAAAGATGCACGAAGATCCCATAAACGCACTAACAACACCAAAACCCATCACTACTGTACGAAAACCTACTTGGAGGCAGGATATATTTCCAGAGGTGGTAGAAAATATACCAGGTATTGCAAACAAAAACTGCCAGACCGAAAAAGAAAGGAGAGATACTACCCTAAGCTTCATAACGAAAAGCTACCCAAGCATGGACTGGACCCATGCATACACCGACGGCTCTGTAACAAACACTACACAGAACGGAGGGGCAGGAGCATTCCTGAACCTACCAAATGGCAGAAAAATAACACTGTCATTCGCTACTGGTAAGTACACGAGCAATTTCAGAGCAGAGGCAGAGGCACTGAGGGCGGCAGTGGAAGAAATGGTAACACACAGTGAAAATGAGAGCCAAATAGTCCTGCTGACAGATGCTCTCGAAGTAGTCACAGCGCTAAAAAGCCAGAAAAACACTGAGCTTAATGACTTAAGAGCAGCACTCTGCAAACTGTGCCAACAGTCCGCACCAAAAAGGGTAGTGGTACAGTGGGTTCCGTCACACTGCAACATCCAAGGCAACGAGGAGGCAGACAGACTGGCAAAAGAAGGTGCAAGGCTACCACAAATAGATACCAGTATGACGTACGAAGAGTCAAAACGGCTTATCAAAGCCAGGTACATGTCCAAATGGGAAACCGAACATACTGGTTACACCAAAAACGATGCCTATTACCAGTTGAACCGAAGAGAGCAGGTCGTTGTCTTCAGACTTCGCACTGGCCACAACAGACTGAGGTACCACCTCTTCAACAAATTGAAGATAGGGTGTACCGACGAATGCCCGTGCGGTACTGGTAAAATGACCACTGAACATCTGCTGCAGAACTGCCCGACATACGAGGATCAGAGAGAGCAGATGTGGCCATTGCCAGTGGAACTGCAAGACAAGCTCTATGGTAGTGGCGAGAGTCTCAGGATGACCGCCGCTTTTTTCGAGAAAATAATGGTTACTGTCTGACTGTGTACGCAGAAGAAGAAGAAGAAGAAGTATACAGACTCTGCAGGGTCTTCTAAACCAGTATAAAGACGTTAAGTTAAGTTAACATAAAAGAACGCACGTAAAAAATCTGTAATTTTAATACTGCTACTTTAAAGAAACCAAACTGGACAGAGAGAGAATTATCTCCAGATACAAGAGGTCACATTAAAGATTAGATATACTGAACGAAGTGGTTTCTTGGGTAGTATGACTACAAACACAAGAAGAAAATGATAAGTGTAGTTGATTGGAACGCTGGCTTAGAAAGTTCATCAGAAACGAATGTTCATTCCTATAAAGTAGCAGGTCATTGGGCCATCATGCATCTCTCTGAATTGTATATGTGTCTGTTTCCACCGCTATCTGTACATCGACAGAGTCGATGTCTTTTTCAAAATTTCCCCCCTCAATTTTTAAACATCATGTGTCCGTCTCTTTCTTGTTCCCATGACTGTTATTTAACAAAAGTAGGATAACAATAAATCTCAAGAATACAAACATTAAAGACACTTTTGGTACACAGTTTGGACGAATTCATCCACGCACATCAACTACTCAAAACCCATGGAAGGTCGTCTCGATCGAACAAACCACGTGGATGTTTATTGCTTGCCGTTCAGATCCATGCAGCTCTTCCGTCGGTTTCCACATGAAAAGTCACTGATCTCCATTCATTTCGATCTCGCGCACGGCCTGCATAGGCTTCTCTAATTTATAGTTTGTCAGTGGGCTAGTGTTAGACGACACGCGGCATGGATAGGCCTGAGTAATATCATCAGGTCACTGGTTATCGAGTTTGTGACATTCCAGATTATCTGGACAACCTGTGCCAATGTATGCCAGGTTGATCATATTGACCTCATACTTGTTGATGTGAAATGACAGCAATTCACAGCAGCACGCGATCTTTGATATCTAGCTAATGAGATTTCGCTCATGTTTTTGGCTATGTTAAGTAGTGTAGGACAGAGGTGGGTAACCTTTCATGCACTGAAAGCCAAACCTGACAAATTTGAGGATTCAGAGGGCCAGGCTATCTCACCTATTGAAGTCCTTCTAAAAATTACTTAATGCGCATGCTTTTTGCCATTATCGCCTTGTGATACATGGGCCATCAACCAACCCTGTCCAAGCAGACCAGTTCCGTGCTATTTTTTGTAATTTCTTGTAATCGTCTCCCTGTTTTCTTTGTATCGGCTTCTAGGTCTCTTCTCCATGTGTTCTTTGGCCTTCTTTATTCTATTTTTCTCCGTGGGTTCCATGACAGAGATCATCTGGCGATAATGACTTTAGAATGTTGCAGTGTGTGGCAAATTCAGCACCAGCTTCTTTCCGAGATTTCATGTACGACCTGTATTTGTTATATTCTTCAGCATAAGCTCTCGTTGGTAGCCTTGTCGAACCACTGAACCTCAAGAATGTTCTCAGTGAGTTTTTTTAAAGCATTGTAATATGCTAATATTGAGTTTTAGTATACCGCCGTGCTTCTGGTTCATATACAAGGATCTGGAGTTCGTCAGTGATGTCTTCTAACCCCTTTTCTTGCCCTGCTGGTAGTTGATTGGATTATGATAGAAACTATAGCCCATGAAAGGAATGGAATTTAGTGAACCTTGTTTAAATCTAGAAAACTTGAATTTTGCAGACGACATAGCCCACCTAGCTCACATCCAACTTCAAATGCAGAATAAGACATACGCACTGGACGGAATCTCACAGCAAGTGGGTTTAAACATGTATACAGAACAGACAAAAATGCAGAATTAATTGTGACCAACAACACGGCCCCTACCAAATTGAGAGAAACACCATTGGAGAAAGTAGAGAGCTTCACGTGCCTCAGGATAAACACCAGTGGAGGAGGTAGAGAGCTTTACATGCCCCGGGAACATACACAGGACAAGACATGGGTAGAGGAGGATGTGCAAGTCAGAATACAAAAGGTAAGAGGGATCAGAATGCGTATCAAACTATGGATCTTCATCCCCAATGACAAGAATGTGTTTCAAACTATTGATCTTCATCCCCAATGACAAGAATGTGTATCAAACTATGGATCTCCATAACCAATGACAAGAACGTGTATCAAGCTATGGATCTTCATCCCCAATGTCCAGAATGTGTATCAAGCTATGGATCTTCATCCCCAATGACGGATCTTCATCCCCAATGACAAGAATGTGTATCAAACTATGGATCTTCATCCCCAATGACAAGAATGTGTATCAAACTATGGATCTCCATAACCAATGACAAGAATGTGTATCAAACTATGGATCTCCATAACCAATGACAAGAACGTGTATCAAGCTATGGATCTTCATCCCCAATGACAAGAATGTGTATCAAACTATGGATCTCCATAATCAATGACAAGAATGTGTATCAAACTATGGATCTCCATAACCAATGACAAGAACGTGTATCAAGCTATGGATCTTCATCCCCAATGACAAGAATGTGTATCAAACTATGGATCTCCATAATCAATGACAAGAATGTGTATCAAACTATGGATCTCCATAACCAATGACAAGAACGTGTATCAAGCTATGGATCTTCATCCCCAATGACAAGAATGTGTATCAAACTATGGATCTCCATAATCAATGACAAGAATGTGAATCAAACTATGGATCTTCAGCTGCAGTGTAACATTGCCGACACAAGGAAGTGTAATGTAGGAATTACGGAGAGGAAATGAATGACGACGAGGAACGTGAAATGAGAGAGGGAGGTGGGGAAAAGCGAAGCGTTATACATGAACAAATAAATTATAAATGAATAGCTTACAGATTCATTCCGAGTATTCTGCTTACATTTCAACAACATGTCTGTCCAAAACTGCCGGTGTTTGGCCAACTGCAATGCCCAATGTGTTTTCTAGTTGTTTGTCAGTTAATCGACTTCTTGTTATGGATACACTACACTTAAGGAAGACAAAAAAATGTACTGTGACGTAAACAAGCAAGGATGGCCACTCTTTGGCATTTTTTTGTGATCATTGGATATTCTTCTTGTGCAAAATATGTTTGGAGGTACAGAAGCCTCGAGACCTTTCACTTTCATTTTAGAATATCCTTCAAAACAGCAAAATATTTTGAGAAAGCATTAACCTTAGTTTGTTGTAATACAAAGTCTTTGGAATGGTCCACGATCAGACCTATCACTAACGACGTTAACAAGTGATGTTTTTTGATCCCCAAGTCCCACAAAGAAATGGGTATTTCCATGACACATGTTACTCTCCCAGTCTTAGTTTGTACTGGAAAACCTCGATGTAGCTATAACATCTGTGTACCAACTGCCCTTGTGTCTGTAACTGAGATGATGAGTCATGTCAACCGAAGACACCGGCTGTCAGATCCGGAGTGGAAAGTTCGATTTCATTTCGTAGGTCATTCAATTGGTTCAACATTTTCCCTCGACTCGGAATCGGCGCCTTAAAAAATTCGTGAATCTGTCCATTTGACTTAGGAAGTTAACTGCGATATCTCGGCCTTGAGCGCTTCAACGCATACATTGTCTTGGTGAACGATACCGTGTAAGAATGACACATCAAGATGGCTTTAAATCAAAGCTGATAAGTGGGATTTAGTTTTGTCAGCTAGTTCTGAATTTTGATCAGTTCTGCTGTCACTCCACAAAGTTTGCCCTAACTTAATCCAAAATCTTTAAAAGCGAGCTCAGCGTTTTGAAAATGTACTGGCCTGCAGTGGTACTATTGAGTGATTGTAAACATATCCTCTGTGATGTGGACGAATTTGTCAGTATAACTAACTGCGCCTTGTCTGTTATATCTGTTGACTCATCTTAGGTGAGTCACATTTAGCGCACGATCCTTTAAGCTTCTATGTACATACCCCGACATGTCATCTATGCTTCTTTCAATTGTTCTGTGTGTTACACTGACTTTCTGAAACTGCTTGCTAACATTAGGGTAAATAACTTCATTAAAACACACTGACAAATTCTCCATCGGGAAATAGTTTTTAAATGCTGGCAATTTTTCACTAATTTTCTAGCCTAGACGAACATCAGTCTCTGTGGATTTATTAGCAAAGATGAGCAATTGTATCATGTCTTCCTTGCCCTCCTGCGAACTGCTGCTAAGACTGAAAATGGGGCGTCGTGTTTATTCTTTAAGAACATAAATTTGCTTCATTACAAATTAAACACAATGGGGTTATCGCGACATATAATAAAGAAATAACCCCAAGCTTATGTTTAATGAAAGTACGAAATAATGTATCTACTTTCACCTTTCCGTTTCTGGTGGTTGCTTGGCATTGCCATTGCCCAACTAACTTGTGACAACTGATTGCCATTTTTCAACTAACGCCTTATTAAAATATACCCACTATCTACCTCTACCCAAGAACGATCGATATCCATTAACCCTACCGGTACCAAAGACAAAGCAACATTACCATTTTGATCTCATAAATTGCCAAAGGTAGAACAAAACTGTCTTCGCCCAAATTTCTTATTATCAGAGTCACTTACACAGTTTTCGCGTGTCTGTTGGTTCCAAACACTGTCCAACTTGTTCGATTAGAGATTGGACGAAATTATTTCCCTTTTGTCCAATTGTTTAGCAAATCATTATTTCTTTTTCTTTCTTTGTGCCAGCAAGTGTGTATCTTTAACATCCTTTTTTTTAAGCTCATACTGTTTGCCCATTGTCAAAATAACCTTGGGGGCTGGTCCTAATTTCTCGTGTTTATTTTCAATGTGCACAGGTAGTTCCTTAATAGTGCCGTCACGGATGAAGTGTTCGAGACTATATTCAATAATTGATGCTTCCGGTTAATGGTATATACAATGGCTGCTATATGCCAGGATTGCAATTTGCAATATCCACATTATACAATCAATGCATTGTGCAATTACAGTTACATTCAAAGACTATTACATTCAATGAATGTTACAGTCAGTGATAGTTACATTCAATAACTTACATTCACAGGTTGTTGCATTCAATTACAGTTACATTCAGTGACTAATACATTCAGCGACTAATACATTCAGTGACGGTTACATTCAGTGGCAGTTGCATTGAGTGACATTTACATTAAGTGACATTTATATTCAGTGACTAATACATTCAGTGATAGCTACATTCAGTGACTAACACATTCAGTAATAGGCTACATTTAGTGACAGTTACATTCATTGACAGTTACATTCAGTGATAGCTACATTCAGTGACTAATACATTCAGGGACTAATACAGTCCATCGTGTTCTGCCAAGAGTCTTGTACTTTGTGTCCTCTCTTCTCCTTCCACCCCCTCCCCCCCCCCCCCCCAACCACACACACACCTGTTTATATATAAACAATATGTAAATGTTACATAGTGACTTTTTGTTTTAGCTACATGGCGTGTTTATTAAGTGGCACTCATTTTTCTAGCCCTGCAAACTAAAGGCGTATTGCACTTATACGAGTTCATTAAACAACACTGAACAACACACATTGACTCTAGGATGAAACAAATCACATTGGACTAAATGATTGATCCTGAACACGAAAATTACAATACGATGTGTTGTTTGATTTAGTGAAGTATAGAATATACAAGAAAACTTCACTTTTTAGACACGGAGGGAAGTCATTATGGTCAGGTGAACCATACTGATGAAAGCCCTGCTTCATGTGCTCCTGAAAACGACTGTGCCACTGCAGTCTGGTCAACAAGAAGAAGATCTAAACTGTAATCCACATAGTTGGGAGGTTACGAGGAGCCTCGCATTGCACTACAGCCAGGAAGACTTCAATCCACCTTTTAAAGTATGGCTTGAGATGTGAAAAGAGCCACTGCAACCTACTACTAAAGAAACATCGTGAGAGTAAAGTCAACTGAGCACAAATTGTTTCGGACAACATCAACTTCTAAGGCTCCTTATTTTAATAATCTTATAAATGCTGTTGCTTGTGTTTCTGTCTTTGCGTTTGACAAATGAACGCTGTTCACCATCATCTGCCTATAATATCTTACTTATATTATAATGAGACATTTCGTCTGGGTTTTGATCAGTTGATCGAATCGTGTGATATCATTGCAAGTGAGCTACAGTATAAGAGGTTTGCCCGGTGATAATTACGAAAGTGGTTAATTTTACAAAAAGTATCTGAGATATGAAGAAGGAAACGAGAGTGTTGTGTGGAAAGGGGGGGGGGGGGGCACTGAGTAAAATTTTGAAGAAAGAAGATATCTGCACTACGTCTTTGGACAGTCATGGTATCCAGGGTGAAGGGCAGACACGGAATCATACTGCTTTTGGCTGTCTCGCACCGACAACCTTGCTTGCTTGAATACCAGGATTCAAGTAAATATTCAAGAATATCGACATGCGGAGTGGGACATGAGTTCATATCTCCTGCAAGGCCAAGGTTTTGTTTGCTGATGGTAAACATTATTTTTTTTAATGAGTGTGGTGACTGATTGGTGGTTGAGCCGTAGACTTTATTCCTCCGCGTTATAAACTCCCCTGAGGACTCTAGGGTGGGAACAAATTCTGCTAAAAGAAATTTTTTAAAGTGTATGCAACTAGTTTGTTGTTGTCTCTCAACACCAAGGGCTGCGCATAAGTTCAATCGGCTACAAGAACAAGAGGGCACAGCTTCAAATTGTTGAAATACAGGTTTAGATTCGATTTTAGGAACTATTTTTTTTTAGTCAGAGAGTGGTGCGTGCTTGGAATGCATTGCCACCGGATGTGATGCATTAAAAATAGATTGGATGATCAGTTATTTGTATTACCGGTGGAGTGGAATAAACTGGTTGTATACAGACTCTGTAGAGCCTTCTAAAGCAGTATAATGAACCTAGGTTAAGTTAAATTTGGCTCTAGTTTTTAGAGCAAAATGCGTCTTGGGTGTGTATGTAACTATTTCACAATGTGTACCTATTTTCCTACGCACGTTGTACATATATGTATGTACACATGTATGTACACGAGCTGTATGTGTGTGTGTCTACTATTATATGTGGGTTTTTCGTGTGCACAAGATGAGAGAGAGAAAAACATACAAGAAACAAAAGCAATAATGAGTTTGGCCGTCATAGAAATGTCATGAACACACAATCCTGAATCTTTTGAAGCGTCGGATATTCGTGATTACTCGCAGTTAGTTTATACTTTTGCTGATTGTAAAACGACACTAGGCAACAGCCGATAACGACAGACCTTATAAGGGTGAATAGTTGGTTACTTGGCGGCAGGGAGGCAACACTGATTACTTTCATTCTGTGAAACAATTTATAATCTCTGGCCGTATGGTCATATTCAACTTTTGTTATGCCTTTTCCCTCTATCTCATTACCTCCTTTTCTCACTCTCTTGTACTCTCTCCTTCTCTTACATCCTGTTTGGCCATCTCTCTCACTGTATCTGGCCGTCTCACTCGCTTAGTCCTTTACACTCTCTCTCTCTCATTTCTCTCTTTCTCTCTCTCTCTTGCTCTCATTCCCTGTTTATCTTTTATCTGTCACACATATGTACAAATACGCCTGCACAAGAAACAAAACTTCCTGTTTTATTCTTAGAAGCGTTGGATTAGAGCAAATTGCGATAACACATTTTTAAAAAGGGGGAGGGGAAGGAACAGATACCACAAGAAGGATACTAGTGAACATGAAATCCTGAACAACGTCAGCAACAGAATTGTTCAGTAGCTTTAGAGACAGCTCATCATGTTGATCTATGATTGCCAACCCTGGCGGAAGTCTACATCATATAGAAGCGGTTGTTCTTTAATGCGCACAATGAGTAAGTTTACCCCTTTGTGCACCCTGAAAAGGGTGTCATTGACCACTTCAGGCGTATCTTTATGAAATGTTGCCTTGGTTGAGTTGTCCATTAGACTCTGACCAGTGGAGAGACGTGTTTTTTTAAAATGTCAATATAGACGTCCTCCAGCGTGATTGTTATTGATTGTTTTGCCAATCATCTGTCAATAACATAAGAAGAGGAAGTAGAAGAAGAACAAGAAGAAGAAGGTGCAAATCAATTGCTTGTAGAACATCCGGCTTCCATGGTAAAGTAACTACAAAGATAAACGTGCAATTTAAACTGAACTCAACCCAGAGAGAAGATAAAATGCATAACTTTACACAATAACGAGTAACATTTTTCATAGGCTGCATGTCTACACATGAGCCGGAGATGTGAATAATAAGAAAATGAGTATCATTGTGTATTAATCGACTATTACAAGGATACAGGGGATCACTGAACCATAATGAATGAGAAGTTCAGTGTTTTGGATTCCGTTGCGAAATGGTTAAGCCGTCGGCGTCGTGATCAGGTGGTGTGGGTTCGACTCCGGACTCCGCCGTCTTTTTCACGAGTGCTTGATGCGGAGTCCCCTGCCTGCATCTCGTAGTCGCCACCTAGTCGTCTTCTCCTTGACTTGCCACTGGGGTCAGGCGGCTCGAGACGAGAGAGTGAGGATAAAAAGTAGCGCAGTTAATCCTTACTAAAAATAGCTCTAGCAAAATTAATTATGCCATCATTGTCTACGATGGACGGCGACCTTTGCCTTTGCCTTTTGTTCAGTGTTGTTGCATCTGTCTGAGCTATTTATGTTTGTATTTGTGAGCTGACCTGACAATATGTAGTCCATCTTTAATATTTTCTTTATTATGATTAGGTGGATATGTTCTACAATGACGAGCCCCTGAGAAACAGTTGCACTCTTTGTGATGTTGCCTACTTTTTCAATTGGACAAGGGTATGTAGAAAGCAGACTACTCAAATCGTGAACATAAATTATAGACGATTAAATATGATTATTATCATCTATACGTAATGTATTAATACTTCTTAAAATATTAAACATATCTTAAATAATAATGCAATGTTATGCGGCCCAAAGTGAAATCTAAAAATAATATACAGGATATCATTACCAGGCACTACTTTTATAACTAGGATTCTGTGCAATTGGTTTCTGAGAAGGTTGCATGTTTGAGAGTGTAGGATAACTGCTCAACCAAGGGCGTGTCCTTAGAGACGCCTAACCTCGTCTGAGGGAGAAGACTGCAGCACAACTCATTGACCACACTGTTGGCTCTGACCAGACGTCTGCCGAGTGGTGTAGTGTCATGGTTGGTGAGTTAGCTGTGTAAACAACATCCCACGTATAATACGGGCATGAAAGAATAAATTTCGTTATCTGGGAATCAGAAGATAGTAAATATGTCCTGATATAGCCAACAGGATTCCGTAGATGTTTGAAGAGTGTTTGTTTGCCAAATTGAAGCGATAACCTTCACACATAAAATTATGTAGGATAAATGATTAATGCTGTGGTTTGTATAACTGTCACATGTCATAACTTGAGTTGGATGTTATGTCTAGACAGCATTTGTATATTCATGACTGTATTTTTGTCTCTTTTTCCAGAGGGTGCCACTGATCTTGACATTTAGTGTATTTGAGTGTTCACGGCAACAGCTCTCGAGGAAAGAATACAATTATCTAACAAAAAACACACCTCTCAAAATTAAACGAGTGTCTCGAACAGGAACAGCTATACTACCAGGACAATCCGTTACCACAAACACAGAAACATCATCGTTACAAGCTGCTTGCGTGTCTACCACCCCAATCTTAACAGCAGGCACGGTTTCTTCTATTAAAACAGCATGTCTGGATTCTACCACTGAACTTTCGAAGTCAGCAAACCTCCAGTCACCGTCCAGAGCAAGTGCTAAGAACAGTAAATCAAAATCTCAGTCAGCATTGTCAGCGTCATTACCACCAACAGCTGGCTTAGGTAAGCAGTCTACTAGATCAGGTAAGCAGCTCATCAGTTCAAGTAAACCCTTCGCTGACTCAAGTAAGCAGCTAACTGACTCAAGTAATCAGTTCAATGGTCCAAGCATGGGGCTTTCTGATCCAAGTAAACAGCTTTCTGATCAAAGTAAACAGCTTTCTGATCCAAGTAAACAGCTTTCCGATGCAAGTAAACAGCTTTCTGATCCAAGTAAACAGCTTTCTGATCCAAGTAAACAGCTTTCTGACCCAAGTTTGCAGTCCGTCAGCCCAAGTACACAACATGGCATTCTAAATAATGAACAGACTTGTACAAGAAATCAGCCCGCTGGTACAAGTAATCAGCCCACTGGTACAAATAATCAGCCCGCTAGTACAAGTAATCAGCCCGCTGGTACAAATAATCAGCCCGCTGGTACAAATAATCAGACAGCTGGTCAAACTGTGCGGCCCGCTGGTACAAGTAAAAAACACGCTGGTAGAATCAAACAGCACATTAGCAGAAGCAAACAGTCCGCTGGCCGAAGTAAGCATCCTGCTGATTTAATCACACAGGCCGCTGATTTGATTACGCAGTCCGCTGTTCCATCCACGCAGACTGCAGTTCCATCTATGCAGCTCACTAGTTCATCCACGCAGCTCACTGGTCCATCCACGCAGCCTGCCGGTCCATGCACGCAGCCCGCTGGTCCTAGTAAGCAACCCTATTGTCTTAGTACGCAGCACGCTTGTTTCAGTACGCAGCCCGCTTGTTTCAGTTCGCAGCCCGTTGATCCTAGTAAGCAGTCCGCTGATCCTAGTAATCAGCCCACTGATCCTAATAAGCAGCCCGCTGATCCTAATAAGCAGCCCGCTGATCCTAATAAGCAGCCCGCTGATCCTAATAAGCAGCCCGCTTGTCCCAGTACAAACATCAATGGTTATAGTAAGCAGTCCTCTGCTTCTAGTAAACAGAACGCTGGCTCAAACTCTCAGATCTTTGGTTCTAGTAGGCAGTCATCTGGTCCAAGTAAACATCCCCCAAAGACCAAGCCATGCAGTCTGGGAAAGAGGGCGGCAACAACACCTGTTCTAATAGCTCCTGCTCCGGCCAAAGTCCCAGCACTAAATTCCTCTTTTATAAACATTACCAAGTTAATTAAACAAAAGTCTGAGCAGAATACGAGGGATCAGAATTCTTCAAGACCGCCAAAGCTTGTTTCCTTACTACCTGTTGATTTACCTCAGTCATCCGTATATAAAGCATCTAGCATAACAGACCCAAGCAAAGCTTCGCCAACAATCACTTTCTCTGTGTCATCAATACTTAGTGCAGTGGCTAGTAGAAATGGTATTGGCC
Organism: Ariolimax columbianus; assembly: GCA_036924085.1. Lineage (NCBI taxonomy): Eukaryota > Metazoa > Mollusca > Gastropoda > Stylommatophora > Arionidae > Ariolimax > Ariolimax columbianus. The sequence goes on from JAVGWX010000001.1 coordinate 24,263,715, forward strand.
ACACCTCAGTGACCAGTAAGCCATCATCGACCCCTGACCCAACTCATGGCTTGACCTCAGCAGCGTCAATATGTACATCGTTATTGCCATCTACTCCTTCAGTACATCATACTTGTTTACATCAGCTTGTCTCAACGAAACCAACAGGGAATAAAACATCAAACAACCATCAAGCCAGGCGAATGGAGACTTCCTTCTCCTCTTCATCGTCATATCTATCGTGTTCGTCTTCAGTATCATCATCATCAGTTAGCGTCAGTCAGTCTTCCTCTGCAGATTCTGTTGCGTCTCCAACACCTGCTGCTTCAGCGTCGCCCACGCCTGCAGCCGTGCCCGCTCAACAGTCACAAACCCAAGGTTCAGACACGCTTCTCTCAAACTCTATCATTTCTTCCTCCAAACAGGCAGAGCTAGCCAGGATAGCTGGCACCAAAGACGCTAACTTAACGCCAGTGTATCAGGCAGACCACATTAGGGTGTCCTGCCGTACACCAACCACATGTGAGACGCGCATGGCCGGCAAGGACATTGTTTCATTAAGAGCACAATCGCACAGCAATGGTAGAGTCACTTGCTCTGCACAACGAGTAAGCAGTTGCGGCGCAAGAGGCAGATCCGAATCTAATGTTGTTACTACTTCATCAAGGAACACTGTATCCAAATGTGAGTCCACTTCTCTTCCGCCCATTGCCTTTAATACTGTTTTCTCGTCTCATACAATGCACAAAAGAAAAGACTCCGAAAGCTCCCCGGCCACAAGTCCTACATCAAACGGGTCTAATTCTTCAGTCAGCACTACAGCACTACCGAAACTGAACAAGCAAAAGAAGATAGCAGACATCGCCAACACCCTACACAAACGAATGAGCGATGCCTTACTCAGTATGGATAGCAAACGCTCCAGCTCACCAAGCAGTCGTAGATTGCATCAGCCAGCTTCCCCACAGCTGAAATCCTTCAGCATTCCACACACACATTCGGATAACTCAAGCACAACTACTCTAGGACGACCTGATTTCTCGGTCAAGCAGACTCTTCAGAACGTACCACCGAATGGGCATTTAGTATCCAATGGGTCTTCGTCCCACAACAATCAGGCTGATGAGCCGCTGAATCTGGTCAAACGGGACAAGGATATTGTACGTTTTGCTAATACAATGTTCATTCTAGACATTCCCCATTCAGTCACCTAGGAGTCTACACACACGATAATGTGTGAGTCTACACACACGACAATGTGTGAGTCTACACACACAACAATGTGTGAGTCTACACACACGACAATGTGTGAGTCTACACACACGACAATGTGTTAGTCTACACACACAACAATGTGTGAGTCTACACACACACGACAATGTGTATATATATATCTCATTTCTTGCATTGTACAAAAGTCAGCTGATGGATATTCTTCAGTATATGTATGCGTGTGCCGTTATATAGATATATTCTTCAGTATGAAGAAATACGTCATTTGATGTTGATCGTTGTATGGATATCAGATTATCGTGTACACATGACTGGCTTCTTCATTCTCATTGTTTTCGTTTGTTTAGTGATATTTATTATTGCAGTGGTATGACATCTTGTCTTAGTTGACTTGAGAATTAACTGGTCTCTCAGCCTTATCTTCTAGCCGGCATTAGTAAAGAATCACATTCTGGCTGCTTAATCTGAAGAGAATTGTTGATTTCAAGTCCGTTATGTTATTTGTTCCAGTTGTCATGGAAACCATGTTAATATTTTGAATTGTCTGCATTTGATCAAATAAATTTCCCCCGCCTCTGCATTATCTCCCCACGTTAGCTGAGGACAGTTTTTAGAGACAGAGAGAACAGTTAGAGCGCATTTCTTTCCTGTCAACGGTCTATCTCAGGTTCAGCACAATACAACATGGGTCTCACACTCATGTCCGGTGGACCGAATCCTTTTTCTGTGGCCTGTTTAGGTATCAGATAATGGTTAGACAATTGAATATGCCATTTTTTTCTACAAAGGTAGTAATCTACATGATTCCAAAAACAGAAACATGGTCTTATTATTGAGAATACATTTATTAAATGTGAATTCACGACACACACACACCATACATTCATATAACAAGCGACAACCCCCTCATATCAGGAGGTGCGAACGTATAGAACAAATACATTTGGTAAAACAGCAATGCGCCTAAGGAAGCGTGAGCCAAATCAGTCCAGTTACGGGAAGAAAAATACATATTCAGAAACAATACAGCACCATAAGTGCGAATCAGGAGTACCAATCATACACGCGGCTTACATGAAACACATTGCTGTCTAATTTAGATCAACTGAAATCCATGTCGGCACGTTTTTTTTCACCAAAATGTCTGCTTAACTCTTTATACCTTTGGCCTATCCCTTAACGCTAGCAGGTTTCTCACGATGGGATACAGATTGTCAAATGTTTTCCTCTACTGGTTAGTTTTGTGACAAATTCTCAAGTGAAATGTTTCATTTTTAATGGGAGATATTAACTCGGCTAGCACCAGCTGATCTCAAACTCTTGCATGAACTGTCTGGTGAAACCATCATTTCTAAAAGAAACACAAATCATTGTCACAAAATGTGTTGGTTCTTTGTCGAAATATTGACACGTATAAGTTCATGTTGACCACCTTTTATTTTCATTATACTCCTAAAAAAGTGTCAATGTATGAGAAGGGAACATTAGTTGAAAAAAAGGGATTTCCAAGATACATGTCAGAATTTGTATTGATCCAGATTAAGGATAGATTTGAATGTCTGATATCTCTTCACACGATAACTGTGATTAATCCGTATAGTGTTTGTCACTTCTAAAACAGAACATGTGACCAGTTCTATGATAAATGGATAAATGATGAGAGATGAAACAATTCTGAAGCTAAAACAAGCATATGTCAAGCAACGAAAAGTCTTTTCGAACAGTTACAAGTCACATGAATAAGCAGTCAAAATCATTTTTTTTAAAGTAAGTGACGTGATTGCTAAATCCCCAAAACTATGTAGGTTGTGTTGAAGAGTTTTTGGTTAAAATAAATGCAGTTCTATGCCCAGATAAAAAAGCATATTTGAGGACATTAGCATGCCCTCTAATACTATTGCAAGCTGAGCTAGCGAGTGATGTAGAGGTACATCCAACATAAACATAGGTACCCTGTTAGCCTCCCTTCTTCAATCCCTTCTCCTTGGCCAGCCTGCCCTGTTACAGGCTGTGTTCCGCGATCACTCCGTGGAGGTGTAGAAGGGTCTTGACAGCTCTGGTTCGCTGTCCCTGACGCTAGAAGTCGCTGACCGCTGCAGCTCAGGATCTTGATCCCCTAGAAGTATCTGATACAGTGCATTGTTCATAATAGGTAAAGACGACAGTTTGAATATAACTGAAGGGTTGCAAGACTTAGTACCGCTGAATTATACCACGGCGGGACATGCCAAATTCCATGGACTCCAGGAAGTTTACATCAAACTGAAAAGATTATGCAGACTTGATCTGAGGCTTACACGCACAATTTGTTTCTGGATGTAAGATTGTGAATCACTCAAACCACCATTTCTCATTTTCTCTAATCCGTTTACTAAAATAGCCTGGGTTATTGAGAGCGTTTCTGAGAAAAAGCAGGGGAAGACTCTTGACCTTCAGTGTGCTTCTGTTCTGTCTCAGAAATAGATGGACAATATGTTACAGTCTTCTGTCTAGAGATAGATTGCCAGACTGACTTGTTGCAGCTCTAAAGATTATGGACATGTTTGCTAGTACTGATATTTGTAGACAGTTTTCCTCGCCAATGAAGATAAACAAGTCAGTATTAAAGTCACGACCCACAGATGAGCAATTAATAGTAACACTTGGACCAGCATCATCTCAGGATATTGGACCAAACTTTGATGTGCTGGTTGTAGCAACAGTTGGGTCAACATCATCTCAGGATATTGGACCTGACATTAATGGGCTGGTATAATGAGAATGCCCTCACCTAAACGGCCAAAAATTGAATAAGTATGTTCACAAGATCTGAGCAAAGTTCAAAAGTTTATGGCTTTTGTTTTCTGTTAATATAAGTTTGCTGGTTAATGTTTTACATTCTACAATTTGATTTAGAAATTGATTTATATAGGTCAGCCTGCGGTCCTTCGAACCTGTCCTCGCGCGAATCACAACCTTGTCAACGCGCAACCCACAGCCTTTGTCTTCGTGCAACCAACAGCGGTGTGATCGATCGTGCAACCAACAGCGGTGTGATTGATCGTGCAACCAACAGCGGTATGATCGATCGTGCAACCAACAGCGGTGTGATCGATCGTGCGACCAAAAGTGGTGTGATCGATCGTGCGACCAACAGCGGTGTGATCTATCGTGCGATCAACAGCGGTGTGATCGATCGTGCAACCAACAGCGGTGGGATCTATCGTGCAACCAATAGCGATGTGATCGATCGTGCGACCAACAGCGGTGTGATCGATCGTGCAACCAACAGCAGTGTGATCGATCGTGCAACCAACAGCAGTGTGATCTATCGTGCGACCAACAGCGGTGTGATCGATCGTGCAATCAACAGCGGTGGGATCTATCGTGCAACCAATAGCGATGTGATCGATCGTGCGACCAACAGCGGTGTGATCGATCGTGCAACCAACAGCAGTGTGATCTATCGTGCGACCAACAGCGGTGTGATCGATCGTGCGACCAACAGCGGTGTGATCGATCGTGCGACCAACAGCGGTGTGATCGATCGTGCTACCAACAGCGGTGTGATCGATCGTGCACCCAACAGCGGTGTGATCGATCGTGCAACCAACAGCGGTGTGATCGATCGTGCAACCAACAGCGGTGTGATCGATCGTGCGACCAACATCATTGTTCTCACGTGACCCACGGAGTAGTTTTGAGTTTGATACACTTATGGTGCTGAAAGTCCCATGAATCTCCCCGACATACCACGACACTGAGGGAACGCCATAGTGATAGTGTTGGTTTTATAAAGCCAGTGGAAAGATGAATGCGTGCGGTGACAACAACACAGTTAATACGTTGTTAACAAGTTAACCATAGATGATGCTTGTACTGCCAAACCGCAGTCAGTTGTATCAAGAAGACATTTGGAATTGTCGAACCGACTCGATTCTAGGCCATTATTTTGTTTGTTTACTTTTTTCTGGTAAGGGCATTCGCCTTGGGCATATTTCATGCTGAGTTTTGTGTGAGACAGTTGAAAGCCTTGGAGATGGCAGTTGAAAGCGTCAGTGACTCTAGAGGTATGTCTAGGTGTAGCCTTACTTAACAGCATCGGTGCAGTAACTTAAATAACTTGTAATATGTATGTGATTCATGTTTATGCATTGGTGCTTTTATATGTTTTATGTTTGTCATTAGAGGCAATTAACCGTGTGGTTTAGCTCCTCTAGTATAGAACACTTCCCAGCTCATGAGTTTGAACGGACCGGCGCTCGAACAGACCAAAAGCCTGCAGAGCGGGGGACAACTTTCTGTGTTTGCTTAAACTACAAAAACAAGATCCCAAGTTATGACACAAGGACGAATAGTTTTCCCGAGGATCTTTTTTTTTTTTTTTTTGCGTTCGCCTTATTTTTCTAGTCCCCAAGGCGGTGTGCGTTGCACTGTGGTTTTTATTTTGCGCCTGTCGGCCCAGTGCATCCGACTTCAGCATGCATTTCATGTAAGGGTCTGATTCCTTCTGCATTTTCTAAGGGTTTGCTTCCCCGGGGTAACGGCCGGTTCTGTGATGGGGATCGAACCCAACACCTTCGCTTTGTGAGCCGTGCCACTTAACCACTAGGCCACGCCGTCCCCTTCCGAGGATCTGAAGAAGAAGAATTGATGATTGGGATTCGTAGTTTGTATATGTTTGTGTTATGTAAGTATGATTATCTGAAACGTTTGTGTATGTTCAGGGATGCAATGTATGCGTTACTGCGATGTTTCAGCATTGAATGCTTAGTACGTTACATGCCTGTGCTCTCTTGTGTTCCAGAACGGCTATTGAAATGTATCCATTTTGCTGAAATCACAGATGATACCTATGTCGATAGATGATAATATAAGTAACTTGCGAATTGAGTACAACATCGCCAGTCCATGTAGTGGCCCCCATGCATGTTAACAGAGAGACACAACAAACGGCGTTCTGGTACAACTATAACCAAACACTCGGTCGCCCGCCAATGAGATGGAGAGGAGACGAGCGCCCTTGTCGCAACAAGGTATTCCAGGAAGCAAAGAAGACGAGAATACATTCAACATGTTTTTGTTCATGAACATGCGTGTCTGATTGACTAAGTGCCGGGATCGTTAAATAACTTGCCATCTCGTGACGATGCCGTCTGTCTTGAGATAATTGAAGTGTGACGTCATGAAATGTCTCCACCAGCGGCAGCAGAAATGATAACAGTGACACCAGCCTGAGTAGCAAGAAGACGAAAGGTGAAGTGATCCCTTGTAAAACAAATAATTGCCCAAAATGTTCCATCCAAAACAAACGAAAAACAGTGTTCTTGTATGTCATCCCTCGCTCTCAAACTTTCATTTCCATTTCCCTCATTAATGTGCTTTTCTGGCACAGACTTCTCTTGCCAACATGCAGCATTGGTTGGGTTGACGAGCACAATGCTGTCAGTCTGACCCTCTCGTGGAGGGTGACAGACTTGCAGGACATGTTTTGCCGATATTTTGTTCTGAGAATATAACATCAACATTTATACGGTATAGGGAATGTGTTGGCTTAATTCAGGGACTATATTTGGTATCGGTCATAACACTCTCCAGTCGACCTAGCTGTAAACATGTAACTGACTTATTGTTAGGAAAGTAAGCCAGCCAGCACGGCAACTGCTCACCCAGACCTAACAAATCAGGCTAACCCATCATAGAAAAAGGGAAGGTAAGCCAGCCAAAACGGGTGCTGCTCACTCCGACCCAACAAATCAGGCTAACCCATCATAGAATAAGGGAAGGCAAACCAGCCAAAACGGGAGCTGCTTACCCCGACCTAACAAATCAGGCTAACCCATCACACAAAGTTTGAGGCAATCCAACCACCGACAGTGCTTGCTATGAGACAGAATTAATATTTCTGTTTTACTCTGTTAAGAGTTGACATCGATGTACTCCTGGTAGACTCATGAATGCCCTATCCCTCTCAGCAGAGGGAGCAAATACAGATGGTATAGTGTAGCTTGTTGGTTGTACACACCCCTGCTGTGCCCTCCAGTTTCACCCATATATGCTGGGCACATTCATGAATTTAAAAAAACAAACAACAATGTGTGCATTGTTGGTTCATTGATTGCATTGGGACCAGCCTAGAGGACGTCATTGATCAGCTTCAAAATGTCATCTCTATCCATTTACAGTGGCCCCATTACGGCTGTGTTAGAGGTCAGGGATGGCATCTCTATCTCTGTTTCAACCCAAACATGACGAGAGCAGTAAGTTCACACGACGTCCCGCAAGTTAAAGGCCTCTGTAAGCCGATCTTCGGAAGCGGAATTGATAGACAAACGATGACGGTTCTCATTATCGACGTCCCATACAACCACCACAGAGTCGAGGTTACTGCCTCAATCCTATTCCCATACTGGAGGTTGTTGTTAGCAATGATTTTATGTCTCTCACTTTAGCAGAGAAGCAACATCGTAATGTCTCTTATTGCAGTTAAATCCATCGGTATATATGACACCATGAGTATCCTGAGGCCTGCTTTCTTGCCTTTTGCGAGCATCCTACGTTGTTGGCATCTTTGTCACATCAACTCAAACCTACCTCGTTCTTCTAAGTGAACACCCCCATAAGACGTCGAAGATTATGTCTAACTCTTCTCAATATGGAGAATGGGGATCAAGATGCTGAGCCGCGTGTGAGCTGCGGCGGTCAGCGACCCATAGCTGATTGCTAGCGTCAGTGCCAGCGAAACCAGAGCTGCCAAAACCCTTCTACACCTCCACGCGGTAATCCTGGATAACAGGCGGCAACAGAGCTAGACTGGCTAAGGAGAAGGAATCGAAGAGGGAATGTTAACCGTGTACTCAAAAAATGCTTGCTGAAGTCGGATGTGTTAGACCGAAAGGTGAAAATATCGCAGTCAAGCTGTAAACTACGACACAACGCATTCCGTTCTCTGGATTACATTCTGATACTTAAGTGGTATTCTAGGTTTGGTAACTGGAGATGGAGAACAGACCAAGCCAAGCTAAGCCAAGCCAATTTGGAGGACAACCTCGTTAGCCAGAGATCGCTACAAAAAACGCAGCGCACGCTTCAATCGATTGCCGTCTCCTGGGACTAACAACCCAAGCAGCAACGCCGATTTGATAGCAACATCCGGTGAATATCGCAAACCAAAGACATTCTACAGCATATACAACATTAAAAACATCAATGGGCGGGTCATCCTATGAGAAGAAACATCAAGCTCTGTAGTTCCAGACCGGCCCTATGGTACCCTCGCGAACAGAAAAGACCTAGAGAAAGGCCGCCCACCCGATGAACTTGCTAGAGATGAACAACAATATATACTAGCTATATTGAACAAACGAACTGCTCGTCCATTGGTCAACCCGCGACAGTAAAGATTGAACCTGCACAAAGGCAATCACCTAATCGGAGAACGGGTCGATTCAGATTATCGCTTATCAGTTGTTTAACCACGTGGCCCCTTTCCCACTCTGCATTCCTTTGTCTGGGTCAAAGCATGTCTATATGTTACAGAGATAAGTCCAGAACATACTCCAGAGTGCCGGCTGTGCACACATCATTATGAAACTGTTGAACATAAACTTTTGTAATGCCCGGCTCTTGCCAGTGTTAGGAAAGAGCTTCTTCCTCCGAGCCCAGCCAAATGGAACACTTTGTGCGGAACTAAACAGCTTACAAACACTTGCAGATACCACAATATGGCATTGGGCCAAAGGGCAGGAGCCCATAGGCCGCTGGATCAATAATAAGCCAACCAACAGAGATAAGTCCAATCATTCACGTATGTTCACAAAGGGGGGGAAGGGGGGGATGGGTGTGTGTGAAGATGATGTAACCCTGGTGACACCCAGAACCAGTTATATTCCGTCATTCTGGTTGCGTCAGCGCTACAACCGTTGGCACTGTGACCTTGACACCGTGAGGATATCCAGCTTATAATCGATTATTGACAGGACCAGCTGATTGTAGAAGATCAAAAGCCAACTCTGCTCCAGTTTTGAATATATGATTGTCTTCGGTGCTGCCAGTCCCCTCTTGCCTCACTGTGTCGGCATGGTACTCATATGTTACTGACATGTATCTCAAACTATTGCGGCTCTCAGCGACATATCCTGTGTGAGGTCAGCATTTGTCGTCGAATATTAGCAGAGGTAGTTCTGAGAAACATTGATAAAATCTGTCGAAAGCTCTAAATTTAGGAGGAAATATAGATTACTGTGACCGCATGACATGGAATAACGCGTGCAATATGAATGGTGATGAACAATAAAAACATGAACTTGTGGTAAAGAAATATGATTGTATGTACCAGCTGTCATTGTATGTCAAGATGAAATATGATTGTATGTATAAGCTGTCATTGTATGTCAAGATGAAATATGATTGTATGTATAAGCTGTCATTGTATGTCAAGATGAAATATGATTATATGTACCAGCTGTCATTGTATGTCAAGATGATATATGATTGTATGTATCAGCTGTCATTGCATGTGAGCAAGAACAGGTGTATGTACATCAATCAGTGTTGTATCTAAGAGAGTGAGAAAGAGGAAGTGATAGACAAGAAAAAGACGATCTATCAGTTGGAGACTGGAGTGACTGAGTGAGAAAGATTGTTTTCATAGTGAAATTCCTATTCCCACTTGCTGGATGTTTTATTGAAAAGGTCATGTTTTGAGAAACTCATTGCCTTTCTTGTTATCGTACGTTTATGTCCGCAGGCAGGAAATATTGCTATTGAATTGATATTGATATCGCCACAATATGAAGACATATTGATTGAACACATCAACTAATTCAGCATAACAATCTCATCTCAACAAAGTCCCATTTCATTCACATTCGTTTGCTTAAAAACATGCAATATAGAGAAACCATTAACTCTAAAACTCAGTTTCTTAAATAAATCCAGTGAAAATAAAAGCTCGATCGATACATATATCCAGCGACTCCCAAAACCGCCTTCCATAATTACAATGACTCCAGAAAGCAAACATTTCTTATATCTGGTGACTCCAAACACAAAGACCGTATATTTCCACAGTAGCTTCACACATAATTACAATAGTGCAATAGTGAACTGCAGTAGCTACAAAACTATGCCCGTCTGGCTTGAAAGGGGAGTAAAGAATGGTAACACTGAAACCTGCCAGGTATGTCCAAGAGGCGTCTCAGGAATGCTGGGCTTAGGACCAACTACTCCTTTCTGTACAAATGATATATTATCATCTACTCTACACATCCCGTCGTCATGATGAAAGAAATCTATAAAAATCACGTTCAAGCATCCTCATTGGTGCACTTCTCAAGGGGCAGTCATTTCCAGGTAAACAACAGAGGGTGGGGGCAGACAGAGTGGTTGGTGCTGCAGCCGGGCAGAACTAGGGAAACCATCGTTCCTTGTCTATACTGGACCTCTGATATGGTCAACCCCAGATCCATTAGCCTGCAGCGCCAGCACGGGGGGGGGGGGGGGGGGGGGGGGGGGGAAGAGAACACGAGCATCGTGATCGTCCGCTGGTCACTTTATGACGAAACAACACAACTGGAATGTGAAACTGGTTGTCTACAGACTGCAGTCTTCCGTGGATCGCTGTGGTCGAGAGGTAGGGCATGAACAGGTAACGGTGGGCGATCGAATCCCGCAAGTTTTAAGGTGACTCCTGGTGACTGCCTGCATCCGGAATTATATCCATTCATCTTGACTTATTGCCTGCATCCTGAATTACCTCCAGTCATCTTGACTTATTGCCTGCATCCCGAATTACCTCCAATCATCTTGACTTATTGCCTTGCTACTGGTCCAAGATAACTCAGGACCAAAGAGTGAAGTTCATGACGAGTAGGCTCGACACAAGTTACATCATCAAGATAAACCCGTCTGCTGATGTCGCCATCATTGCTTGCGATGGGCAACTGAACAAAACTAGACGACCAAACAAATACAACAGAACCTCTATACCCGCATGGTGGAAGTGGAGAGCTCAGGTCTACACATAGAAGCTAGAGTACGTGCTTTCACTAGATCGTGGTTCCCAATCGAGGCTCCGCCATCCAAATCTAGGTGGATACATTCGATTTTGGTAGGTTTTGAGTTGACCTGACGAAATGGGAAAGTCGAGAGACACTGGTCAATTATCGTAGGGGTCCACAATCTGAGAAATGTTGAGAATCGCTGTACTTGTATTTATGATGGTTACACCTCTCTTCTTCCAATCATGTACTGAGAATGATCAGCTTTCGTCTGAAAGCTTCTTTTTTTTTTATTTCCTTCGTTCATTCATTTGTTTCCTCTAATTCCTCCAAACACACATAGTTGGCACCATGGCATGGCATACACTGCTGTGCATACAACTGAGCTTGGGTGGATTATGTCAATCATTTCTGGACTAATAGTGAAAAGATTGTATTTTTTCCCGCTGTTGTGAATAGGTGAAGAACTGCGCCATAACTTTGTTGTTGTATGCTAATAAATATCTTCATCAGTAACACTTGTGTGTGTGTCGTTTTTGGCTGTTATGTTAGCATGTCAAGCAGTACGTTCATATTGATTGTGTGTTTGTTTCTACATCAGTATTTTAGAATATTTACGGTAGAACTACCTCAGCCTTTCATTCGTAGAGTTGCTGCAGGTTCAATCCTAGGTCTGGATAGGTTATGGGTTACCCAAATGTGAACGAGTACCCGACTTTCCTGTTAAGCAAAGCAAAGAAGAAACTTGCCACCTCACCTAAAACAAGCTTAGACCTAGTACTCTGACGTCTCAAACACTTCATCGCCGACGGCAGTGTTTGCTGTGGGATTACTTATATGGGGATGACAAATGGTGCTCTTGTTATATTTCACGGCGATGTGAACCCAAAATGGAACATCTCCAATATAGCGAGGCGACATTTAGATAACCTGATCGGACGGCGGAATGGCGGTACCCTGAATATGCAAGCAACAAAACAACACACACAACAAAAGTGCTCCACAGCACAATACAGACTTATCTTTGCCACTGGGGCACACAAAGGGCATTCACCTGCTCATATAGCCCAAGTGTATATAAACATGCATAAGTAGGATCAAGCATTGGGCTGGAACAGAAACAGCGAAATCTACGTGTAGAACAAAAGACTTTCATCAGTGACAACGGATAATACGTACAACTGACATACTAACATCACGTGAGGAAGAGAGGAGACTAACGTTTGGTCAGGCACACCATACTGACGGACACATGATCCCCATAGTAGTGAGCAACACGCATATTAAATCAGGAATAACACAACCGCCTAGAGTACTTGGTACATCTTCATCAGCACGTTCTGAGCGTGAGCAACTACAGCAATGCGCCAACTGAGACCCTGTTAAGAGTGCAACAAGTTAATTGTGGGCAATGAACACATCACGAGAGAAGAGCTGAACACGCTAAGAATGATTATATTTCTATATATGAGGCGTGTTCAAACTGCAACAAGTGAACATACATACGATGTACATGATGACGTCACTTCTAGTTTAAACAACACATACCAACCGTCAAGTTTGCTAAATTTTATTATCCTCCGACTTATGGTTACCTCAGCAGACCTTTAAATAGCAACTGCCCTGTGGCACAATAAGCCATAAAATGAAATTAGAATAATGGGTGCCACGGGGTTGTTGTTATTTGTTGTTTGCGAATGACTACAATGACTGTGTTACTCTTTTATGCCCCCTGAAAAGGGCGTTAAGTGGCGGGTTGTAGCAGCTTTTCTCACATCCTGAACGCGCTGATGAAGGTGGACCGTGGTCCCCCAGCACAACCGTCATATATCTCCAGGAAATTGTACATTTATTTTTTTTGTCTTATTAATAGTACTAGGCGTGTTCAAATGAAACCGGACCTAACTGCACCAAGTGAACATACGTACAAAGCGCATGATGACGTCACTTCTGGTGCAAACAGCACATACCAATCGTCAAGTTTGCAAAATTGCATTATCCTCTGACTCATAGTTTCCGCAGCAGACCGTTGAAAATATAGCGAGTATGATACGGAATCCGTCCAGAGTAGATCAGCGAGCGGTGATTCGGTTTCTAACAGCTGAAGGATGTCGATTAGTTGACATTCATCAGATAATGCAGGCAGTATATGGTGACAAAAGTGTGTCGAAGACAACAGTGAAGAACTGGACAACGATGTTTAAAGAAGGACGTGAGTTAACGCAACAATATGCGCGTGCCCTGGAATCGGAAGATCTTTCGTTAACTCACGTCTTTGAACATCGTTGTCCAGTTCTTCACTTTTGTCACCATACACTGCCTGCATTCTGCGATGAATGTCAACTGGTCGGCATCCTTCAGCTGTTAGAAACCAGTCGTTGATCAATCTATGCTCAGCATGAGCCACGACATTCGTTGATGTTATGTAAATAGAGGTTTAGAAGGTCAAAATGTAGATGGCGACAAACAGAGAAAATACTTTTTATTTTTCTTCTTCTTCTTCTCTTCTTCTTCGGCGCTCGTTCTGAAAAAGATATTGTGACGTTGTCGTAGTATCGCGGCTGTGATTTGTGGGCATTTCGGCACACACGCCAGATTCAGATGCCAATTTTGGTGCATGTTTGCCTTCCTACTGTGATCTCCATCTCTTAGCCATGCACTCGTACAGCCTGTTTCCAGGGTCGCTGCTTGGGGGGCGTAATAGTCTCTCTGACCCTCCAGGCAGCTAACTATGAGTTGTGCGCGCACCCCCCCCCCCCCCCCCCATCCCCGATACTGTTTAACATCGAGGTTGGAAGGGCAGAGTGATAGATAAATATAAGAAGAGTTACAGACAGTTAGATTATAGAGGTGCATGCCGAGCACACGGCACATGATTAGGAAGACGGCCCTGTGACTTATACTGACCTGAATCAGGTATGCCCGTGTTACTATTTGGTCACCTAAAATATGATGTAGTTGTTCCTCACTATCGTGTTGGTGTTGTTCTTGTTGTTGTGAATGCCCCAAATGAGTAGGTTTATTCTTGTGTGCGCCCTGAAAAGGACGTTTAGTGACTGGTTGCAGTAGCTTTCATAACGTTCCTAACGCTCTGATGAAGGTGTACAGAGGTTCTCCATTCACTTGTGCCATGATTGACTTCAACTGGGTGTAGCTCACTACTATTTGGGTCAGGTTGATCGACCGTTAGCCAGGTACCAAGCAGAAGAGCCTGTTTCCAGGAATGATTCCGTGGAAGTCTAGGTGGGCGTCTCGGTCAGTATGATGTGTCTGACCTTGACTAACATGTCTGGTCAGTATGTTGTGCCTGACCCTGACTAACATGTCTGATCAGTATGTTGTGTCTGACTTTGACTAACATGTCTGATCAGTATGATGTGTCTGACCTTGACTAACATGTCTGATCAGTATGTTGTGCCTGACCTTGAATAACATGTCTGATCAGTATGTTGTGCCTGACCTTGACTAAAATGTCTGATCAGTATGTTGTGCCTGACCTTGACTAACATGTCTTATCAGTATGTTGTGCCTAACCTTGACTAACATGTCTGTTCAGTATGTTGTGGCTGACTCTGACTAACATGTCTGATGAGTATGTTGTGGCTGACCTTGACTAACATGTCTGTTCAGTATGTTGTGCCTGACCTTGACTAACAGGTCTGATCAGTATGTTGTGCCTGACCTTGACTAACAGGTCTGATCAGTATGTTGTGCCTGACCTTGACTAACAGGTCTGATCAGTATGTTGTGCCTGACCTTGACTAACAGGTCTGATCAGTATGTTGTGCCTAACCTTGACTAACATTTCTAATTAGTATGTTGTGCCTGACCTTGACTAACATGTCTGTTCAGTATGTTGTGGCTGACTCTGACTAACATGTCTGATGAGTATGTTGTGGCTGACCTTGACTAACAGGTCTAATCAGTATGTTGTGCCTGACCTTGACTAACAGGTCTGATCAGTATGTTGTGGCTGACCTTGACTAACAGGTCTGATCAGTATGTTGTGCCTGTCCAGACGTTAGTCGTCCTCCCCTCTCACTATCATAAGGCTGGTGTGTTCCTAGTGCTGTGTTCAGCCGACAGTTGCCTGATAGTGTGCAGGCTAGTTGTTTTTGTCACTCAGATTTGACCAAAAACACACAAAGGTCCTTACTGGGTTCGAACTCTGTTCCTGTGGCTAGAACATCTGAATTCTAACAGCTCAGTCCCGCGCTCCTAGACACATTCAATAACTGACGATCTTCATAGACAGTGATCGCCATTCACCTCTGGCTGATTACAAGTCTACAGTTACACAAAGGTCACTCGTGAAAGTTATCAGTGATCTTCCCCTGCATTTATTGGTCACTCTAAGCCACGTGTGGAAAAAGTAAGGCTAAATCAATCGCTTGTTAGTGACTCTACACCGGGAGTAGGGAATAAATCAATCGCATGTTAGTGACTCCACACCGGTAGTAGGGAATAAATCAATCGCTTGTTAGTGACTCTACACCGGTAGTAGGGAATAAATCATTCACGTTTGAATGACTCTACACCGGTAGTAGGGAATAAATCAATCGCATGTTAGTGACTCCACACCGGGAGTAGGGAATAACTCAATCGCTTGTTAGTAACTCTACACCAGAAGTAGGGAATAAATCATTCACGTGTTAATGACTCTACACTCCAAGGCAAGAGTGGACCTACTAAGTCAATCATTTTCTGGTGAGTGTTGTTTTACTTCCTATGAATTTTTCTGTCAATCTCATGATCTCTTGCTCATTTTCCACATTATTACTTTTATATGTATTCCGTTATCAATATTGTTATCAGCGAATATTGAGGCAGCTTTTATCAAATCAGACAATAAGATCACGTGGTGAATCATCAAAGAGAATATTGTGATGTTTCATGGATCAATAATTATTCATATCTGCCACACAATGATACAACTTTGCGTGGTTATATATGTGTGTGTTATATATGCATGTGTTGTTTATGTACGTGCTATATCTGTGTGAGTTATATATATATATATTTATATATACGTGAGTTATAAATGTGTGTGATTTACATGTGTGTGTGTGTGTGTGTGTATGGTATGTAAGTGTGAGTATGATTGCTTTAAATAAACCGGCATGCATTTTGATATTAATCACTTCTGACTCACTATGTAAAACGTACAATTTGATTTTGAGTTAAACTATTGGTTGACATGAATCTATATCCTCCAGCGGAAGATGAAGGCGACAGCCAGAAGTGATATACAGATGCATGGTGCCAAGACCTACTTGAATGTGACAAGTCAAATCGTCAACAAAAGACGCTTTGTTGTTATTGTTTTTGTTGTTGTTGTTGAACGCCAAAAATGAGTATGTTTACTTTTTTTTGTGCCATAAAAAGAGCATAAATAGTAGGTTGCAGTAGCTATCCTCACATCAGGAGCGTGCTGTTGAAAGTGGACTAGGGTTCTCCGTGTGGTTTTGCAATGCTTGGCTTTATCTGCGTTGTCGCTCATTACTATGGGGATCACGGATTTTAAATAGTATTTATGATCAAGTACAGAATTACAATTATGAAATAATTTTAGGAAGAACACAAATCTTTTGTTGTGTATTTCTGTAGGATGTGGGCCGATATTCATCCCATGGGAATGCATAATTTGTTTTCGTTGTATGGATTTGGGTTCTGGAGTTTAGAGCGGAGCATGATTCATTAGTCCTGGAGCTAAACTGTTAGTCGGCCTTCCTGGTGGAAAGGTTTGTCCTGATTACTAAGTTACCATTTCTCGTCTTTCGGAGTATTCAGTTCACTGTGTTGTTCATCTCATAAGCATGCGCTTATCACTTCTCAATCTCTCCCCGGTTCTCTTTTCTCTATATTTCTCTTTTTCTCTTTATCTCCATCTCCATATCTTTATTATTAATATTATTTTCAGTCTGGATAGCAGTTTACGACAGAAAGAGAGAGAGAGAGAGAGAGAGAGAGAGAGAGAGATAGAAAGAGAGAGAGAGCGATAGAAAGAGTGAGAGAAAGAAAAAGAGAGAAACAATAGACACATTAGAACAATTGTAAACAGTTTGGAGAAAATAAGTTATTGTAGAATGACCACAATGAGTGGGATTACTATTTTGTGGGCCCTAAAAATGGCGTTAAGTGGTGGAAGCCGAGGTGAGGGTCTTGGCCAGTATATTTTGCATGACCCGTACTAACATGTCTGATCAGTATATTTTGCATGACCCTGACTAACATGTCTGATCAGTATATTTTGCATGACCCTGACTAACATGTCTGATCAGTATATTTTGCATGACCCTGACTAACATGTCTGATCAGTATATTTTGCATGACCCTGACTAACATGTCTGATCAGTATGTTGTGCCTGACCAGACTTTAGTCTTCATATCCTAAGTGAAGTATAAAACATGCTACGTTGGGAGAGAACACAATTAAATGTGTGCAATAAAGAGAAGACCAACAGAAGAGATACAGAGAGAAAGAGAGAAACAGAGAGAGTATATGTGTGTGTGTTTGTGTGTGTGTATGTGTGTCCAGGCGCCATTGCCTTGTCAAAGTTCCCTTACTTGTTTTGTAACTGCTATTGCTTAACGACAACAATGCCCCCCCCCCCCCCCCCCTTCCCCTCTTCCCATTTCAATACTCGACCAATTACATAATCCGTTGAGCTACATTCAACATCATGTTCACTGATATGAGTTGGGCCGATGGCAGGTTTAGGAATTGGTTTCAGTTTATAGAGGTCCATCTACACAGCAGAAACAAGGGACAGTGAGTAAAAAAAAACAAACCTACATACATATTCAGCCTCGAAACGGTAAAGTAAACATTAGTTGAAATAATCAATGAGGTAGTCAGACTAAGAACAACATTAGCAAAGGTCAAAGGAAAATTGTAGTAGACGTTGTTGTTATGGCTGAAGTGTTAGGGCAGTGCAGTGATTCCCAGCCTATTACAGGAAGACCTACAAAGGAAGACAAATAGGTGGGGGCCAGTGTGAGGGTTTAAGTAAAAGTATGCAAGATATTAATGCCATGTGGTTGGAGACAACCCATGCTGGAGATAAGTCTGTTCTCAAGGTCGAATCGATGACGATCGTCAGAGAAGCACGAAACTAGACCAGTGACACTAACGTCAGCCATACCCCGGTGCTCAGGATCATTGAAGTGGCTGGCAATTGGGGAACCAGTGCGGTTGCGGATGTCGTTGAGGTGTTGGCGGAAACGCTCCCGCAGTTCCATACCAGTTTCCCCAATGTATGTCATACCACACTGGCGGCAGATGATAGAATAGATGAGGTTACGAGATTTGCATGTGAACCTCTCTTTGATGAAGAATTCAGCCTTAGGAAAGGTAATGGAGCGAGAAAGGATGACATGAGGGCAGGTTACACAGCCACGTGAATTTTTGCAAGGCCTGGTGCCTGGGCGGCTATGCGGGCTAGTTTGTAGGCGACTACTGACCAGCAAGTCCCTTAGGTTCCTGTCTCGTTTGTAGGCGACAAGGGGAGGATCAGGAAAAACTTTACGAGTGGCAGGATCAGAGTGAAGAATAGGGAGATGGTGGAATAGGATTTCCAGGACAGAGACGCAATGAGGGTGATAAGTGAGGACGAGTTTCACACGGTCAGACGGAGGACGGTGAGTGGGAGTGAGGGAGTCTTGGCGGGAGGTAAGAAAAACCTGCTGAAGGGTGGAGGAGAGAGTGGTCTCAGGGTAGAGTCGCTTGCGGAAGAAGTCAAGCATGGGCTCTGAGGAGGAAGTCGTCGTCATCCTGACATAGGCTTCGGAGGCGCTGGAGTTGGGGGAAAGGAAGCGAATCACGGCATGATTGAGGATGAGAGGAAGTGTAGAGGAGGTAATTGTGGGCGTCAGTGGGTTTGTAGTAGACAGTGATGGAGAGGCGTGAAGGGCAGATAGAGACAGTGATGGAGAGGCCTGAAGGGCAGATAGAGACAGTGATGGAGAGGCGTGAAGGGCAGATAGAGACAGTGATGGAGAGGCCTGAAGGGCAGATAGAGACAGTGATGGAGAGGCCTGAAGGGCAGAGACAGTGATGGAGAGGCCTGAAGGGCAGATAGAGACAGTGATGGAGAGGCCTGAAGGGCAGATAGAGACAGTGATGGAGAGGCCTGAAGGGCAGATAGAGACAGTGATGTCCAGAAAGTGGACAGATGTGAGGGAAATGTCAGACGTGAATTTGATCGAGGGATGGAAGTCATTGACAAAGTCGATAAAGTTTAGGAGATCCTTCTCCGACATGTCGGCAATGCCAATCCCATCATCGATGTATCGATAATACATCAAAGGAAAGAGGCCCTGGAATTGACGCCAGATCGTGTTCCAGGTTACCCATAAACAGGCATGCGTAGCGCGGGCCAATTCTAATGCCCATAGCTACACCGCTGGTCTGGTCGAAGAACTGGCCATTGAACTCAAAGGTATTGAGAGTAAGGACGAGTTCTGCCAGAAGGACGATGGTAGACGTAGAGATGGATGGGTTAACCTTTCGGTCAAGGAAGAAACGGACGGCCAATAAGCCATCGGGGTGGGGGATGGAGGTGTACAGTGAACAGACATCAAGTATGAAGAGACGATAGGGCCGGTCGGGGGAGAGGACAATCGTAGAGAAAGTGCTACGGGCACCACAACCTGGTTTCGTGTACTTTAGGAGAACGTCTGGAGGGGGGCTCGGTCTGTGTGTATATTGTAGTGATAAGTATTTGTGGCTGGATCCATACCGTTCGTTTATGTTTATTTCACCACTGCAAGAAATACATTGATAACCCGTTCAGATATTGCAAATGCATTTCTCGGAGATTCTATTTTGTGCAATTCTTCACACCCCCTGGGGCAGCGATGTGTTCACGATGTGCACTGTATTGTTTATGGAAATAACAGATTCGATTATTCGTTTTCCAAACGATCAGACGGTGACGTTTTTGTGGCTGCTGTTCGAAGTCTTAGTGCTGATCGTGCCACTCTTATGGAGAGGATTACATTGGACATTTATGTACTTAAAGGTGCACTGGCTGGAGTCACATGTCGAGCAATCGGGGAAGGTGTAGTCAGTGCTGGAACTGATGGTCCACGTCAGTGCTGGAAGTGATGGTCCACGGCAGTGCTGGAACTGATGGTCCACGTCAGTGCTGGTTCTGATGGTCCACGGCAGTGCTGAAACTGATGGTCCACGGCAGTGCTGGAACTGATGGTTCACGGCAGGTGGCCTTGGCATGTAGTTGTTGAAGACATTTTGCTCCACAGTGAGTTGAAATGTTTGGAAGAAGTGCAGGTAAAGGTGGACATCTGTCTTCTTGGCTGTAGACACTTCTCGGCTGACTCGCTGCTGTGGGCGTCGTTGCCTGGTTTCCTGTGCGTTAGGAGAACGTTAAGATGTGGTCTAGATATGTGTGTTTCACTAGGACCTGACCATGTTCTTGAATCCCTATTATAAGTCTTAATGGCAAATATCTGCGGCTAAACGACAACCCAAACTACTTGGGAATCACATTTGATCGGCGCATGACATGGAAACCGAAAGATCGAGAGAAACCGAATAAGAGCAAAACAAAGAATGGCAATCATGAGGAAACTTGCTGGCACAAGCTGGGAAGTAGACGAAAGAATACTGAATAAACTGTACACTGGAAGAGTGAGACCAGTTCTCGAGTATGGCATTGCGGCATGGGCAACAGCAGCAAAGGCGAACTTTGATAAAATTAGCAATCTTCAAAACCAAGCCATGAGAGTTATAACAGGAGGCATGAAGTCAACGCCAATTGTAGAACTTGAAAAGATTACAAATCTGCAATCCATGACCGACAGAAGAGGCAGCAGAGCCCAGCAGCAAGCAGAGAAACTCAGAAGACTGACAGACCATCCAATGCATCAGAGACTAAATAGAATTGGAAATGGGAAACTAAAGCGGAGAAACTTTGCAGAAATAGCCAAAGCAAAGATGAGCGAAGACCCTATAAACACCATAACAACACCAAAGCCCATCCCTACTGTACGCAAACCCATCTGGAAGCAACATATCATTTCAGAGGTGGTAGAAAATATACCAGGTATGGAAATAAGAACAGCCAGACTGAAAAAAGAAAGAAGAGACATAACCCTGAGGCACACTGCGGAAAACTACCCAAGCATGGACTGGACCCATGCATACACCGACGGTTCTGTAACAAACACAACACAGAAGGGAGGGGGAGGGTTATTCCTGGGCCTAACAAATGGTAGAAAAATAACACTGTCAGTGGCAACTGGAAAATTCTCAAGCAATTTCAGAGCGGAGGCAGAATCACTGAAGGCTGCAGTAGAAGCAATGCTGACAGGCGAAAACAATGAAAGCCAGACAGCTCGGCTTACAGTTGCCCTGTCTGTGGTTACTGCACTAAAAAGCCAGAAAAATTCAGAACTTAATGATTTAAGAACAGTACTCTGTCAACTATGCCAGCAGTCCGCACCAAAAAGAGTAGTGGTACAGTGGGTTCCATCCCATTGTAACATTCAAGGCAACGAGGAGGCAGACAGAATGGCAAAAGAAGGTGCAAGACTACCACAACCAGATTCTAGTGTGACCTACGAAGAGTCCAAGAGGTTTATTAGGGACAGATACATGGCCAAATGGGAAACAGAGCATACTTACTACACAAAAACTTATGCCTTTTACCAGCTGAACAGAAGAGAGCAGGTCGTGATCAGAATCCGCACAGGCCACAACAGACTGGGGTACCATCTATTCAAAAAAACTGAAGATAGGTGGCACTGACGAATGCACATGTGGTACAAGGAAAATGACCGCTGAACATCTGCTGCAAAATTGCCCAACATATGAGGACCAGAGAAAGCACATGTGGCCATCACCAGTGCCAACACTAGACAAGCTCTATGGCAGTGTCGACAGCCTCAGGACGACAGCTGCTTTCTTCGAACAAATTTAAGTTGACGTCTGACAGAGTACGAAGAAGAAGAATCCCTATTAGTAGTTGAATAGTGATTGGACAGTTAACACTAAAAATACATTGTCGAATGCTGCCGTAACTTAACTTAACTTAACTGAAGGTCTTTATACTGGTTTAGAAGACTCTGCAGAGTATGTATACAACCAGGTTCATTTAAATTACCTTGCTCTAAAAGCTATGCGCATCCAATCTTTTCTTAAATGCAGTAATTGTCCCTGCCTCCACTACTTCCTGTGGCAATGCACTCCAAGCATTCACAGTTACGAAATTACGAAGTAACTTCTCTGACTACAAAAATATTTCCTAAAATCTAATCTGGTCCTTTCTTTAGTTAATGTGTAGCTTATATCCTCTTGTTCTTGTAGGTGGTAGTATTTTGAAAAATTTGTTTTAGTCTAATTTATCCATTCCCTTGATTATGTTATAAACCTGTATTGTCACCTCGAATTCTTCACATTTCTGGATACTTTAGGCCGATTTTTCTGAGTGTTTCCTCATAGCTGTATACCTTATAATACCACTATTAGCTTTGTCGCTCTTTTTTGTATTCTTTCCAGCATGTTTATACGCCCACTATGATAAGGACTCCACACAGTACTCCAATCTAGGTCTAACTAATGCTTTATACAGTTTGACTATCTCTTCCTTGTTCCAATGTTTAATATTTCTTTTTATCATACCTAACATTGCATTTGCCTTTTTCACTGCTACCTGGACCTGCTCACTCACCTTACCTGTATGATCTATTATAACCATTTCATTTTCTATCTTTCTAATATTGTTCTCGCCCATTTTGTAATTATGTTCATTATTCGATCTACCCATGTGGATGACTGTACATATATCTACATCAAACTCCATTTGCCAGCTTACAGACTATTCTCGAATATTATCTAAATCCGACCACAATATATCTACTTCTGCTTTAGATGAAACACTACTGCATAGTTTTGTGTCCTGAGCGAATTTTGCAATCATGGATCCCATATCAATGTCCATCCAAATCGTTTATAAATATCAAGAACAAAATTGGTCCTAAAACCGAGCCCTGTGGCACACCACTTTTCACTTCACACCACTCAGAGTACTCCTTATTTATACCCACACTCTGCCGTTAACCAATTTTCAATCCATTTGGCAACTTCCCCACCTATTCCATGTGATTTTAACTTTCTAAATAATCTTTGATGAGGTACTTTATCAAAGGCCTTTGCAAAATCCAGATAAATAACATCCACTGGCTCCCCTTTATCTATCATTTTAGTAACCTCCTCCATGAATTCTAATAGATTTGTTAAGCCCGATCTCCCTCTAGTAAACCCATGCTGACTAATTATGATTATATTAAACTTGTCTAAATACATTACCATTTTTAAAAAAATTATTGACTCCAACAATTTACAGAAACGTCCAGCTATAGCCAAAAAGACTTTGGTAGATAGATTCCTGTAGGACAGTTAAACATAACTAAATCTGCCATGCTGCGCTACTTTAGAAATATCTTTAAGAGCTTAATAAAGGAATACAAGATATTGATATGTATGCTGGGAATAAACAGTAACTGCTTCTACTGCTTATATGGACCAACCGCGCCTGATATATATATACACACACACACAAACACACACTAGCAGCATCACCCACGCAAAAAGATCTGACGTCAATTGAACTGTGAAATATCAAGAAGGAACAGCAGTCTAACAATTAAAATATCTCCCCCTTCACGCACCCATCGCCTGCCTCACATGCTCTGTCTATTCACACCCCCCCCCCCCCCCCACCCTCAAACTGGGACTCCATAATAATTAGTCTAATTTGCAAGTGACACGTCAAAAGTGGCATCGATAGTACGCTTTACTAAGGGACGTAATGGTTTAATGAAAGCTAGTCGCAAAAGAAGTGCAAATTAATTTATAACCTTTATCGGCAGGGTTTTCCGATTAACACAAAACTAGGAAGGACGCGGGGTGTTTTGTCTTGCCTCAAACTACTTATCCCTTATTTAGTTGAACCAGACCGAAGTCAGCAAGAACAATCAGACGCCCCTTGAGATAAGTTATCTTGGCCTTGTTTATTTCTCTATTATTATCTGCCGGACGACATGATATGGCCCTGGTTCGGCCGTATTTGATGGCTTCTCGGTGATATCCCGGTGGGTCCTGGCGTGAATGGTCGTAAAGCTGGTCATAAACCGTCAACAATATTACACCTTGTCGCGCACAACCAGCTGAAGTTTCAACCGCTGAGATTTGATGCACCGCTAACAGCACACTAGGAGTATCGGTTGTTCACAGAACACTTTTCGTATCCTAGTGTTGTAGCCAATCGTAAGCCTCAGTCATTGAGAAAATTAGTCACAATTAGAAAATGCCCTCTCGGGTTGAATAATCTCCAAATCAGGACATTGTACACTTTACTGATTGGGAAGTAGACTGCTATGTTTGCAAGAAAGCTCTTGAAACAACTGTCCAGGTACCAGTTTCTATCAAATATCGCATAACTGCAAGTAAAGCAGAGAGGCTCAGTACCTCAGCATGATGGGCGTGCCACGTATATGGCCGTTAGACTGTATAGTTTCTTAGGTGTGACCTAGGTTGTTAATAACACAAGCTATCTACTGCCTGGAGGCAGCGTCCACACTTCCTACAACCGAGTGTTCGAGCAACTGAGCGGCTAGAGCACATTTATCTCGGCAGGGCACTGGCCAGGAACATCAGAAAGTGGCAGGGAAGTTTAAAATGGGGGCGGTAAAGGTAGACCAAAAGCAGGCACTGCTCTAAGGGATGAAGTGTTACGGGGTTCCCTGTACGAAACTAAAGCTATAACTTATAGCACCACTAACTCTCTAAGTGAGCACCTAACTTTAACTGAGACAGAAGACGTAAGAGATGGAGAGGAGCTCATCGCACCAAATCACAGCTGTTATGATCTGATACAAGGAAGCCTCTGTTATTCAATCTCCAGTTGCTTTACCTTCATGGCACCTCTAGCATACTGACCATGTTTATTATTTATGTCTGTATGTCTGGCTGCAAGTAGTTATTAGCCTAGTGAATTGTCTTTACTTGGACGATTCATTGGTTCTAGTTCTTCACATCTCGTATCTGCCAATTGTTCAACTGAACTGAAGGTGTCTAAGTTCCCGTCGAGAGTTGTGAAATATCAAAAACACAAACATAACTTGTTACATTAGGTTTACAAATACTGTCATATTTATTGACATTTTGCCAGTCAATTATCTAATTGTTTGTGTTGCAGTCAGACTGTTCCACATCGGTGTACATAGTAGTGGACTTGGTCTAATATGCTGCAGTAATGGACACGTCTTTTAAGAATCGTATCCATCTTCATTTACGTTTCAGATCACGGGGAAACGAGTTATATGCATTAATTAGATGTATAAATTATATGTATTAACTATATGTGTATAAACTATATGCATTAGCTATGTGTAATAACTGTATGAATATGTATTATTTTTTAAATTTTTTTTTATTTTACGTGTTTGCCTCACTATTTTCTACTGGCGTAAGCGCGCCTATTCGATCCCAGACCGTAGTCAGCTGGGCGATATTAAGACGCATAAACAAGTGTTTGGGTGCATGTGTGCGTCTGTATGTACCTATGCTATGTTTGTGCGCTACCAGAAGCCAGCTCAACCAAAGTGCAATGGAAGGGCCTCACCCTGAAGGCGCGTGTGACAGTTGTGCAAGAGTATGATTGTAGGACAGTCAAATAAAAAATCGAAATGTGTGAACTATATGTGTATTAACTATATGTATTAATTATATGTGTTAATTATGTGAATTAACTGTATGTATTAGCTATATGTATTAACTATATGTGCATTAACTATATGTATTAACTATATGTGTTAACTATGTGTATTAACTGTATGTGTTAACTATTTGTATTATCCATGTAAGTGTATTAACTATATATAATGAACAATTTGGTTTTCGAATGTTTAATGGAACAAGAGAAGCATTTTCCTGTTTGCAAACTCTGACACAGAAATATATAGAAATCCAAATTGACCTTAATATTTGCTTCATAGACTACCAAAAGGCTTTTGACAGTGTCAAATTTCTTGGAATGAGAAGAAAACAAATTTGGAGGTATTGAGAAAGTTGGGTATGAAAAGAGAATAAATGATCGAAATCAGGGTTAGACAGTTACGTTGTTTTGGTCATATAACAAGACATACCTCCTTGTTGGAGATCATACTGGAGGGAAGGGTGGAAGGCAGTCGTTCTAGAGGCAGACGTTTTAAGGGGGTGGATAACATCAGGAGATGGACTGCAAAAAGCATCTCAGATTGCACCATTACATCAAGAGATAGAGTACACTGGAGATCCATTGCAGCCGACCTTCGATGCGGAGATGGCACTTGAACTGAATAGTATAGAAGTTTCTTTCAGTCATGACTGACTCTAGTAGCCCCTTTCAGTCATGACTGACTATAGTAGCCCCTTTCAGTCATGACTGACACTAGAATAATGCGACCTGTGATGGGTGGCTCTCTACTTTGTGACTTTGTTTTCCTTTTATTTGAGGCGTTATTTCACTTCCTCACACTGCAAGAGCTTCTTATAACCCAATCTGGGTTTAGTTGTTCAGAGTACATCTCCACTTGGATCGGTTTCTAGTTTCGTCGTCCCACGTTGTCAAACTATGCCAAGTGCCTAAAGGTCTCACTTATACACTTCTTTAGATCTCAGCTGTGGTCTCAATTGACATCCATCAACTGTCTATAAAGAATTTATATTTGGAGATGCAACAATCTTCCTTGACCAAGCCATCGACGTGTTCGCTACCTAAGGACAGTGTACATATGCACCTCTGCATTTTATTTGTAAATCATGGCTTTAGTTTTAATTATAAGTTTCTGGTTTTCCCAAACAGTTGTTGCGAACAAGTAAATGTGGCAGCAGCTTTGCCAGTGCGACTGTTAATTTCTGAATCTAGAGAGAGAGAGAGAGAGAGAGAGAGAGAGAGAAAGAGAGAGACAGAGAGAGAGAGAGAGAGAGCTGGTGGTTGGCTATGGCCACCAGATATGGGAGTTGATTAACAGCTGCCAATTCGTTATTATCGATGTTAGAAATTGGTTTGACACATACGTCCTGCCCTAGCACATTAATGGTTTATGGTGCCCGCTCGAAGCATTAATACCCTTCCGAGTGGACAGAGAACAGCGGAATAAGGGAGGCATTTTAATCTTGGTAAGGAATGACATAAATCCCATAGAAACCAATGACTAATGTTTCAGCAATGAGAGCAGTGGAGCATGGAGACGCAGGAATATATTGTCTTCCCAGACAGATCAAACGAAACTACTTGTTCATCCATTGGAAAACTCAGTTCAAACTGCTTGGCAGTTTCATACTGGCACTAATTACAGCTGGATACATGATTAATAACACACCAATCCAATACCAATAGACTGTATTCTTTGCAGATGCAATGTCATTTTGCAAGCCTTCGGGAATGATAAACTGTCAGAGCCTAAAATACAAATCTAAGGCAAGCTAATAGCAATAAGAAGGGTAGTGCTACAGTGGATACCATCACAGTGTGGCATGCCAGGACACAAGAGAAGTGCTACAGTGGATACCATCACAGTGTGGCATGCCAGGACACAAGAGAAGTGCTACAGTGGATACCATCACAGTGTGTCATGCCAGGAAATGAGACATGAGACAAAATGGCAAGGAAGGACGCAACACGACAACAAATTGAGCAACCAATCACCTTACAAGAAGAGAAGGCCCTTATCAAAGCCATAAGTAAAGTCCACCATACGAGAGACACATGTCACTGCCATGATTAAAGTGATACTGTTCGGCAAGACAACGGGAAATAACAGATTGGATAACCACTTTCACATGATGATATTGGCTCCATCGCTCATGCGTACGCGCAGACAGCCAAATATATGTTATATTGCGTACTGAGCACTGGCCTATGAAGGCGAATCTCTAGACAAAGCTTTTTGGTCTACGAAGGCGAATCTCTAGACAAAGCTTTTTGGTCTATGAAGGCGAATCTCTAGACAAAGCTTTTTGGTCTACGAAGGCGAATCTCTAGACACAGCTTTTTGGTCTACCATGGCTAATCTCTAGACAAAGCTTTTTGGTCTACGAAGGCGAATCTCTAGACAAAGCTTTTTGGTCTACGAAGGCGAATCTCTACACAAAGCTATTTGGAAGTCCTGAAGAAACTCGCCAGCACTGGTTTAACCAGACAGCTTGGACTTCAAGAGATGACGTAACAAAACAAAATGTGAAGAACGAGAAGAAGAAAATTGTCATATCAAAATCGTTCCACGTCAGTGAGTAGCGGTCTGTCAAACTCTGAAGTGGGATCAAGATGCTGAGCAGCGCATGAGCTGCAGTGGTCAGCGACCCATAGCTGACTGCTAGCATCAGGGCCAGTGAACCATAGCTGCCAAAGACCCTTCTACACCTCCACGCGGTGATCCTGGATAACAGGCTGTAGCAGGGCAGACTGGCTAAGAAGAAAGAATCGAAGACGGAATGCTAACCCGGTATTTAAAAAAATGCTTGCTGAAGTCGGATCTTTTGGACCGAAAGCTGCAAATATCGCAGTCAAGCTGTAAACTACGACACAACGCATTCCGTTCTCTGGACTACATTCTGCTACTTAAGCTTTTCAGGGTTTGGTGGTGGGAGATTGAGAACAAACGAAGAAGAAGAAGAAGAAACTCTGAAGTTCTTGCTGACTGTGAGTGACAGTTGGAGCACCATCATGTGATCGTGACCTCCTTGATCTTTGTTTTGGTCTTGCTAATCAAACAGTCGACCATCAGACCTAGTAGTAAGACAAGATTCCTTCATTGGCATTACCAAATGTAAGTTTGCACAGGAAAGAAGATTCCGTGTCGGGAACAAAACGCAGCCATGACTCAACACTTGTAACTAGAAAATAATTGTGACATAACAACATTAAATTGAACTATTTCTTCCACAACCTCGAGGAACGATATTATTAACAGTAGCAGTTTGCTGGAGAAGCCTATTTTAAAGAGGATATTGAAGAGTCTCTCCTAACAAACCAAATGCCTTTGTCAGGCCAAAGAAGGCAATATAAATGGGTTGATTCTGCTCTTCGGGCATATCCTGAGGTTGCTGAAGAGAAAAAATGATGTCCATCACTGATCTTTATCCACACTGCGACTCCGGATACATACGCTAATTGAATTGTTGAAGCTAAGAAGCACGAAGATCCCATAAACGCACTAACAACACCAAAACCTATCACTACTGTACGAAAACCTACCTGGAGGCAGGATATATTTCCAGAGGTGGTAGAAAATATACCAGGTATTGGAAACAAAAACGGCCAGACTGAAAAAGAAAGGAGAGATACTACCCTAAGCTTTATATCGGAAAACTACCCAAGCATGGACTGGACCCATGCATACACCGACGGTTCTGTAACAAACACTACACAGAACGGAGGGGCAGGAGCATTCCTGAACCTACCAAATGGCAGAAAAATAACACTGTCATTCGCTACTGGTAAGTACACAAGCAATTTCAGAGCGGAGGCAGAGGCACTGAGGGCAGCAGTGGAAGAAATGGTGACACATAAAGAAAATGAAAGCCATACAGTCCTGCTTACAGATGCTCTGGCCGTAGTCACAGCGCTAAAAAGCCAGAAAAACACTGAGCTTAATGACTTAAGAGCAGCACTCTGCCAACTGTGACAGCAGACCGCACCAAAAAGGGTAGTGGTACAGTGGGTCCCATCACACTGCAACATCCAAGGCAACGAGGAGGCAGACAGACTGGCAAAAGAAGGTGCAAGACTACCACAAACAGATACTAGTATGACGTACGAAGAGTCAAAACGGCTTTTTAAAGCCAGTTACATGACCAAATGGGAAACCGAACATACTGGTTACACCAAAAACGATGCCTATTACCAGTTGAACAGAAGAGAGCAGGTCGTTGTCTTCAGACTTCGCACTGGCCACAATAGACTGAGGTACCACCTATTCAACAAATTGAAAATAGGTGGTACCGACGAATGTCCGTGCGGTACCGGTAAAATGACCGCTGAACATCTGCTGCAGAACTGCCCGACATACGAGGATCAGAGAGAGCAGATGTGGCCATCACCAGTGGAACTGCAAGACAAGCTCTATGGCAGTGGCGACAGCCTCAGGATGACCACCGCTTTTTTCGAAAAAAATAATGGTTACTGTCTGACTGCGTACGAAGAAGAAGAAGAATTGTTGTAGCTTAGTTAAATGACTCCAGCATTGACTTTGTCAGCAACACCCAGAGAGCGGTATTACAGCCACTTCTATCGTGTTTATTTTTGCTTAATGTTTTTTAATAATATTTTAGTGTAATTGGCATATGGGAATCTCTCATTAATTTGGGGTATAATGACATTTTGCCAGCACTATCATAATATTACATGCAGCAGTAGCAAGAGCGCATGTTTACAGCTTGGTCAAATAAGGTGGGATTCAGTCTTTGCCTGGTTATCTGCCCGATGCCAATCAGAAAATTCAAGTTTTCTTAACTGCAGTTCATTTTCATTTATTGATGTCCTTTCGTTGTTAAATAGATTTAGGTATCTATGATACACGATCAGCACGTGAGGGTTAGTGGTCCCTACTAACTGATATGTGATACACTGTCAGTATGTGAGGGTTATTGGTCGCTACTAACTGATATGTGATACACTATCAGCAAGTGGGGGTTAGGGGTCCCCACTAACTGATATGTGATACACTGTCAGCACGTGAGGGTTAGAGGTCCTTACTAACTGATAAGTGATACACTATCAGCACGTGGGGGTTAGGGGTCCCCACTAACTGATATGTGATACACTGTCAGCACGTAAGGGTTAGAGGTCCTTACTAACTGATATGTGATGCACTATCAGCACGTAAGGGTTAGAGGTCCTTACTAACTGATATGTGATACACTATCAGCAAGTGGGGGTTAGTGGTCCCTACTAACTGATATGGGATACACTATCAGTACGTGAGGGTTATGAGACCTCAGAAACTAGAGAGAAAATATTATGCTCGCTTTGTATGCCAATAAGGGGCGACTGAGTAAGATGGAGAATGTGGCTAGCAACTTGGTTATGGTGTGCATACCTTCTTGATTGCCCGTGCTAGCAGCTTGGTTATGGTGTGCATACCTTCTTGATTGTCCGTGCTAGCAACTTGGTTATGGTGTGCATACCTTCTTGATTGCCCGTGCTAGCAGCTTATTTATGGTGTGAATACCTTCTTGATTGTCCGTGCTAGCAACTTGGTTATGGTGTGCATACCTTCTTGATTGTCCGTGCTAGCAGCTTGGTTATGGTGTGCATACCTTCTTGATTGTCCGTGCTAGCAGCTCTTGGTTGGTTATGATGTTCGACAAGAAAATGATTTGAATCCATCTTAGACAGGTTGTGTGGAGAGGTGACAGTTCTGACCATTACTGTGTCTGCTCTTCAACATCTCACACCACACAGAAGCACTCAGTTGCTATATATTTTTAGTATAGTGTTTGTATTGTACCAAACCTTGTTTAAGCTGGCAAAATTTGTTTTGCATATCTTTGTCTGTTTCCAGTTTCTAATAACTGTACTTCTCATGCAAATATATTTGCATGTCTTCGCTAGTTTTTGTATTCGGTTTATCAATCGATGTGTGATTTATGATATTCAATGACATTACATTTTTCTTCTTAATATTAATGTTCAGCACAACGTGTTGGCTATTTGCATTTCTTCCTTTATGTTTCTCCTGAAACTCTTGCTGTTAGTATGCAAATAGTGCATTTGTCATCTACATATTTGTAATGTTCCAAACCGTCGCATATTTATTAAACAGTCGTCAGAGGATCCAAATTGTTGCCTTGGTGGCGACCAAATGCTAAAGACAATTCACCGGAATAAAAAGTCTTGACGAAATCTCATGTATCAGGCACGTAGTAAAATGCGTCGCATCAACTTAACCTAAACATTTCAAAAGAGCGAACGACGAAGAAGAATAAAAAGACGAGGAAAAGACATCAAATCACAAACTAGATATAATGAAATCAGGTTCATTTGCCGCAAGTACTCAGTGAGATTGACTGGCCTTCACTAATGGGACTGGTCAGTGATAACCACAGAGATTGGTCATTTAGAACTGCAGAGATCGATCGTTCTTAATCCCAGGACTGTGGTCAGTTGTCATGCTTAATGGGAAGGCGTTAGTTCATTATAGGGTTTAGATAGGGTGAGAAGGACACGGTATGTGTTCAGTGGTTGGTGTCATAGACGGACAAGTACAACACAAGCTTCCGAGTGTTTCAATTTTCAAATATTGCTGCAGAATGGGACAGGTAGAGAGAGACAGAAAGAGAGGGAGAGAGAGGGAGAGAGAGAAAGAGAGGGAGAGAGAGGGAGAGAGAGAGCTACATAGGGACATATATATGAAGAGAGATTGCTGGAGCAAGTGGTACAAAGGGAAATATAGAGGGATACAGATAGGGAGATAGAAGGCAGAAAGTGGATAAATATGAAGATAGAAAAATACGGAGGCGGAGAGAAACACAAACATAAAGCTATTTGACATATAGAATAAAAAAGAAAATGACGCAAATAAGAACATTGAGAGAAATAGGGAGGTATTTAGAAACAGAGAGATCTCTAATTTGCAAAGAAAATAACAAATAGATATATGCCGACAGATAAACCAATCGAAGATAGAGCAGGCAAGGTATTGACATCATCGGAGGAACTACTGAAACGCTGAGTTGAGTATTTCAAAGAAGGTTTAAACAGATCTAGAGCACAAGAAAAACCAAACATCCTACCTGCAGAGGATACCATGAACTAGAACTGAAACCTATCAAATAAGATAGAAATTAAAAAATAGCCATACCTACACTGAAGAAATGAAAAGGGGCAGAACCAGAAGGAAAAGCAGCAGAAGCCATAATGGCGTATATAAATAAGACTACTGATACATTGCAAGGATTATTCAAGGTGGTATGGTGATATAGGAAGAGGAGAGAGTGGCCATAGAATGGAAAGAGGGACATCTGATTAAACTGTCTAAGATGGGAGACCTGACAGATTGCAGCAATTATATGGGGATTACATTGCTGTCTGTGCCAGGCAAGATATTCAACAGAATCATCTTGGCCAGATTAAAAACTGAAGTAGACAAAACAATCAGAGAGGAGCAGGCAGGATTTCAACCCGGAAGATCATGTACAGATCATATTGATACAATTCACACCATAGTAGAACAAAGTATTGAATGGAAATCATCCCTTGATGTCAAGTTTATAGATTATGAAAATAAGTTTGACAGTGTGGATCGAAGTTGAGACAATATGGGATACCAGAGAAGTGCATAACTGAATATGTTCGAAAATACAGTTAGTAGAGTGGTACATGAAGGAGCCCTGACTTAACAGTCTATGGCACATAAATATCTGCTCTTGCCTGTCATGATTTTGTTGGCGATATATTGGATAATGAAGTCATCAATCGAGGGGAAAAGAACTGGTATTCAGTGGACACTATTGTCACAATTGGAGGACCTGGACTACGCATATGATCTGATACTTTTGTCACAATTGGAGGACCTGGACTACGCATATGATCTGATACTTTTGTCACAATTGGAGGACCTGGACTACGCATATGATCTGATACTTTTGTCACAATTGGAGGACCTGGACTACGCATATGATCTGATACTTTTGTCCCACAGACCTTGTTTTAGTTAATGCACCAGAAACTTGATAGCGTGAAAGAACACGCAGTGAAATTGGAATTGAGTACCAACATGAAGAAAACCAAGCTCCTTAAAATGAACCCTCTCAGCAAAGAACCAATCATCTTGGAGGGAGAGCAGTCTCAAGAAGTGGATACATTTACATATTTATGCAGCACATTTGACACATCAGGAGGTACAGATGCAAATGTATGGATCAGAATTTGAAAAGCAAGAGGGGCATTCCTGACATTAAATAATATATAGGGATACAGAGAAATTAAGATTCACACCAAAGTTAGAAAATGTAACGCCAGTGTTAAGTCAGTGCTGCTATGTAGAGAGGAAACACGGACACCATCGCCATACAACAAAGACCCCAGATACCAACATAGGATAATGGGCATACAGTGGCAGGACATCGTGAGAAATGAAGACCTATAGAAAAGGAAGAACAAATTGTGCGAAGAGAATGAGGATGGAAAGGACGTGCGCTGCGGAAGGCACAATCCAACATAGACAGACATGCTCTTATTTAGAATTCTCTAGGGAAGAGAAAAAAGAGTGAGAGGGACAGAGAGATAGAGAAAGAGAGAGAGAGAGAGAGAGAGAGAGAGAAAAGAAAACTGTGAGAAGGAACTAATATTAACTGATTACACCTGGAGAGCAGCACACAGAGCAGCCCAAGACCGTGTTTGCCGTGGAGGCGAGGGATGTGTCAAGGCACCGAGAGGGGCGAGGGACGATTGATTGACAAGTTTTGTCGACAGTTCACGTCAGTAATTGTGTGTGAGTAAAAGTGTTTTCTACAGCAGGTTACTTTTCCTTGCTGTTTTCATTGAATTCTTCTACTTATTATTCTTCTTCTTCGTACGCTGTCAGACGTCAACTTGAATTTGTTCAAAAAAAACCAGCGGTCATCCTGAGGCTGTCGACACTGCCATAGAGCTTGTCTAGTGTTGCCACTGGTGATGGCCACATGTGCTTTCTCTGGTCCTCGTATTTCGGGCAGTTTTGCAGCAGATGTTCAGCGGTCATTTTCCCTGTGCCACACGAGCAATCGTCAGGGCCACCTATCTTCAGTTTATTAAATAGGTGGTACCTCAGTCTGTTGTGGCCTGTGCGGAGTCTGAAGACCATGACCTGCTGTCTTCTCTTCAGCTGATAGTAGGCATCATTTTTTGTGTAGCCGGTGTGTTCTGTTTCCCATTTGGCCATGTATCTGGCCCTAATAAGCCTTTTGGACTCTTCGTAGGTCACACTAGAATCTGGTTGTGGTAGTCTTGCACCTTCTTTTGCCAGCCTGTCTGCCTCCTCGTTGCCTTGGATGTTACAGTGGGATGGAACCCACTGTACCACTACTCTTTTTGATGCGGCCTGCTGGCATAGTTGACAGAGTACTGCTCTTAAATCATTAAGTTCAGTATTTTTCTGGCTTTTTAGTGCTGGGACCACCGTCAGGGCATCTGTGAACAGGACTATCTGGCTTTCACTGTCTTCGCATGTGAGCATTGCTTCTACTGCAGCCTTCACTGCCTCTGCCTCCGCTCTGAAATTGCTTGAGTATTTTTCAGTTGCCACTGACAGTGTTATTTTTCTACCATTTGGTAGGCTCAGGAATACCCTGCCTCTCCGTTCTGTGTTGTGTTTGTTACAGAACCGTCGGTGTATGCATGGGTCCAGTCCATGCTTGGGTAGTTTTCCGTTATGTACCTCAGGGTTATGTCTCTTCTTTCTTTTTCAGTCTGGCTGTTCTTGTTTCCAATACCTGGTAAATTTTCTACCACCTCTGGAATGATATGCTGCTTCCATGTGGGTTTGCGTATGGTAGGGATGGGCTTTGGTGTTGTTAAGGTGTTCATAGGGTCTTCGCTCATTTTTGCTTTGGCTATTTCTGCAAAGTTTCTCCGCTTTAGTTTCCCATTTCCAAATCTATTTAGTCTCTGATGCATTGGGTGGTCTGTCAGCCTTCTGAGTTTCTCTGCTTGCTGCTGGGCTCTGCAGTCTCTTCAGTTGGTCATGGGTTGCAGATTTGTAATCTTTTCAAGTTCTACAATTGGCGTTGACTTCATGCCTCCTGTTTTAATTCTCATGGCTTGGTTTTTGAGTTTGCTAATTTTATCA
Source organism: Ariolimax columbianus (assembly GCA_036924085.1). NCBI lineage: Eukaryota > Metazoa > Mollusca > Gastropoda > Stylommatophora > Arionidae > Ariolimax > Ariolimax columbianus. The sequence goes on from JAVGWX010000001.1 coordinate 24,299,744, forward strand.
AAGTTCGCTTTTGCTGCTGTTGTCTATGCCGCAATGCCATACTCGAGAACTGGTCTCATTCTTCCAGTGTACAGTTTCTTAAGTATTCTTTCCTCTGCTCCCCAGCTTGTGCCAGCAAGTTTCCTCATGATTGCCATTCCTTGTCTCGCTCTCATTCGGTTTCTCTCGATCTGACTTTTCCATGTCATGCGCTGATCAAATGTAACTCCCAGGTAGTTTTGGTTGTCGTTTGGCCGCATATATTAACCGTTAAGACTTATGTTGGTGTTCTGTGGTTTATTTGAAAGCGAGAATATCATACATGTTGTTTTTTCTTCATTTATTTTGACCAGCCATGAGTTCACCCACTCCTCCAACGATGTTAGAGCCTGCTGCATCCGATTGTTTGTTATGGTGAAATTTTTTTCAGAGGTCGATATATCCAGATCGTCTGCAAACATGGAGCTGTGGACTCTTCTTGGTATATTCTCTGTGATGTTGTTAATATACACCAGGAAAAGTGTGGGTGACAGTACTCCCCCGTGGGGTACTTCCTGCTCAAGTGTCACCTTTTTGCTCATCTGCCCTTGTACTTGAACTCTGGATGTTCTGTTTTCGAGATAGTGACTGATCCATCTGTACATGTTCCCACAAACTTCACTTCTTCGTAGCTTGACTTTTAGTCCCTCTTTCCACACCTTGTCAAATGCCTTCTCTAAATCAACCCAAACCGCTACTGTGTGCTTTTTTCTCCTGCTAAGCATCCTCAATTTCCTGGGCTATGAGAATGATCTGGTCCTCAGTGGATCTGTACTGTCTAAAAACTGCTTGCTGTGGGATTAGTATGTGTTTTGCTTCCAGGTGCCATATCAGTCTGGTGTTTATCATACGCTCCATCAGTTTTCCTACACAGCTCAGCAGACTGATAGGCCTGTATCCATTTGGATCTGTTCTATCGTTTTCTTTCTTTGGTACTGGTATAAGTAC